>JAXQQM020066223.1:0-675667 GCA_034641835.2 Pinus albicaulis | reverse complement strand
ATTAATCCCTCAACTCTCCAAATATCCAAAATTTTATGTGCATGACTTCATATTCACACATGGAACTCTCTTAACAACTTCCCAGTTACTTGGCACAGATCCTAAAGTTGATCTATAATTACTTTGGGTTGCAATATAGTAATGATTAATATTAGCCTTGAATATGGGTCGAATTAGGCACTCCTTGTTCCACTATTATGGAGTCATATTCCTACCATATTATTTTCCATTCCTTTGTCACGAAACTAGTTGTGCCTTTTATTAATAATATGATTTAGCATAGTTACTTTAATTATATCGTTGCTTGGCCATATGATCAATATCACTATCCTATATAACCAATATTTATAAATACATTAAAAATTTAGGGGTATTACATGAAGCTCATATTTTTTTTTTTTCTAAGTGAGACTATTATATTAAGAAAAAGCATATGGTACAATCAAAGCTTTGCAAAAGCAAGGCATAGAAGTAGGGGGGCGGAAATGATGAAGTATCAACCTCGGTCCCATAAAGCAATCTTGGACATAGCAGAAGATAGCAAGGATAATAAAAAGAGAGAATGAGACAAGGAGATCTACCCAAAGTGGGTAGAAACTTCCGAATGACATTTTTTCACTTTCTTCTTACTGACGTTGATCCACTCATTATGACTTGGCTGAACAGGTACCAGTTGCAGAATGTTCTGTGCTGAAGGAGGCGAATCCTTATCTGAATCCGAGGAAGAGGTATCGTGCGAGCATTTCTGCAAGATCGGAGGAGCAGATGGATCCTGAGGGCTTGCCATGGGGGAGTCCTTCGCGTTCTCAGTGTTTGCTTCTTCTGCTTCTATTTCCTCCTCATCCGAGCTGGGGGAGTCAAGATCATCCATGGGGGGTCTATCACAAGGCTTCCATCTCTTCGATTTGGATTTACCTTTGTTGTTCTTCTTTTTTCCAAGGAACATAGCACATGAGTTCTGGAGGTGCCCCGTCTGATGGCAATGGCGACATCAGAAAGCAGTATTCTCATAGTCCAGGGGTTGGGTCCAGTGGAAGTCCCCAACTTTGAGATTTATCTGATCGGGTAGCCCTTTGCTAATGTCCATTTCCGCGCATATTCTACCAAAGGTGTATAATCCTTTCTCCCCCCTTGAGGTATCTGTTGCCAGGAAACGGCCTAAGGTATCCCCAATCCCTTCGAAAACTGAGAAGTGCCAGAGATGCGAAAGGAGGTTTGGAAGTCTGACCCAGATGGGAAGCTTGGTGATGACGGCTGTAGAGGGGTTGAAGTCTAGAAGCCACGGAGTAAGAAAAAGCCCCGCTGATCCCCAAAACCAGGGTCCTTCCTGTAAGGCTTTTTGATAGTCTTTGTTAGATGCAAATGCTACAATGAAAAAGCCTTTTGAGCAGAAGAAGACTTTGCAGTTTTTGGTCCAGTTAGAATGGATCCACTAGTATAGATCTGTTGTTCGAGGCCATAGGCCATTAAACCTGCATATGAGGGTTATTTCTGCGAATTCCTGGGATTGGTCATCCAGCGTTGGATGGGAGATTTCAATGGAAGGTATTTCCTCCATTTTGTCCACCAGAAAAGGCTTGGGAGCCTCAGGTGGTTGAGCTACTTTCTTGGTTGTTTGTGCATGAACTGCATCCTTATAGGAGAAGGCAGGAGCGGAGGAGGTTTGCCCAGATGCTCCACCTCTCAAGCGTAAGGATAGCACAACTAAAGTGTCTTTCTCAATATTGTAGTAAAACAGGGGCAAATGATCTTCAAGTTGTTTACCTTCGTAAAGCAGTCTCAGGAGTCTTGAGGGGATCCCCAATCTGAGGTCGAGTTCTCACAGAAGGTCTTCCACCAGATCCATGGCATGCACCCATAACAACTTCGTTCCAACAGAAGGAAGAGAGATCTGGATCTGGTATTGTGTCCCCAGATTTGGAAGGCCTTTGGCTATGAGAGCAGCTGGCTGAATATCAAAACCCTCCTGAAGCAACATCCTATCCGGTTTGCCCTGCTTCTCCGAGAGGATGAGACTAAGCCTTTGCAGGGGTTTTGCATTGGTTGTGGCGACAAGATTTCTGGAGCCTACAGCCGTATTCTGGCCATCGTTGATGTTCCCTCCTCTATCTGAATCTCGATGTAAGAAGGCAAAAAATACTAGTAAGCACTTGCAGAAATGACTTGCATGATCTATGAGAGCTTTCCCAATAGATCTGCGACTTGGGCTAAGAAAACTGCCAGATGCATCCACGGTGAAGGGCGTAGAGTATGCTATGGAGTCGGTGACTGCAAGATTTTTGCATGCGCTTCTTGGAAGTCTGCAACTCGAGTAATGTTGACCACATGGAGCAGTGGCTGAAGGAAACATAGTGCCTACTCTAAAGTCGACGGCTATGGTAGAACTGAACAGGGCAGGGGCAGGGGTAGAGTCTTTGTCAGCAGCGGTCAGGCCTGAAACCCTAGCAGAAGCCATCATCATTACAAAATTGGAAAGTATTATCTACATGAAGCTCATATTTGGGACAATTATGCTCAAATTTTGTAACAAAAAAATGGATCTAATGATCCCTCACTACACTGCCATCAACCAAAAACATTTATGGCATTCATATTCATCTAGATTTGGTGCCTAGGCTCATTGATGTGTATTTGACATGTTAAACATGCCCAATCTCTTTGTTCTTTAAAATTTAGCATGATATTTCATTATTCATATCCACAAAATCATTTTTCAATATCAAACACTTCTGTATCAATACTTTTTCCATAAATTTGGGACATTTGGGTACATATAAAAATACTCTCATACTTTCGGGAAGTTGGTCGTTTAACTACCAATTTCCTCATTAATTTGTTTCTTAGAAATTGGGATTACAAGTTTTTAGTTGAAAAATCATTCTTGGCATAGGTTATTCCAATAGGAAAATATTTGCGACCTTTCCCCTTTTCTAGATCCCACTCATGGCTCATTTTCATGTTATTGCTCACATTGTTTGACATTTTCATTAAAATAAATACATCACCTATTTCTCTAGCTTTAACCCATTCCCATATAATCAAAATTAGTATAATTTTATTAAAATATTAGGAGGGAACCTAAATGGGGGTGCTACACATTAGGTTTGGTGATTCGAGGTGTCATTCTTCGAGTTTGAAGGATGGAAGATTACTTTATATCTCAAGGCTTTATTTTCCTCCCTCCACCATGTATAGTTCCCGAGAATGGATACATGGTGCTAAAAAACTTCTAATGGACTCCATATTGCAACTTGGAGGAAAATTATGCCATAGCGAGGTATTTTTGGTTTTTTTAGTACCCATTCATGGATCTTGAGCCATGGAAGCTAATTTTTAGGAATAATGCAAAAGGACCATCACTTACATGGGAAAAGTATTTGTATTGATACCCACTTCTCCAAAAACCCTAATGATGCCAATATTCCCACTAAGAGTTAAATGATACACTTGCAAGGTAATATATGTAGGTTTGAGGGATTTTTCTCTCCCTTGGATGCATGAAATATTCCTTAAATACATCAAGAAATGGACTCCCCACATGACCATGTTTAGGATTTGTTAATCCATAACTTGTGCTTAAAAATTGTAATAATGAAAATAACACCACCTCGATACCAAATATCCCCTTCTATGGTCATGTTCTTTTATGGAATTTGGTTCCTATAATCTTCATTTATAGCATAAGACCTTAGTTTTCCTCATAACCATATCCAAGACCCTAATACCCATACCTAGTTCTAAAAGCTTCCTAATATCCTCAATATCACCATTCAAATCAAAAGGGTATGTTGAAGAGGTCATATATGGTGGATTAAATGAAAATATTTAATCTTGATATTTAAAAGCTTCTTTTATTATTTAAGGCCTAGGTTTTCTCCTTGAATGATGTCTAGGGCCCGAAGAATTATACCTACTTGCGCCGAGAGGTGCATCTACAGCCGAGTTTGACCCCGATGTTAGGTATGTCATGTCCTCATACAAACTGTCTGCTTAAGTTTTAAATTAAAAATAAAAATCGCATTGTGCTGGAACATATATCAATTTCTAATACAATTATGTATTATTTATATAATTTGAATGGATAGTAAATTATACACGTGAATTTGAATGGATCATAAATTTACCTTTAACAAAAAAATTACCACATTGAATTTCCAAATTATGTAAAATTTTAAACATCTTTACTCTTTACTAAAGTCAATACCATTTCCTAATTCAAAGGAAAAGAGTTAATTCAACACAAACAATCAAAATCCAAAATCTTTTAATATTTCTTTTAATTAAATATTTGTAAAATGAATTTATACTTACTCCAGAGCTATGGTAAATAAATAAAAATATATATAAACTAGATGTATGGTAAATAAATAATTTTCTTTTATATATATTTATTCCATAAACCTTTTTATATTTAAAAAAACTTTAAAAAGAGGTTTTATTTAGATGAAGCCTATGGGACAAATACCATGGGACAAATTAATATTGATACCATGGGCCAAATACCATGGGTAAATAAATAAATATAAAAGAGGTATAAAAAGGTATGATAAATAAATAAATATAAAATAGGTATAAAGAGGTATGGTAAAGAAATAAATATAAAAGAGGTATAAAGAGGTAAGGTAAATAAATAACAATATATCAAATAGGATTATAAATAAAAATATAATTATATAACAATCCTATGGGCCAAATACCATAGTAAAGAAAAGGGGTATGGTAAATAAATAAAAATATAAATAAAGTAGAGGTATGGTAAGTAAATAAAACCTCTTTTCATATTTACTCCATAATCTGCTTTATATTTACGAATATTTATGTTCATTACTTTACATAACTAAGAAGAAAAAGAGAGAAAGAGTGATAAGGGAGAGATGGAGAGAGAGTGTGTATGTCTAGGGGTGAGATAAAGAGACAAAGTAAGATGTATGGAAAGAAGGGAGGAGAGAAGAAAAGAGAAGGAGAGGGAGGGATATAGTAATGTAGTTGGAGAGAGAGAGGGGTGGAAAGAGAGAGAGAAAGAAAGAGATGGGGGAAGAGAGAGGATTAGAGAGAGAGAGATAGAGATATGGGGGAAGAGAGATGATTGGAGGGAAAAGAGAGAGAGAGAGGTGGGAGAGAAAGGGAGAGAGAGGAAGGATGAGAGAGAGGAGGAGAGTTACGGGGGAAGAGAGAGTATTGGAGAGAGAGAGAGAGAGAGAGAGAGAGAGAGAGAGAGAGAGAGAGAGAGGAGGAGGGAGGATCGATAAGAGATATGGAGTTGGAGGGGGAGAGATGTAGGAAATAAGAAATATAGAGAGTGAGAAGTGGATAGAGAGAAGGAGTGACAAGCGAGAGACAGAGAGAGAGTGTATGTGTTTGGGGTTGAGATAAAGAGACAAATAAGGAGAGATGGAGATAAGGGGGGAGAAGCAGATATAAGGAGAGAGGGAGGGATATAGTAACATAGTTGGTGGGTGAAGAGAGAGAGAGAGGGAGAGAGAGATGGGAGAGAAAGAGAAAGAGAGGAAGGAAGACAGAGGATGTGAGAGAGTGGAGAGAGGGAGGGAAAGAGAGATGGAATTGGATGGGCAGGGGGAGGGAGGTAAGAAGAAAGACATAGAGAGAGAAAGGTGGAGAGAGAGAGAGAGAGTGAGTGAGTGATAAGGAAGATGGAGAGATAGGGAGAGAGGAAGAAATGAGGAAAGAGAGATATTAGCAGGGGAGAGGGAGAGAAGGGGAAGATAGAGATATAGATGGAAGGTGAAGAGAGGGAAGAAAAGAGAGATGGGGACAGGAGGGGATTGAAAAAGAGATTGATATATATGGATTGCGAGAGTGTGTGTGTTTAGGGGGGTGAGATAGAGAGACATAAAATAAGATATGGAGGGGGATATAGATATGGATGGAAGGTGGAGAGAGGGAAGAGTATTTCTCACACTAGATGGATTGATATAAGTGGAGATGGTGATTTATAATCCTATTTGATTATTTGCACTATATGCATCGATTTTAGGGTAGATATTTATTTATAATGATATTTGATTACTTGAACTAGATGCATTGATTTCAATGTAGGTGGTGATTTCTAATACAATTTGATTGCTTGCACTGAATTTGTTGATTTTAATTTAGATGTCGATTTATAATTATATTTGATTACTTGCACTAGATGAATTGGTTTCAATGGAGATGATTTCTAATCCTATTTGATTTTTTGTACTAAATGCATTTATTTCAGTGTAGATGGCGATTTCTAATCCTATTTGATTTATTTGAGTAAATGCATTGATTTCAATGTAGATGTTGGTTTCTACAGAGAGAGAGAGAGAGAGAGTGATAAGGAAGATGGAGAGAAAGGGAGAGAGGACAAAAGGAGGAAAGAGAGATATTAATGGGGGAGAGGGAGAGAAGGGGAAGATAGAGATATAGATGGAAGGTGAAGAGAGGGAAGAAGAGAGAGATGGGGAGAGGGGGTGATTGAAAAAGAGATTGATATATATGGAGTATGAGAGTGCGTGTGTTTAGGGGGGTGAGATAGAGAGACAAAAAATAATAGATGGAGGGGGATATAGATATGGATGGAGGGTGGAGAGAGGGAGGAATATTTCTCGCACTAGATGGATTGATATAAGTGGAGATGGTGATTTATAATCCTATTTGATTATTTGCACTAGATGCATTAGTGTAGATATTTATTTCTAATGATATTTGATTACTTGCAGTAGATGCATTGATTTTAGTGTAGGTGGTGATTTCTAAGAATATTTTGAGTAAATGTATTGATTTTGGTGTAGATGTTGGTTCCTAGAGAGAGAGAGAGAGAGTGATAAGGAAGATGGCGAGAGAGAGAGAGAGGACAAAAGGAGGAAAGAGAGATATTAGCGGGGGGGAGGGAGAGAAGGGGAAGAGAGGGAAGAAGAGAGAGATGGGGAGAGAAGGTGATTGACAAAGAGAATGATATATATGGAGTGCAAGAGCGTGTGTGTTTAAGGGGGTGAGATAGAGACAAAAAACAAGAGATGGATGGGGATATAGATATGGATGGAGGGTGGAGAGAGGGAAGAATATTTCTTTCACTAGATTGCTTTGAGTAAATGCATTGATTTTAGTGTAGATGTTGGTTTCTAATCTTATTTGATTGATTGCATTAGGTGCATTGATTTCAATGTAGAAGTTAGTTTCTAATCTTATTTTATTTCTTGCATTATATGCATTGATTTCAATGTATTTGTTGATTTTATGATTTGATGTAATTGGATATATGACAGTACATTCATTTTAAAGTGATTGGATTAACAATATGCATTGATTTTAGTGTAAGCACAAAATGTTATTGACAATGTAGATTGATTTTTGTGTTATAGTAATTTAAGCTATTAATATTGGAGAGCAAGAGAGACAAGGTATCATGTTTACTACAACAGCTCGAGCTAAAGATTTAAATGGTTTACGATTTAAATTTTATTTTTCATAAATAGAAAAGGAGATGGAGAGAGAGAGTGATAAGGAAGATGGAGAGAGAGAGAGAGGACAAAAGGAGGAAAGAGAGATATTAGCAGGGGAGAGGGAGAGAAGGGGAAGAGAGGGAAGAAGAGAGAGATGGAGAGAGAGGGTGATTGACAAAGAGAATGATATGCATGGAGTACAAGAGCATGTGTGTTTAGGGGGGTGAGATAGAGACAAAAAACAAGAGATGGATGGGGATATAGATATGGATGGAGGATGGAGAGAGGGAAGAATATTTCTTGCACTAGATAGATTGATTTAAGTGGAGATGGTGCATTAGGTGCATTGATTTCAATGTAGAAGTTATTTTCTAATCTTATTTGATTTCTTTCATTATATGCATTGATTTCAATGTATATGTTGATTTATGATTTGATGTAATTGGATATATGACGGTACATTAATTTTAAAGTGATTGGATTAACAATATGCATTGATTTTAGTGTAAGCACAAAAAGTTATTAACAATGTAGATTGATTTTTGTGTTATACTAATTTAAGCTATTAATATTGGAGAGCAAGAGAGACAAGGTATCATGTTTACTACAACAGCTTGAGCTAAATATTTAAACAGTTTACGATTTAAATTTTCTTTTTCATAAATAGAAAAGGAGATGGAGAGAGAGAGAGAGAGAGAGGACAAAAGGAGGAAAGAGAGATATTAGTGGGGGAGAGGGAGAGAAGGGGAAGAGAGGGAAGAAGAGAGAGATGGGGAGAGAGGGTGATTGACAAAGAGAATGATATATATGGAGTGCGAGAGCGTGTGTGTTTAGGGGGGTGAGATAGAGACAAAAAAAAAGAGATGGATGGGGATATATATATGGATGGAGGGTGGAGAGAGGGAAGAATATTTCTTGCACTAGATGGATTGATTTAAGTGGAGATGGTGATTTATAATCCTATTTGATTATTTGCACTAGATGCATCGATTTTAGTGTAGATATTTATTTCTAGTGATATTTTATTACTTGCACTAGATGCATTGATTTTAGTGTAGGTGATGATTCCTAATACTATTTGATTGCTTGCACTAGATGTGTTGATTTCAATTTAGACGTCGATTTATAATTATATTTGATTGCTTGCACTAGATGCATTGATTTCAATGTAGATTATTCCTAATACTATTTGATTGTTTGCGCTAAATGCATTAATTTCAGTGTAGATGGCGATTTCTAATCCTATTTGATTGCTTTGAGTAAATGCATTGATTTCAGTGTAGATGTTGGTTTCTAATCTTATTTGATTGATTGCATTAGGTGCATTGATTTCAATGTAGAAGTTATTTTCTAATCTTATTTGGTTGCTTGCATTATATGCATTGATTTCAATGTATATGTTGATTTATGATTTGATGTAATTGGATATATGACGGTACATTAATTTTAAAGTGATTGGATCAACAATATGCATTGATTTTAGTGTAAGCACGAAAATTTATTGACAATGTAGATTGGTTTTTGTGTTATAGTAATTTAAGCTATTAATATTGGAGAGCAAGAGAGACAAGGTATCATGTTTACTACAACAACTCGAGCTAAAGATTTAAATTTTTTACGATTTAAATTTTGTTTTTCATATAATCGATATGAAAAGATACCATGGGTAAAATTTGTGTAACATGAGTACGTTCTTATTATTCACATTTTCTATCTTTCAACACTATTATTGTCACTTTGCATTTAAAAAAAAATCTTTCATCATTTTTCATCATTATAGTTATTAACAATAATTATCATCTCAACGAACTGAGGTAACTAAGAAAATTTAAAATTAAAATGGCCAAGTTAATCTCAGAAATATTTAGCATATTTAAACTTATTATATTAATATTTGATATATTTACATATTATTGATAAAATTAATCATATTTTTGAAACCAACCTAGATCCATCTTACATCTCAAAAATATACAAAAATTTTAATAATTTGAAAAATGTGACGTTGATGCCTCCAACTCGAACCAGCCTAGATCCATCTAACTCCGGATCTATCATGCACCGAGAGGGATCAAATCTCTTGAGGTGAAAAACTTTTCTCAAGTTTTGCACTCAAAAAATAGGTTTGCACCTCGAGAGATTTGATCCCTCTCGGCGCATCATAGATCTGGAGTTAGATGGATCTAGGTTGGTCATAGAAATATTCTAATGGCATCTATATCCTTACTAAAATGAAAGAATAACATTAAAATTATTCTAAGGTGGTTGGTGGTATTTTTCATAATCATGTATTCCAAAAATATTACTGTAGTGCCAATTCATTGTGTTTCTTTTTGTGGCTACATCAAGGGTCTTTATTTACCTATAATTAGTTCTTAAAAGATTCTGATGATTCTCATCTCCCTAATTGGAAGACAAGGATGATCTTGCAATGTTCTATGTCGTAGTTTGAGTTATTATTCTTTTTGCTATATGATTAGAAGTTTCTTTTATACCTTAAGTCATGGGATTCCTCGGCAAATAATTTCCAAGTCCCTTAGACCAATACATAGGGTTGAATTTTTCTTCACCCCACTAATATCCTCATTCATAAGCTAGGGATACCATTGAGAGATAAACATAGTGGTTTAAGGTATTGATATTGGAATTTGATACATAAAAGAATATTGTATCGCCCAATGCATAAATTTCCTCCCCTTACCATGTCAAGGATCCAATTCTCCATACCTAATGCTTAATATAATGTCATTGTTATCCTCACTTGGAGGCAAAGGATATACATTGGGAGAAAACAATTGCTCACAATCCAGTATGCAGATTGTTGAAATAGGTGCACACTAGAATACACATGAATTATTCCAATGCATGTTACTTTAACAAGTTTTTGTTAATAAGATTGACAAATAATTTTTTTTTGTATAAGTTTAGGTTAATATTTGAGTTGGTAGTCATAATAATCTGATAGTGATTTGGGTTTTAAGTACATCAAAACCCTCATTTTTCTAATAACTTTCAATATATCTATCTTTCACATTATTTTTATATAACATAAATCAATTCTTCATAAAGAAAAATTAAGTATTAATATAAAATTTCATGAATACATAATAAATTCATTACCTTAAAAAATGATGATCTCATTACACCACACTCAACATTCATATTGAACATATCTTGGTTTTAAGGGAAAAAATAACTTTATTTTTTTAATTAACTTATAATAAAGTAAACATTAATATTATCAAATTTGATTATCATAAATATAAACTAATTATAAACAAACTGTGTGACCCCATATTGTTTTTATCTTTTATACAAAATAATAATAATAATAATTCAAAACTACTTAAAATTAAAAAAACAAACAAACCATATAACTTAGGGTGGGCTTA
The DNA here is from genome assembly GCA_034641835.2 of Pinus albicaulis. NCBI lineage: Eukaryota > Viridiplantae > Streptophyta > Pinopsida > Pinales > Pinaceae > Pinus > Pinus albicaulis. The sequence goes on along the minus strand of JAXQQM020066223.1, from coordinate 664,848 downwards.
TTTACCAATCAAACTTGTTTGCCTAGATTTCTCACCTTCGGTTGGAGCCATTGGAGCCTTTCTTCTTGGCCCAGGGATTGAGGTTGGTGGGTAAATTGTTTTTTTTAAACTTAATTATATTTATTTTAAAATTAATTGAAATTTTTTTTTACAAAAATAAAAAATACAATAAAAATGAATTTAAAATGTTATAAAGAAAATTAAAATAACATATTTTTTAAATTCATGATAAAATTATTATTCAATTAATATTTTTTATTTTATATATAATTTTTATATTTTACAAATGAATTTAAAACTCCCTAGAATAATTATCAACAACTAAAAGGAAACCATTTAGATGGATTTGATGAACCGAAATCTGGCTGCACCCAAAGAAATCATGGGTGGTGCTCTATAGCACCATAAGACCATTTTTATTTAAAAAAAAAATTAAAATTTTGTGTCCACAAATTACGTTCATTGCCGATAACACTCAAGGAGAACGGAAGTGATATCTATTTATAAGAAATCTATCAATTCCTTTATGAAGTCATAGAAATCTTCTTTCACTGTTCTAAATCGAAAGAATTTTGCTCTTCATTAGGAGACTCGATAGTTAGACATGGCAGATGGTTCGCAGAACAAGAAGATGCCCACGGAAGAAGAATACGAAGGAAATTTTCTGTCAAGTCCGCTACCAGAAATTGCTACGAATTCATCAGAGGTACTCTCTCATGAAAACCAACTTCGACAAAGAGGACATTCATCGCCGGTCACGATCTTCCACTCTCTGCGTCTGCGAGAGTTGGGCAACACTAGGAAGCTTCCACATATTTATAGAGATTATCATGTACAGAGCTTTGAGCATGAGGGCATGGGTATTATTCAACATATAGCTGTTGGGGCTGATATAATACTCGTTGTCCATTCCGATACGGATTTGGTGCTATTCAAAAGAGATGGAGATCAAATTTCGCATGTTGACTGTAAGACCGACGGAAGCATTAGTGCCAACAATGTTAATGTGAAGAGGTATGTACAAAATGCGTGTTACAACAAACACAATAATTCATTTCTAATAGCGCATATGGTGTCTCATGAGAATTGGAAATATGACACCGTTCAGATAATAAGCCTCGATATTGCATCTATACAAAAAGGAGAAACTCTAAAGACCACGCGGCTTTTTCCTGGAGAGTCCCGCATAATGGAAAGGTGTTTTGATATTCCAAATTGCAGGGCCATCGTTCACGATTTCACTGACCATACATTCAAGTGTTGTGAATTAAAAAAGTACACAATGTTGTTTACAATAACAAATCTAGGGTTCACAGATGTTACTCCAAATTACAGACGTATTCGTTCAAATCTAAAAAATACAAGTCCAGGAAATATGGACATTGTGATATTCCATCAAATTTCTTGCACTAAAACTAATGGAAGTGTTGGATTTGAATTCAATTTTTTTTCCAAACTTAACGGAATACTGCAGAAAGAAATATTTCTCCCTCGGTCTGATAATGACGAGATCCTATTGTTCGTAGTGTTGTGTGGCAGCAATACACTACTTATTCAAACACATTGGTCGGATATGGAAGTTGTAGAGATCTGCGATGAAAACCCTCTTTTAATAAACATCATAAATACAAATATTAGAGCAGTACGTGAACCTTACTATTTATATAAAAAATCGCAGTTTATTTGCTGCACCGGATCCGGAAAATTTCATGTTTGTAATCTTCGAGGTGAGATTTTAGTGACACTTGAGGATCACCCACCTGCAGAATGGCCAAGGTTGAGTTACGTGGACATTTTCAGGCATTCATACTTTTCTAATTCACAGGATATTATCATTTCTCTTTGCCGCCAGCTCGCACCAGACGGAAATGGATGGATATACACTGTGAATGTTAGCAGCATTGTTACAGGGAAATGCTTAACAAAGATCTCTTCGGAGGACCCAAATTGTTCTAAAATCAGAAAGGCAGTATTGAATGATGCAGTCCAGGCAATCGCATATGATGAAAGCACTCACCAGATTTTCACGGGAAACATGGAAGGACTTTGCGGCGTTTGGTCCAACGAATTCTACCAGGATGCAGGAGACGTGGGGAGTTAAAACAACGTGGCTTAAAACCTTCACCAAGATGGACGATTTCAGGTGCTTTTACTGTTTGTGTTTTTATAGTTTTTTTAAATAATATATTCAGAGGTTTTCGGTGAGTGGAATTGATGGAAAGGTGAGGAGCTAAAACTTAGATCAGCATGGACGATTTCAGGTGTGGTTTGTGTTTTTATAAATTTTTTAAATGATTCATTCGTGTGATAGAATTTATGGAAATTTGAGGAACTAAAACTTAGATCAACATGGACGATTTAAGGTGGTTTGTGTTTTTATAATTTTTTTAAATGATACTTTTTAGAGTTCTTATGTGATGGAATTTATGGAAATGTGAGGAGTTAAAACTTAGACTAACATAGATGATTTTAGGTGCTTTTATTTTAGATGGTTTGTATTTTTATAATTTATAAAACTTAGACCAACATAGAAGATTTCGGGTGTTTTTACTTAAGATGGTTTGTATTTTTATAATTTGTTTAAATACTTTAGATGGTTTGTGTTTTTATAATTTATTTGAATGATACATTGAGAGTATTTATGTGAGTGGAATTTATGGAAACATGAGGAGTTAAAACTTAGACGAACATGGACTATTTGAGGTGGTTTTAATTTACATGGTTTGTGTTTTTATAATTTCTTTAATTGATACATTGAGAGTTTCCAGAGTTTTTATGTGAGTGGAATTTATGGAAAGGTGAGGAGTTAAAACTTAGACCAACTTGGACGATTCAAGGTGCTTTTACGTTAGATGCTTTGTGTTTTTATAATTTCTTTAAATGATACATTTAGAGTTTTTAATTGATACATTGAGAGTTTTCAGAGTTTTTATGTGGGTGGAATTTATGGAAAAGTGAGGAGTTAAAACTTAGACCAACTTGGACGATTCGAGGTGCTTTTATGTTAGATGCATTGTGTTTTTATAATTTTTTTCAGTGGAATTTATGGAAAGGGAGGAGATAAAACTTAGACCAACATGGATGATATCAGGTGCTTTTACTTTAGATGGTTTGTGTTAGAATTTTTGTAAATGATACATTCTAAGTATTCATGTGGTTTGTGTTATAATTTTTTTAAATGGTATATTTTGAGTTTTTATGTAAGTGGAATTTATGGAAATGTGAGGAGTTAAAAATTAAACCATGTGGACAATTTCATGTTCTTTTACTTTAGATTGTTTGTGTTTTTATAACTTTTTTAAATGGATGATTTGAGGTGTTTTTACTTTAGATGGTTTTTGTTTTTATAATATTTTTAAATGATAGATTCACAGTGTTTATGTGAGTGGAATTTATGGAAAGGTGAAAACTTAGACCAGCATGGAAGAAGATTTTAGGTGCTTTTACTTTACATGGTTTGTGTTTTTAAAAAAAAATTAAATGATACATTCAGAGTTTTTGTATGGAATCTATGGAAATGTGAGGAAATGTTTTATGTATTTCTGTTGTTCCTACTTTAATGAAATGTTTCTTATGGAGTAGATCCTATTTTTCCTCATTAACATGTTGAGGACCCCTTTGCTCATAACATGAACTTGAAAATTGTAATAATTCACATAGTTCCACTCGGGCTATAGGAAGATAAATATACTCTTTAAAGGTCATCTGTTTTTCTTAAGAAATAATTTTGATAGTATTAATTTATAGACTAATTTCTCACTCCCTCCCTACAATTCCAGCCTTGTCGAAGACATCAAGTCCCATAAATTCTTAAAATTTCCCAATATCCTCAAAACCACCACTTAAGAATTCAAAGGAAAATACATCCCTAGGAGGTCATGTATGGTGTATGCATGAATGCATGAAGATGGGTTACACTTTTGGGCCAAATGTTGTTGGAAATACTGAGAGCGGGGTGAATCAATATGTTGTTCAATTAGTGTTATTATTAGTCATTCATAGCATTACTTAATATTTAATTATTATTAGTGTTTGTACAATGATAGAAGTAAACAAAATGAACACAAATGCACACAGTCTTTAAGGTGGAAACCCGCATGCGAGACAAAAACCACCTAAATGCTTTTCTAATAAGAAGAAGACACACTAGATCATTACCCCAACTATGGCACAACCACCTAATGATGATCCTAGACCTCCTAAAGTTGCCTCTTTAATTCTTGGCTATAATATCCCAAAATGGGATCTGCTAGCAAGGAATGACTGGAAAACCCATTTTCCAGGAAAAGCTGCTACAATATTTGAATCCGAGACCTCGATCCCTTAGATCAATGTATGTAAGACTGAAATCCAAGAGGAGGCTCAAAAGAAATCCCTCTAGGTATGTTAAACAGGTCTCCCACACCTAGTTGTCTTTGAAAAGTGCCCAATGAAGGGACTGCAACAATTCTTGAACAAGAGATGGAATAACAGCGTTATATTGATGTACAAGAAGTTAGAAGGTCTCAGTAGCCATCACATTGAATATAGCAGCAAAATTGTATACAAGATCTTGAGGAAAGAGTCACTCAAGATTAGCAATACAAGCCTCAATAGATCATGTACATGAAATGTGAGATATACTGCTACACTGAGAATGCCCTAGGCTATGATTGCGCAGTTTATAAGAGGCACTACTACATAATGACTATCAATAAAAAGATATAGCAATATATAGCTCAAATAAAATAGGGGAGCAAGATCTCAACCCCTGGAAAACAACAATATGCAATCCTTGGAAGGATTGGCTGAAATATGCATAAAATGGCAAATCTGTAGAAATGCCGGAGTAGCAAGGTAGCAGCTGCAACTCAAAAACTAGAAATGGATGAAGACAGTTGATGATGCTGCATATGATAGCTAAATCTCATCCAAAGGATCATTCAGGTGAAAGGCTGATCCAATCACCAAAGATCTCACCCTCCAAAATAGTGGAGCAAGTCCCCACTACAATTGCACTAAAAAATAACGCATTCTAGAGAAGGGACTGCGCTGTTGGTGATAGGAAGTGCTTGGCCTGATGCCAAATACCTGAAATAAGCTCAAAAATCTCCCTCAATAACCTCCCAGAGGAATAGAAACTCTCTCCTCTGAAATATGAGCCAAGGAAATGGTGTTGTGGAACCCTCCACTACAACACCCTGCAACACAGAATTATCCTGCTTCAGGAATAATGCTGTAGCTGAAGGAGGTGGCTTGACATTAAGCCTGAAATGTGGAGAATGAAGTAAAATCCCTCAAGAGGCTTGTCAAGAAGGGAGAAGGATTCCTAAACAGGAAATCCCTTATGCTAAGCAGCAAAACAATCTCAGTTAAACAACTAAAGAAAGAAAATAGTCATACAAACCAAATTCTATATTCATCAACATGAGAAACAATGGCTGCCTTGCCTTCCTTTTAAACAAGTGAGATCCCTCTCACCATGGGTCCCACTCCTTAGGTTTCTTTCACCAAAGAAACCTCTTCCCATTCATACTGCTTTGTTTCTCTAAGTGCTCTCCACCTCCTTCCTCTGTGCATTTTGATTTGGTCAAACTAGACCTTGTCCATTTGCAAAAGCCCCTTTTCACACCGGAAGTTGAAAAATCAAGCTACTCTAGTGATCCCTTTCATACTATGAGGGATGTTATTCCTGCCCATGGGTCTCCTTACCCATTTTATTCATCTCCTAGATGATATAACCAAAATTAATATTCCAGTTTGCTGCATGAAAATTTTGGAATATTACATTGGCAGATAGACACTTGTACAAATTTTACAATGATTCTTTTACAATTACTCGGAACAATGATACCTTCACAATGATTGTATACAGTGCTTCCCACTTCAAGACTTGATGTGATGAACTTCTTACTGTTTCTTTGCACCTTGATTGTTGCTCTTGTCATGCTACCCTTTCTCACTCTTCAGAACATTAGATCATGCATTGGGTCTTATGTTGATGAATATATAATACCTGAAAAAAATTCTTCAAGTAAATATCCATGACATGATAATAGGAAAACTTGCCTCATCATGCAGAGCATATGTCAGTGCTAAAAAAAAGTGGAATACAGAGAACCTAATGCAATTAACAGATGAACATGTATATACAAAATATACTTATCTTGAGCTTACCACTGCTGCATCATTTTGCTTCACCTTGATTTTCTTTGCTACACTAGAAATTCCGGCACTTTACAGCCCTTGACAGCACATGATCTAGCTTTTTCTTGCATTTTAGGAGATCGATATTGATTATGATGTATCTCTGTTATTTCAGATCCCCAATATGTGATTTTAAGTCCTCTAGTAGCCATTTGAGTCTTCTCTTCAATTCCATAGGTCTGATCCAATTTGGATTCTTCAAGGAAAATTTATGCCCAATCTCTCACAATGACATAGTTATGGACTAGTTTAGTAGAGCTAGCTTGTATGAATGGCCACGTGTCACTGATTCCCCCTTCTGATCAGAAATAGATACACATAAAACTGAATTCCGTGCATTATCCGCAACTTTTTACAAATTTCCAATCCACTTCTGAGAGAGAGTGCTATGATTATTTTCCCAAGGTCACCTCTTTGAGATGAAATTTCGAAGCCTACAAAAACCCTAACTTCCACAGATCATATATCTAAAAAATATAGCAAACCCAGACTGAAAATTTAGACACGAGCTTCATCAGGATTTCACCCAAGTGGGTTTTTAATTTCACCATCTAATACTTCCCAGAAATAAATTTATAGCAAAAACTCCTTGATGGCCTATTTCAAGTAGCGAAATCCCTACATGAGGAGGATATGAGGATCACAATTTATATAAATGCTTAGGTTGAGAAGGTCTTCAACAAGTGAACGTGGGAGGTATTTTAGGAGCTTAAAAATTATTAATTAGTGATTTTTCAATTACCACAACCAATGATTAGTTTCATGCCACAACCCCATGGAGTTTTAGCCCACTAACTAGGGTTACTAACTTCAAACATGAATATCTCTCAAACCATGAATAATTACATGGCGAGGCATATATAAAAGGAAACATATCGACACGTAGAATCCATAAAAAACATCCTTGACTTAGAATATAGTAATTTGGCAGGCCAAAATTCCCATGCAATATCGTGGTAGCCCCTGGTGCTGCTTGGGTTGACATCAATGCCAACCACTGATAAACAATCTCCCCCTTTTGCATTAATGGAAAAAAAAGTACTCCCCTTGCGATCATTACACATATTCATACAACATTCTCTTCCCATTTGACATCAATGGCAAAGGGTAACTCCCCCTGAAACACAACCATCCTGCGGACCTGTACACACTTCCACTCTCCCTTTATTTTTTGAATAAGGAAAATCTAATGAGAACTTAGGAGAATCCCACGGTTCTGGAGAAGATATTCATATGTTTCACAAGGTAAAGGTTTAGTGAAGATATCAATGATTTGTTATTTTGTACCAACATATTTAAGTTTGATATTCTTCTCAACGAATTGTTCTCTAAAAAAATGATATTTGGTCGGAATTGGTCAATTTCAGCCTTTTTAGACCTCTGCTTTTCTGCTTCCAACTTCAATTCAAGTATTTCCTCTCTTGCTTCCTTTTTAGGAGTTGTGTTTTTTATTTTTCAATCATCTTCTCCTTTCCCTTTCTCTACATGGTGACAACTTCTTCTTCTGTTGCTACGGATAAATCTATGATGTTTTATGGCTATATACCTTCACTGATTTTCTCTACCCTTTTTCTCTCCATGGCTTTTGTTGCAAACTTGGTCATTGGCTTCCTTGGCTCAAATATGAAGCCAACATCCTCTTGTGTAATATCCAATTTCTTGACAGACTTACCTTTCTTCAGTTTCCTTCCATCACCTTCAATGTCTTCTGCTTATACTATTGGCGACTCCTCAATATCTAATGCATGTAGGATATCTTCTAGATTTCCTTTGGCCAATGTATAACTCCTTGTTATCCTCTTACTGCTTTGTTTGCTAATATTGTGTTTTTGTTTTGTAGGTGCTCACTGAGGGATGTCAGTTTCTTGTAGAGTTCCTTCTTCAATGTCCATTGGTTCTACAAGAGACTATCTTTTCTCTTCTTCAACCTCTTCTATTGAATCTCGGTATGTACTAGTTTTAGGTTTTGAAACATTCTTGGGAGTCACTACATCTATTTCATACCCACTCATAAACAACAAAGAGGTTCAATCTCTATTTAACCTTTTCATAAATTCCAACACTAACAGTTTTATCAGACCATGATCAAATAGTGATGTCTCATTACATTCTGACTTGACCTGAACTCTATCTGACATCTTTCCCAAACTCGTGTATTTTTGGATCACCAGCAATAACTTTGCATAATTCTCCTTCATATTACCTCTAGGGATGTCATTCTTCATGTTAGCTCCTCTGTGCTCCTGCTTGAGAAAGTATTCACATCCTTGCATTATGAACTTTGTGCCTTTGAACCATTATTCACTAGTTCAAGGGATTTCTGTAGCTTGTGATGTGATCTCTAGTGACACTGTGAGATTCAAGATCCCAACCTTTGATGTTGTCCCTATAAAATTGGTGGCAAAGTATTTTGAAACCTGTGCATGAAAAACTTGCAATTTCTGGTAGAACTATAGGTAGCCCATCTTCATGAAAGCCTCCATAGCAGTAGGATCTTCATTCAACAACTTCAAATCCATGGGTTCATACCTTACACAATTACCACCTTTATTTGTTTCCTTCTTCGAATCCATGATGCTTTATACTCTTCGTTGCCTCACTTGTTGATGACACCTGCAGAATCGAATTCGAACAAAAACCTTCTTGATGTGGTGAAGTAGCTCTCAAATATCAATAGTGGGATACTTTTCATGCAATGATTAAACACTAAATGACAAAGAACAGCTTGGGGTAAATTTTTTAAAAGGTTATTTGACAACTTGGATTTTGATGGTGGCACATGTGACCATAAAAGGTAATAATGACAGCAAAATATGGCTATGCATGTTTGGGAATCATCATAATGAACTCAAATGACCTCACCCTTTAATTTTAGAATAAAAAATTAATACCTCACACCACTCTGACCCTTTCTATAGAAAAACCCAGTTTCGTAGTGAAAACGGTTTGACTGCTGACAGATTTGCTACAAAACTGTTAAGCAGTTTCGTAGTGAAATCTGTTGATTTTCTTTGAAATTCGCTACGAAACTATGAAAAATGACAGGTGGAATGTTTTGTGATTAAAAGGCATGGGGATGAAAAATATATGATATGAGGTTTATTTGACTGAAATGACATGATTAGAAGGGGTTTTAAACTTAAGGTAGAAATCATCAAATGCAAATTTTTTCAAAAAATTCATGAAAATGGCTTATGAGACCACATCAACCTAGGTGAAAAAATTTTATGACCCTATTAATGAAAGTGTTAAAGCTAATGGGTGATAACACACATATTAAGACTCATCCTTGGGAACCAACAGTTCCTCCTCTGCATGCAAGTCCAACTCCCTCTAAAGGGACAACCACATGGCTTTCTCCTCATCAGATTTCATATCTCATCACACAACAGTCATTCTATTGTTTGGAAAATGCACAGGATAATTATGGGGTGTTTCAGTGTACCCCACAAAAATACCAACCCTAGTTGTTGGTTCCAACTTCTTCTTGGCATCCTTGGTCACATGCACATAAACAAATAAGCCAAAAATCTTAAACTGTGAAACATTAGGTTTCTTACCAGTGAAAGCCTCTTTAGGTGTACTCATGTCAAGTACTCTATGAGGACAATGGTTTTTCACATGTACCGATGTATTTCATGCTTCTACCCACAGATGCATAGGTAGGCATTTATCATCCAACATTGCTCATGCTACACCCACAATAGTTTTGTTCGTCTTCTCTGCGATGCCATTCTGCTGTGGGTTACAAGGCACTATGAGTTCTCTTCGAATTCCTTCTTTGCTATAGAAGTTCTTGAACTCGTTAGAGATGTTTTCTCCACCATTATTTCTCCTAAGAGCCTTCACTTTCTTCCTCGATTCTTTCTCCATCAGTGCTTTAAACTCATAGAACTTAGAGAATGTTTGATCTTTCTTCTACATGAAGAATATCCAGCACTTACGAGAAAATTTGTCAACAAAGATTACATAGTACTTATGTTTTTTTGTTGAAGCAACAGAGAAAGGACCACACACGTTTTTGTGAACTCTCTCAAGGATCCCCAAAGCTCGGTTTTCCTTCTCATGAGAGGTGACATTTACATATTTTCCCATAGTACATCCCTTGCATGTGTCTGAATGTGCAAGTGCACCCCTTAGAATACTAGTAGAAATCCGTTGCATGAATTTCAAGGCTCTAGGGTGAAGATGACCCAATCACATATGCCATAATTCAGCCTCATCGTGGCTCACCACTTGATCTGCCTTGCCCATCATTTCTATGCAGCCATATACCTCTAGCTTGTAGATTTTCTTAACTTGAATCCCTATCCTCTTGTCTTGACCCATTGTATTATGTCGCAAGAAAGCTTTTCCATCACTAAAAACAACATCATAGCCTCTATCCTCCAACATTGCAACTGAGACCAAAATTTTCTTTAGACCTAGTACATGCATTACATGTTTTAATTGAAATGTTTTACCTGACTCCCTCTGAAAGGTAATGGTACCAATCCCGGTAGCATTGTACCATCCTTCATCGCCCATTTCAATATGCATTTGGTAATGTTTCTCCTCCAAGTGACTGAAAGGTTCCTTTCTCAAATTGCGAGGCAAGTGCCTTACCAGCTGCAGATCCAACAACCTTCTTGTTCTTCTTCTTTTGTGTATAATTAGTAGAAAAATGCCCATGCTCGTGACAGTGAAAAAAATTCATATTGGACATGTCCTGCTTCTTTCCATTCTTCAACTCAGATTTTGAATGGAATTTCTTCCCCTTCTGTTTCCTTGCCTTGGTAGCTAAAGCACATTCCTCTTCCTTGGAACCCAATTTCCTCCTACTAGCTTGTTTCTAACACAACCTAGTAGCCTACCAGGGTTAAGTTTGATTGCTTCAACTCCTTTATAGAGTTAGAATATGGAATCCTATATAGTATCCTTCATCATGATGATGTGGATATCCTATTTTCCATGAATAATGGGGGCTGACATGGAATCCTCTTGAATCATGGTTGTCAAAATACGAAGATCAACATTTAGGTAGAATAAATTTTGCATATGAACTCCAATTGAGGAAATTCTTGTATCATTCGAAAGGTATCGATGTGTAGACTATTGCTAGCAGCTTTGGTGATTAAGATGTCATGGCATAGTTGGGATTGATTTCAAAGGTGTTTTAATTTTATGGCCCTTGGAACAAGGAAACAACGTAATCAAAGTAACTGAATTGTATCATTCATAGGTCAACTTTTAAGGAATACTCAGGAATGAATGAGTACACCATTGTTTTCTTAAGGAGATACTTTCTTAATGATCCCTTTCATATTCTGCATGTATATACATTTCAAGTAACTCTGAAACAAAATATGAAATACGAACACATTAAACACAGTTCATGATACCATATGTATACTTTACTAGATAATGAGAAATGAGGTATTAATTGTCACTTAGAAAATAAGCTTTATTTCAGTTTTGATGTTGGTGGGTATTGAATTACAAGAGGTATTGTGTCTAGTGTGAATACAAAAATTGATTATTGGCTCAAGCTTGAGGTTAACTCGGAAATGTCACTTGATTCAATGAATCACAAATGACATTCCAAGTTCAACATATATTCTCTAATATGACTAATTTATATCATTACTCACCTTGTAACTGTGCAACCATATATTCATATCTAGATAACCTTCATTGTTATGAAACTGACTCGCAAAATTGAAGAAAAGATAGATCAACGCCTTAGAAATCAACCTCTTCGAGGGGGAAACCTCCTTTACATTATAGAAATGAACAATTCTTGGATGATACAATGACGGCACATCCTTTCTATATATAGGAGTCTAATGAGCCACAATACAATCCTAGTCGACATAACAATAACAATGTAAGGGCAGAATAATTACAATAGTGGGATTTTATGGGGCACAATACTAACGATATGGGGACTACATGGGCACAAAATTAATAATAAGGGGGCTATACTAAAAATAAAAATAAGGGGATACATTAGTATTATAGGGACCTAACATTCCCCTCTCCTCTAAATGAGTATTGTGCTCAATTCTTGAGTAGTTCTGGATGCTTCTATATAAAATTCTCATCCTCCCATGTCTAATTTTCAGCAGTTAAGTTCTTCCACTTGATGAGATTCTCTGAAATTGATCGATTTTGTAGTTGTCAAGTTATTTTTTTTATGACTGCTTTAGGCACCAATATGATTTTTCCTTCTTCATCAAGTTCTGGAAATGAACTGGGAAATTGTCACCTATAACCTTATTTAAAAGTGAAACATGGAAAACTGGGTGCACTTAGGAAGATGCAGGAAGCTCCAATTTGTATTCCATAGTACCAATGTTTTGCAACACCTTCTAAGTACCATAATACTTTAGTGATAATCTATTATCTTTCTTAGCTTACTTTAGGGACACTTGCTTGTGTAGAAATTATACAAGAGCATGTATATCTTGGATTCACCCAATCTAAAAATGTACTAAAGTTAAATATTGAATCGCTTCTACAAATATTTTTCAAAACTAAAAAAACACAATTTCTAATCACATGAACATGAAGAAAGATCAATCACACACAACACAAATAATTTCTCAGGGAAATCTTATAGCTAAAAACCCCACTATATTCTATTTTATATTAACCATGGATTATGAAACAATTACATACAAAACTCTTCTCACAGGAGCCCTCCACTACTCAGTTAATTGTCTCACACTGTCATATGCAAAACTGACCAACACAACCAATTCTCAACCTCCAGACAACCTGCCATTCTTGCACAATACCTGATGGTAAATATCACTAAAATATAGGAATTCTTTCCTTCCTTGATTGCGCAAGTATCATGGGCACTCCAATGGGTGTTTTCCTACATGTGTGCAAGCCAATAATCCTACAATTAATATTCAACTTCTCTTTCACCTAGAACTCAACTGGGTCTCCACTAGATCTAACATGCATGCATCTAATAATAGTAAATCATGAGTTGCATGTGAGCAGAGGGGCTTCATTGCAGAATAAATACAATAACACGTGGGTTCATATCGGGGGATATATAATGGGGAAAAAATGATATCATATATTGGGGGATATATAAGGGGTAAAGGGCTTTTAAAATGGAAGTTATAAAAAATGGAGCTCAAATTTAATGGAAAAATATAAAGGGGTATAAAAAATGTTAATGAAAATAGATACCTACGGGTATAAATATAAAGGGGTATAAAATATCGTGATTTTTAGAGTTATTTCCAATATGTACTAAAATTACGGGTATTCTTTAATATGCTATGATCACACGTGATATGCTAGAGTTTTATTGAGTGAAGACCCATGCATGTGAGATCACTGATTATGAATTAATTAATGTTTAATTCACTAGTTCTCTCACTAGTGTATCTTTAGATACAACTAGCACAACTGAGTTTAACTCACTTAACTGAGTTAAATTGATTTATAGCTTTCACCAACTCATGCACCACTGCACTTTTAACTTTGTTACAACTAGAATTACTCTGCATGCCTCACCAACAGCCTCTAACTTGAAATACACTAGCTAACTGAATTTATCACTTTTAGTTAACTCATTCAATTCCACATTGAGAATAGATTACAGTTTTATTTCCATATTAATTAAGCGATAACAAAAGTAGGCATGCACCCAAAAATAGCACTGTGGGCCCCACCCTAGTCTGGGTCCTTAATGCACTAGGCGTGGTTGCTAAATCTTCTAGTTGAATATCAACAATTTGAAAGGTTGTAGCCATAAAAATACCCAAACGATAACATCAAAACTTTTTTTGTTGTGATGTTTATCTGCCTGTTGTTTCATTCGATTATGTGCCAAAGTGAGGTTATCCTTTAAGAGTTGGAGAACTTGCTGTTAATGCTCGATGTGATCTTCCATTGTTGAAGTTTATAATTTTCTCTTAAATATGATGTGATGGACAGTGGATGATATCCATAAAGTGCCATAAATGGGGTCATTTTTTCTACAGTATGGAAGGAAGTGTTATACCACTATTTAGCAAGAGGTAACCACTTGATCCATTGTGTTTGTTTATCAGATACAAAGCAATAAAGATATCCTTCCAAACATTTGTTCACTATCTCAGTTTTTCCATTAGATTGAGGATGATATGATGAGCTATGAGTTAATTGAGTACCAAAACAAGAAAATAATTCCGTCCAAAAATTTCTTGTAAAAATGGGATCTATGTCACTTACAATGATGTTTCGGTTTCCGTGTAGCTTTTGATTTTTTTCTAGAAATGTAATAGCAATTGTACTGGATTTAAATGGATGAGATAATGCACAAAGGTGCACATGCTTTGTAAGTCTGTCAACTACCACCATGATGATAGTATTTCCTTCAGACTTGGGTAAACCTATGATAAAATCCATTGAAACCTCCACCTAACGTTGACTTGGAATCGATAAGGTTGTAACACACCCGGGGTCTTAATTGTCTCAACTTTATTTTGTTGGAAAACTAAAAATTCTGCCACAAACTTTTGAATATCATTCTTAAGGCCATCCCAAACAATATCTTTCTTGACCCTGTGGTAAGTTTTTAAAAATCCTGAGTGCCCTCCTAAGGGAGAGGTGTGCAATTCCAAAACAATATTTTGTTTGAGTTGGGAATTATTACAAATATATAAGTGAGCTTTGTACCATAATGAATCATTTTTCCATCTAAATGTTTCATATGTGTTATGATCTTTCTACAAATTTTTAATGAGTTTCCACACCTCTTCATCATTCTTCCATTCATCCCTTGCTTCAGTTATCCACTAAGGTTGGATAATAGAAATGGCAGAAAGCATTGCTTCCACATCGTTATCCTTTATTTAAATTCTATATGCAAAAACCTTTTGCTTCCCTTTTTTGTAGATGATTTCAAAGCCATAACCAAACATATTTGTGACCCAATTTCTTTACTCTTCTGAAGATAATATTTGTTCCAAAAAGTACTTAAGGCTATCATGATATGTTTTTACCTTCAAGTTTCTTCCCATTAGGTAAGGTTACCATTGCTTTAGTGCATTTAGTATTGCCAACATTTCCTTGTCATAAATAGGTTTATTTAAATACTTTCCTTTTATTGGAAGAATTACAAAAGAAATGAGTCTTTCTTCTTGCATTAAAATTGCACCAATTCCATTTCCTAGGGCATCACATTCCACAATAAAAAAAATTGTGAAGTTTGGCATAGCTAAGACTAGTGCTTGGCATATTGCTTCTTTAAGATGTTCAAAGGCCTTAGTTTCTTATAAAGTCCAAGAAAATTCATCTTTATTCGGTAATGATGTTAGAGGTGTCGAAATCCCATAATTCAAAACAAATTTGTAATAATAACCATGTTATTCCTTCCTCAACATGTTCCACATATCACATGTTGCAAAATATTTTTAGAAGCGGTTCTGTATCAGGACATGTTCCACATATCACATTGCTTTGTACTTGCACTTATTTCCATTTAGAGAATGAGAGAGAAGACCAACCTCACCTTCCTGCTAGGTATTTTCCCATAAGGTTTCCTTAGATCATATCTTGTGTTCATTGAGGTCATTTTGATTTGTGCTTTTATTTTATTTTTCTTTATTTTCCATATTTCATATACTACATGCATAAGAATAATGCAATAATTGATGAATCCATAAATATAAGTATAAATTAGCCCCAATAGTTTATGTTTCAAACTTAAGGCATACTTTTTTCTGATTTCTTGTGAAAAACTATCTAGTGGAATATCCACGTAAATTTACATATCAATATTGGTGTCATATTTCATCACTCATGCATTATTTCGGTCTCTGCTCCACATATTCATTACTCATTTTACATTTTATTATTATATTCTTGGCATTGTATGGGTTATGTTTTATGTCAAATTATCAACAAATTGTGTTTTTTTAAGGTCAGAGTTGTGACCTGATTATTATTGAATAAGAAATAATTTCGCCACATATTCAAGACATGAATTATAGATACAATATCCATATCATACATAACTAAATGTATCTACTTCTCGTTGATCTTCTACGACCTATGGCTTATTACATGCCCATCGTGATTGAGAAGTCTAGTATATCCCGTAAGCATATATTCATATACAGAAATAATTCTTTGGGTCTATAATCTTCAATATTGGCATGCTGCTAATGATATTATTTAATTTGTAGAGGAATTCTTCACATTTATCTATGTATAAAGAATGTACTACTTTTATTTTTAATGAAGTGATCAAAATATTAATCTTGGATAATCCTTGAATGAATCTCCTAGGTTTTTCTACTAATCCATAAACTATCTTACCTCCATTACATTCATCAAAATGTTCCAACCCGTGATGACCTGTATATTTTATGTATCTACTACTATCCCCTATTTTGAAATCACATGGGCCAAGTAATGGATTTTCTATCGATATAAGTGAGACTTGAATGGATTTATCATATAATTGTTGCTAAATTCTAATGGCCCTAATATTATCAATGAGTAGGAATTTAACCTTATATGAGGTCCTAAAAATTTTATACCTCACTCTATCCATGTGCCTATTAGTCATTTGTTTCACTTACTTTGGAACTTTTCTAAAAAAAATTATAGTACACCTAAAAAAACTTCACTTTGGGCCACAATGTTTAACTCCATGGCAAACGACATCACTATATAGGCCTACCACATCATGGAATGGACCTTTGAATTATATTCATGGCTTCCACATAGTTCTTACCACCTACCAGTATGGAAGTTCCATGTCAATTGACAATGTGGCCTTCAAGTCATAAAATAAATAATTTCCCATTTTTTTTTCAAAAATTCCAAAAATGCCCAATTTTGATATTTTCCCATTCAATTTCATGGAAACATGCAGTCAAGCTTCCATTGGCCAGATTAATCTTTCACATTGGAAATTATGCCTGTGTGTTTCAAAATTTCACCATTTTAGCTCACCTTTGCACCCATGAATTGATAAATTTTCTAGTTTTCTAATCATTTGTACAATTCCACAATGGAAATTTTCAATTTCTTCGAACTAATCCAAACTGACCTCTATAAGTGACTATTTTAACTCCTACCTTGCAAATTATTTCCTTACCAATTCAACCAAAAGTTGGGTTTTTTCCCAATTTCACACCAGAAATATTATTGAACAAAAATTTGGCCAATCATAGACTTCTCAATAAAATAAAATTTTAAAATTATGTAGAATAATTCACATTATAATAATAACAAAAATTAAAGTAAACTTTGTCCATATAATTAGGGACATTAAATCATGCAAATGAGTAGCCACTTACCTTTTACAAACACACAAACTAGCTATGGAGTAATGATATTCCACCCATGCTTAGGGACTGGTTGTATAGGTATCTTAATAGAATGAAAACCTTCGGCTAGGGTTATGTTAGCATTGTTATCACCCTAGTAATTCTCAGGTTGTGGGATGGGAATTTCTATAGTTAAGAAAACCAAGAGTAACCAAGAAACGCTTTTAGAATTCAGGATCTAGCCTTCCTGAGTTTTGGAGAGGGATCTCTCCTAAAGATTTAACTTTGTTTTATAATTATGTTTTAGGCTAGCTATGATTGGACAGTGGGACTTGTTTTGAAAGTGTGGTGGGAATAAAAAGTGTTTCAAGGTAAACTAGAGGGATCTACCAGAACATTGGGCTATGGAGTCAACTTTCTAGGCAAGCAGAGCTAGGAAATCAGACTTAAAGATGCAAATGTACTAAGGGCAGGGTAGATGACCTTCTAAGGCTTTAAATCGGCTTTGTTGATGGAATGGGTGAAATCTGAACAAAAGGGAACTTAATAATCCTTAATTTACAGAAAAGAGGGTTGAAGGAGGGGATCAAACAGGGACCTAGAGCAATTAAGAATTCTATAGTCCGGTTATCAAGCAGAAAAAATAATAATGCCAACTAGTTACAAACACGAAGCTTTTTATCACTAGTCCTGTCTAAATTCTCCTAGTTGATCATTAAAGATAGAAACACATTAAATGAATGTATGTAAATTTTTTAAATAAAAAAAATGAAAACAGGAAAAAGACTAGACTTATCTAGTCAGCACAAGAATCCTGAGTTATGATGTCTTTAATCTCAATTCCAGTCTGCTGCTTTGCTAATTGACTCACACCAACTTCAATATATCCAACAAAATGACTTTAGTAGTCTTGATAAATTTTATTCCACACTGAATACTTCAAATGATGAAGTATTTATACAAATAAATTGTTTACAAAATATCTCAAAATTTGAGATAATGTTTCAAGGAGAAATAGGAAATGTAACATAAGAAGAGGGACAATAGCAAAACAGTTTGCAAGCTATTCTCTTTTACAAGGAAATATGAACTGATTATCCTAATCAAAAAGATTTTATGATGTGCTGTGAGCATTGCTGGAATTGGGTGCATGATCTCGTGGAAGATGGCTTGTAGATCACTCCTTCTCTTTACTTTCAACCTTGATACTCTTTATTATCTGATTTTCACTGTTTTACTGCTATAATTGAAAAATAACCAACAGTAAAATTATTTTCAACTGATACTCTTTGACAACCTGATACACTTTGACCCTGAATTTTTACCCTAAGGTAAAAGTAAAATATGATTTCTTTATGTGACTTTCCTGCATCTTTTACTTGTCAAATTCACATCAGATCTGTGAATTCTTGCCATTGTTGAGTCGTTGTCATCTTTATACTCTTCAATTTTCTTTAGCTTTCATCGACCTCTGTGTACTTAGCAAAGTTTGGCTTTACTATGAACATATGCTTAATTTCATTCTCCAAAAAGAACAAATTCTCAAAATATTGAAGTATTACTTTGCCACTTGGAGATCCTTGTGGTAAAGGCTTTTTAGCCTACTCCTTAGCATGGGCTCTAATTTTATGATCATAATCCTTTTGTGGCATTAATTTTTCATTTAATGAATGAATATTTGGAAGTCCTGCTTCTAGTAGCAAGTCATACTTGGTCTTGAATTTACTGATTGATATGTTCATATTATCACATCTTTCTTCCAGATTGTACATAATATTTCTCTTTGCTAGGACCTCTCTGATTTCAAGGATAGCCTTTGTCCTGTCAGGAATCTTCATTTCTTCTAGTTCTTCCCTATTTTTACTATTCAAAAATGATATGAGCTGAACTTCTTGTGGTGGTTTGTTGCCAAGTTCCTTCTTTGTTTTATCAATTTCTACTAAGGGAGCTTGTAGCAGATCTTTTTGTTCATATATTATTTGAATAGAAGGCCATTGTGAGTGAATGCCTTTAGTGATTTTTTTCCACAAATGATTCTTTATGTAGGCAACCTGTTCAGTAAGATTTACCTGTTGTTGAAGAATTTTCACCTGTTCCTGTAATTTGTCAGCTCTTTCCTCATGTCCTTTTGAAGTGATCAAGGCATTTCTTTTAGATGTTTCCAGATCTTTGATGGTGCCTTTTAAACTAAGTATTTCTTGATCTTTTATATACATATCTTCCATGGCCCTAATTATTGTAGTTGTTTCTCCTACTGTGTTTATCTGTGATGTTGATGAGGAAGTGGCAGAGATATCTTTAGAAGTAATTGACACTGTAGTTGCCAATACTCCTTGCGGTGCCAAATGTGCTACCAATGTTGAGGGGATTGTTGTGCTTACAGTTGGAATAACTGTAGGAACATAAACCTGCTGATTTTTCTTCAAATTTTCAATTTCTTGCATAAGAGCTTCTATCTGAGTTTCCATATTTTTTATCTGGGCTGTCATTTTAAAAAAAAGTTGCATATTTTCCTCTTTCTCTGTCTCTTCCTGTAGTATTTATTTTGTTTGAGGGTGCTCACTCTGTGGTAATTTGAGTTGCTTTCTTAAGGCTTTAATATCATCATTTTTCTGTCTTATTAACTTCTTGGCAGCTTCAGTATTAGAAGGATCTGCTCCAGACTCAGTGACAAAATCTTCTAAGGATTTTATTCTCAAATCCTTGGCATGTAAAGATGCTTTATCCAAATTCATTTGAATTTTCAAGTTGGATATAGTCTTTTGGAGCATAGTGGCACTCATGTTTTTGCTTTCTACTTTTGAATATAACATTTCTGATGCACTTCTGTGAAATTCTATCTTATCTAGCTCATATATAGTATTAGCATTTATTGAAAATTCTATTTTTTTGTTGTCTAAAGCTGATTTTGGATGTGTTACCACTGGTTGGAGAAAAGACACGATCATTTGGTTGGTTGAGTAATCAAATGCAGTTACTAATCTGTCTACAGTTACTAATCTGTCCTTATCTCCTGGTTTTTCCTTAAGAAGTTTAGAATAAACTTCATCTTTGATTTCTTCATTTTTCTCTCTGATTATCTTGAACCTCTTCTGAATATTAGAATCATTTTCTTCAATTTTTTTAGAAGAAGAAGAGGGGGCTTCTGTATCCATTTCCATTTCAACCATATCCTTGCCTTTACCCTGTGCTTGTACCTGTTCACTTTGAATCTCTCTAAGTGTCTCATTCACAATGATGGTGGCTTCATCATCTGTCTGCTGTTGATTAGTGTCATCCACATCTATTATTTCTTCTATTTCTAAAGTAGTCATTTTGGCCTTTTTTCTATATACTGTTTTGAATTTGTTTTCAATGATTGTTTCAGCTAAATATCCTTCTTCTTTCCTTGGTTTTTTGTTTGATACTTCTGCTGGTTCATTCACTGTAACCACCTGTACATTATTCAAATTGTCTGTCTGCTTATCCTGATCATCATCAATTAAGGTATTGGTTACCCATTCCAACTGATTGGAAAATTTTTCAATAAGTGGCTTAGATTCATGGAGAAATGGGGGAAATTTGCTTTTAATTCTGAGAGTGCTTATAATACCCTGAGGGTCATAGTTCCAACAAAAACTTTCCTGAAACTTGAATGCTGATAGCTTGTCTGATACTTCCTTTAAGGCATATCTGTTTTTTACAATGAAAGAGCCAATTTTACTTCTCGATTTAAATTGTGCGTTCTTTTTAGATGCTATGAAATTTACTGCATCAACATTCAAAATTTGTCTTATATACTCTAGAGAAAAAATCTTGATGTTCAAAAACTTTGGCAATTTGTATGGGGCCAAGATTGCACCATATATTCTAATCTCAGTATGATTTTTGTATAAATACCAATCACCCGCTTTAAAATTTTCAGACAACTATAAAATCCTTTTGATATCTTCATTTATTCTTGGTGGTTCTGCTTTATCCAACAAACTGATAGCATGTCTGATAAATAGGTCATTGAAATCACTATAATTGTACTCACTGCTATTCTTTCTCAGAAGAGAGGTCCTAATTATTACTAACAGTGGTTTTCCTTCCATATCCATTTTTTGTACTCCAAAGGGAAATTTATCTGCTTGAAAGAACAAGAAGAGATGTAACAGATATGAAGTATATCTGAACGCTCCTTCGTCAGGCAATTTTATCAGCTAATAATGAATATTGTCAGCAATAAATTTGGCAAGTCTGGTGGTTGTCCAGGAGACAAAGTGGAAAGGAAACCTAAGACATAGGCATCTGTGAATTCATCATTAACATAACCCAAAATAAATGATAGCATAGAAATGATCTGTCTGGAGCCTTCTAGAAAATCAAAGGTATCATAAGGAGGGTTCACCTTAGGAAGATCGACATGATTGGGCATGAAATTCTGGAGAATTTGGAACTTCCAAGGGAAATCTAGGTCTAAATACATCTGGGTCAAGTCTTCAATTGATAATGACACTGCTTGTGGATTATGGCTTAACTGGAGCATGTCATTGATTGATTCAGCAGTTATAAAAAATAAGACTTCACTATCTTTGTTAGCCATGCACCTTTGATTAGGAATATAATGCATTTGACACAACCTTATGAAATCCTGAGAAGGATGGGTGATGGGAACCACATACTTGGGAAAATTAGACTCCCATACAGGTATATCATTGGCTTCCTTCTTTTTAAATTTCTCTTGACACCGGTTATGCACTTCTAGAAGATTAAATTCAAGAATGGCATCTACAATTCTATAATCTAAGTCAATCAAAGGATTGGTTTCTTCAGTGGTAATAGGAGGTTGAAGAGGTCTAACTATTTCAGTACAATTAGCAGTTAAAATAGGAGTAGGTTTATCAATTCTGGGAGGTTTGGGATTTTGAAGCTTGCTGGAGGCAGGCTTCTGGGATTTAGGACCTCCAGTTTTGGGAGTTAATTGATTTTTGGTCATTTTAAATGAACAGAGCAAGATTAAACAATTTGCTATGTTCTTTTTTAGATACTTGGGACAATTGAAGAATTTTTCTAGAAATTTGAGAATCTAGGTAGGGTTTTAAGAAGACATAATAGGTTTACTGTATGCAGAAGGTCTTCTAGATCAAATTTAGCAGTGAAAATGCTCTTAGAATGGATAAAAACCTGCTAAAATGGAAAATGTGGATTCTGGAGAAATTTTGACAGGGTTTCCCCTGTATTTTGAAGCTTTATAAAACTTCCCATATGGCTACTTCAACTCATTTTAGGCAATGACAGTCTAATTAGCTTAATTTTCTTTGAAATTGAAGATTTTATGGATTTATTTTGATGGAAAATACCTGTAAAAGGTATAATTGTAGTCGATGAAGTTTCTGAACTTGCAACAATCTTCAATTTGGTTGAATTTGATGGGCAAAGGTCGTAGAACTTCTCTGGGAGTGAATTTCAGAGGGAAAGGCTATTTATATGTCAATTGATTTGCAGAAGGCTTGAAAAGGGTGTTGGGAGGCTTTGCAAAGGGATTACAGTGTTTATATGGAAAATGGGCAAAATACAACGGAAAAAATGAAAAACTAAGTCATAAAACCTTAAGTTATATCACCTTTCAATGTCATTTATTGCAGGTTGGGGCGGGAGCGGTTTGTGTGTTTAAAGGAGATACCATAAATGGTTTTCGCATCGCTTTTGAGTGGTAACTAGTTTTTCCCTTTTGGAATGTGATCAAATGAAAGGAGGACACATAGCATGGGGCAGCTTCACAAAACTACTTTTTTCGCAAAACTTTTGGGCAACTTGATTCAATTACTTTAGAAATGTGAAAATGAATGTGCATCGTCCGATCTGTCGGAGCAGAACGAACGGTCAAGATTTAATGTGAAGTTGTGAGGTAAATACAGTGGGGCTGGGGCTTTGATCTGTACCGTCGATTTAACAAGGGGAGATCAACGGATGAAATTCCATCTGATAGGAAATGGTGGGGACGAGGAAAAGGGCTTATTGGGTTTATTTCTGACCATCAGATTAAAAGGAGAAGGATGATCAGACGGTTAGAATGGAGTCCGATGGTGTTGAGGGATTTATGAAGTTTAATGTATAAACATATTTTATACAATGGAGTAAAGTGATCGGGAGGGGTATAAAGGACTTCACCCAAGGTTATAACTGTGGTGATGGATATATATTGGGAAAGTAAAAAAGCTTAAGGTTTTAACCTTGGGTTAAGAGAGTCGGGAAAATGAAAGGATGATTTTATTTGAAGTTTAGTTTAAATTAAACTTCGGGGGATTATATTTTTGTTTTAAACACATATTTAAATATGTTTAATGATTTTTTCATGTATTTTTATCATACAGTTAATTAAATCAAAACGATTTAACTACCATAGGGGGCAGGATTTTAAATACAGATATATTTTAGCCAAAGGGGTTATAATTTGGGTATTTTATTTAGACATGTGGGGATTAAATAGCTTTGGCTAAAGTTATAATATATGGGTTTTTTGAGGCTATTTATATAAAAGGATTTATATAATAGGAAAAGGTTATTTCTATAGCGAGTTAATATATAAGCAAAAGTTAATATGAAAATAGGACAAGGTATACTCAAAATACATAATCATAACCAAGTAAAGTGAAATTCAAAAGACAATTTGCATTAATATTATCACTTTAACTTAAGATATAATGTAATTTTGAGGGTTAATGTTTCTCATGTGATGATGGAAATTAGTCAAATGGGAATTATAATGTCTTTAAGTAAAAATGAGGTTTTACTTATGATTGTTTAGGGGGATGAATGCATGAAATGGAATAATGATGTGAGTTTAAGGGATTAATATAGAAATTTTACACTTTCAACTGATCAGTCATAGAGCCTTGGGTCCAGTCCCAACAAAAGTTAAGGAAAGGCCTTGAGCCTTTCTGACTAATAGTTTAGAATGTTTCATGATTATGGGAAGGGGAAGTTAGTTATTTTGCAGCCCATGATCAATGATATTTACATTGGGACTTTTTACCTTCTTCTACCTACCCAGCTTACCATGCTTACTTTTTTTTTTCCTTTTTAGTAAGGTGCATTTGAGCTAGTGACCTTCACAACATTTATTCTTTCTGAAAGCAAGTAAAACTATCTAATTCTACACTTATTTCATCCATGAATCTAGATTAAACTGTTGGATTCACTTTATTTCTTTACCTAACTACTAAATTGTCATGATTAAACTGTATGACAATTCATTATTCTCTATCTACAACAAGTGAAATTGAAACATGAAAAGTCAAGATTAAACTCTTTAACTCATCATGGACTATGGCATTTGACACTCTTCCATAGTCAAAAGGTAAAAGTAGTGGCATTTATACTTGCACACTTTCATTTTTTATTCATTTTTCTTTTTGGGTCTTTTATTTTTTCTAAGTCCTTTGATTTTTAATTTAGGACTTTTTACCCTCTTCTTGATTTTTTTGATTTTTTTTGATTTTTTTACAAAATATGTGAATAGAACTTGCAGAAGGAAAAGTATGTACAGATTTACAAGATTATAAACAATCAAGTCAAAATTATGAATCCTGTATTATAGGTCACTAACAAGCATAAGGAAAAATAATTCCCTGTTCTCATCTAAAAACCCACTAACGCTTAGGTTTTCACCAAACTAGTCATCCCAATCATACGTTCTCTTTCCCCAGATTTTCTCACATAACCCAAGAGGGCATCCCCACTCTCGATCATTATAGTCCCTTAGGTTGACTTCATGTATAAGGGCTTTCGTGTAGGCTAGCTAGGAAAATCTATATCTGATCCAGGTGGATCGAATAGGTGCAGGTACAAGTACAAGGGCTCCAAAATCAAAGTGTCTGGAATGTGGCAAACTTAATGTCAAGTTGTATTTCTCGTCTTTTGGATTCCAACGACATAGACGATGTAGAAATTTCTTGACTTTCCCACCCTGTTTTTCAGTTTCACCTTATTTCTCCAATTAGTTAAATGCCCTTTCCCATAACCTTACATTCAACAAGCTGGAAAATAAATAATTGCTGAAAACACAAATTTTGGAAATTTTTTAGAATGCTGGAAAATGCAGAAATAAAAATCCGCAGGTACAAACAACCATTCAACATATGATAATACAGTGATTTTTGGTCAAGGTGACCTTGGAAAAACCCCCTACAACTCTTGGGGAAAACCAGTTCGAAAGCTCCTCCTTGTTTCTAAAAAATGCTTTTACAGAGAGGTGAAATATACAGGAAAAATTCCAGCAAATTAATTACAGACTTATCTGGTTTTCCGTGCTTGCCTCTGCCTTGGAAAATGTGTCAGAACAGCAAAATACTCAAAATAGAAATTTATTACAGCAAACTTCCTTTCTCAAAAATTGTGATGATTGCCTCGAAAAATGTGCGCAGAAACCTTGGAAATCGAGCCCTTTGTTGCTGTACTTTTCCATAAAAACCATGTTGCCTTTCTCCTCGAAAGCTGTATGGACTGTTGTCTCGATTTTCGTGCTGCTGTACGGCCTTGATGCCTCGATATTCGTGCAGCCTCTTGCTGCCTTGAAAACCATGCCCTCCTTGCTACTGTACAGATTTGCTAAGTTTGCCTCTCCTTCACCTTCTCAAGCTCTCTTCAGAAAAAAATCTCCAGCTCTCCTTCTCCTCCTCTCTCAATATGCTCATGAAAGAATGAATGACCTTTTCCCTCCTTTTCCTCCTTTAACCTAACCCTAATTGACTTTTGGGGAATCCCTAAATCTAATGGTTGAAATAGATTGAGATCTAGGGCTGAGATTAAATGCTCATTTAAATCTCACTTTCTATTTTTTAATTCACCCCACTTTAATAAAGACCCACTTAGCTCCGCTCTGGGGTTTGGTCTAGGGTGGCAAGCTAGGCTGCGGCTGCTAAGGCGCCGTGCCGTGGTGCAGTCACGAGTTCAAATCTGCCTACCCGAGGGCCGTTGTGGCGGCTCAGCTTCTCCTAGGAGTATAGGGGGCAGTCAGAATCGACCCCCGTGTAACGCGAGTACGATACCGCCGCGCTCGCCGATTCTCCTAGATACAAAAAATATATATATATATATATAAATAAATAAATAAATAAATAAAGACCCACTTAGTCATTTATTTCCAAAGTCACTTTTCCTTTCTAATTTTGCATTGACTTTATTAAAGTCACATTAAAATTAGACTTTAGTAACTTTATCACTTAAAGTCACTTTTAAATTAGATTTTTCTTTATAAATTTATAAAGTCATTTTAGGAGAAAAATTAAATTCTTTTGGACACTTTTCCCTAGGCCAAAGATCAAAGCCTTAGGGAACCACCTATCCTCCGGTAACCAGATTTCAACACTCCCTCTTACCGAGGAAGGTGTTCCTCCCCACACCCATCTTGTCTCTGAAGTAGACATGCTTGCCCCGTGGTAAGGCTTTGGTAAGAATATATGCAACCTGCTCATCAGTGGGAATATATTCAAGCTTCACATCTCCCTTCTGTACATAGTCTCTGATGAAATGATATTTGATCCCGATATGCTTTGACCTGTCATGAAATACTGGATTCTCCATGAGTTTAATGCAACTTTGATTGTCATAGTAAATCACTGAAGGTCTCAATGGCTGACCAAATAAGCCAAACAACATCTTGCGAAGCCAGATGGCGTCACAACTAGCTAGACTGGTTGCCATATACTTTGCTTCTGCTGAAATCAATGCTACTGACTGTTGCTTTCGGCTGAACCATGACACCACTGCCGAACCCAACCCAAAACAACACCCTAAAGTGCTCTTCCTATCAGAACCACAACCTGCCCAATCAGAATCAGTGTAACCTGCCAATCTCACTCCATCCCCCTGCCTGTAGTCTAGACCATAATCCACTGTCCCCTGCAAGTACTGCAAAATGTGTTTTGCAGCCACCCAGTGAACCTTCCTAGGCTCACACATAAACTGACTCATCGTGTTGACTGTAAAACAAATATCTGGTCTAGTGTTGACCAAATACATCAAGGAACCAATCAGCTGTCTGTACAATGTGGGATCCACCAACTCGGAATCCGAAGCATGAAGCTTCTTCCAATTGGTGATCATCGATGTCGACATGGGTCTACAATCCTCCATGTGGAATCTGCCAAGGATGTCCACAATATACTTCCCCTGTCCCAGGAAGAAATGCCCCTCCTCCTGCCACACCTCCAAACCTAAAAAGTAATGCATCAAGCCGATGTCCTTCATCTCAAACTTCGCCGCAAGATCTCTCTTGCAGTGCTCTATGAGTCTCTCTGCACCTGTAATGACTAAGTCATCCACATACAACACCAGAATGAGAGGCTCCTCACCTATCACAATATAGTAAAGGTTCGGATCTACCTCACTCTTTGTGAAACCCATCTCCTGCAAGTATGTATCTATCCTGGAGTACCAAGCTCTGGGAGCTTGCTTCAGGCCATAAAGGGCCTTCTTCAATCTGCACACATGGGACTCCTTCCCATGCACCTCAAAGCCCTATGGCTGCTCAATGTACACCTCCTCCTGTATGAAGCCATTGAGAAATGCGGTCTTCACATCCATCTGGTAGATCTTCCAACCCATCTCTACTGTTATCGATATAATGGAGCGAATCGAAGTATATCGAGCCACAGGAGTGAAGGTCTCCTCATAATCAACTCCCTCTACCTAGGAGAATCCTCTAGCCACAAATCTCACTTTGAATTTCTCAATGCTGCCATCTGCAGCATGCTTTACCTTGTAAAGCCATCTAGAAGTAACCACGAATTTTCCCTCAAGCCTTGGCACCACCTCCCAAACATAATTCTTCATGATAGAAGAACACTCCTCCTACATGGCCTCTCTCCAGACCTGCTGGCTAGCTGCCTCCTCATAGCTAGAAGGCTCAAAGTCAAGGATGTTGGCAGTCATTGCCATATAGCTACAAAACCTCTCAGGTGGTCTGCTCTCTCTGATCGGCCTCTTAGGCCCAGCAACAGAGGTGGCCTCTCTCAAGGTGTCCTGAAGCCACTTGGGCTTCCTCTTCCCTGAGCACACTTCTCCCACTGGAGAATGAAACTCCTCCTCCTCATCATCATCAGGAGCCTGAACTCTTGAATGTTTGTTTGCTGTCCTCCTGCCTACACCTAAACCTGTAGATACAGAAGTACTGTGTGAACTGTCCATCAGTGGACTCCCTAGTGAACTGCTCTGTGGACTGCTCTGCATGCTGCCCGAAGCACCATCCCTCTAACTCTGTGAGCCACTGCTCACTGACAGACCAAACATCGTCATAGATGTACCTCCGGATCCTCCTGATCCCTACCCACTAGATCCCTGCGACTGACTCAACTGCTGCTGAGGGTCTGGCTGATCTAGATACTCTAACTCCCGTGACCTCCTAAAGGCCCTATCCTCCTCAAACTTCACATCTCGCCTGACAACAACTTTCCTCTGTGCAGGAATGTAAATCCGAAAGGCCTTTGAGATCTCACTGTAGCCCACAAAGCTACCCTTCTCTGCGGTGGGCTCTAGTTTGGTCCTCCTCTCCTTGGGTATGTAGGAGTATGTAATACACCCAAAGATACGAAGATGACCAATATCAGGCTTCTTCCCAGAAAAAGCCTCCTCTGGAGTCATGTGCCCCAAGGCACAATGCATAATCTTGTTTTGCAGATAAACAGTTGTGTTGCAGGCCTCTGCCCACAAAAAAAATGGCAACTCCTGATCATGTAACATGGCTTTGGCAGCCCCTCCGATGGATCTGTTGTTCCTCTCCGCAACCCCGTTCTGCTGGGGGTTGTAAGGAACAGTGAACTCCCTCCTAATGCCTACCTCCGCACAATAGTCAACAAACTCTCCAAGGGTGTACTCTCCCCCATTGTCCGACCTCAGGGACTTGATCTTCCGACCTGTCTGTGTCTCCACAAGAGCTCTGAACTCCTGAAACCACTTGAAGACCTCACTCTTGGTCTTCAAGAAATAAATCCAGGTCCTCCTGGAGTGATCATCAATGAATAACACATAGTACTCATATCCACTCAAGGAAACATGAGACATCCGACCGCTCACATCGGAATGAATCAAATCAAGTATCCCGGTCGCTCTGCTGTCACTGCTGGGAAAAGGGGATTTGGCAAACTTGCCCATCGCACATCCTCTGCAAGTATCAAAGTGATCAGTACTGAAATCTGGCACACCTGTAGTGATCTCCCGCAAAGTCCTCAAGGCTCCATGATACATATGCCCCATCCTGCGGTGCTAAATCTCACACAGCTCAAAACTGCTAGCTCTACTGTCAGTACTACTGCTCAATGCCAAAATGAGCTGAAATGCAAACTTGTACACCTTTGCATGGCGTACACTTTTCACTCTAGTTGAATCAGCTGGAGCGCCCCTGGGATATATCAGCACCTGTCCTCCCCTGAACAGTATCTCATATCCTCTATCCTCCAAAGCTAAGACGGATATGAGGTTCTTCCTCATCCCTGGCACATAAAGAACATCTGACACCTTCAAGGGAGGTTTGGGTTCCCTATGAAATGTCAGTGTTCCCACACTGACTGCTCTAACAACTCTGTCATCATCGAGTACTACCTCTATATCAGTGCCACTCTCTGAAAGCTCTGAGAAGTACTCACGGACTCCTGTCATGTGACGTGAAGCCCCAATGTCCACATACCAGATACCCGAAGATGCTCCGCTAATCGAGGGAAAAGCATGCTCCCTCTGAACCTCTATGGCAGATAATCCCGCACTAGAGGACTCACATGCAATGAACCCAAACTCCCGGTCAAAACGATCTGCAAAGTCCTCAACCTCTGCTGAAGCTGCCATGCTCTGGTTCTTCCCCTTCTTCTTCTTCTTCTCCGGACACACAACTGCATAGTGTCCCATCTTCCGACAATTCCAACACTTCACTTTGGAATAGTCCTTCTGTGAGTTATCCTGTTTACCTTTACCTTTGCCTTTGCCCCCACCATTGCTTGTGGAAGCCTGCTTCTTCCCTTTGCCTTTCTTGCGTCCTGCCAATAGTGCTACATCCTCATCCTGCTCAACTGGCTTGGCTGCCCCAAGCTGACCTTTCCTGATCTCTGTCTGAATGCAATCATCCCAAAACCTCTCCCATGTGGGAAGGGTCTCACGTGCACAAACCCCATCAGCAAAGTTCATCCATGAACTGGGGAGGCCATTCACTGCTATCCGCACCAACTCAATGGGTTGAATGACCTCTCCAATTGCTGCCAACTCATCTCTCACATTAGTAATCTTTGTGAGATATCCAGCCGCACTATCAGTCTTACCCATCTTAATGGTTTTCAGCTTCTCCTTCAAGACCATTTTCCGGTTCTCATTGGTACTTTGGTAGAGATTGGACAATGCTGTCCACATCTCATGAGCATTTCTCTTTCCTCTCACATGAGGAATGCAATGGTCTTTGATTCCGTCTAGGATCAGTCTCTTACCCTTGTTGTTCTTTCTATTATATGTTTCCAACTGAACAGCATTAGTAGGCACATTAACAGGCTGTTGTTCGGTATGAACCATGATATCCCAGACGTCTGCCTCCTCAAAGATAATTTTCATTCTCTCCTTCCAAACGTTGTAATTGGTATGCCCATCCAACCTATCCTCCACCCTCAGTCCCAATGACATCCTGCTATCCTAAAAACTAAAAAATAGCACTGTTGTAGTAAAGATAAAAATTTTGTTTGTGAAAAATCAGCTTGCTGGAATTTTCTGAGTGAAAAATCAGCAGACTGTATTTTTCTTCTTGTTGTCCCAAACTACACTTTCAGCACTCAAGATCTGATACCATGTAGAAATTTCTTGACTCTCCCACCCTGGTTTTCAGTTTCACCTTATTTCTCCAATTAATTAAATGCCCTTTCCCATAACCTTACATTCAACAAGCTGGAAAATAAATATTTGCTGTAAACACGAATTCTGGAAATTTTTCAGAATGCTGGAAAATGCAGAAATAAAAATC
This sequence comes from Pinus albicaulis, assembly GCA_034641835.2. Classification (NCBI taxonomy): domain Eukaryota; kingdom Viridiplantae; phylum Streptophyta; class Pinopsida; order Pinales; family Pinaceae; genus Pinus; species Pinus albicaulis. The sequence continues at coordinate 633,438 of JAXQQM020066223.1, read as the reverse complement.
AGTAGATACAAACAGTCATTCAACACATGATAATACAGTGATTTTTGGTCAAGGTGACCCTCGAAAAACCCCCTACAACTCCTGGGGAAAACCAGTTCAAAAGCTGCTCCTTATTTCTGAAAAATGCTTTTACAGAGAGGTGAAATATACAGGAAAAATTCTAGCAAATTAATTACAGACTTATTTGGTTTTTCTTGCATGCCTTTGCCTTGGAAAATGTGCCAGAATAGCAAAATACTCAAAATAGAAATTTATTACAGAAAATTTCTTTTCTCGAAAACTATGATGCCTGCCTCGAAAAACGTGCCCAACAACCTTGGAAATCGAGCCCTTTGTTGCTGTAATTTTCCTCAAAAATCGTGCTGCCTTTCTCCTTAAAAAAAGTGCCACAAAACAGCTGTACGGACTTCTGTCTCGATTTTTGTGCTGCTATACGACCTTGCTACCTCGATATTCATGCAACCTCTTGCTGCCTCGAAAACTGTGCCCTCCTTCCTGCTGTATGGATTTTCTAAGTTTGCCTCTCCTTCACCTTCTCAAGCTCTCTTCAGAAAAAATCTCCAGCTCTCCTTCTCCTCCTCTCTCAATCTGCTCATGAAAGAATGAATGACCTTTTCCCTCCTTTTCCTCCTTTAACCTAACCCTAAGTGACTTTTGGGGAATCCCTAAATCCAATGGCTGAAATAGATTGAGATCTAGGGCTGAGATTAAATGCTCATTTAAATCTCACTTTCTATTTTTAATTCACCCCACTTTAATAAAGACCCACTTAGTCATTTATTTCCAAAGTCACTTTTCCTTTCTAATTTTACATTGACTTTATTAAAGTCACTTTAAAATTATACTTTAGTAACTTTATCACTTAAAGTCACCTTTAAATTAGATTTGGCTTTATAACTTTATAAAGTCACTTTAGTAACTTTATCACTTAAAGTCACTTTTAAATTAGATTTGACTTTATAACTTTATAAAGTCACTTTAGGAGAAAAATTAAATTCTTTTGGACACTTTTCCCTAGGCCAAAGATGAAAGCCTTAGGGAACCACCTATCCTCCAGTAACCAAATTTCAATAGAAAACACTCAATTTAGAGTATGTATGAAGGAGGTAGGAGTAGTCAAAGTTTGAGGGTTGACTTGGTGACTTGGCAGGCTTAAGGAGGCAACAATTTTGCTAGAACTAGGCCACTAGATTCTAGCCAACCCCGGCCAGATTCCAGGAAAATTTCTGGGATGGTTAAAATGTCTCCTTTGGTCAAATTCTAGAAGATTTGAAAAGATTAGGTTGCTTTTAAAAAATAAAAGAAATATAAGTTTGGTTGTGGCAACCGCCCTCCCATGCCACGAATTTAAAAAAATTTTAATTAAATTTCAAGGGGGTAAGTAGCCATGACTCTGCCGCCCCTGCACCATATGGTGACCTTCATATTAAATAAGGGTGGGGCCAATGGTCATGACCTTGCAGCCCCAAACCGTCACCATGGTACCAATGGTTTATGTGAGGCGGGCCGCCCAATGTGGGCCTAACCCGCACGCCAACCTCCGTTACCTTCACACTTGTTCAAAGGTGGGTTGTAAAACTATATGAGATCTTTCAACAAAAACGGTGCAGGGTTTAATAAAATCAAATGTGGATTTTAAAACAGCTTTCGCCTTTATTCAGAGGGGTCGAGATTTGACCACTCGACCTCCTCCCATACAATTTGGAACTTAACCATTCGACCAACGGCCAACTTGTAAGATCCACCCAACCCAACATTACATAAACCTTCATTTTGGCAGTGCACTTAGATTAGACAAGAGCAGGCACAGAAACCAAGGCAGTGGAACCTTGAGCAGTGTACAGGAGGGGGGCAGAACCATAATCAAAGCCATTTTCTATAGTGGTCATATTTTCACTTTGTCAGATTGAGACAAGTTATATATGGATTCTACACTACTTGATGCCACAAATCCAATGGTGTTTCCCATTTCGTCATCAAAGGTCTATAATTTTTGGCCATTTTTAGATTGGGTAGGTATAAGGGTGTAATTCCTCATTTTGCACCTGTACTTTCATTTTTTCCATTTAATGAAAGAAGGGCCTCCCCACTATTTGAGCAGGGCCCGGAGACGTAGTCCCTCATGGACGAACTCTGATATCAACTCAGTGTCCTCTTGCATGATGTTAATTTCTTCTCTGTTTTTTCGTTTATGCCTTTAAAGTTTCTTGTTTAAAGTTGCAATTTTCACATGTAATTCTTTCACACATCTCAAGAAAAAGATATTGGATCAATATCCTAGGAAATCATGGATGTTTCTATGAACATTTAAGACTAGTTACACATGCCATTCATCTCTTTGTCATTTTTCTCTTACTCAGTTTGGATGGCCACATGAATTTGGTAGCTTTGTAGGTAAGAAGGAATGAGATAATATACCAAATAAATCCCTCAACTCTCCAAATATCCAAAATTTTATGTGCATGACTTCATATTCACACATGGAACTCTCTTAACAACTTCCTAATGACTTGGCACAGATCCTAAAGTTGATCTATAATTACTTTCGGTTGCAATATAGTAATGATTGATATTAGCCTTGAATATGGGTCGAATTAAGCCCCCCTTGTTCCTCTATTATGGAGTCATATTCCTACCACATTCTTTTCCATTCCTTTGTCATGAAACTAGTTGTGTCTTTTATTAATAGTATGATTTAGCTTAGTTACTTTAGTTATATCGTTGCTTAGCCATATGATCAATATCACTATCCCATATAACCAATATTTAAAAATACATTAAAAATTTAAGGGTATTACATGAAGCTCATATTTGGGACACTTATGCTCAAATTATGTAACAAGAAAATGGATCTAAGGATCCCTCACTACACCACCATCAACCAAAAACATTTATGGCATTCATATTCATCTAGATTTGGTGCCTAGGCTCATTGATGTGTATTCGACATGTTAAACATGCCCAATCTCTTTGTTCTTTAAACTTTAGCATGATGTGTCATTGGTCATATCCACAAAATCATTTTTCAATATTAAACACTTCTATATCGATAATTTTTCCATAAATTTAGGACATATGGGTACAAATAAAAAATGCTCTCATACTTTCGGGAAGTTGGTAGTATAACTTCCAATTTCCTCATTAATTGGTTTCTTAGAAATTGGAATTACAAATTTTTAGTTGAAAAATCATTCTTTGCATAGGTTATTCTAATAGGAAAACATTTGCGACCTTTCCCCTTTCCAAGATCCCACTCATGGCTCATTTTCATGTTATTGCTCATATTGTTTGACATTTTCATTAAAATAAATACATCACCTACTTCTCTAGCTCTAACCCATTCCACATTTACATTCCCATATAACCAGAAATAAAATAATTTTATTAAAATATTAGGAGGGAACCTAAATGGGGGTGCTAAACATTAGGTTTGGTGATTCGAGGTGTCATTATTCGAGTTTTATGGATGGAAGATTAATTTATATCTCAGGGCTTTATTTTCCTCCCTCCACTATGTAGAGTTCCCCAGAATGGATACTTGGTGCTAAAAAACTTCTAATCTACTCCATATTGCAACTTGGAGTAAAATTATCCCATAGCGAGGTAGTTTTGGTCGTTTTAGTACCCATTCATAGATCTTGAGCCATGAATGCTATTTTTTAGGAAAAATGCAAAAGGACCATCACTTGACAATGGTCAAAGTATTTGTATTGATACCCACTTCTCCAAAAATCCTAATGATGCCAATATTCCCACTAAGGGAAAAAGGATACACTTGGAAGGTAATATATGTAGGTTTGAGGGATTTTTCTCTCCCTTGGATGCATAAAATATTCCTAAAATACATCAACCAATGGACTCCCCGCACGACCATGTTTAGGATTTGTTGATCCATAAGTTTTGCTTAAAAGTTGTAATAATAAAAATAACACCACCTCGATGCCAAATATCGCCTTCTATGGTCATGTTTTTTTATGGAATATGGTTCCTATAATATTCATTTATAGCATAAGACCTTAGTTTCCCTCCTAACTGTATCCAAGACCCTAAGACCCATACCTAGTTCTAGAAGCTTCCTAATATCGTCAATATCGCCATTCAAATCAAAAGGGTATGTTGAAGAGGTCATATATGGTGGATTAAATGAAAATATTTAATCTTGATACTTAGAACCTTATTTTATTATTTAAGGCCTATGTTTTCTCCTTGAATGATGTATAGGGCCCAAATAATTATACCTGGTCATAGAAATATTCTAATGGCATCTATATCCTTACTAAAATGAAAGGATAACATTAAAAGTATTCTAAGGTGGTTCAAGGTGTTTTTCATAATCATATATTCCAAAAATATTACTGTAGGGCCAATTCATTGGGTTTCTTTTTGTGGATACATCAAGGGTCTTCAGACCTATAATTAGTTCTTAAAAGATTCCGATGATTCTCATCTCCCTAATTGGAAGACAAGGATGACCTTGTAATGTTCTATGTCGTAGTTTGAGTTATTATTCTTTATGCTACATGATTAGAAGCTTCTTTTATACCTTAAGTCATGAGATTCCTCCACAAATAATTTTGAAGTGATATCTATTTATAAGAAATCTATCAATTCCTTTATGAAGTCATAGAAATCTCCTTTCACGGTTCTAAATCAAAAGAAACTTGCTTTTCATTAGGAGACTCGATAGTTAAACAAGAAGATGCCCACGGAAGAAGAGTACGAAGGAAATTTTATGTCAAGTCCGATACCAGAGATTCCTACGAATTCATCAGAGGTACTCTCTGATGAAAACCAACTTCAACAAAGAGGACATTCATCGCCGGTCACGATCTTCCACTCTCTGCGTATGCGAGAGTTGGGCAACACTAGGAAGCTTCCACATATTTATAGAGATTATCATGTACAGAGCTTTGAGCATGTGGGCATGGGTAGTATTCAACATATGACTGTTGGGGCTGATATAATAATCGTTGTCGATTCCGATACAGATTTGGTGCTATTCAGAAGAGTTGGAGATCAAATTTTGCATGTTGACTGTAAGACCGACAGAAGCATTAGTGCCAACCGTGTGAAGGGGTTTCTACAAAATGTGTGTTACAACGAACACAATAATTAATTTCTAATAGCACATATGGTGTCTCATAAGAATTGGAAATATGACACCGTTGAGATAATAAGCCTTGATATTGCATCTATACAAAAATGAGAAACTCTTAAGACCACGCGGCTTTTTCCTGGAGAGTCCCACATAATGGAAAGGTGTTTTGATATTCCAAATTGCAGGGCCATCGTTCACGATTTCACGGACCATACATTCAAGTGTTGTGAATTAAAAAAGTACACAATGTTGTTTACAGTAACAAATCTAGGGTTTACAGATTTTTGTCTAGATAACATATGTATTTGTTATCTAACCTTCCTAATTCTCAGAGAGGGATATCTCTGTATTATTTAACATTATTTGAAATAGATATTAGGCTAGTTAATAAGTACATAGTTGGTTTTTTGAATTGGTTTGGTTGGAAATGCATAGGAAGGCCATTGGGAAATGGAGTCAAAGAGGATTGGGTGATCAATTTGCATAAGCATCAAGTTAAGTGAAACAGGGCATGGTAGACATTACTACTGGATCCTTTAGTTTTGGAATAAATGTAATAAAAGAATACGGGATAATCAATAGAAGCTAGGGCACATTTAAAAATTCTCTAATCTGTATATAAGAATAGAGGGTCAATCAAAACTAGGGAGAAATGAAGAACTCGCTAATATGGATATCAGAAGAAGACATGTAAATTACTAATAGTTAAAGGCAGAGTGTATGATCTCAAAATATTATGCAGTAATACTCCTATTAGAAAATTCAGAATTAAGAAAACAATAAGATGGAAACAAATGAAAGCACATATACAGTGAGGAAAACTTCACCAATGGATTTGTAACATGAATCCTGAAACAACTGCTCTTTTGTTAATGAAAATAGTCACTTAAACTCAATGAAATGCATCACACTCAATAATGAGGTTACAAATCCCAACCAACACACTCAATACTTCAAAAACAGAAGTATTTATACAAAATTTACAAACTATTTACAATAAATGTTGTCTCTAATAGACAAGACAATTTTGGACTATAGATGAACTAAAAAGCTCTAACTGTTGCAGATTAATAGTTCTCATGGAATTTACTGTGAAAATGTTGTTGCTATGGAAGTGGGAGTAGGTAAGATGGGGACCCAAATTTGTGGTTGTGCTAGCAGATGAACTAACAGATGCAAATGTATCTCTCTTTCTCTTAGTAATTCACTCAACTCCTTGTTGATCATCTGACTTCCCCGCTGTTTTATTGTCCATTGGTGTCACAAAATATTTTGGAATATATATATATATATATATATTTGAATAATATTTCAAAAATATTTCCAATCTGTGGTTTTTTTTCTCTTTTCATGAATTCACAAAACCATCTGTATTTTTGTTTCTAGTACTCCTTCCTATGTAAATTCATTTTATCTTCATGTAAATTCCTTTTACCCTTGTAGAATACCTGGATGGTTTTGCAAAACCATGTTTTGATTTGTATGGTTGGGAGAGTATTCTCACTTTACTCTTTTACTTTCACCTCTACATTAATTTCATATGAAAATTTCCATTTTATTTTCTCTGATAATTTCATGGCATCTGTGAATTTTATTTCATGTTTCGGTGTAAAACTATTTTATGTTTGAATCTCATTCCACAACCTTAGTATATTACTGTTTTCTCTGTATTTCACTTGAAATTAATCCACCCTACATTCCCACCACACTTTCATAAGATTTAAAATCAAAACAATTAATGGTTTTCGCATGGGGAGTAAGTCGTATGATCCACCCTACATTCCCGCCACACTTTCATAAGATTTAAAACCAAAACAATTAATGGTTTTCGCATGGGGAGCAAGTCGTATGTGGTATTTGGAGAAGGAGTGTGATAAAATGTGGGAGTGATAGCTGGTAATACTTGGTAAAAGTAAAACTACCCATTTCACAATCACTTGAGGTTTTAAACATCGAATGAGTTGGGGTCTGAAAAAGAATTTTAACTGTTCATTTATTTCCGTGAATCTCGAGGCAAATAAAATGAAGGTGGTTTAATGTATTTAAGTAATATATATATGTGGTAAATTATAATAAGGGATTATAGAAATATGGCATATTAAGGTAAAGTTAGGGATATTATCTTAAAGTGGGGGAATGTTAATAAAATATGAATCAGGGATTCTAATATAATAGGGGGATATTAAACTAGATATTAAAATAGAGAATTAATGTAAAACTAATGCGGGATGTTAATGAAATAATATCGGGTAGGTATTTATGAAGTAAGACCATATATAGAATAAGTATTACAAATCTTGGGTAAGTGGGTTTTGGGTGTTTTATTAGAAAATGAGAATTAGTAAAGTAGAAGGGAGTATAGTGAAGGGAATGAGTTTAGAACTAGGGAGAGGGGGTTTTATGAGGGGAAAGGGATATTTATCAACATAGAAAGGGTCTTTACAAGGGAAAAGGGGTTATAAGAAGGGAAAGGGATCTTCACTAGGGGAATGTGTTTTTGCATGGGAAATTGGGATAAGGTGAAAATGTTAGAAATTGTCTTATTGAAATGAGATAAACCAAAATGATGCTTTCCAATGCTTCTGAAAGTAATCTACCTACCCTTTCTTTATCCTAGCATTTTTATTTCCTTTCGTGGGCACATTTGAGCTTGTTGGCCCTTTATTTTCTTTTAATAGGTAAACTAACTACTTCTAACCTTATAACTTCCAAAGGCTCAGCTTAAACTTATGAGCTCTTTTATTCTCTACCAAACTACTGATCTACCAATATTAAATGGTTTGGGTAAATCTTATTCACTAACCATCAACATGAAATTTAAAGCATGAATGAATCAAGATTAAAATATTTGATCATCATGAATTGTGGCATATTTTAGACAAGCTACACATAATATTATTTTCAAAATATAGTGAAATAAAGGTAGTGGAATTTGAATGTGAAAAACTTTCAGGATCTATTTTTATCTCTTTTTGTGGGGCTTATACTTGATATTATTTTTTGTTCTTGTTTATTTTAGTCCTTTGATTTATCCTTTTAGGACTTACCCTCTTTTCAATTTTAATATCGGAAAAAGGAAAAGGTATGTAAAATATTACAAGATTTTAACATAACAAATTCAAAATTATGAATCCTATTATTATATGACCCTAACAGTGGCTTCAATTGGGGATGGCATCTCCTCGTGAGATGTCAAGAACACCGTCGACTAGTAGCCTGATCCATTGGGCTTATCCCAAGCCTACACATACTTTTTCCTATAATCTCTATGACCAAAAATACCAAACTGAAATCACACCCTTTTTTGGAAACTAAAATATGACACATGTTAAACTGAAATCTAATCTGAAATAAAGTTGCTACTGAAAATAAAATCCAATCAAACTAAAATTCTACCTACTTACTCTAATCAGTTGTACCACTGTTGATTAGGTCAAATGAAACAACCAATGCAACTATTCAAGCATTATATACATTGATGTATTTTTCTTCATTTTCTTGTTTTTGTGATCAAAACTGAAGCTCTACAATCCAATAGAAACTTGTCAACAAATATTAATTTGAGAAGGAAATGTTTAATTTCCTTTGTTGACTCTAGAAACTTTTTGAAATTATATTCCAAGGTATATGCTTTAATTTTCAATTGGACCAAGTAATTGTACATGTTTTCTGGATGGCCTCCATGCCATCGAACTAAAATGTTATTTCCCTTCAATATTAACTTATCATTGTCCTGAGATAATTGTAGATTTTCTTATAAACTTTGTGATGATATTTCTACTGATGGAAATATTTGTCTGAAGAAACTTTTATCATCTTGATATTGAAGTTTATAGTTAATTAATGGAGAATGATTCTGACTCCATTCATGATCCAACACATCAGCTATTGGATCATGAAAAACTTGGAAGAATTTTTGCAACCTATTACATATGGTTTTCAATGAGACTTCATAGATTTCTACAGGCTGATCATCCTTAGAGATATGATAATAATTTTTGTTTAAAAATTGAAATGCTTTAGAGAATAGTGGTAAATAATTTTCCTGTGTTATTTGGCCAGGTATTTCAATGGAATTTGATAGTTGTAACTGTGAAACTGAAGAATCTTGATCAAGGGTCTGATTGTCTTATTTATTATCAATAACAACATATAAAGACTGCTGATTTTTTATTGCATTAAAGTTGTCTCTGATGAACTGAAATGAAGCAAAACAAGGAGGCAAAGATCCTTTACCTATTTCAAAATTTTCTGCACATTCTTTTTCACTCTGATAGTTGATATTTATTGGTCGATCACTGTATTCTGGATGCTAAAAATAAATTTCCTCATCCCAAAAACTAGTTATGATTACTCTGTAAAGTTAGATTGAGTTTGGAGAACACAATTATCATCATAATGATCATAATTAGGCAAATCATCAAAAGAAGGAATGTCATCAAACATACACATTATATCAGCGTATTGCTTCTCCTCATATTGATCTATAAATCCATTTTTTGATCTATGGGAGTTGAGATTAGAAAAGTGTTAATGTCCAACAACCTCTTATTGTTTTGCAACAAATGGGTCATGGTGATGTTGAATGAAAAATCCATCTTTCATGGTTATTATTTGTATCATATCCTCAATTTTACTTGTCAAAATGTTGATTTTTACCTTTGAAGATGTTAGGTGCTTTGCAATGTTGTTCTTTTCTTTTGCTTTCAACTTTTTTGTTTTAATTTGTAGATTAACTTCTACATCCACTGCAATGTTCTGTATCTTCTCAAGTGTTGTTGAATTTCTTTCTCTTAGCTGAAACTCTACTTCTTGATCAAAGGATTTTGGATAATGCAAGAGATATGAATCAGGAGGAGGTCTAATGTTTTCTGGCATTGAATAATAAACTTGATTAAATCTGTCAGAAAATTGTTGTATTGTCTCATTTGGTTGTATTTTCAACTGATTATATTCTTATATGACCATGAAAAGTTTGACTTTGATTATCCATATATCAAGGAAAATTTTAACAAACTGCTGGAAATTTGAGATGATTGCAATAGGCAGGCTCTTGAACCAACTCTTTGCTTTACTCTGCAAAGAAATTGAAAAAACTATGATACTAACATCATCTTCATCAATCTCAAATAGGTCCAGATACTTCTCAAAACCTTGAATATTTTTTTCAACAGTGATGTTACCATTTTCTCCATCAAACCAAGGGAGGTATTTTTAATAGTTATCAAGGAAATCATGGAGGGCAGCAGGTAATATGAGGGCCTATATCTATCAGGAACTTTATAAGGTACAATAACATGTACGAAAATTCTAATATCAGTCTTGAGTACATGAGGCTTATCAATCTGAGGATGAACATCGTAATTTTCATAAGAAAGCTGCTCAAAGGAATCAGGAGAAGGTCTACTTACAATCTCCAAAGGAAAGTAATTAAATTATAATCTAAAAAATTTTGAAAAATACAATCTACATTGAAAAACCTTCTTGATGAGAAAGAACATGATGTCTTGGAGTATAATCCAAGTTAGAAACCTAATCTTCCCATGATGTTCTTCCAAGTTCATTCCTCCAGTGGAGTCTTGAATTTGACTTTGAAATTGATGTGGAGTTGCCAGGTGGATGATTTGACCTTTGTATGTCTAATCATTATCCACCATCATAGATGAGATCTAAACTTTGATGTATATTTCTGAAGAATATGTTCATCCCCAGCAAAGTCACCATTATGTTATTGTAGGTTTTAACCCTGAACATAAATTATCTACACATGATTCTTATAACATAAAATAAACAATAGCGAGAGAATAAACATAAAAAAGATAAACATAGAGATTTTCCCCTGGATCCCAATTCGGGACGACCGTCTTGATTTTCATTATATTCCTTTTAGTGTTACAACACATATATATACATGCCGAAGCATACATAAACCCTAATCCATTAACCCTGGATTAGATCATAACCATAGTTCCCCTGACCAGATCTAAAAAATACCAGGGGCCGAAAACCATCATACCTCAAAACCATGTGTAAAACCATGCACAAAACTATGGGCGTGGACCTTCAACTAGAAATTAAGGACCAAAAATTTTCTTCGGGCCACTGCCCCGAACCCTGACAGGGGGGGCTACCACCCCCCCTGTGACCCCCCTGTTGTGCCCAATGCAAAAGGGGGGCTATCTCCCCCCCCTCTTACCCCCCCCCCCGCCCCCCCATGCGTGATTAGTCGTGGAAAGAATATAACACATACCCAACATTCTCCCACTTGTTGTTTTCTTTCCGCAGGGGACCATAGGAGAGCTTAGTTATTAGCCCAATTCTTCAACACACATTGTTCCTCTACACCAAGAGAGCTTCTGAATGCTCACAAACTTCGTCAATGCATCAACAACATTCTTCAAAGTGTCCACCTTTACTAGCAACACCCTTTTAGCCTCAACCATATCTCTAACAAAGTGATATTGAACATCAATGTGCTTTGTCTTTGAATGATAAGCAGGGTTCTTAGCTAAGAAAATTGCACTTTGGCTATCACAGTCTATCCTTATAGCTTGCTGTACCAACCCCATACTTGAACACAATCTCTGCAACCAAAATACCTCCTTGCTTGCATGAGTGGCTGCCATGTATTCTGCCTTTGTAGTTGAAAGAGCCACTACAGACTATCTTTTACTCATCCAACTGATTGCGCCTCCAAATAGGCTAAAAATATACCCACTTGTAGATCGTCTTTTGTCTAGATCTCCAGCCCAGTATACATCAAAAAAACCATGAATGTCCAACATTATTTCCAATCATGTTCTTCCCTAGTAGCACAATCCATAATCACTAGTGCCACGTAAATATCTGAAAACCCGCTTCAATGTTGTCTAATGCTTCTTCCTTGGGTTTGACATAAACCTTCTCAAAAATACCATTGCATGTGCAATGTCTTGTTTATTACAGACCATTGCATACATCAGGCTACCCACTGCACTTGCATATGGAACACGGGACATATCCTGCTCTTCTTCTTGTGTCTTGGGACATTGTTTTGCAGACATCTTTACACCTACAGGAATAGGAACATTCACTGGTTTACTATCCTGCATATTGAACCTTTGCAATATAGTCTCGACATACTTCCTCTTTTTTAACTAGAGCTTCCTCTTTGCCCGATATCTCTTAATTTCCATGCCAAAAATATAGTTTTCAGCACCAGGATCCTTCATGTCGAATTTGGAGAACAGTTGGGTCTTCAAATCTTGGATAATTTCTTTGTCATTTTCAATCAACAACATATCATCCACATACAAGACCAAATAAATAACATGGTCACCAATTAATTTAAAATAAACACAATGATCCTCTTTTCTTTTGGTGAAGCCAAGTCCCCGTATATAGGTATCAAATTTCTGATACCACATCCTTGGTGACTATTTTAACCCATACAGAGATTTCTTCAGCCTGCATACCAGTTATTTCTTACCCTTCACCATAAAGCCTTCAGGTTGCTTCATGTAGATTCCCTCTTCTAGATCCCCATGAAGCAAAGTTGTCTTCACATCCATCTGTTCTATCTCAAAATCAAATGCAGCAGAAATAGACAAAAGTAATATAATAGAAGTAAATTTGGGGATAGGAGAAAAAATATCACCAAAATAAATTCCCGGTACCTAGGAATAACCTTTTTCTACCAACCGAGCTTTGTATTTCTCCACCTTGCCTTCTACATTCATCTTCTTCTTAAACACCCATTTGATCCTGATGGGCTTTCTTCCAGCCAGCAACTCCACCAGATCCCATGCCTTATTTTTTTGCAAGGATGCCATTTCATCAACCATGGCCTCCTTCTAGAGTTTTCCATCCTCTGAATCTACTGCTTCCCTAACAGTTTTGGGAACATCATCAGTTATAGTTAAGGAAAAACCTGAATAGAAAGCAAATGGACTATACCTTTCTAGTTGCTTTCTTTCCCGAACTGATCTTCGAATAGATGGAGTTTTTGGCTCTTCATCTTCTGAGTCTTCTTCTATTGTAAAGTCTAATTCATCCTCCTTTAGCTCAAACTATATCTTCTCAGGTTCCTTTGGTAGGACTTCATGTCTAACAACATCTTTCACTTCTCTAAACAACACATCTTGGTTGTACACAACCTTCCTTGTTTCTGGGTTCCAAATATTTTAACCCTTTAAACCATCCTTATACCCAATAAAGATGCACCTTTCAGATTTATTATCCAACTTGGTCCTTTTTTTCTTTGGAACATGTACATATGCATCACATCCAAATACCCTTAGATGTCAAAGAGAGGGTTTCTTACAAGTCCATACTTCATGACGAGTCTTATCCTCCAACACTGATGAAAGTGATCTGTTAACCAGATAGAATGCAATCTCCACTGCCTCTACCCAGAATTCTTGTCCAAACATGGTACCACTAAGCATGCTTCTTGCCTTTTCCATCAGTGTTCTGTTCATTCTTTTCGCAACTCTATTTTGTTGAGGTGTGTATGGAGTAGTATTTTGCTGTGCTATACCACACTTCTTACAGAACTCTTCAAATTCCTTCTTGCAGAACTCCCCACCATTATCTTCTTCTCTGTCTGGTTTTCCACCAAAGCCTTATATTCTTTAAATCTGTCAAAAGATTTAGATTTCTTCCTCAAGAAATATATCCATGTATTCCTTGATAAGTCATCTATGAATGAAACATAGTACACAGACTTTCCCAGTGATGGAACTGACACAGTTCTAAACACATCACTGTGCACAAGTTCTAATATCTTGTTTGCCCTCTTAGCACCAAAAGGAAAACTCACCCAATTCTGCTTCCCATATACACAATGTTCACAAAAATTGAAATCTAGAGAGAAATTAGACATACCTTCTACCATACCATTTCTATGTAGTATCCGAAGGCCCTTCTCTCCAATATGTCTAAGCCTTTGATGCCATAGCATGGTCTTTTCTCAAGAGATAGCTAGGATTTCCGCTCCACTTTCAAGAACCACAGAATTGTTACACCCATCAATAACAATGCTACCTTGTAGCTTGTACAGAGTTCCAGTCCGAAATCCCCACATTAATACCAATGCTCCCCAAACCATCTTGCATACATCTTTCTCGAACACTGTTTTTACACCTACATCATCCATATTTCTTTCAGAAATTAGATTTCTAGCCAGTGCAGGAATATGCAGAACACCGGGAATTTTTCTAATCCTTCCACCTTGCAGCTTCAGCTTCACCTTTCCACGTCTGATGATTTTGGCCTTCCTATCATCCCTCAGGAAGACATCACCTCCATCATATTTCTCATACACGCAGAACCACTCCTGATGGGGAGTGAAGTGAAAGGATGCACCTGAGCCAATCAACCATGACTCATGATCTACATGTGTATTTGAAGAAGAAGCCAAATACACATCCCCACCTTCATCCAAGGTGGTTTTCACCTCTGCAGAAGGAGCATCATCAGATCCCTTTCCTTTCTTAGGAGCTTTAGATCTGCACTCCCTTTTGTAGTTCCCTTCCTTTCCACATTTCCAACATACCTTTACAAAATTTCCAGGAGATTTAGATCTCCCTCTAGATTTGGATCTCCCACTCGAAACCTTGTTCTTGTTTCTGTTTTGGGACCTTCCTCGTACAGATAAGGAATCTCCATTCTGGCCCTCCATATTTCTCCATCTCATTTCCTTCGACAACAAGGCTCAGACAATGTCATCAAAATTCAAGGTAGTTGTATTTCTACCTATTGCAATAACCATACTGTCCCACGAGTCTGGTAGAGAACACAACAAATTGATGCACTTATCTTCATCTGAGATTTTAATATCAACATATGACAACTAACTTACCACAATATTGAAGGCATTTAGATGCTCTGTGACCGAGTCTCCATCCTTCATCCTCAAGTTATACAGTTTTTTCCGCAGGAACAACTTATTCACCAGAGACTTAAATTGGTACAAAGTCCCAAGTTTTTCCCACAAATTCTTCGCCGTAGCTTCCCCAAATACATTCAACAATACTGAATCTAAGACACACAATCATATTGTGCTCTTAGCATTTTGATCCAGTTTCTTCCAGTCTTCATGTAACATTTCCGTTGGTTTAGTACCTGGATCTACCGTGATCCATTGATCTTTATCCACCAACAGATCCTCCATATTGAGCTTCCACAAGTAAAAAATATGACTATTAAATTTCTCGATCTCTATCTTCTGTCGCTCGCCATCTTCTTTCACTGCAAGAATCGATCCCTTAGATCTCCCACTAAACAGGGTCTACCTCTGACCCGAGAAAAAAAAAATCCTCAGCAGCAAAGGCATCCTCTTGAAGCCGAAACAGCTCTGATACCAAATGCAGGTTTTAACCTTGAACAGAAATTATCTACACATGAATCTTATAACATAAAATAAACAATAGCAAGAGCATAAAACATAAAATAGATAAACACAAAGATATTCCCTTGGATCCCAATTCAGGACAACCAGCTTGATTTTCATTATATTCCTTTTAGTGTTACAACACATATATATACATGCTGAAGCATACATAAAACCTAACCCATTAACCCTGGATTAGATCATAACCGTAGTTCCCTTGACCATATATACAAAATACCAGGGGATGAAACCCATCATACCCAAAAACCATGTGCAAAACCATGCACAAAACCATGGGCACGGACCACCCACTGGAAATTAAGGACCAAAAATTTTCGTCGGGGTGCTGCCCCGGACCCCGACAAGGGGGGCTACCGCCCCCCCATCTTATGCCCCCACGCGTGGTTAGTCATGGAAATAATATAACACATACCCAATAGTTATCACTCTGTAATTTCTCAAGGCTAAACAAAGAAATCATTGAGGTAACAACAAACCTACTTTTGAGATTAGGATTTAGCCTTCCTAATTCTCAGAGAGGGATCTCTCTGTATTATTTAACATTATTTGAAATAGATATTAGGCTTGTTAATAAGTATAGAGTTTGTTTTTTGAATTGGTTTGGTTGGAAATGCAGAGGAAGGCCATTGGGAAATGGAGTCAAGGAGGCTTGGGTGATCAATTTGTAGAAGTATCAAGTTAAGTGAAACATGGCATGGTAGAAATTACTACTCGATCCTTTAGATTTGGAAGAAATGTAATAAAAGAATAAGGGAGACTCAATCGAAACAACGAAGCATTTAATAATTATCTAATCTGGATATAAGAATAGAGGTTCAATCGAAACTAGGGAGAAATGAAGAACTCCCTAATTTGGATATCAGAAGAAAACATGTAAATTACTAACAGTTAAAGGCAGAGTGTATGATCTCAAAATATTATGTAGTAATACTCCTATTAGACAATTCAAAATTAAGAAAACAATAAGATGGAAACAAAGGAAAGCACATATACAGTGAGGAAAACTACACCAATTGATATGTAACATGAATCCTGAAACAACTGCTCTTTTATTAATGTAAATAGTCACTTAAACTCAGTGAACTGCATCACACTGAATGGTGAGGTTAAAAATCTCAACCAAAACACTCAATACTTCAAAAACAAAAGTATTAATACAAAATTTACAAAATGATTACAATAAATATTGTCTCTAATAGACAAGACATTTTTGGACTATAGATGAACTAAAAAGCTCTAACTGTTCAAGATTAATAGTTTTCATGGAATGGAATGTGCAAATGTTGTTTCTATGGAAGTGGGAGCAGGTAAGATGTGGACCCAAATTTGTGGTTGTGCTGGCAAATGAACTAGTAGATGCATATGTATCTCTCTCTCTTAGTAATTCACTCAACTCCTTGCTGATCATATGAATTTCCCGTTATTTTATTGTCTATTAGTGTCACAAAATATTTTGGAAAATATATAATATATATATATATATTTCAATAATATTTTAAATTAAATTTATAATTAAATTTCTACAAAACCATGTGTTGTTTCCAATCTGTGGTTTTGTTTTTCTCTTTTCATGAATTCACAAAACCATGTGTATTTTTGTTTCTATTACTCCTTCCTATGTAAATTTATTTTATCTTCATGTAAATTCCTTTTACCCTTGTAGAATACCTAGATGGTTTTCAAAACCATGTGTTGATTTGTATAGTTGGGAGAGTATTCTAACTTTACTCTTTTACTTTCACCTGTACATTAATTTCATATGAAATTTTCCCTTTAATTTTCTCTGATAATTTCATGGCATTCGTGAATTTGATTTCATGTGTTGCTATAAAACTATTTTACCTAACCTTAGTCTCTTATTGCCTGTAGCTATATAATTTTACGTCAATTATGGTTTCACCCTAATTTCATAAGATTTAAAATCAAAACAATTAATGGTTTTCGCATAGGGAGAAATTCATATATGGTATTTGGAGGAGTGTGATAGAATGTGGGAGTGACAACTGGTAATACCGTGTAAAATAAAACTAAAATGAAGGGGGTTTAATGTAGTTAAGTGGGTGATTAATATACATATGTGGTAAATTATAATAAAGGATTATGGAAATATGGCATATTAAATTGAAGTTAGGGATGTTATTTTAAAGTGGGGGAATGTTAATAAAATATGAATCGAGGATTTTAATATAATTGGGGGATATTAAACTATGTATTAAAATAGGGAATTAATGTAAAATGAATGCGGGATGTTAATGAAATAATATCGGGTAGGGATTTATGAAGTGGGACCATATATAGAATAATCATTATTAACCTTGGGTAAGTGGGTTTTGGGTGTTTTTTTAGAAAAGCAGAATTAGTAAAGGAGAAGGGAGTTTAGTGAAGGGAGTGAGTTTAGAACTAGGGAGAAGGGTTTTTATGAGGGGAAAGGGATATTTATCAAAATAGAAAGGGTTTTTACAAGGGAAAAGGGGTTAGAAGAAGGGAAATGGATCTTCACTAGGGGAATGTGTTTTTGCATGGGAAATTGGGATAAGGTGAAAATGTTAGAAATGGTCTTAGTGAAATGAGATAAACCAAAATGATGCTTTCCAATGCTTCTGAAAGTAATTTTCCTACCCTTTCTTTATAATAGCATTTTTATTTCCTTTCTTGGGTGCATTTGAGCTTGTTGGCCCTTTATTTTCTTTTAATAGGTAAACTAACTACTTCTAACCTTATAACTTCCAAAGGCTCAGCTTAAACTGGTGAGCTCTTTTATTCTCTACCTAACTACTGAACTACCAAGATTAAATGGTTTGTCTAGATATTATTCACTAACCATCAACATGAAATTTATAGCATGAATGAATCAAGATTAAACTATTTGATCATCATGAATTGTGGCATATTTTAGACAAGATTCACACAATATTATTTGCAAAATACAATGAACTAAAGGTAGTGGCATTTGAATGTGCAACACCTTCTCGATCTATTTTTATCTCTTTTTGTGGGGCTTATACTTGATATTCTTTTTTGTTCTTGTTTCTTTTAGTTCTTTGATTTATCTTTTTAGGACTTGCCCTCTTTTCATTTTTAATATCGGAAAACATTTGCAGAAGGCAAATGTATGTACAATATAACAAGATTTTAACATAACAAATTCAAAATTATGAATCCTATTATTATAGGACCCTAACATGTTACACAAAATATGTAGGGCTGATATATGCCACAAACAATACACTAGATTCAGATCTAGGCACTATACAACCTCCAACGAAGAACCCCGCGAGGGCTTTCAGCAATACACTAACGTCCAAGATAGGAATCTAAGCCCTAGAGCTGAAGATTCACTACAATAATAGATCTAGAAAGTTGTGGCTGAACTGATATGAGAAATAATGCATCCTCCTCCAATAGATCCTTTAGATGAAAGGTTGATCCCTTCACTAGAAAACCTCCTCCCCAAATGGTGTACTGAAACCACCATGCAACTCCTCCCTCAAAATAACGCAATCCGAGATAGAAACAATGCCGTGGGGGTAAATAAATCAATGGCCTAATTCCAAGATATGAAAATATGCTCAAGTTCCTTCCTTACTATCCTCCTAATGGAAAGGAACCCTTCTCCATTGAAACTAAGCACTAAAGTGACCCAAATGTGGTCTCCACTACTGCAACTTGAAAAAAACTCAACTCTCAATAGGATCTGTGCTATAAATGTAAGATGAAGCTTGATCTTAAGCCTGAAAGTGGAAGTGAAGTACAATACTCTTCCAAGAGCTTCTCAATAAAAGAAGTGGGATTCTGAATCAGGAACACCCAGTGATAAGTAGCACCTGCAATCTTAGCTAAATAGCCAAAGAAAGCTATATGTATAAACAAACCATATATACAGAAATATAAAACCATACATTATAAAATATGGCTTCCATCCTCTTCCTTATATAATAAATGAGCTTCCAAACCCTAAGTCCCATCCAATAATGGAATTACTTCCATGCAAATTATCTCCATCTAAAACTGTGTTGTCTTTCATTGAATGCCACTACTCCATGAGAGGACCTTAGGCATAGGCATAAGAAGGCCTAGCAGTGTCTATAGGGTCCTGGCCACAGGCACAATCTTTCCTACCTATGGTTAAGGGTCAAACAGGCTGAAAAAGGGTCCTCATGTCAGGAAATATTCATGTAATCATGAGGGCTAACAGTCAGTGATACAAGGGAAGAAAAATAGGTTGATAACAAATGCCCCAAATGTACGAGGTCAAAATAAGAAATTGATGGAAAAAATACATTATGATAACACTCAAAGGTAAAAACAACAGTGGGGAAACACAAAGAAAGGATGTATATCTAAATTCATTGGAGCTGAAGTCTCAACTATGTTGACAAAATCCCCAAGGTGGGCATACCCATGCTCGGTCATAAGAGAATAGTGATAATGTCTACCCAACATACATTTTGGATCCACGACATGTAGTGTTAGGACATGGCCAAGTCATACATAAACTATGGATCCATGTGACTCAATTAAAAGAGCATAGCCACTAAGAAATACAATCATGAATCCATGTCATAGTAAACATTAGTAGGACTATAGACACATGACAGAAAGAGAAGTTTCCAAGATAGCCCTCAAAGTACATAAATGATACATAAATCCAACGCAGCCTAGGAAGGATTCCATATAAGAGCAAGATGTCCCTAAACCACGATATTGAACATAACCATGATGGTATGAATCTACACATGCAAATAAATAAGATGGATTCGAGTAAGGTAGAAGCCACCTGATTACCAGCCAATGAGGTAAACTAGTAACAGATGCAAGGGAATCAACCAATTGGTAAAATGGATCCTAAGGTACCTATTAGAGTCAAATAAGTGTGAATAAATGAACTAATGTCGAACACTAGTGAACTCAACCAATCAGGAACTAGTAATGTGAACCCACTGGGAATATTATATTGTAAATCATTTTCAATATGAAAATTATTTCCAAAAAAATACATAAAATAAAAATGAAAAGAGGGTATATCTAAAAGAATGAATAAAGAGAAAAGGTATAAAAATAAAGGAAACATTGAAAAGAATAAAAATAAAATGAAAACCCCACAAAATAAAATAACACTAAAAGTTCTTTAAATTCAAATGCCACTACCGATAGATATTTTTCCTTATATCAAATGAAATAATATTGTGTGTAGTTTGTTCAAAATTCCACAATGACTAGTTTTTTTTGTCTACACCATACAACTTAATCATGGTTGAACAATTTTGAATTTTTATGAATTAGGTTAGAGAATACAAATTTTCCAAACAGTCTAATCTTGGTAAATGACTAGTTAGGTAGAAAATGAAATTGATTCAACTTTTTAATCTAAATCAATAGGAGAAATAAGGGATAGGATAGATTAGATGTTTCATAAAAAAAGGGACGTGGGTTTGCTAGTCTAAATGTACCCCTAGAAGAAATAGAAAATGTTAGTTTAGAAAAAAATAATGCGAAATTGAAAGGGTATGTAAAAGTGTTTCGGCTTTGAAAAAGGATAAAAAATTCTATATCATAAGTTTTAATTTCAATATGCATTTGATGCATAAAGGGGTAAGTGACAAAAAATTGGTTTATCCTAAGTATTTGAGATTCATTATGTGTCGGGCACATAAAGTGATATATTTGATCCATTCATGTTTTATCCTAAATTTTCGACCCAAAGCCAAAGGTCACTCCCTAAAAAAAGGTCTTGTCGCATACGATTAAACAATCTGAAACTGTTAGCCTTCATGATCTACCCACTCCTTGATCAACTGTCCTTGTTATCTTTTTCCCCACCCCCCTCGCTCTCCATCCTAGCTTCACTACCCGGGGGGACCAAAATAAGAAGTTTCTCTGCCCTAACTCAGTACCATGTGGCCTCCCCTCCATTTTTCGCATCCCTCGTTGCCTAAACCGCTAACCACCTACTACCCCCACCCCTCGAAAACCACTTTCCTCTCGTTTCAAATACCACAGTACCTACCCGTTACCCTCACCATTACCGGTTCCCCACATCGTTAATCCTTTGCCAATCAAATCATTTCCTGCAGTGTTTATCCATTAACCATTTAATTAAAGCTTGATCACCATTAATTTAATGGACCCATGCCATTTACAATGGAAAAAATGTTTGTTATATAAAAGTGCGCTAGTATCTATTAATTGATTTGTCTGCAACCAAGCAACAACTTACATTTTCTTCTTCAACCAACCACATAGTTGTTGCACGATCTTGGTAAACCTGTTCATCCTAATTCCAGTCGAAATTCTTCAGAATTAATTAATTATGCCTCCTAAAAAGAAGAACTAGGAGGAAACTTTCAATCCATTGGTCCACCCTCCAATAGACTTAGATCTTGTTCCTTTAGTAGATAGAGATTATAAAATTAATGAAATACAGTGTGAATTTGAGTTATTTGAGATATATTTCTGGCTGGAAGGAAAATTCATTGGTAAATTAGATGATATTGGACTCTCGATGTCCAATCTTCCATATTATATCTTCCCTCAAACCTTCTATGCCCCGGAATTCATCAGAAAGTGCCAAGCTTGTTACATTCCTAATCAAAGATCCATCATTGCCCCTACTGGTGAAATTATTTTCACCATCACCGCCCAATCAATTTACCAAATGATGCAATCTCCCTTTGTGGAAACTAGCACTCCTTTCTCCCTATAGCCCTCAATGAATTGCACTAAAAGCTCTATTTGTTAGGATATTCCGACACATAGGAAATAGTTAAGAATAACTTAGTCTAGTGTAGATTTAGGTAAAGTGTGTTTCTTTACTATATACTTTTGTAACTTATAATCCGATGGTAAAAATTTGTAGTGATCTGATGGTTCAATCTCTCCTCCATATTAAGAACACTTGATCTGTGGCTTAACACCAGATTGGTCCATGATCTCTATTTAAAGAGCATGGAGGGTCATTTGTCTAGTAACCATTTATGAGAGAAACATATGTAATCTTTCCTTTTATATTAATAAATTGCTTGAAGTGGCCATGTTGGCTCATACTGTGGACTCTTTCCCTCTTAGAGGGTTTTAACAATGTGATATACTGGTGTACTAATTTGTGATCTATTTCGTAGTCTAAATGTTTTAAGAAGATGGAAGCCTTGGAAGAAACAATGAAGAAGCACCACATCAATTTGGATACCTCTTCAACTTCATCTTCAAGAATGACACTCTTTGCTTGTGGTTTTCAAGCATCTGGTTATGCATTAAATATATCTTCTTCTTCTCATTCTCATGAGTGGCTCATTGATTCTAGAGCTTCTTACCACATGACCCAAACTAAAGCCATGTTTTCTTCTTTAAATGATTGTAACACCAAACATATTTATGTTGGTGATGATAGATCTCTTAGTGTTGTAGGATCTAGAACCATTCATCTAGATAGTGTTCAGTTTAATGATGTACTATGTGTTCGTACCTTGTCATGCAACCTTCTATTTGTTTATTAGATATCTCATTCAGGTGAAGGGAAAATAGTAGAATTATTACCTCATGATGTTGTAATCAAGGACCTCAAATATCCTAGAGATGTTTTAGCTACTGGGATTACTGATGATTCCACAAGTTTGTATAATTTTTGACAACTTTGGGTCATCATGTCTTCCCTCCATTTTTGTTGCTCATAATGATGAAGGGAGAAAAATTTGGCATGAGTGATTTTGTCACCTAAACTATCGCTCTCTTCAAACTCTATGTAAGGAAATTATGGTGACGAGTCTTCCTATGGTATCTTGCTGAGATGGTGTTTTCTTCGGATGTGTACTCGGAAAACATCATCAGGATAGTTTTGAAAAACGTGCCTCTTGGCATGCTTCAGCCCCTTTGCAGCTTGTGCACAGTGATTTATGTGGTCCACTTCCTATTGTTTCTTTCTTTGGTTGCAAGTACTTCTTAACTTTCATTTATTATTTTTCTAGACGCACTTGGGTATACTTCTGAAAGCCTAAGAGTGAAGTTTTTAACATGTTCCTGGCCTTTAACACCTTTGTTGAGAAACAATCTGGACATATAATTCTTAAGTTAATATTAGGCAATGGAGGAGAATATGTTAACAAAAAATTTATCAACTTTTGCACCGAGCATGGAATTCAATTGCAACATATTGTTCCATATACTCCACAAAAAAATGGTGTAGATGAAAGAAAGAATATCACCTTAAAAAATGGTTAATTGTATGCTTCAAACTAAAGGACTTGGTCTCAATTTTTGGGCAGAAGAAATTAATTGTGAAAATTACATAGTAAATCGCACTCTTACTAAGGTTTTAAATAATATAACTCCAGAAGAAGCTTGGAGCTCAATCAAACCAGATGTAAGTCACTTTTACATCTTTGGAAGTGATTCTTGGGCCCATATTCCATATGTGAAACATAGAGCCTTAGAACCTAAGAGTTAAAAATGCATTTTTGTTGGATATTATGAAGATGTCAAAGGATATTGACTTCTTCAACCAAAATAAAAAAATATAATCATTAGAAGAGATGTAAAATTTGATGAAAATATATCGGCCCGCGATCCTAGTTTTTCAATTGTGCCACCTTTGGCCTGCGAACCTGATTCGGCATATGTGCCACCTCTCTCTATCTCTTCTATTTTTTATAGCATTCCTTCTATTTTAGATGATGACAACGAGGATGAAAATCCTTCTCCACCTCTTTAATATGTTCCTTCAGCTCTGCAGATTCCAAGATAGGTCCGCTCTACTCGGGATGCAGCAGGTTCTCTTGCAGGTGACCTTGTATATTAACGACGTACACGTTCTCAGTTCGAAAGAGCCTCTTCCTGATTCACTCAAGTTCCAGAAAATCTTGATCCAGATACCTTTAAAGAAGCTTCCAGTCATCCAAATTGGGATGAAGCTATTAATGAAGAATATCATTCCTTATTGGAGAACGACACTTGGAATCTTGTTCCTCTTCCAAAAGGAAGAAAACTTGTCAGATGCAGATGGGTTTATAAAAAACAATTTCGGCCAGATGGAAAAGTGGATAGACATAAAGCTCGTCTTGTTGCTAAAGGATTTTCACAAGTTGAAGGCATTGACTATACTAAAACCTTCTCCCCTATTTCCAAAATGAATTTTATCCACCTCGTTCTTTCCCTTGCTGCCTCCATTAAATGGGAAGTCCATCAAATGGATGTTAAATCCGCCTTCTTGCATGGAGATTTGCATGAATAAATATACATGGAACAACCCCTTGGCTTTATCCAAAACAACTATAGCCTTGTTTGTCACCTTAGGAAGTCTCTCTATGGTCTCAAACAAGCTCCTCGGGCTTGGTATGCCAAAATGGATAGATTTCTATTAGATAATGGCTTTTCTAGGTGTCATTCTAACAACACTGTCTACACCAAGAAAGTGGGTAAGTCCTTCACCATCCTTGTTATTTATGTTGATGATATTATCCTTACTCGTAGTGATCCCAACCATATAAACCATGTCAAGTGTAACCTCAAAAAGAAGTTTGAAATGACAGACTTAGGAAACTTGAATTATTTCCTTGGTCTTCAAGTCTTACAATCCAAAAAAGGTATTACCCTCTCTCAGTCCAAGTATGCATGTGATCTTCTACACCACTTTCACATGGAAGACTGTAAGCTAGGCCCTTCTCCCTTTCATTCTAGAGTCAAGCTTTCAGTTTCTTGTACTACCCATGAAGTTGATGCTACCTTATATTATCAACTTGTTGATAAACTTCTATATCTAACCCATACCCATCCCGACCTTTCCTTTGTTGTTGGTCTTGTTGCTTAGTTTATGCACCAATCTCATGAAATTCATTGGAAAGAAACTAAAAGAATACTTTGAGATATTTGAGGTACTATTCAGTTTGAGATTCATTACAATGCAGGAGCATCTCCATTATTTATTTGTTTCACTGATTTTGATTGGGTTGGTGACCTTGATGATCGAAAGTCTATTGTAGGGTATGTATTCACTCTTGGTTCAGGACCTATTACATGGTCTTGTAAGAAAAAAAGTGCCATATATTTTTCTTCAGTAGAAGAAGAGTATCAAATTGGAGTTGAAGCCAGCAAGGAAGCCATGTGGCTTCATCAGATCTTGTCTAAATTTGGTCTTCATCAGCAGCATCGCACTACACTTTGGTGTCATAATCAGAGTGTCATTCAACTATGTAAAGATCCATTTCAACATCAACGTATGAAACACATTGAACTCCACATACACTTAATTAGAAAGCTCATTCATGATCGTGTTCTTGAAGTGTAGTATTGTCCAACAAATGACCAATTAGCCGATATATTTACAAAGGATCTCACAGAAGAAAATTTTACCAAACTTCGATCCATGCTTGGAGTTCAGAAAAGTTATCATTAAGGGGGGATAGGCTTTAATGCCTCCTTCCTTCTCCTATTGTGTCACCTTTGTAAATCCTTCAATCCTATCCCAATTTGTTCTTAAGGGGGGATGTTAGGATACTTCGACACATAGGAAATAGGCTCCTTTTGTGTCACCTTTGTAAATCCTTCAGTCCTATCCCAAGTTGTTCTTAAGGGGGGATGTTAGGATATTCCAACACATGAAATAGTTAAGAAGAACTTAGTCTAGTGTAGAGTTATGTAAAGTGTGTTTCTTTACTATGTACTTTTGTAACTTATAATCCGACAGTCACAATTTGTAATGATCCGACGATTCACTCTCTCCTCGGTATTAATGACAATTGATCTGTGGCTTAACACCAGATTGGTATGTTGATATTCAAAAAGATGATGAGCTTAGTGAAAATTAAGCACCTTCACTAAGTGGGGCCCACAGGATATTTTTAGGTGTATGTATATTTTTAGACATGGTGAGCATATTCTATAAGTTGCAGGATGCTATTTGTAGATGGGTGGTCAAATGTGGAAAATAGATGAAATTATATTTTTAGAATATTGGGAAAAGTCTATTTATATATCATCAATCTAAAAATAGATGCATGTCAATTATTATTAGATCTTAAAAATAATCTGACAATAATCATCAACTTATTCTCTTGGAGCACTTTATTTCAGTGAACAGATTTGGAAAATTAGTGGGTTGAAGGAATTACGCAATTCCTAGGGTTTATGGTGGCTCATGCATGGAGGACTCATTTAGAACTGAAGTGGAAAATTGATGACAGAGTTGGAAGAGTAGTTACAGGAGTTTTTATTCAGTTTAACTCAGATAATGGAGTTAAAATTAGTTGAGCTAGTTTTATCTAGTCTAACTGAAAGATACACTAGTGAGAGTTCTAGTAGAGACCCAATGGAAACCCAGTGGAGAGATAGGTGAAAGGGTGAGATGGACTATCCGTTGTGACTATAGTGATGCATTCAATGCATCTGACACACATTGGATTTTCCAATGAGGATTGTGCAGTCAAGGCAAGGCCAATTCGAATTCATTTAGGGCCTTCTTCAGCAGGGATTGCACAGTGGAGATAGGTTGTCAGAAGGCAAGAAATTGGTGCATAGATATGCAAATTTCTGCATGACAGTGTGTAATGATTGTTCATTGTACTGAGAGCTTGATGTAATATGCTTTGTATGAGATTAATACATGATTCCACTGATATACATGATATGATATTTAGGGTTTTTAACTTTAAGATTTCTCGTTAAACAACTATGTTATGTTCAATTGAATTTATTCACATGTGTTTTCAATTGAGTTTTAAATTTCCGCAAGATCAACAGTGGAAGGATTTTTTATTTTGCAAGAAGATAAATATTGTGAGATCAGGAGGATCCAGTAATACATCAATATTAATAGATTTCTACATGTAACATGATCTCTATGTAAATAGCATGGAGGGTCATTTATCAGGTAACCGTTTATGACAGAAACATATGTAATCTGTCTTTTTATATTAATAAATTGCATTAAGTGGTCGCACTGGCTTAGGCCATGGATTGTTTCCCTCTTTGAGAGTTTTAACCACATGATATACTAGTGTACCAATTTGTGATATGTTTGTGAGCAGTGACCTTTGGTTTTTGATCTAAGGAACTTACCTTGTAAATTCCTACCCAATTTTGCTAAAAGAGCTAAAATATTTGACATATTTCTATTTCAAACACTCAATTTCCAAAGAGAAACCCTCCATACCCATTTCATACCTCCTTGCTGATTATTATGAGCAGTGGGTAGATGAATTCATTTTAGGATTTCTTTTTACCTTTTCCACATAAAACTAACCATCAATCATTTTCAATGTCAATGAATTCCTAGCAGACAATAGCCATGATCAATTTCTCAAGATCCAGACTGAAGTAGTGTTTAAATACTCTTCCGTTTTAGTATATATGTTTGTTTATTATCATTCAGATTGATTCAAAATTTCCATGAAAAATCTCGATAAAAAAGGCAACCAACAATCAATAATCTTATGGACCTCTTTGTTAATGAAAGAATAGAAGGAATACACTTACAAATGTTTCATTGAACAACTTATTCATCGAAATATGAGTGTCCTAAGAAGCACAACAGAACCCAGGATAAGTGAAGATATTAAGAGGATACTTCTTTTGAAAGATAAAGCCAAGATAGGAGAATGGTACTTGTACAAGAACTACACTGAGATTAGATTCATGGGTGTGAGCTTGTGCCATATAAGCTCCCAAAATCCCTCCCCATGAGGATTTTTTCTCTTGAATATATGAGGAAAATGCTAAGTGCAAGTGAAATTCTCTTTGTATAAACCAAGAAGAAGTCCTAATTCAGGATCAAGACACAAATTGGATCTTTTATTTTCAATAGAAGATCAACAGGGGAGGAGGTAGACAAGATTTTGAAAGAGATGAATTTCATCTTAAGTTTCACTTGGTCCTATCATCCTCTGGTAATTATTTCAAAACTGAGAATAGAAAATGATACTACTCCCTACATTCATACTCAGAGGCCTGAGATAGAAAGATATATGAACTAGTCGGTGTGGGTTGAAAACACGTTGCAAGAGGATGAGGAGCAGCTGGTATCAACATCAACATCACAAACTCCTATCCCATAGGAAAAATCATTGAATATGCAAATAGAAGTAGAGTCCCCTTCAGTGACTGATAGTGATAGTAAAATAATTTAAGATAATGTACAAGAAGAGGACAAAGTTGAATCCTAAGGTTCAGATAGATAAATAATCAGAGAAATAAGTTGTTATGGAAATTAGAAAACAAACTTCCTCCTGTCAAGTAGGTGACCAATCCACTACTTCTCCCACAACTTCCTTAGTATCTCATGACAAAAAAAAGTTATTGAGTCAACTAAGGTTGTCCAAGGTGAGAAGGAAAAGACAGTTTTTGACAGGTTCAGAGAGATAAAACTTAATAATGAAATTCTTAACAACATCACCTATGCCCAACTCTAGAAGCATACTTCCATCTCTCAAAGCATGTTGATGTTAGTATTTGAGTTAGAGAAGGGTAGGATGTAGATGGCCTTCCTTGAGGCTAAAATTATATAGCCAAAGTCAGAATCCGACTACAAGAAGACAACAATTGAATTTTACATTAAAGATATTCATCCCATTAATCAAATGGATATGCATAAGTAGACATGTGAAATGATTTCTTCAACTCTGACTAATAATACTGTGAATCTTTCCAAATTGTAGGTTTCCTTGTCCAATATCCAGTCATAGTTGAAAATGGAGAAGATTTGTTCTATTGGTAAAGATATAATAATTATATCCTTGGAATATTTAGAGGTCAAGATGGGATATGAACCTTCAAACATGAAGGCTGCAAAGGAGATAATCAAGAAGAATAACGATGGTACTGTTAGTATGAATCTTAATTGCAAGTGTGCTATAAAACACCACTTTAGCTGCGCATAACAAACAACCCTAACAGCCAAAGATGGTTGCCAATATCTTCATATCTACAGTTAGTTGATCAAGATAAATGCTGGAAAAATCTAGATATATGCATCAAAAGAGATTAAGTAGTAAATAAAACAAGATTTACTCCATGCATCCAATAGAAAAGACAAGAATATGTTGAATTAATTTTATATTAAGGGCACCTGGGAGGAAAACATAGTAGGATATTACCAGTTTTTCTCAATATGATGGGTTCTTCTAAGTCCTCAGCACTTCAGATCTAAAATTCCTCTCTCTTGATGGTGTAGAAAACCTAGACAAAAAAGGAACTGAAAGGGAGCTCACAAGCAAAAGGATGGAGAAAATATGACAATGATGGTGGATCAAAGTTAGACCAAAAGTATAGATCTAGAGTGATCTTAGGTAACAAAAGGTGATGAATGAATGGGAAAAACCTTCTATTTATAACAAAATATTGAGTTAGTCTAGATATTGGTGAATAATTAAAATATTATTAACCAAATCAATATCCACCTTTTATGGAATATTTTATTATTTTTGTTGGAGGGAAAAAGGATTTGACTTGGGTCAAATCCATTTATTTGTAAATAATAAATGAATAAATGATTTATTTATCATTTTAAGGATGTGGTTGACTAATAATTAAATAAATAATGATTTATTTAACTATTTATGAGTGATTTAATTAAATTTAACAAGGAATATTATTTAAATAACGTTTAAATAATTATTCCTAGAAAATAATAAGATAAATAATAATTTATCTAATTAATTTTCATGTTTCGGGTTAAATATGACCAGGAATATTAATTAAACTGGTGTTTAACTAATTATTCCTTGAGGAAAATCAAACAAATGTGGATTTATTTAATATTTCCTCATGGGGTTTCCTGTTTAGACCACAAACAACTTAATAAAGGTGTTTTACTAAGTTATTTTTCATAGTGAAAGCAATTTTACTTAGGGTAAAATTGGTCTTACATGGTGTACTTAGGTACATCTAATAGTAACATGTTCGATGACCAAAAAATGGTGTAACAAATTTCCCCCCTGCGTGCAAGCATTAGGAGCTAATTGTATGACTGAAGTACGTTGTAAGAACTCAATCACTAGACACTGAAGAGGAAGTCAAAGAGAGAGAAATGTAAGGTAGACCGAAGTGCTAAAGGAATAAACCCTGAGGAGGCGAGACTTACAGATGCGAAAAGTCTCTTTTATGAGTGATTACTTGTGTTATAGGTGGCGGGGGAGGCATACCTATGCCCGTCGTGACAAAGTACAAAGAATAATGCATCCAGTAAACAGGGGACTTAACAATATAGTACATGTTGGCATAAACATGAGCCAAGTAAAAACATGATAATGAATCCCACATTCATATTGTGCCTGGGATAACAGCTAGGACTTATAAATTAATATTTGAGTACATAAGATATAAATACAACCCAAATTCCCCTGTAAATAGGAAAGGGTTCTGAAAATCTAACTGATACATGAAAACAAAAATGCGTTGCAAGCAGCTGAGGCTGACATCATCAAATATATGGACCTGCATCAAAGGCTATAATGAAGAGGTCATCCAAGCATTGTGGGGGGCTACCTATAGGGCCACCCCCTCATGATGGTTAAGACATCTCACACACACCCGGGAATCACCGATATCAGCTGCTGCATCACTAAACCATCAAGTATACGGATCTCGATCATGCTGAAATGAGTTGGGGCTGAGAAACAATCAATTCAAAGCGAAATAAGGATTCCCTTTGACTGATCCGAGGTGTTGTGGACAATTTTGTCATCCCTAGAGACAGTCTAGAGTTGCCATAGACCAGTGCCTAGGACATCTTAATATAGCAAGGAGCTCATTATATAGTTTGGGTTGTCAGTCCAAAAAGATCTCTTACTATCTCTTGTTGAACAAGGAAATTTCTCTTAGAATGGGACCAATCTCTCTTAGAAGCTGATACAAAGATAAGAATAGTGTAGGAACATCATGTAAAACTCCCATACAAAGGCATCAGACAGTTAAGAGGTAGCTCACTATAGAGAGGGCCAGTTCAAATAATATGCCACAGAAATCAAATATCAGAGAGTGGATGAAATAGGGGAAATAATGAGAAAATTCCAGTTGACATTAGGCTGATACCCAGATATACAACAAAACCATGTACAGGCTTGCCAATTCAAGAATCCATACACAATCCTAGCATTTTAAAGCACCTTCCTAAAACAACTGATATAGCAGAAAATATGGAAGAGATGAACATGGAACAATATATCATGACTAGGCCTATTTAAAGCGCTTGACTAACCCAAGTATGGGCATCAACTAGGATGAATCCTTACTCCAGATTAGTGAGCCACTTGCATTCTAGAACATGATACAAGAAGATAGTAAGTATGAAATGAGATATTGTATTAACACATAAGATAAAATCACATATTGTGAGATACTAAAGACTAGAATCCTCATTACAGTTATAATTCCTCTTCACTGAGACCCTACGGGCTCTGAGCCTTTATACAAAAGTGTTACAAAATGTATACAGAAGCCTTTTCACTGCATAGTTTGCTGATTGAAATCTGGAACCTTTACAATGTCTTATTTCTGGGTTTTTAGAGAAAAGATAGAGAACCCTCGAGAAGGAGGTAGATGGAGCACATTAAATGACTCAATTTGAACTAAATGGTGGAAAGAATTCGCGCCCACTCCCTGAATGACTGAGCATAAATGACTGTACTTTACAATCTACCCCTAGAAATAAATGCTGAGGATGAAAATGTCCTCATGAACAAGACACAAATAATAATATATACAATGTTCTGCCTCTTATTGAAAGAGGAAAAATCTGCTGCCGTAAAACCCTGAGATATCTTTCGATTTTGTACTGTGCTCTCGGCCCTTTAACTTTGAATTTATATCCTAGATCTTTAATGTGGGATGTTTTGCTTCCAGATCTTTCACCGATGTCTTATGTTGCCCATTAATATTTTCACCTGCTCAAATCTGTCTCTTGATTTCCTCTGGAGGGTTCTGTAGATTCACGTCCCTGTTTTCTTTAATGATGGTCATATCATACAACCACGCTCAGCTTCCCTCCTGAATTTCTTCCTCGAAAACAATCAAAAGCGAAGCTTCTGATCTCTTGATTAAAGCAGCAAATCATGAAGGATCCTTGACCGCATCAATCCTGCAAAACACAAATTAGTTAAGATAAACCAGACTGGGATGGAGGTGTGGGCGATGGTAACGATGAAGGTATGTCGTATGGCAAAAACGTGCAGGGTGGCAAGGAGATTATAACAAAGATTTTGATAAACGGACGGAAACATAGGTTTTTGCATAAAACAGTAAGGACACGATAAACGAATAAAAATGACGAATTAAGGACGAGAAACATATATATACGGCGGGAGAAAATGAAACGGACACATCGGAATACAATGCATGGACGTACGAAAGACAGGTGGCGCACTGACGTGGCTGCGGAGTCAACAGACAAGGAAGACTCAAATCTGACCGTCGGATTTTGGAAGATGGATCAACGGCTCGGAGGCAACGGGAGCAAAGCAGTGGTGGGCCACGGAACACAGCGGGCATATGTTAACGGGCGAGCAACTCTGGAAGATATCCGCCGTAGGATGAAGATCAGCGGATCCAACGACGTGGGTGAATTCCGCTGCCCGACCTTTGTACAAACTTTAACGCATGGAAAAGTGGTTTCTTGGGCCCGTACCAAAAGACACGCAGCGCATTTTCAATGGAATCGCTGGCATTTGGTTTAAAACCGCCGACCCGTCCAAAGATGTGCGGAATTAACCGCTGGTTTTCTGTGTGTGGGGACCACCACGTAAAACGACCGCCGCTCCATTGATTTAACTCGATAAAATGGTCACAATTGCACCCGAAAACCTTTAATGTTACGCTCCCTTTCCTTCTGGCCTGTGGTTCTTGAGCTCGGGTCATGTGATGGTGACAGTAAAAGGGGCTAAGAATCAATATAATTTTAATGGCGAGTTTTTAACCTTTGAATAATGTATTTTACGGCCCAGAAGGATAGTGATAGATGCAACATGAGGATTTTAGGCCATGATATAAGGTTTGAAATAAATTCGGGAGGGGCAGTGGACCAAAAGTTTATATGTAGGGGTCCATGTGTACAACATCGGCTCCATCTGGGGACGGCATGTTCGTCCTCGGGCATGTCGAGAACGTGCAGACTACTGAATATTTCTATATGAACAGTCTGTTTTTCAATTCCCCTGCGCTTCTTCTTCAGGTAATTGCCAGCACCCTTTCTTTATGAAAATAAAAAACTAAAACAAGTTATATACAATATAATACGATCAGGCGTTCCCAGCCTGGATCAGAATTGAAAGTATGGCTTGAGGAATTGGCCATTCACAGGGGCATCCAGCAGATCACCCTATGGGTTTTCTAACGTGAAAGTATTATTTCTTCCTAGATTCACTATTTTGAATGGACCAAACCACAGCGGATCAAACTTAGCATGTTTGCCCTTTTCTGCTCTGTGAACATCCCATCTGAGAACCAGGTCTCCAATTTGAAATTTCCTATCTTTTGCATGCCGATCAAATACATTCTTCATTTTCTCCTGATATTCTATCAATCTCTAATTCACCTGGTTCCGTGTTTCCTCCAATTCTACCAGTTGATTTATCCTCCTGATCATGTCATCGGGTTCTTCCTGACTTTCCTGCATATAACGTGCCACTGGAAATGCCAATTGCACAGGAAACATAGTAGCTCGCCCATACACCAACTCATAGGGAGATTTCCCTGTTGCCCTCTTGCTGGTTATCCTATTCGCCCATAGAGCAAACTTTAATTAGGAGTCCCAATTCTTCTAATTTTCACTTATTGTTTTCTTCAAGGCTCTCACCAGGGTTTTGTTAGAAGACTCTGCTAGGCCATTTCCCTGTGGATAGTAAGCTGTGGAATGAGTTAATATGATGTTATACCTCTGACAGAAATTTACAAACCTGGCAGACTTAAAAGCCTGTGCATTGTTAGTTACAATTCTAGCAGGACAGCCAAACCTAGATATGATATTTTCCTCTATAAACTTCATTATTACAGCATCTGTAGCATTTCTGGTAGGTATGGCTTCCACCCATTTCGTGAAATATTCTGTGGCTGTTAGTATCCATTTATATTGGCCACTTGATGGGGGATGTATTTCTCCTATGAAATCTAATCCCCATTTTTGAAATGGTTCATTCACATGAATAGGAATCAAGGGCAAAGCTGCTAATTTCTGTCTTTCTGCGAATATTTGACACTTGTCGCATGCTCTGACCCAAGCAAAAGCATCTGAGTACAATTTTGGCCAGTAAAAACTAGCCTTCAGGATTTTATGAGTTGTAGCCCTCCAGCTGTAATGTCCTCCACAGATTCCCTCATGAAATTCTGTCATTATATTCTCCACTTCATTTTCTATGAGGCATAACAGTAATATACCTTAAGGGTCTCTCCAATATAGTTGTCCATTAGCAATTATGTATTTCAGAGATTTCATCCGTACAGCTCTATATTTTACCTTATCACAACTTGGAGGACAGCTAAGGGTTAAAAGATATTCAACTATTTCTTTATACCAAGGACTAGTTAGATATTTCATATGTATCTTTTGAGTGGCCATCTCTAGTCCTTGCTGCTCTTTTCCTTTCTCAGATTCTTCATTTGCTATCATGGATAAATTAATGCCTAAAGATTGATGATTTGATTCAGATAACATTTTAGCAAGTCCCTGTCCTTTGATCAGCTTAGTAGGCTTTATGTCTAGATCATACTCCTGTATTTTTGCAATCCATCTTCCTCTTTTACCTTCGCTATCTCCTTGAACAAGAATGTCTTTGACTGCTACTGTGGGAATATATGCAGTAATGTGAGATTGCAAAACATACATTCTAAAAGCCTTAAGGGACTTTATTAGGGCATATGTCTGCTTCTCCAATATATTATATTTTAATTCAGCATCATAGAGCACCTGACTGAAGGAAGCTATAGGCTGTTCATATCCTTCTTCATTCTTCTGCAATAATACTCCAGCAATTGTATGAGGTGAAGCAAATGAAAACATCATAAATGGCTTATTGTAATCTGGTCCAGCTAGCACAGGAGCTTCAGCAAATGCCTGTTTTATCCTTGTAAATGCATCTCTAGATTCCTGGGACCATTTTACTTCATTATCCTTTTTCAATATATCAGTTATATACCTAACTATCTCAGCATAGTTAGGAATAAACCTTCTCAAAAAATTAATTCGGCCTAAAAACACCTGCACTTTCTTCTTATTCCTGGGTAGAGGAATACTGTTTATTACTTCAACTCTCTTAGGGTCTATTTTCACACCATCTTTTGTCACAATGTGCCCTAAGAGCTTTCCTCCTGCATTTTTCAAAAGTTCTCCTTAAATGCTCAATATGCTCATCATCATTCTTTGAAAACACTGTGATATCATCAAGATATACCACCAAAAACTTGTCCTGCTCTCCCACAAAGTCTATGTCCATTGCCCTCTGAAAAGTAGCTCCTGCATTAATTAATCCAAATGGCATCCTGGCATACATAAATCTTCCCCATGGTGTAGTGAATGCAGTTTTCTTTTGATCTTCTGGGAACACAGCTACCTAATTATAACCAAAGAAACCATCCATCATTGACATTCTGGATGCTCCCACTACTTTCTGTAGGATTTGGTCCATCTTGGGCAGTGGATAATTATCTTTCAGTGATGCTCTATTTAAATTCCTGAAATCCACACACAGCCTTATTTCTCTGTTTTTCTTTCGAACAGGAACAAGGTTTGCTATCCATTCTGAGTAACTCAATGGCACAATTATTTTGGCCTTTAGTAACTTCTTGATTTATTTTTCGATAGAGGGAAGCAGCAGAGGATTTATCTGTCTGAGCTTCTGCTTATAAGGCTTTGCATCTTCCCTCAAAGGAATTTTATGTTTCATTATACTAACATCAAAAGTTTTTAGGTCCTGATAGGACCACGCAAATACATCTTTATAAGATTGAAACAACTTCAAATATTTTTCTTTATATTCCTCTAGGACCCTTTTAGATAGTTTCACAATTTTGGGATCAGCATAAGTACCCAGATTTAAATCTTCCACTTGATCTTCTTCCACCATTTTGTTTGGCTGCAATGGAATATCATCTTTGTTAAATAATCTTTCTAGAGGCACCAGGCCTCTAGGTATAACATTTCCTTTCAGCTGCAACACTTTATTACCTGCTATTTTCTCTTCCCATTTGTTTTCTGCAATCTTTTCAGCTTCCTCTTCTTCATTATCATCAATCTCCATATTGGAGAACTCTCCCACTGTCTCCATGAATCTCTTCATCTGTTCATCATCTTCAAATACCTACCAGTGCTTAATATTATCTGGGATAGATGGCCTGTAACGTACCTCCACTTCGTATCTTAAAAGTGGATTCTGAGGAGGACGGAAGGTACTGGCAGCTACAGCAAGAGAATCTGCTATTCTATTTTTCTCCCTGGGCATGAACTGTATGATGAATGCCAAGAAGAAATTTTCTACCATGTCCCATACTTCGTTTCTATATGTTCTCAGCCGAGGATGCTTGGTCTGGCATTGATTTCTGATCTGTCTTACCACCAGCTCAGAGTCTCCCATGAATTTTAGACTTTGGATGCCCATGTTTCTTGCTGTCTATAGTCCCAAAAGAAGAGCTTCATATTCAGCTACATTATTGGTAGCCTCATATTCCAATTTAAAGGATAGTGGCACCCATTTTCCTGCAGGAGAGATCAATAATACCCCAGCTCCATTGCCTTCTCTTGAATTTTCTCCATCAAAATGCAAAGTCCAAATTTCTGCTTATTGATCTTCTTTAGGTTGCTCAGCTTGAATTTGACCAAAAAGGGGCTCCTGGGCATAATTTTGATTTTCTTCTAACATCAAACATGAAAAATCTCCCTCTTTGTTATAAATTGGAGAATTTTCTGAGTAGACAACCTTAGTTACCATTTTAACAAATCTAGTCTCCCTGTATAACCTCCTTTCTTGACCTCCAAAGACTGGAACAGTAGCATATGTTAAATCTAATTTGATTGACCCACCAATTTTTGTACCCTAGGACCTTGACAGCAGCATGCCAAAGCGGGCTGGGATATCAGAAACCACAATGTCCATGACCACACTCTTTGCTGGAATTTGGGCTAAATTGACCACTAAATATTTAATCATTCCCAAGAATTTAACTCTTTTAGAATCAAATGAATATAGGTCTTTGTATGGTCTTGTAATTTGTAGTCCTAGTTGTTCCATGACAGATAGAGGCATCAGATTATGGGAAGCCCCAGAATCTAACATACAATTGTGTAAGAGCAAGTCATGTATGACTAGTGACACATAAAAAGGAGGAGTAGAAGGGTCTATCTCCTCGACATGTGGGCCGAAGACTACCATGGGTTTTTCTTCTTGGATGTTTAAATTATCAGGTGCAATTGGTATTTCAGGAGGGAGCAGGAAGGAGGTAACTTGAGATTTATATACAGGCTGTTTTAATAACTCAGTCAGGGGGACAGGAATCTTAATTTTCTCAACTTCTTTTTGTAGATTGAAAGCAGGTGGAGGCTTCTCTATTACTGCTTCTTTTGACTCTTTATTTTCAGCTAAAGATTTAATTTCTTTTAACACTGGCTCAGCATTAGGAGGACTGACTACTTTTGAAGAAGAAGGAATCTGATCATTAGGCTGCAAGGGAGTATTTAGAGGACTCTTACCTTTTTCTATGTTTCTCTTTATTGCTGATTCCTTCTGAGTAGATGCTTCTTTCTACAGTGGCTCCTTTTCTTGATCTTGAGTTCGGGTCCTCTTTCTTGAAGACCTAAGATCATATTTTACGTTGAATTGTGCTTCCATGAAATTAGAAAATTGCCTACAATAATGGTCAATCTCTGCTTCTTCTTCTTCATCTTGTAATGGACATTCTATATCATCATTATTTGAAAAAGCAAGATTTGAATCTTCTAGTCCATAAGCAGCATCTTCAATGGAGTCATCTACTGGACCTTCCAGGTACAATGGATGTGGTACCTGATCTTGTTGTTCTTTTGCTTCTCTACGCAATATTTGTAATGGGGGTCTTCTATACTGGGGATTGTATCCTCTGTTTGGAGCATTATAGAAATTCTTGGGAGTTGCATTTTTACCCTCCAGTTCAAGCTTGACCATCTTCTTTATCACTTTTCTTATTTCATCCATATTATCTGAATCCTTTTCCTGATTAGAGGTAGAAACTTCTTCTTTGCCTCTCCTTCTAGTATCTTGTTCAATATTTCCCTTCAATTTTCTAGTGGAGGCAAAGTTTTCTTCTAATTCAAGAGAATCTGACTGTGCATCGTCTAGCGTAGCAGGTTTTATTTCTCTCAATGAGAATCCAAAGTCAAAATCAAAGGATGCTATAAAAATTATCTTGGCAGTAGCTTCATGAGGCTTCATTTCAGGAGGCAGGCTCAAATATAACTTGTTAAATATTTTAATAAACTCTGACACTCCTTCATTTTGCTTCTTCTTCATAGTATTAAACTCAGTAAGACACTGACCATGATCTTTCTTTTCTCCCCACTTCCTGAGAAAAGTATTCTCCATCTGGTCCTAGGTGGTCACAGAACGATTTCCCAATGTCTTAAACCATTTTCTGGCTTCACCCTCCAAAGACTGTACGGATAATCTTAAGACCACATCCAAATGTTCAACATTTAAGTTCTCTGCAAAAGAGCAGAAGGTCTCAAGATGTTTCTGAGCATCAATTTCATTTTCTCCGTTAAATCTCGGCAGAATCTTCAGGTAATCCTGTGGCATATCATTTAACACTTGAGGTAAGGCCAGTGGAGCATATTTATTTAATAGAAAAGCAAGGACATTAGCCATTGGAGGAGGTCAGGGTTGTACAATAGTCTGAGCAACAAATGAAGGGAGAGGAATAGGAGGAAGTGGAGTATGAATGACAATGGGAACAAATTGCACAAAAGCCTGAGGTGTAGATGGGAATAGTTCACAGTTAACAGGAGCTACTTCTATAACTTCTTTAATTTCCTCAGCCTCAGGAGTAGGATGGGGATCTTCTTCAATCCAGACACTTCCCCTACATGGAGTTTCTGAGTAAAACTCGAGATTTTCTGTTCTAACTTCTTGAGAAGAAGAGGGCAGATAATCTTCAACGGAATATTTAGGGTTTTCAGCACGAACTGACTTCCTCTCCTTCCAAACTCTTTTATGAATGATCTTCTCTGGGTCAGACACATAAGGTGTCTTTTATTGGGATGTATCTGACCTCAAATGCGGCTTACGAGGAGCCACGACTACCAATAAATTTATCAAATGAAAGCAGTGGAGTCGCCAAGGTGAGAGATAAGAAACTCTTCAACTCTCCGTGCTCACCTAATTAGAGAGTGAAAAAAAATTGTCGAGGCCCATGGAAACTGATATTCTTGAATTCGGCCCCCGACAACGGCACCAAAAAGATGTTGTGGACAATTTTGTCACCCCTAGAGACAGTCTAGAGTTGCCATAGACCAGTGCCTAGGACATCTTAATATAGCAAGGAGCTCATTATATAGTTTGGGTTGTCAGTCCAAAAAGCTCTCTTACTATCTCTTGTCGAACAAGGAAATTGCTCTTAGAATGGGACCAATCTCTCTTAGAAGCTGATACAAAGATAAGAATAGTGTAGGAACATCATGTAAAACTCCCATACAAAGGCATCGGACAGTTAAGAGGCAGCTCACTATAGAGAGGGCCAGTTCAAATAATATGCCACAGAAATCAAATATCAGAGAGTGGATGAAATAGGGGAAATAATGAGAAAATACCAGATGACATTAGGTTGATACCCAGATATACAACAAAACCATGTACATGCTTGCCAATTCAAGAATCCATACACAATCCTAGCATTTTAAAAGCACCTTCCTAAAACAACTGATATAGCAGAAAATATGGAAGAGATGAACATGGAACAATATATCATGACTAGGCCTATTTAAAGCGCTTGACTAACCCAAGTATGGGCATCAACTAGGATGAATCCTTACTCCAGATTAGTGAGCCACTTGCATTCTAGAACATGATACAAGAAGATAGTAAGTATGAAATGAGATATTTTATTAACACATAAGAGAAAATTACATACTGTGAGATACTAGAGACCAGAATCCTCATTACAGTTATAACTCCTCCTCACTGAGACCCTACGGGCTCTGAGCCTTCATACAGAAGTGTTACAAAATGTATACAGAAGCCTTTTCACTGCACAGTTTGCTGATTGAAATCTGGAACCTTTACAATGTCTTATTTCTGGGTTTTTATAGAAATGATAGAGAACCCTCGAGAAGGAGGTAGATGGAGCACATTAAATGACTCAATTTGAACTAAATGGTGGAAAGAATTCGTGCCCACTCCCTGAATGACTGAGCATAAATGACTGTACTTTACAATCTACCCCTAGAAATAAATGCTGAGGATGAAAATGTCCTCATGAACAAGACACAAATAATAATATATACAATGTTCTGCCTCTTATTGAAAGAGGAAAAATCTGCTGCCGTAAAACCCTGAGATATCTTGCGATTTTGTACTGTACTCTCGGCCCTTTAACTTTGAATTTATATCCCAGATCTTTAATGTGGGATGTTGTGCTTCCAGATCTTTCACCGATGTCTTATGTTGCCCATTAATATTTTCACCTGCTCAAATCCGTCTCTTGATTTCCTCTGGAGGGTTCTGTAGATTCACGTCCCTATTTTCTTTAATGATGGTCATATCATACAACCACCCTCGGATTCCCTCCTGCAAAACACAAATTAGTTAAGATAAACCAGACTGGGATGGAGGTGTGGGCGATGGTAACGATGAAGGTATGTCGTATGGCAAGAACGTGCAGGGTGGCGGGGAGATTATAAAGAAGATTTTGATAAACGGACAGAAACATAGGTTTTTGCATAAAACAGTAAGGACACGATAAACGAATAAAAATGACGAATTAAGGACAAGAAACATATATATACGGTGGGAGAAAATGACACGGACACATGGGAATACGACACGTGGACGTACGAAAGACAGGTGGCGCACTGACGTGGCTGCGGAGTCAACAGACAGGGAAGACTGAAATCTGGTCGTCGGATTTTGGAAGACGGATCAACAGCTCGGAGGCGACGGGAGCAAAGTAGTGGTGGGCCACGGAACACAGCGGGCATATGTTAACGGGCGAGCAACTCTGGAAGATATCCGTCATAGGATGAAGATCAGCAGATCTAATGACGCGGGTGAATTCTGCTGCTCGGCCTTTGTACAAACTTTAACGCGCGGAAAAGTGGTTTCTTGGGCCCGTACCAAAATACACGCGGCGCGTTTTCAATGGAATCGCTGGCATTTGGTTTAAAACCGCCGACCCGTCCAAAGCTGTGCAAAATTAACCCCCGATTTTCTGTGTGCGGGGACCACCACATAAAACGACCGCCGCTCCGTTGATTTAACTCGATTGAACGGTCACAATTGCACCTGAAAACCTTTAATGTTATGCTCCCTTTCCTTCTGGCCTATGGTTCTTGAGCTCGGGTCATGTGATGGTGACAGCAAAAGGGGCTAAGGCTCAATATAATTTTAACGGCGGGTTTTTAACCTTTGAATAATGTATTTTGCGGCCCGGAAGGATAGCGATAGATGCAACATGAGGATTTTAGGCCACGACAGAAGGTTTGAAATAAATTTGGGAGGGGCAATGGACCAAAAATTTATATGTAGGGGTCCATGTGTACAACACGAGGAACCAAACAAGAGTGGAAGCTGGAACCAATGTACATCGCCCTCTAGACCTATCTTCTGGAATAGAAGGAGGTCCGACATAAGGTGAGGCAATAAGGGATCCTCAACTAAGGCATGAGAGAAAATATTAGAGCGACTGACAGACTACCACTAGAGATGATGATGAAATGTGGGGTATTGAGTAGCAGACGAACAACTTCCCTTGTTAGAGCATACATCGCCCTCTAGACCTATCTTCTGGAATAGAAGGAGGTCCGACATAAGGTGAGGCAATAAGGGATCCTCAACTAAGGCATGAGAGAAAATATTAGAGCGACTGACAGACTACCACTAGAGATGATGATGAAATGTGGGGTATTGAGTAGCAGACGAACAACTTCCCTTGTTAGAGCATAAAGGGCATGGATGAAATGGTAGCGACTGAAGGTGGAGGATGCGATGTGAAAGGGCATCGGCTAATAAACCTCACATTGCATCATATTCGGCTTGATTATTGGTAGTAGTACCAATTAATACACAGTTCAGGAGAACAAGTGAGTGCAAGGGGGTAAATATGGCCTAACTTTCCGAGGCTAGATTCTGGGAGTAGCAACTTGCACCATCAGCAAAACTGATGTAAGGTGTGGACGGGAGGTCCATCTGAAAGGTGCCACAAGAAAATAAATGGAGGATGATGAACAATGTTGGCAACCTGAGCGCAAAGTAGAAATCGAATGCACTCCACGGGAGGGAGTGATTTGGGTAGGATGTCTACTACTCACATGCCGACAGTGAGGTGGAGTGTGGGAGCTACCAGAGGTGTATCTTTTGCTCAGGCCATGAATGTCACCATAGGCACGGATGGTGCCATCCCATTTATGGGCGGGAAAGATGAAGTCAGAGGTGGAAATGGCTTCCATGATGTCATCATCACAATAGAAGATGGAGTGACTGGAGGAAGGGAGACCACATGATGCGGAGAAGCTACCAGACTCATCATCATGAGAAGAAAGGTTAACATGCACATCTTCACAGTGGATGATAGAAGAACAAGCAGATAAGAGATCTATTGATGTTGAGCCCAGGGTGATCGTTGAAGGGAGGTCAAGCGAAACAACAGGGGAAGATTCAGAGGGAGCTTCCATCGAGGGTCTCATGGATGATGATAGGTAGAGGATGGTGGCCGCAGGCTCCATCATCTTGACATCAGTAGGGGGAATATCAATGGGAGCAAGTAACTCCTTAGTCTAGCCTGTAGCATAGTGTGTAAGTACGGGAGATGCGAATTGGTTTTGGTCAAACTCATACTCCCCAACTACCTCTAAAGAAGCGTAGTAATACGTAAGGTGGGGAAAATGGTGGGAATAATGGCCATGGAGATCACAAAAAGCATAGGGTTGGTTGGTATGAATATTTTTAGGATTCTTGGTTGCAGTCGAGGAAGAAACAGAGGCTTCAGGGACCGTAGACTCAGGGAATGAAGCTTTAACCATTGACTTGATACGGGGCAGATTCAGATAGTTATGGGTGGCATGGATGATGACATCACAAAAAGCACAGGGCTTTGCAAGTGGAGGAGGTGCAGGGTCAGTCGGGGCAGCCTTGTCCTTTGAGGCTCTCTTGTGAGCTTTTCCCTTCTTACCCAAAGC
Organism: Pinus albicaulis; assembly: GCA_034641835.2. Taxonomy (NCBI): domain Eukaryota; kingdom Viridiplantae; phylum Streptophyta; class Pinopsida; order Pinales; family Pinaceae; genus Pinus; species Pinus albicaulis. The sequence goes on along the minus strand of JAXQQM020066223.1, from coordinate 589,620 downwards.
AGTCACAACAAGATGGCGCTCCTATTGAGGTGGTTGAGGCACTGTTGCAGCAGGAGAATTCATGGGGACCGATTGAACCAGAGTCAAAGAAATATAAGTTTTAGGTTGACCAGGTGGGGTAGCGGCTCGAGGATCAGGGTACCAGACGGGAATCCCAAGGGTCAAGTTAGGAAGAGAGAGGGTGGCCATGACAGGTGCCGTATACACTCCTAGTGGGGGAGCTAGGAATGGTACTTGACAGGAGGGGTAATGGCCAGGCGGGATGGCTCCTAAATGGTTAAAGCCTGGAGGAACTGTTCCATGAGGGTAAATAGGTTCATGGATACCAGCTAAAGGGCCAAGAGGAGGAGGTCCAGAAGGCTAGATCGAAGGGCTAGGAGTAGGTTGCGGAGGGCGAGGAGGATGCTGACTAGCCGAGGCAGACTGTTTGATGGCAGCCCAAGACGATTGCATCATGCAAACATTTGATTAGCTGGGATCAGAGACAGGAGGAGGAAGACCAGGGAATGTACCAAGCAATGAGGAATATTTGTAGACTCTGGGTGAGACACTAGTCAAAGGATCGACGATTTTCTCACTGGCCACCGAAGAGATGGTGGACTCATGGGAAGTCTGAGACTGCGGTTCATAATATGTCAACTAGTCGATGGTTACTAATTTTTACGTTATGAGGGAAGGACATATTACGGTGAACCGCAGATGGGACAAAAAACATCGCATAGGTGTAGCTATGACCCAATATAATGTTGTAATCTAAGGGGGCATCTATGACTTCTATGTCAACGCAAATAGTCTTGCCCGCAAGAGTAATAGGACAATTGCAGAATAAGCCAATGGGTTGGGAGGCATGGCCATCCCACACTCGAAGAGTGATCGTGGAAGGAGCCAACTCAGGTGATCCGAGTTGCTTCAAAACTGAAGTAGACATCACATAGGTGGATGCCCCTCATTAATGATGCAACGGGAAACATTGGCGTTTTGTATCTTGACTTGGATTTGGAAAGCGACAAAAGCAGGGAGAGGAGAATGTTCTAACTGGTCAACATAAAAAATAATCAATCGATCATCGGAAGGATCTACAGTTCCCATGGAAGATAATAGAGCTTTTCATTGTGAAGGGCACAACTAGAGGAGTTCCAGCATTGAAATGGCAGCAGGGGATTGCGCCAAATCATCGACTATGCTATACGAATGGGCAGCTTTTCCAGAAGCAGCATTTCAGCATAGTGGTTCTTTAGGGATCTTGGTATGAACCTATGCCTTAGGCTGAGGGATCTACAAGGGACCATTAGGTGTTGAAAGAGGCTCTGTAGAGACCAAAGGAGGCGGCTCAGGGACAGACATAGTGGGAGGCTTGTTGTACTGACAGGACCATGTCTGAAGATTGATGTCTACGGTTAGAGGTTGATCAGAGTTCATCATGAGAATCTGGTAATCAAAGGTACCAGATGGAAGAGGTTGAGTGGCCACTTGAACTTCAGGTGGTTAGGTAGCCACAAATCCTTGTTCAGGGAATGGATTAGTAAGCACAGCTGGCTGACTAGGCACAACCCTGAGAGGGACGGAAGGGGAGGCTTGTTGTGCTCGCAATGTTGCTTGAGACTCCCACATCTGCTTCATCTGTGGTAAAAAAGGACAATCATGTGTGTAATGACCATAAACACCACAACAAGAACAAGGTTTGTTCATGTGAAAAGGCATGTCCTGCTTGGGCTGAGTGCCCTGTTGCTGGTTAGCAGTGTTAGGGGTATTATTTTGAGTATTAAGTCCAGGATTACTGAGAGCAGATAAATTTTGAGTGCCTTTCCTCTTCTTTTTAGATGGAGGAGGATTATTCATGCCCTGTTGTGCATACACCTACCCCTGAGGGTGTAGTGGCTGTTGTTGCGGGGTTTGAGAAGGCAAGGGAGAAGGTGGTGCTAATGCTAGAGGGGTTGTAGCACCAGGCTATGAATACGGGTAATAAGGAGGTTGGGTAACAATGTGGTAAACAGAAGGTTGGGCAAAAGGAGGAGGTATGTCGTATCCTGGATACATGCTACCAAGAGGGGGAAAAGTGCAGGAGGTGTTGGACCCCCTTGAGGAAAACCATAGCCTATAGGAGGTTGAGCGTATGGATGAGAGAGAGCTCCAACGATACCATCACCGTCATGAGATGCCCCCGGTGCGTTGGCACCACTAGATCTAGGAAGATCAGGTAGAACAGTATAAACATAACCTGACTGAATGTAGTTCAGGTCATATTTTAACGCAATTTGGAGAGTGGTTTCTTTGGTTTGAGGGAAGTGTGATGCGACATCTTTGCCTATAGGGGGCAAGAGATATCTAAGGAACCAATCCATGTAAACACAATATTCAAAGGTAGAGGCTCGACATAGAATCTTTCTTCTCCACCATTCTTGGACATGATCAGATAGGCGAGTCGTAGATGATTGATGGAAAGAAGTCAAAATTTTGGTACCAGTGTCATAACGAAGAGGAAAATGGAAATAAGATAAAAAGGCTTGAGAAAGAGTCGCAAAAGTGGTATGAGAGGATGAGGCCTGATCAACATACCACTTAGAAGCTTCACCTGTAAGCGTATGTTGGAACAATCGAAGACAGACAGAGTCATTGGTAATGGAGTTAGATGAACACCACATGTGTAAATATCGAACATGATTTGTAAGATGTTCTCCAGCAAGGCCTTCAAACTTGGGGATGTCAGAAGGGAGCTTAGTCGGCATAGCAGGCCAACTAGCGTCATGGTGTATAGATTCATTTATCAACTGGTCAAAATCAAGAAGACTGAGGCCTACCATATAGGGGAGCAAGGGAGTAGCCAGGATAGTTCCTGTTATAGTTGCACTAGTAGTATTCCCAGCATTAGGGCCGGGGCTACCACCAGCGTTAGGTCCTGAACCAGACATGGTAAAGGGGACAAGAGGAGAACCGGGGGTGGAAGGAGAACCTAATAAACCAGAAGAAGGGTCGGAGTGTGGAATCGGAGGGGGACTAACTTGAATACTACAGGGAGGAGTAAGTTTTCCTACCGGAAACTAAGGATGAAGGCCAAGAAGCCTCCAGGATAAATGCCTTGGTGGCACAATGGTGAAGACACAAACACAACACAAGGGAAAAGAGACGGACAAAGGCAAGGAGGTGCAGGATCAACTGATTGCAATGTCGAAAAAAGGGCGAAGAGGTGCAGGACCAAATGATTTCAATGTTTAAGAGTATTTTCTTGGCAGTGTTAACCAAGCCCTTTTTCCCTTAGGGTGTGTGTGCAAAGTGTGTAAATTTTAATTTTCAAACCCAAACGTTTGTAGAGAAAAAGAAAAAGTGTGTTTTGTAACTGTAAATAAACCTACATATAACAGTATATGAAACTGAAATAACAGTAAATAAACAGCTAATAATGAAATAATCTGAACCCAAGAAGGCGGGTCCCTCAAAAATTAGTGTGTAGCTGGGAAAAAACTAGTCAAAACACACCAAAATAGCCAATAAATCTAAGGTTGGGAGGGACAGGGATCTAAAGGTCAAACTCTGTTGGAAAGTGGTGCAGAAAACAACAACAAGTCAGAAAAAAAATTGTCGTAAATGAGGTGGCGAAAGGCTATCTCCTGAAGGTAAACGGAGTGAACCCTGGAGGAAAACCAAAACAAAACTAAATGAGGTGATTTGGATGGATAAAAAGCCAATCTGAAGCAAATTTTTAGGTGAGGTATCAGATCTAAAAAATGGCTGAACACTCTGAAAATTTCAGACAACCTGTAGCAGTTAAAACTCTTCCACAAAGTTTGGAGGGTACTGAATCCCTAGGGGGATAGGTTCCCACTTATTTGAGTAAAATAGAACAAGTACATGTCCAAAAAGGGCAGAGACGGAGGTCATACAACCCTGAACAGAGGCCCAAAGAAACGTAGAAAAATTTCAGAAAAATTCCCGCAAAAAGTTCAGGTCGCAGTTGTTAGCTCCCCATAATTTTCTAGATTGATTGAGATACAAATGGATAGGGGTAACATCAAACCAAGCTTTGGAATCCAAGGACCTAGCCTTCCTCGATTCAGAGAGGGATCTCTCTATTAGGTCCAAAGATGTGAACTTGTTTGCTGATTAGGGTTGATTTTAGGATAGTTATGAAATATTGGGTTTGTTGATTATTTTTTGGTTGGGTATGATGCTTAGATACACTATATAGAAACAAGGAAAACTTCAAGTCATTGGGCAGTGGAGTCTAACAAGGTCATGATAGGTTCATAAATGAAGCAGGGAGTATTGTAGGGTAAATCTAGCTTGGTTGGTGGATCTTTGAGGTTTGAAGGATCATGAGATGGACATTAATTTTGAGAAACAAAGTTTGACAAAGAGCAGTAAAAAATTCTCTATAATATACTTAAACTAAGGGAGTTAGAAGAATAATAAGCATAGAGAAGAAATCAAAGGTAGAGGAAACCCTAAACTCTTTGATTCAGACTTAAAGCAGATAATTATCCAAGACAAACATTTAAATGAAATACAAAAAGGCAAGAAACTTATTTAACTTTCATGGATTTCATTATCAAGAACAAAAACCATTAAAGATGCACAAATAACTATAAAATAGAAGGAGAGAAATTGTGAACATATAAGATTATATCTATGAAGGTTCTTTGAAACAATTAGCTAAGCAAATGAAAAGAGTATGAGTGAAACAAACTTCTTTGACAAACCTAGGTAATGGTGCTTTAAAGAGATGACTCCAAGACTAGAGTTTTTAGTGGAAAAAAATATGTAGGGCTAGACATAAATCATACTTGATACCAACTGATCTAAACCATTCAAGAGATATACAAGCTCATGAAATCCTTAGAGAGCAAAAGATCAATTCTCTAACATATCCTAGAAGAAGAAAACATTAAGGCAGTGAAGAACAAACATACCTAAGGTTCCATCAGGAAACATGTTTTAGTCTAAATTTTTTTTCCTACTACAATAGAGAAAGATGGAAAAATAATGAAAAAAAACTAGAAAACATGAACAAAAGAGAAACACATCACCATCAACCAGGCTCATGGATCCTGCAAACAATCCTCCATCAACAAAAAAATCAGGACATGCATGAGCTCCAAGACATCAAATTATTTTCAAAACTCCAAGAGACTATGTATTACTTGAGAATAAGTCATAAAAATCCAACCTAATACATAAGAGCCTCATGCTCTATTTATGGAGAAAACTAGGAGGTGGAAACCATAAGAGGCTTCAAGAAACCCTAATTGTGTCATAAATGTCATAAATGTGCTTAATGACCATGCAAGGCCGAAGACAAATAGTAGATAAGCTAATAAATTAAAAATATAAAAATATAAATCCTCAATCAAATATAGAGTCATTTGTGCAAGAAAATATTAAAAAATAATTTTTCCATCAATTTGTGTGTTTTGTTGACTTTTGCCACTTTTGGTCCTTTGTGCACAGCGCCAAAATATCATAAAATAGGTGTAATTGCAGTCCAGTTTTGACCTCCTTCCCGGTGTCGGATTTTGCTCCGTGATGGCTCGTTGGAAATATTGATGAGTCTAATTTCCAAAAATTCTTTATTTTTTATTAATAAATTCTATTTACCTAATAAAAAATGAAATCTCCCAACATTTCTCTGTGTGTAGCACCTGGTCTGAAAAGGAGGCATAAAGGTCAAATTTTGGGTGTTTTTGGACCTTTTGAGGGGGTGAAAATGCTCCAATTGATCCGAAATTTTGTGGGTAGACTATTGGTGATGTGAAAAATCCAAAAATTTAAACTTTAAGAGCCGCAGATGCACCAAATTTGTGTGTAGTTCCTAGGGTGATGTGCTCCTATGGCCTCAAAATTTCAAAAACATAAAAACTTCTCCTGTGCACAGCACCATTTTGAAGAGGGAATTTGGAGGCCTTCCCAATGTAGGAATTGGACCCGTGATAGATTTTTGGAAAGCTTAACCTGTATAATTCGTAATATACCATATTTTTCCTCTTTGGAGATGCTTTTACTTGTCAAACGTTGTGTTTCTTAAGACTAGTCAAAAAGTGTTGAGTGATGGTGCAGAAATGCAAAATGCTAGCGCAGACCACTTTTGGATGCCTTTCAATTAAAAATTGAGCTCATGATAGCTCATTGGAAATATATTCAAGTATAGTTTTCATTTGAATCATTAATAAAATCATTTGGACACTCCAGCTGTGAGAACATTGATTTTTCCAAGGTCACTCCAGAAGTGCAAAAATTCTCTCGTGACACCTGTATTTTTGACATTGCTCCCAAACCATGATACCTGTGTAAAAATGGAAGGAGTTTTTTCTTCTTGGCCCTAGGATCGAAAAAAACTCTCTCACGTTCTCCAAATTCATTTTTATTTGGTCAGAAACATGTTTTTGAAGCAAAACTAGCCCTAGGTGTGACACATGGCTTGTCTCTCGGAATGAATTCCTGGAAGATGATGGAGGCATGATTTTTATGAGCTGGTATAGAATTATTCTTGCTGAAATGATATATCAAATGAATCCTTTGCTCTTGAGCCTCATTTTTATATCAAACCCTAGCTTATTTGGAAGAGGAAATTAGGGTTTGGTGTAGGGGATTTAGGACCGCCTTGTAGAGGGAGGGGAATGAAGGGGTTAAGGGTTGTCTAAATTCTTTGGGAAATTTTGGGGGATAGGGATAGATGTTAGGGAGTAGGGGAAAGTGAAATTTCAAGAATTGAGTGAGACGAAGGGGTCCAAAAGGTCAAAAGACAGGTCTAGTCTCAAAAAGTGTCAAATTGTGGCAATAGACTAGGTTTTGTAGAAAAATGATGATTTTTAGGGATAGGAGTGATGGGGAGTGCTTGTGAAGGTATATTAAGGATAGTAGGAGGTGAAAGAGCATCAAGATACAAGCCTTTTTTATTATTTAATCATGGAGGTCGTGAAACCAAGAAAATTTCCCTAAAAAACCCTAGTTTTCTTGTCTCCCTTGTTGCAAGATGCCATCATTGAGTAGCAGACCTCTTACCTTACCAATTTCTTCTACTCGTTGGCCTCTTATTACTTCTGCAAAAGTGTCAAGATATCCCATTACCTTATGTGCATACTTTTGAAGCTGAATGGTAGTCTCTTTGGAGATGATGACATTGAAAAACATGAAACCCTAATTGACCTAGTGGGGATTCTTTGACCTCTCTTTGACTGAAAATTGGTTTGGAGTCTTTAAGTGTAAAAACAGAGTATTGAAAAAATGGTGTATTGAAGGTCCAAAATACAATGTATTTGATTTATCTAAAGAGTCTACAGAGATAGTTTAGGGACCATCAATGCTTGAGGGACTTGGGGATCATGGGCATGAGTTAAGCTTGTAGCAAACCCTAGGTGGAAAATGTAATTATGGGCAGGGAAAAAATAGAGTGATGATGTTATAGGTGGGAAAAATAGGATGTAGTTGAGTGGCATAAGCTTATGAGGTTTTTTTTAGAAGTGGTAGGTTGACCATGGAATGACAAAATAGTAGAATAGTGAAAGATTTCTCCAAGGATAATGAAGGCAGTGAGATTTCTAGAACTCACAATGTTCATGAATTTTGTTTCTAGAAATCTAGGATAGAAATTTATTCATATACAAAGGCAAAAAAAATTACTCATGACTAACAGTGGCTCCACTTGGGGAGGGCAGCTCCTTTTTGAGAGGTGTCTAGAACCTCAGAGCTCAGATCTATGAGCTTTGAAGACTAGTGCCTTACTTGCACTTTGCATATCTTTCTTTCTTCATTTGCTGATATTCTTTTGAAGCTATGATCTCACAATCTGAAAAGACATGTTTTCTTCAATCTCTTTCCTACCTTCCCATCTTACTTGGCCTAACATTTTTTCTTCACTTGGGTGCACTTGGATTTGCAAACCTTCGACATTTTTATTTTTGAAAAGACAAATTAAACTATATAATTGTACCCTTATTTCTTCCAAGAGTTCAGATTAGGATAATGAACTCTCTTATTCTTTACCTAGTCTAATCATTTGTGAAGATTAAGCTGTTTGAAAAACTTCATTCTCTAAGCTATAAACATGAAATTGAAAGCACGGTTTAAATTAGGATTAGGCAATCTGACTTACCATGAGTTTTGGCATAAGATGAAGTTGCACACAAACATTATTTTGCATAAAAGTAAAAATAGAAAGATAAGGGCTGGGATCTATCATTTGTTATGCATCCTTATCTTCCTCTTTGGTTATGTTTTGAGCATGTGGAACCAGTATCTTTCATTCCCTAACCTACCCCTTTTTTACGTGTCAAGTTTGAATGATTTGACAAGCTCTCTTTCACTAAATTATTGGAAATAAATTAAAAACATTTTCAGACATGATTAGGCTAGATGATTGAACAACACTTTTTGGCACAAGTAGTGGCATTTATGCTTGCACACTTTCAGCATCACTATTTTTTGGGTATGGGGTTGTACCACTTTTCAAATATGCCCTCTTTTTCTACCTTTCTTTGTTTTTGTGTTTTTTTCATTTTTTCCAAACAATCTAGAACTAAAAAGATGCTCACAAGGCTGAGCTTATTTTGCATATCTATCTATCTATCCTAATATAACCTAAACATAATATACATTCATTTGGTGAAATCTCTTTTCCAACACAGCCAATAAAGAAGATGATTCCATGAGGGATTTTGTTTCAGCTCTTTGAGAGTGTTGAAGAAATAAAAATGCCACTTCCACCTTACCTGTTTTCAAACAGTAGTGCCTAAAATTTTTCTCACATTTTGCAACAAACTGTTCTTGGCAGAACACACTCCTCCTTTAAATTTCTCAAGGAAAACAATAAATGGATCTTGGAATAATACCTGATCTAAAGGATTTGAGACATAAGCTCCATCCAAGACTACTCTTTCTTCCACTTGGCTATGCTCGGTACTCTTTTGGGAATGAAACTCCACTTATTCCTCATGATCACATCAATTGGTATATTCATCATATGTGGAAATGTTTTCCTCTAACAAAATTGTTGTGCTTTGATAGAGTGGGATGAAATTTGTGTGAAGGAAATCATATTGATGATCAAGAGCACTCTATGGCAACAAATCTTCTTGAGAAAGAAGTGTAGCAACTCTTATGTGATTGTAAATTTCCAAGCCTTCATCTACAATTTGAAATTCAATGGGACTTGGTGGCTGCAAATCTGAAGATGAAGAGGATTCCGTGTCCCAAATGATTTCATCAACCATTTCAGGAAAAGGTTTTTCACTTACAACTTTCTTAAGAAGTTATTTTTCTTCTCAAATTTCAACATCAAAACTGAAATACTATTGATTCCCAATCACATGAAAGTTATTTCTGATGGGTTGATATGACATAGAACAAAGGGTCAGATTTCCTTCACTTACTTTTGAATTTCCAAGGCTTCCCTCATCAGTGGTATAGATGGCATGAATTGGCTTATTACTTTTTTAAAGTTGATGAAAATGATCTTCCTCCCATAAACCAATTACTAATTGCTGTGCAAGGTTAGTTTCTGTTTGGAGGATATCATCATCAGATTGATCAAAATTTGGAAACTCATCAAAATAAGTAGTGTCACCAATAAAAAATATTGGATTATCAGTTTTTTATTGTTTGAATTGATCTACAAATTCACTTTCTGATTTATGGTAGATGGAATTAGTAGGAGAAAAAATTGAAATGTTTTTTTCATATGAAGGTATAGAGGTTGGCTGAATGTTTAGCATGCGATTTATTTCCTCTTCAGTCAAAAGAGGAGGTAATTTTCTCTTTCTTTGGATGGAGATACAAAAATTCTCTTTTTCTTGTGAAGGATGATTTTGAGGCTGAATGCTTTCTTGAGCCTCAGCTAAAAGAGATGGTGAATCATCACTTGTGCCTTCAGAGAGATCTTGTGGGTTTTATTCTATACGTTGATTTATTTCTTCCTCAACTAACTCATCTAGGCTGTCATGATAGTTATCTTGAGAATGAAATTCATGAATAGATGTTAAGAGGTGTTTAGGATGAAAATTTTCCAAATTTTCATCACTATCTACAAGGTACTATATGATATCTTGATATTGATCACAACAATTTTCAGCCAATGATAAAGATGGGGAATTTTGTTTATAATGCTCATAAAATGCATTATGTATATATTTTAAGGAAAAAAATCTACCAGGTCTTATACTCTCATACCATTCCCTTTCCTTCCCTTCTAATGTTAGCATGAAAATATTCATAAGGAAGTCCTCATTCCATTCATCTTTTAACCCCCATACATGGATATGAAACTTGATGAGGTGTAACAAAGGGTCATCAGAATTTTCATCTTGAAACCTAGGGAGGTTTTTGTCCCAATATATCTGAGGTAATTTGTGTGGGAACCCAGGGATGTGATATCTATTCATTGGAGCATATCTCCTTTGTATCCTTGGATCCATGTTTATAAATCAGAAAGGGTTACTGAATCTTTTCAACCAATCTTAGAGTTCTCTACCAGTGGATTCTTTAGGTCTATTGAGATTTGTGGAGTCACCAGGTGGAAGGTTTCAACTCTGTTGTCCACCATTAGCATGATTTGGATTGCTTAATGCATTCCCAGGGGAGTTTATGAGAACTAGTGGGGTCAACAGGGCTACTGAAGACTAGTGGAGTTTCCAGGTGGATGATGTTTTTAAGGATGTTCTTGTTGTCCACTATCAACAACAAATACCAATCTAAGGATGTTTGTGAGTTTTCTGAGATATAAGGAATACTTAGTTTGTCACTAACTCATAAGGTCTCACCGTGATCGCCATTATGTTGGTGTGAGTGGTGGGATAAATCCATAGGATAGTATTCTTAAGTTTGAAAAGGTATTTTTGATTTTTGAAGGAGTACTTAAGGCCGAGATTTACTCAAAAGGTCCAACCGTGATCGCCATTATGTTAGATCCCCATAATTTTCTAGATTGATTGAGATACAAATGGACAGGGGTAACATCAAACCAAGCTTTGGAATCCAAGGACCTAGCCTTCCTGGATTCATAGAGGGATCTCTCTATTAGGTGAAAATATGTGAACTTATTTGCTGATTAGGATAGATTTTAGGCTAGTTATGAAATATTGGGTTTGTTGATTGTTTTTTGGTTGGGTATGATGCTTATATAGACTAGATAGAAACAAGGAAAAATTCAAGTCATTGGGCAATGGAGTCTAAAAAGGACATGATAGGTTCATAAATGGAGCAGGGAGTATTGTAGGGAAAATCTAGCTTGGTTGGTGGATATTTAAGGTTTGAAGGATCGTGAGATGGACATTAATTTTAAGAAACAAAGTTTGACAAAGAGTAGTAAAGAATTCTCTATCATATACTTAAAATAAGGGAGTTAGAAGAATCATAAGCATAGACAAGAAATCAAAGGCAGAGGAAACCCTAAACTCTTTAATTCAATCTTAAAGCAGATAATTATCCAAGACAAACATTTAAATGAAATACAAAAAGGCAAGAAACTTATTTAACTTTCATGGATTTCATTATCAAGAATAGAAAACATTAAAGATGCACAAATAACTACAATCATAGAAGGATAGAAACTTTGAACATCTAAGATTATAGCCATGAAGGTTCTTTGAAACAATTAGCTAAGAAAATGAAAAGAGTATGAGTGAAACAAACTTCTTTGACAAACCTAGGTAATGGTGCTTTAAAGAGATGAATCCAAGAACAAAGTTTTTAGTAGCAAAAAATATGCAGAGATAGCCATAAATAATGCTTGATACCAACTAATATAAACCATTCAAGAAATAGACAAGCTCAGGAAATCCTTAGAGAGAAAAAGATGAATTCTATAACATATCCTATCAGAAGAAAACATTAAGGTAGTGAAGAAAAAACAGACCTAAGGTGCCATTAGAAAACATGTCTTAGACTAAATTCATTGTCCTAATACAACAGGGAAAGATGGAAACATAATGAAAAAAAAATAGAAAACATGAAAAAAAGAGAAACACATCACCATCAACCAGGCTCATGGATGCTACAAACAATCCTCCTCCATCAGCAAACAAATCAGGGCATGCATGAGCTCCAAAACATCAAATCCTTTCCAAAAATCCAAGAGACTATGTATTACTTGAGAATAAGTCATCAAAATCCAACCTAATACATAAGAGCCTCGTGCTCTATTTATGGAGAAAATGAGGAGGTGGAAACCATAAGAGGCTTCCAGAAACCCTAATTCTATCATAAATGTGCTTAATGACCATGCAAGGCCCAAGACACATAGTAGATAAGCTAATAAATGAAAAATATCAAAATATAACTCCGCAATCAAATTTGGAGTGATTTTCCCAAGAAAATATTAAAAATTTATTTTTCCATCAATTTGTGTGTTTTGTTGACTTTTGCCACTTTTGGTCCTCTCTGCGTAGCGCCAAAATATCAAAAAATAGGTGTAATTGCAGTCGAGCTTTGACCTCCTTCCCGGTGTCAGATTTTTTTCCGTGATGGCTCGTTGGAAATATTGATGAGTATACTTTCAAAAAATTCTTTAGTTGTGCAAAATGAATTCCTCTTACCCACTCAAAAATTAAATCTCCCAACACTTCTCTATGCACAGCACCTGGACTAAAAAGGAGGCAGAAAGATCAAATTTTGGGTGTTTTTGGACCTTTTGAGGGGGTAAAAATGCTCCAATGGATCTAAAATTTTGTGGGTAGACTATTGGTGATGTGGAAAATCGAAAAATGTAAACTTTGAGAGCTGAAGATGCACCAAATTTGTGTGTAGCGCCTAGGGTGTTGCGCTCCTAGGGCCTCCAAATTTCAAAAACATAAAAACTTCTCCTGTGCACAGCGCCATTTTGCAGAGGGAATTTGGTGGCCTTCATAATGTTGGAATTGGGCCCATGATAGCTCATTGGAAATCTTAAGCTGTCTGATTTCTCAATATACCATTGTTTCCCTGTTTGGAGTTTCTTTTCCTTATCTCTTCGAATGAATTCTTGGAAAATGATGGAGGCATGATTTTTATGAGCTGGTATAGACTTATTCATCATGAAATGATCTATAAAATGAATCATTTTCTCTTGTGCCTCCCTTTTCTATCAAACCCTATCTTATTTAGACGAGGAAATTAGGGTTTGGTGTAGGGGATTTAGGACCTCCTTGCAGAGGGAGGGGAATGAAGGGGTTAAGGGTTGTCTAAATTCTTGGGGAAATTTTGGGGGATAGGAATAGATGTTAGGTATTAGGGGAAAGTGTAATTTCAATAATTTAGTGAGGGGAAGGGGTCCAAAAGGTCAAAACATAGGCCTAGTATCAAAAAGAGTCAAATTGTGGCAATAGACTAGGTTTTGTAGAAAAATGATGATTTTTAGGGATAGGAGTGATGGGGAGTTTTTGTGAAGGTATATTAAGGATAGGAGGAGGTGTAAGAGCATCAAGATACAAGCCTTGTTGATGATTTAATCATGGAGGTCATGAAACCAAGAAAATTTCCCTCAAAAACCCTAGTTTTCCTGTCTCCTTTATTGCAATATGCCATCATTGAGTAGCAGACCTCTTACCTTACCAATTTATTATGTTGGTTGGCCTCTTATTACTTCTAAAAAAGTGTCAAGATAGCCCATTACCTTATGTGCAGAATTTTGAAGCTCAATGGTAGTATTTTTGGAGATGATGACCTTCAAAAACATGAAACCCTAATTGACCTAGTGGGGATTATTTGACCTCTCTTTGACTGAAAATTGGTTTGGAATCTTCAAGTGTAAAAACGAAGTATTGAAAAAGTGGTGTATTGAAGATCCAAAATATAATGTACTTGATTTATCTAAAGAGTCTATAGAGATAGTTTAGGGACCATCAATGCTTGAGGGACTTGGGGATCATGGGCATGAGTTAAGCTTGTAGGAAACCCTAGGTGGAAAATGGAGTTATGGGCAGGGAAAAAACAAAGTGATGAGGTCATAGGTGGGAAAAATAGGATGTAGATGAGTAGTATAAGCCTATGAGGTTTTTTTTAGAAGTGGTAGGTTGACCATGGAATGACAAAATAGTAGAATAGTGAAAAATTTCTCTAAGGATAATGAAGGCAGTGAGATTTCTAGAACTCACAATGTTCATGAATTTTGTTCCTAGAAATCTAGGATAGACATTTAGTCATCTACAAAGGCAAAAAAAATTACTGGTGACTAATAGTAGTTTCTGACCTATTTTCTGTAGAGGTCATTGTTTCTGGGTTGAAAAGTGCGTCCTGGAGCTCCAGGTTGCAGGTTTATGGCCAAAAAGTGTGGCTTGCACTTCCAGCACTCTCGGTGGTAGATTTCAGTAAAAAGTGTCGTCTCAGCTGCGGCTGATGTCTGTCACTAGCGCAATAGGTCCGAAAACAAACAGAAGTTAGTATTTTTACTTTTTTAGGGTTTTATAGGTTAAAAAAAACATCAAGAAAAGAAAAAACAAGAGGCTGAAGAGAAATCCCAGTGTTTGAAGCAGCTGCATATGGAAGGATTAGAAAAACGACAATGGTCATAATCGTAAACCCGTGTGGAGTTGCCAATTGTTAGTATGAATCTTAATTGCAGGTGTGTGAAAAAAGACCACTTTAGCTGCGCATAACAAACAACCCTAACAACAAAAGATGGTTGCCAATATCTTCAGATCTGCAGTTAGTTGATCAAGATAAATGCTGCAAAAATCTAGATCGATGCATCAAAAGACATTACACAGTAAATAAAACAAGATTTACTCCATACATCCAATATACAAGACAAGAATATGTTGAATGAATTTTATATTAAGGGCACCTAGGAGGAAAACATAGAAAGATGTTACCAGTTCTCCTCAATGGGATGGATTCTTGTAATTCCTCAGCACTTCAGATCTAAAATTCCTCTCCCTTGATGGTGTATAAAACCCAGACAAAAAAGGAACTCAAAGGGAGCTCACAAGCGAAAGAATGGAGAAAATATGACAATGATGGTGGATCAAAGTCAGACCAAAAGTATAGATCCAGAGTGATCTTAGGTAACAAAAGGTGATGAATGAATGGAAAACCCTTCTATTTATAATAAAATATTGAGTTAGTCTAGATATTGGCACATAATTAAAATATTATTAACCAAATCAATATCAAACTTTTATGGAACATTTTATTATTTTTGTTGGAGGGAAATGGAATTTGACTTGGGTCAAATCCCTTTATTTGTAAATAATAAATAAATAAATGATTTATTTATCATTTTAAGGATGTGGTTGAGTAATAATTAAATAAATAATGATTTATTTAACTATTTATGAGTGATTTAGTCAAATTTAACAAGGAATATTATTTAAATAACGTTTAAATAATTATTCCTAGAAAATAATAAGATAAATAATAATTTATCTAATTAATTTTCCTATTTTGGGTTGAATATGACTAGGAATATTAGTTAAACTGGTGTTTAACTAATTATTTCTTGAGGAAAATCAAACAAATGTGGATTTATTTAATATTTCCTCATGGGGTTTCCTGTTTAGACCATAAACAACTTAATAAAGGTGTTTTACTAAGTTATTTTTCATAGTGAAAGCAATTTTACTTAGGGTAAAATTGGTCTTACATGGTGTACATAGGTCCATCTAATAGTAACATGTTATATTACCAAAAAATGGTATAACATGTACAACAACATTGACAAAATAGTTCAAGCTAGCATCCTGATCAAAGGCTCAGTATTAAGCTCAAAAATGAAAGTGCTCAGAAATACTCCAAAACTAGAACAACGATGAAGAGCTCGTCGCTAGGAAGCTAGTGTAATTTGTTTCATAAAAACTGACTCCAGATGAGGAAGTTATGACCTATTGTTCATTTTCCTAAACATCTAAAAAAATTGCATAATAGTGGCAGGTTGATGACATGGAAGCCTAGTCAGCATACCAAGTATATTCAGGGAATATTCTGCATTTTTTTCCCAATTACACTGTGACAAGTGTCATAACAAGATTCACTAGTGAACTTTGGAGGCGATTTTTTTTTACAGTTTATCCTAAGGTTGAATTAGAATTTTTTTTTAGTTTGGAATGGTTGTGACTAGAGCTGGACACGTGGTGTAGCCAGGTGTCTCCACGTGCCCCCTCTGGTGGACCCCATCCAAACCTTGGAGGAACTGTAGGTTGAAGAAGTTTCATATTACATCAAGTTCGAATTACATATTTTTTTAAAACAGGGTTTATAACCATGGGAGGTGCATATATGAATTGGGCGATGTATCTATTTATAACAAAAGTCTTGACCTTGGAGATGGGAAGGCGAATACATATTCATTTTAACCAAATTTTCAAACTTTGGGTTGGACGAATGTCATGTGGGGAAAAATTATTGTGCGGGGGTCAGGGTCGAACCCACGACCTACTCCGCACCATCCGAGAGCCTTACCACCTTAACTATCTGTTGGGTATTAACCATATAAGATCACAACGTATATTTGTTGCTGATGGAATCTGATGGTGGGGTTTGGAGGGGGCTAACCCCCTCCCTATATAGCCATGCTGCAAAGAACGAGGGAGGAGTATAATATAAAGTGTGGAGGTTAATTCTAATTGTGATTTAATTAATGTAAACCTGGTGGTTAACGTTAATTAACACGAGTTTCATTGAATGTGATTATCCACAATTAAGACACACTTATCTACAGTTAAGTGCAGTTTTAATGCTAATTAATCATGATTATTATGGTAGTAGGATTAGCGAACAAGAGTGTATGTTGGGACGTTAATATGCCATTATTATTATCACTTGTGAACGCTTATTCCACCCATTTCTACCATTCTTCATCACGTCATTTATTATAATTTATTATTTAAATCCATTTTATGATGATTTATGCTTCTAAGAATGAATGTTATTTATTCTCCTTTATTTCTAATAAATTGATGATTATGAATTATTTTATCAATGATAGTTTTAATAAGTTGGTTATAACATTATCCACCATTTTTAGCCTCCAAGGTAATTTCCAGATTGAATATTTGATCATTAAAAGTGCCAACTCAGAAATGCGCTGGAATAAGGAGTGACAGTTTTGCGGTTGAGATTCTGAGCAAATGAAGACGAATCTGGAAAATCCGAAACATGGGTTTTGTCCAGAATGGATCCAATTAACTTTAGTAAAGAACGGTTTGCCCAAATTCGGCCTGTGTTGAGAGATTCGCAGAGTTCTTTAAGCACGATTTTCTCAGTTCTGTTGTTGCGGCCGTCCTCCAAATCTCAGCTGCAAAGCCAAATTCGTCTTCTTCTTGTTGATCAATTGGTTGGAAACAATCTAATTTTGTAATAGAATCATGTTGTAATTATCTCCATTGTAACCACTCTCTGCTCTCTTTGTATTTAAATCAGAACAGAGATCAGAGAGAGGGGAGGACTTCAGGGATGGATTTGAATGAAGGATTGAGAGGATGAATTAGAAATTCAGAATTGAGGATGGCAGTGAGAATGGATAATGGCTGAGAGTTGGAAAGATTTCTCGTTGTAATCCACTGTACCTATGCTTCGATATTTTAATATAAATCTGGTTGTTGTTCATTCTGTTCATCTGAAGTAACCCAGCAGCGTCCGTTGGCGGCTAAGGGCCCAGCCTCTGGTGGATTGTGTTGCTGCTGTATATTATATTCTTTTGTTTTATGCGTGGTTTGCTTATCAGTTTTATTTGGTAATCTGGTATGTTCTATTATTTTACATCACAGCTCTGTCACGTAATCTCATTTTCTGAGACAGAAATATCATATCGATTTTGCAACGCATTGCTGTTTCTTTAAGTGCTGATATAAATGGTTTTTACAGGATACCGTTTCTATTCAATTATGGAATGTCTGTGTTGTAACATTTGACCATTGGTATTATTGAATTCATCTTAGAAATTATATTTCCTTGCGATTGTTGAATTTATGAACGTTGCTGCTCCATTCTAAAAGACAGTCGTATTATTTATAACTAAGACTGACAAGTGGATTACCAAGATCAGATTTCTATTGAGGTGTGCCGTGTGTTAAGTTATTATGTATTTATATTTGACTTTCCAACGTTTTTTCATATTCTATCATTAATCAATGCTGTTCTATTTCCGTGTGCTGTCTGATTTATTCTTAGAGTAAAGATTGCTATTAATTTGGCTTTGCTGTTGTTCATTTCCATTAATTACAGTTTGCTGCCCATTTACTTTGTTGTTCCATTCCTTATCTGCTGTTCCATTTCCTGTTATTCGCATTATCCTTGTTATGTGAAGTTATACCAAATCAGAGTGGGTATTGGCATTTGTCATTTTCAGTTCCATTAATGATATAATGATCCTGCTCTTGATTGCTTGGTTATAACGCCTAAAGGGATGAGTTATTGTTATTGACCCTTGACTCGATACATTGCTTATTTTTCTCCTAATGCATGATTTAAAGTTTTAAAGTGCTTTATTTAAGATTTTATTTCCAGCTTTCATTTACTTTTGGATTTTGAGCACTATACTGCAAAACATTACTCTTGCGTAAATAGCCGCCTCAGACTGAGTACACTCTTGAAACAAAAAGTCGTCCCTGGGTTGATAATTAATGTGAAGGTAATTAGGAGTTAAAAAGACCCTTTTTATCGCTCCACATTTTGGCGCCGTTGCCGGGGAGAGTGTAGCCATTTTTAAAGAGTAGTGTGCATCTAATGAGTGCCTGTTAGGAAAGAATTGGGTATTAAAAACGGAAGGTAAGAACCTGCATACGGAGCATGTAAAAGCCCTGCTCCCCCGCCCACTTTCCAACAGAATTGTTAAAGAACCTAGGGTAGAAATAGATGTTTGAATTTTTGTGTGAATGATTAGGAAAAAGATAGAAATTTTTAAAAAATGGATCACATGATCTCATGCAAGTGGTGATGTAAGCACCACCCATTTCACTAACTAATTGACAGGAACATTTGAAGAAGGAGCCTCGAAGAAACACATGAAAAACATCTTATATTATGGTAAGAAATGGCTCATGTTTCTACTTTTGAATTTCCTATCAAAGATCTAGGAGGAGTGACACAAATGCACATAATTCCCCCATCTTTACCAAAATTTCATGGTTTAGCAAATGAAGATCCAGATACATTCTTATTTGAGTTCGAAATACTTTGTAGAGGATATGATTATTGTACTAATGATCAAAGATTGAAAGTGTTTCCTCTTACTCTAAAAGGAGCAGCTCTCCGATGGATCATGAGCCTAGGTGGGAATTGCATCCAATCATGGGAGGACATGAAGAACATATTCTTGAAGAAGTACCAAGACTATTGCAAATCCAATGAAGATATTTTCAGTATAATACACGGGGAAGATGAAAGTTTGGAGGACTATGTAGATCGATTTCAATACAACCTTCAAAAATCAAAATATAAGCATTTGGAGAAAGAGATCTTAAAAACACTCATTCTTAAAGGAATCAAAGATGAATTTTTAGAACTCTTAAATCTGATAGGAAAAGGTGATGTTTTTCAGTTATCATATGATGATGTTTGTGAGTTGTGCATTAGGTATTCAAGAGGAATCTTCAAGGCTGGTAAGAACTCTAGAGATGTTTGTTCTTTCTTTTCCCAATCTGCTACAAGAATAGGAGACATAAGAGCTGAAATCAAGGTTTTATTTGAAAATTTTAAAGTTGATTTTGTTAGCTCTCTAAATGCAAAATTGGCTGTTTTGCAGGTTCATAAAAATGAAGAATTTGATGAAGTGTTTTTCCCTCATGACCGAAAGGAGCAGCCCATAGATGGTTACTCTTCCTTATCTAGGATGGAAGTATCATATCAAAGAGGTGAGGAAGCTGCAACAAGGTCAAAACCATGGAAATCATGGCCTGCAGGTATGGTTCAAAACACTTCTTCTCCACTCTCTTACTTGCATAATCCATTATGGAATACTCATGTTCTAGGGCAGCCATGTCAATTTCAATATAACCACCAATCTTATCTACAAGTTTGGCATGGTTCACCTTATGATTGCAGATTACTCTCCCTCATCTTGTAGCACAAGCACATTCTCCATATTCTCCACCAGCTCTTTCACAACATCCTGCTTGCATATCAAATTTATCCACTCAACCCAACCAACCACATCATCATAATGCTCCATTCCATACACAATTTCCTGCTCAACTAATTCCACACCCTCACCATAATAAACCAGTACAACATGCTTACAATGTTGAACTGCCAAATTTACCCACCCTTCCCACCCATTCTATCTCACATGCGCCATTAGAGAAAACTTACAATGATATTCAGAATGTTTCAAATTCAAAAATTGTAGAAGCTATGGGAGCAAATGAGGTTTCTTCTAGGTTGCACCAACAAACCATTTTAAAAGATCAAGAACTTCATGGTATGATGGGAAATCAAGAAAGTAACGGATATATTGAAGATTGGTTTCACTCCATCACGTGTTTGCATCCTCACTCTATGCTTCAACAATTTTTGATACCATTTTTTCAAGGGAAGTTGGCTTCTCATACCCTAATTTTCATTAATATGCATTTTTCAAATTTGGGTATGTGTATACATGAAGCATTATTTCGAAAATGGCTCCACTGGAAGTACTCATATACGTAGTCATATTCATTTTTCAAATCAAAATAGGTTAGTATAGAACATAAAATAAATAAGGGAATAAATAAATGCATTTTGTTTTTTATGTAAAACTAGTTGTTTTTTGTTGCAACATGCTATGCAAATCAATATTGGTGATAATTTTTTAATTCATTTATGTATGTAGATGACTTATAATGGAAATAATAGCTCTACAAACACTCATATTCATTTTTTATCACCAATTTGAAAAAATGCTTGAATATCATTTTTTTGGCTTGCGGGCTTGATGAACTTTCTGGAAAAACAGTCGGGACAGTCATGTTTTGAGGGACCAAAAATGAATATTTTTAAAACCTGTTTCTACCCTGGGTAGCCCTTGATGTCTACTTTCTAACCCAATTTGAATCAGTCAATTTGGATTTGAAACGAAAAAGTTAGAACCAAAACATTGACCGGATGTCTAGCGGGCAGCTCAGGAACAGAGTTGGGACAGTCAGCTTTTGGAGGCCTAAATGACCATATTTTTAAAACCTGTTTCTACCCTAGATAGCCCTTGATTTCTACTTTCTAACCCAATTTGAATCAGTCAATTTGTATTTGAAACGAAAAATTTAGAACCAAAACATTGACCGGATGTCTAGCGGGCAGCTCAGGAACAGAGTTGGGACAGTCAGTTTTTGGAGGCCTAAATGACCATATTTTTAAAACATGTTTCTATGGTAGATTCCCCTATGAATCTAGTTTCCAATGCAATTGGAATCACTCATTTTCGATATCGTATGGGGAAGTTATGATCAAAATACTGACTGTCTATCGTAAATCAGCACCCTTAAAACTCTGTTTTTCCGGATGTTCCTTACAGTGTTTGACTTATCAATTCTTCTTTTCTTCAAAACCTATTTCTATTGGAGATAAATAAATGAATCTACTTTCATTTCCAATTTGAATCATTTGAATCCGACATCAAACGAAGAATCTATGCTTGAAATATCAATCGTTGGTCTAGATTGGGTAATCAAAAATGACTCTATTATGCAGGTTGTTCTAAACAAATTTGACATATCATAGCATTGAATTTTTAAAACCTGTTGCTACTGAAGATAACCCTTTGAATTAGCTCTCATTTTGCTTTGGAATCACTCAATTTGGACGAAAAACAAAGAAGTTGTGATTAAAACACTGCTGGTTAGTATGGTCGACCACTGCTCTCCCGCAGGTGACAAATAAATTTTACTTTGTTATTTTCTCTGTGGATTTGTTATACAGAGTAACTACTTGTTAATTTTTTTCATAATTCTTGGATTAAGGGAGCCCGTACACCTCTCTTTCTCCATGATTTAATGTTTTATTGCAGGTAGATACTCGTTTTTGCAGGTCCTAGGAGAAAAAGAAGGTCAATTTATGGACGAGTGATTTTGAAAGAAATTTTAAATGAAACAAAGGAATTTCATCCAACTCATTACCCAACGGATTCATAATAGAAGAAATGAAGAATTGATTTCCATTTGAAGATTCATGTCATGTCTTTGCTGCCAAAACATTTTTCAAATAAATCATTTTTTTGACATAACATCATAGCTGTTGTAACTTAATTTATTTATTTACATATTGTTTTTTTAAAATGTTGTTTCTTTTCTAATTTCTCTTATATTTTGTGTTTCAGGTGTTGCTTCATTCAAAGTGTAACTCATCCTCAGCATCAATACCGTGAACAGCTAATTTGTTTTTTTTGCATGTTTGCATTGTATGACTGTCCATTTTGCTTTTCCTTTTCCAAAGGAACAACACTTTTTTTGAGTGTTTTTGCTGTTCCTTTTTCCAAAGGAACGACATTTGCATTTTCACACTTTTTTTGTGTGTATTTTTGCTTTTTTGTGTGCATTTCCTTTGTTGTTCCCTACAAGGAACAACACTTTTTTTGAGTGTTTTTGCTGTTCCTTCAAAGAAGCAACACTTTGGGAGCAACCCTTCCTTCCTCTTGTGGGACTATTCCTAGTTCATCTCAACCACATTTTACTGATTCCCCTTCATGGCATGAAGTACACTACTTTTATGAGGACAAGAATTATGGATTCTATTGAGGCAAGTTAATATCATTCATGTTATGATCTTTAACAGGACAACTCCTTGATGATAGATTATTTTCAAAAGGGACACAATTATTTATATACTACTTTACTGCATTGTTTTCTGTTGAACATGATATTGATTGATCATCTTAATACCATGCTGGTTCCACCCTTCTGGTTATAATCTTCTCTGTCTGTAATAAATGAGATTATGGGTATATTTTTTTCTATTGACATGTTCAACTTCTTCCACCATCCCTACTCTTAAGGAGTACTGAGCCTCCCTCTTTTTATCATAAAATTGTGTAATAACAACAAAATTTTGTTCACGGATGGAGGATAGGGGGTCTCATTACGAGCCAGCCTACCATGTTCATAAGGTTGTAAGAAAGTGACATTCCCATTATGGCCACCACACCAGGGTTATGATCCATTGGATAGTCGAATTATCCTTGGAACAGGAGGTCTCATCACGAGCCGGCCTGATCACTTTTGCTACATCCCAGTGAATGGCAGTGTGGTTATCTGGTTACCACGCCAGCACATTGATCTTTTCTGTAGAACAACAATGTAACTCTCTAGTTATAAATTGAGGATTCTGGCTCATATGGGTTAAAAAGCAACCCTGCCGAGGCTATGGACGCCTGCTGGCAGCAGCGGCTCTACTTATGGTATTGAAGTTATATCTTATCGTCAATTATTATTATAATACCCTTTTCTTATTTTTTTCTTTTTATCAGAGAAGTTATTTCCTTACTTTTTTTCCCTATTTTGAACCTTTATGCATGAGAAATTGTTTTATAATCAATCACATCATTTTTCAGCTAGAATACCATCAGCAAAGCATCTTTTTGGCATATTGCTGTCCTTTTTCTCTTTTTCGTAACTTATCATCAATCCAAAGCGTCCTATCTCTTATTCATAACTATCTTTACACACTCTGCTCTCATTATAACCATAACTCCCGCTATCCTATCATTGATATGTGTACTCTGCTTCATTTACTGATATATTGTTCATTCCCGTGCCTTGCCGTCAGCATAACCCCTCTCATACGCTTTATGGTTATGGCATTCCTTTTCCAATTGGGGGGGGGGGGGGAATGTATGCATTATGGGATTGCATGCGATATGATTACTGCACTCTGCCATAACTTGTTGATTTGACAAAAGTTTTTCTGATTGAAAGTTTTGCATGCATCTTATCTGTTGCTATTCAAACCTAACACTATGGATTCAAGAACATTGTATGCCAAATAGTGCTTTGTTTGCAGAAAACAACAAGTATGGGCAGAATTCTATTCACAGCATGACTACAGTATTGCAACTAACAGAAGAGGCTCGAGCAACTCGCATACGTGAACAATTCTTCAGACATGATGTGCTTACCTGGATTCCACCTTTTGTATCACTTTCAGCACCAACTCTGCCTACATCAGCTTCAACAACTGCCAGTGCATATATGTCATTCCACATTTTTGGAGGTAAAACTTGAGGTAAAATAGCATAATTTTCTGATTTATTACGAATTTAGGAGAATTTCATGAAAATCCATTTTGAGCATTATTTATCATCCTTCATTCACACATCTTTACCACTTTCCCTTTTTCAGCAGCATATCATTTTCGAGTATGGGGGAGTGTTCCTTTCATTCATTATAACCATGTCATTCATATTCTTTATCATCCATTGCTATTCTTATTCCTTCTCAACACCTCCCTTATTCCATGTTGTTTTACACCAAGCATAGAATTCAACAACTGGTAGCAACCTCCTCTATTTGTTTTCTAGCATCGCATGAGGACATGCTAATTCTTCAGAGAGGGGGAGGAATTGCTACGCATGATGGATGTTTTCAATTTTCTTTCTCATTTAAGACATACAATTTCATTTTTACACAATGCAGAAATTGATTTCCATAATATTTAAAAAAAAAAAACCATGAACTCAATTCTTGTGATTTCTGGAAAACACAGACGTATCATTAATACAAACCCAGATAATTTCAAGATAAATTGGTTCATAAAATTTCGGAAATCATGCACTCTCACCTACAGCCATTTTGTTTATATCTCATGATCCGTGCATCAAAACGATTTGATTTTTGGATCATAAAGGCATTCATATATTATAAATTTACTTGCCAAATTTCAACAAAAGTTGGTTTGTAGTTTTTGAGAAAATGGTTAATGAAGTTTGTTGCCATTGTTTTTATTTTGCTGCAACTTCATACACATAGTTAAATGTCAATGTAAAATTGTTACAGTTTTCCATCAAGATTGCTAAAATTGAATACCATTAATTACAAATATCTATTTGTTCTCAAATTTTATTGCTTGCTAATACATGGGTTTTGTTCAGTTGCAAGGAAGACACAATATATTCAGCTACGGTACGACAACACTAATATATTAAGTGTGTAAAAGGTCACATGCATGATTTATCACTTGTGAACGCTTATTCCACCCATTTCTACCATTCTTCATTACGTCATTTATTATAATTTATTATTTAAATCCATTTTATGATGATTTATGCTTCTATGAATGAATGTTATTTATTCTCCTTTAT
The DNA here is from genome assembly GCA_034641835.2 of Pinus albicaulis. Lineage (NCBI taxonomy): Eukaryota > Viridiplantae > Streptophyta > Pinopsida > Pinales > Pinaceae > Pinus > Pinus albicaulis. The sequence continues at coordinate 564,461 of JAXQQM020066223.1, read as the reverse complement.
TTATAATAAATTGATGATTATGAATTATTTTATCAATGATAGTTTTAATAAGTTGGTTATAACATTATCCACCATTTTTAGCCTCCAAGGTAATTTCCAGATTGAAGATTTGATCATTAAAAGTACCAACTCAGAAATGCGCTGGAATAAGGAGTGACAGTTTTGCGGTTGAGATTCTGAGCAAATGAAGACGAATCTGAAAAATCCGGAACATGGGTTTTGTCCACTAAACCAACTCTAATAGGAATCGCTTGCCCAAATTTATGTTGAGATTCATAGTTTTTAAGCATTTACTTTTCTAATTGCAGAAAGCTACAATAACTCAAATCTCAAAATGTAAAGCCAATCTAATTTTCTTCTTGTTGACTGTTCTTTTGAACAACTTAATTTTTGTAATAGAATCATGTAATTATCTTCCATTAATGACTGGCTTTGTATTTAAACGAATAGGAGTTTGGATAGGGAGGACTTTGTGATGGATCAAGAACAAGGATTGAGAGTATGAATTAGAAACTTAATTATATGCGCGAATGTATAACAATGAGTTGGGAAAGATTTTCAACCATTCCATCACGTTTTATATTTTAATGAAATTCATTTGTTGTTCATTCTGTTTATCTGAAGTAACCCAGCAGCATCCGCTGGCGGCTAAGGGCCCAGCCTCTGGTGGATTGTGCTGCTGCTATATATTATATTCTTTTGTTTTATGCGTGGTTTTCTTATCAGTTTTATTTGGTAATCTGGTATGTTCTATTATTTTACATCAGCAAAATTAATTCCATTTTCTTCTATTATAACACGATTTATTTTGAAAATACCATTGCTTTTTTACGCCTGATAAATGGTTTTAATAGCTGCTTTCATTCAATTGTGAATCAGTTGTAACATCGATCATTAATATTAATTCATCTAGAATGACATTTTTATTGTTAATTGTAGTGAACGCCATTGCCCATTCTAAAAGGACAGCTTTACGTTTGCACCAAGACCTAAGGTGATTACTAAGATCGATTACGCTTGAAAGCAATAAGTTATTACATTTACCACCTAAACGTTGTTTCACATTTCATAAATATCAGCCATTGCTTCATTTCCGTGAACACCATTTATTTCGTAGATAAAGATTGTTAATTTGGTTTGGTCACGTTCATTAAAATATCATACTTTTGTCGTCATTTGTTTTTGTTGTTCCATTCCTTATCTGCTGTTCCATTTCCTGTTATTCGCATTATCCTTGCTTTGGTGTGAAGAACGATCTGAAACTGTAGTGGGCATTGGCATTTGCTGTCTAGTCTCCAGATTAATGATCTGTTCCTTGATTACTTTTGGTTACATCAGTTTCCAAAGGGATGAGTTATTGTTACTGGACCCTTGACTGATACATTGCTTATTTTTCCGAATGCATGATTTAAGTCTTAAAGTGCTTTGTTGTAAGTAGATTTTATTTCCACCTTTCATTTACTTTTGGATTTTACACTATACTGCATTACTATTTTTATAAATAGCCGCCTCGTACCTAGCATATTTTAAAATAAAAGGTTAGCCCTCGTCGATAATTAATGAACGCAATAGAGTTAAAAAGACCTTTTATCGCACCAAGTAGTTCTCTAGTTTTGGGAGGTATTTCAATAGAAAATGTTTAACCATTATCGGAGAAATTTTCTAATTATTTTTTGCTTAGGAAGAGTCATTATTGCACTACAAGTCAGACAACATTGGAGAAAGGTTTCGTAGGTATTAGGAGATTTCGAGACAACAATATTTTCACAATTGACAAGAAGGGGCCAAGTCACAGTATTAGTATCATCCCAAGCCATGAAATATGTACCAAGGAGATGTAGCGCAGGAGGGATAAACTCCTTCATCAAAACAATGTGTTAATGGATCAATTGTGATGGTTTGTTCTGTGTTTATTTGTTGTTTTTCAACATTTAGTTTCAATATTTTTTGGTTCAAGTATTCAACATAATCTCCACATGTTTACTTGTTAAAAAATGATAAGCACTTCAATATGCCCATGTACATGAAGAAAATATCAACACTTCTAATATAAATCCGAAGATGAAATTAGCACAACAAAATAAAAATTCAAATTCAGCAAAATATGGTATCAGAGAAAAGGTTATTTCCTTGTTTTTCTTGAGTTTTGTGCAAGTAGGGTTTTAATGGTTGCAAATTTATGATTCTTACAAGGTTGAAGTTGTAAAAATGAGAATGGAAACTATTGGTTTCTAGTCCTGAGGTTAGGACCAAAAGAAGGAGAGCTACAAGAGAACCATTTGCACCAAAAATTTCACTCCCAGCTACACTTGAATCACCTCAAGTTTGATCTCCAGAAGCTAAGATTGAAGAGGTACAAGTTGCACCAGAAGCTGAGTTGATTGAAGAAGTACAAGTTGCTCCAAAAGTTAAGCTTTAATCCATAGCCGTCATGTCAAATGTAGGAGAGTCTGAAGGCCTTTTAGAATAGTAAGCATTTAAGAATGCTTTCTATGACTTAACTGAGAGGGTTAAGATCCTCTTTGAAGAGAGGAACACAAGGATGGTTGGAGAGAATTATAAGTCTCCACATGGAGAGGGAACCTTAGAAGGAAAGAAGGATGAAGAGAATGATTCAAAGGGAAGTGGAGGAAATAATCCCCCATCTCCACTATCCTCATCATCCTCCTCATCATCTCCATCAACATCATCTTCCACTTACACCACAAAAACTACCCATACTCATTCAAAAACCCCAAAATGAGAAACTCCATTCCTCAAACTGGACATTAAGTTTGAACTTCCCATGTTCAATGGCGAGGTAAATGAAGAGAATTTTGAAAATTGGATCTGCCAATTGGAGGTTTATTGCATAATTTAAAATTAACAAGAAGATGACATAAATATCCAGTTGGATTCATTGAGGCTAGAAGGAGAAGCAGTAGTCTGTAGGGAATCAAAGACTCAAGAGTAAATGTGAATCCATGGTAAGATATCAATTTCTTGGGTTGAGATTATTTCTTCAATTAAAAGAAATTTTTATGCTTTATGTTTCATGCAAAAATTCATTATGAGTTGGAAAAACTTTAGGCAAATCAAGGGTCAAACAATTCAAGAATGTATTGAGGAGTTCAAAAAAAGGGATTTGTTGTTAGGAATAACTTGAATTCCCAAGACACACTCTTGACATACATTGGGGGTTCACATTCCTATTTGAGAGATACTATCCTTATGTTTAACCCAAGCGATTTAGATGAAGTTTATGTGCAAGCCACACGTCTTCAAGAAAGGGGAAAGAACATTCAGGAAGAGGGTAGTAAGAATAATTCATTCAAGGGTAAGGGAAAAGAGAAGGGAGGAAAATGGAAGGGAAAGAAGAATGCAAGTGTTAAGAAAGAAGGGGATAAAAATAGATGCAAATATTGTTCCAAATAGGGGCATGATGAAGCCCACTGTTGGAAATTACATGTCAAACTAAGGCCTAAGAAGCTAAACAAAAAGGGGAAAAAATATGACTACCACCACACAACAGGATCTTGGATCCAATTCCGGTGATGAGACCAAGATTATAGCCATGGTCAAAAAGGGAAAGGAAGCCATAGCAATCACTAGTTCCTCAAATTGTCACAAAAATACTCCAAATGAAGGAACAATGATAGAGTTCTTCCATGTAAGGGTGATTTCAAATCATACAAAGATTGATGCATTATTTGATAGTGGGTGACAAGAAAACTTGATTTTAGAAAAATTGGTCAAAAGCTTAGCATTGAAAATGTACCACATCATAAGACAAATCCTTTGGGTTGGATAGCCAATAATTCAAATTTATAGGTTACAAGGAAATGCATATTCAAGTTTTCCATTACTGCAAACTTTTTTGATGAAGTTGAGTTAGATGTCGCTCCACTTGAAATTTCAGGAACTATCTTGGGAAGTCCATATTTGTATGACAAGAAAGCCATATTTTATTACCATGAGAACAAATATCATTTTCTCAATGATGCGGTGGAGTATATTTTGAGAGCTCATTACAAAAAGCTGAATATTTATTTTGTTAATGTAGAGAAGATGAAGATACTAGTTAATGCAAGTAAAAATTCTGTGCTTCTCATGATCAAGAAAAAGGATGATATTGAATATGAATCTTTTGAAGGTTGTAATGAGAAATTAAAATCTGATTTTTTTGATGTGTTAAGTTAGCATGGCGAAATGTTTCAGGAACCAAATGGGTTAAATCCCAAGAGGGAAATTCAACATGAGATTTAGCTGTAGCAAGATGTTCCACTTACAAACATTGGTATGTATCGCATGTCAATCATGAAGAGTTTTGAAATTAGGAAGAAAATCCAATAATTTATGAGAAAATGTATCATATGATCATCTACTTCTCCATGTGTTTCATCGATTGTTTTGGTAGCAAAGAAGGATGGGACTTGGCCCATGTGCATGGAATTTCGTGCACTGAATAAAATCACGGTAAATAATTGCTATCCTCTCCCAAGAATTGATTATTTTCTTGATTATTTAAGGCATAAAAATTATTTCACTAAGCTATACTTATGAATTGGTTATCATCAAGTTAGAATAGCTGAAGAGGAGATTTGGAAAACTACATTTAAAACTAGACAAGGATTGTTCAAGTGGCTAGTTATGCCATTCAGTTTAACCAATGCCCTAGCCACTTTCATGAGAGTTATGAATGATGTATTAAGACCATTTATATATGAATTAGTCGTTGTTTACTTATATAATATTTTTTTATTCAACAAATCAACAGATGAACATGCCATGCATGTGAGCACGGTACTTGATATCTTGAAAAAATAGCACTTATTTTTAAAGATGTCTAAGTGTGAGTTTGGCAAGATTTATATAATGTATTTGAGGCACATTGTTCGACGAGGTGAGCTAAAGATAGACCCTTACAAGGTTGAGGTCATTGTGAATTTTCCCAAGCCCAGTACGGTTACATAGGTAAGAATCTTTCTTGGGGCAGCACAATATTGGACGAAATTCATTCCTAAGATTTCTTCCATTAAAGCTCCCTTACATGCATTGACAAGTGTCAATAAAGTCTTCCATTAGGGAGATGTCCAAAAAAAATCATTTGATTCTTTAAAACAAAATACCATTTCAACATCGGTGTTGGCTCTTCCAGATCTTAGACAACTATTTGTGATCCAAACAGATGCTATTGGTTTCGCCATGGGGGCAGTTCTCGTGTAGCATGGTAAGCCCATTTCATTTCATTCTGAAACTTTTAATGGAGTTGTGACTAACTATATCACCTATGACAAATAGTTATATGCATTGGTACAAAGTTTAAATAAATAAAAGCATTATTTGATGGGGAAGGATACCATTATCCATACCTACCATTAACCATTGCAGTACTTACAATCACAATCAAATTTGAAGCTATCAAGGCATTTCAAATGGATGGGATTTCTACAACAATTCCATTTGGTTATGAGGTATAAAAATGGAATCTACCATAAGGTAGCTAAAATTCTCTCTAGTCCTATTGTAAATTAATCTATTATACTCAAGCACAATTCAGTAATGCATGAAAGTTACATTGAACAATATCCATATGATAATGATTTTCAAGATGTGTATGAAAGCTTGAGTCAAGGAAACCAAATTGAAGAGTTATATTATCACGTGTCTAACATTTTATTGTATCACTAGGGCAAGTTATGTATTCCACAGGGAGAAAGAAATAATATCATAAGGGAGGCGCACATCTCATTGATTGCTAGACATTTCGGTGTAGACAAGATGGTAGCGAATCTCCAATGGTATTTGTATTGGCCACGCATGATTGATAGTGTATCTAGTTTCATTAGAGGATGTTCTTTTTGTGAAATAAGTAAGGCTATAAATAGGAAAATAGGATTGTACACTCCAATTCTGGTAACTTAACGTCCTTGGCAGAGTATCTCAATGGATTTCATAGGAGGTCTTCCAATGTCAAGGAAAGGTCATGATTTATTATATGTAGTTTTAGATAGGAAAATGTGTCTTTTGATGCCATGAAGAAAACAAATTGCAGCTAAAAAAAATACTCATCTTTTGTTTGAAAATCTATGGGTTCATTTTGTTGTTCCTAGTTCTATTTAAAGTGATCGAGATTCCTGATTTGTTGGGAATGTTTGGTCAAAATTGTGGGACATGATGGGCACTAAGTTGAAGAAGAGTAAAACCTTTAATCTGAAAATAGATGGTAAGACCAAGGTGGTTAACAAGATAATGATTCATCTTCTTAGAGGTTATTGCAGCAAACATCCCAAGTCGTGGGATGAACAGTTGCATTACATTCAACATGCATACAACAAGGAAAAAAATTCTTCCACAAACACATCGTCATTTGAGGCATGTGTTGGGTACTTGCCAATATCACATATGGACTTCATCTTTGAGAAATATGTCACTATACATTGTCATAGTGACATACATAAGGAAACGAAGTTCCTTGAACAAATTCGGTTGGTACATCACACAGTGCAAGAAAAGCTTGAAAAGAGTCAAAGCAGCTACAAGGCAAGGAATGATAAACACTGTGTTTATCTCAAATTCTAGGTTAGTGATGAAGTTTGGTTATATATTATCAAATAAATACTTCAAGGATAAGGTAAAAATATTAAGCCAGTCCATTATGGTCCTTTTAAAATTCTGGAAAATATTGGTAACAATGCATTTAAGCTATATTTTCCTCCTTATATGCAAATAAATTCTGTCGTTAATGTTTAGAATTTGACATTGTTTGAGCCTCCATTGATTGATGATCAAGGAGAGCATTCTCAACTACCATAAATAGTTTATTTCTCATGAGAATATCTGGATTAACTTCAATAAGATCTCATACTTGATAGAATAACTAGAACTTCAAGAAAAGGGAATTTTGAATAACTTAGAGTTGGATTCAAGGGACAAACTCCTTCCAAGGCCAAATGGATGGAGACTGAAAGGGTGAGGGAGATGTACCCTCACCTGTTGAACAATTTATAGTACCTTTTGGGGTAAAAAAGGATTCTAGTGGGTAGGAATGATGAGAGGCTCAGTATTAATCTCAAAAATTAAAGTGCTCAGATATGCTCCAAAACTAGAACAAAGAAGAAGAGCTTGTTGCGAGGAATTTGATGCGGTTGAATGAGATTTTTTTTTAATTTGGAATGGTGCAACCAAAGCTAGACACATGGTGTAGCCAGGGGCCGCCACGTGCCCCCTCTAGTGGACCCCACCCAAACCTTGGAGTAACTGCAAATCAAAGAAGTTTCATATTACATCAAGTTAAAATTACATATTTTTATAAACCAAGGCTTATAACCATGGGAGGAACATATATGAATTGGGTGATGTATTTATTTATAACTAAAGTCTTAACCTTAGAGATGGGCAGGCGAATATATACTAATTTTAACCAAAGTTTAAAATTTTGGGTTAGAAGAATGTCGTGTGGGGCAAAATATTGTGTGGGGGTCGCGGTCGAACTGATGACCTATCCAGCACCATCTGAGTGCCTTACAACCTTACGTATATTTTGGGTCTTAACCATATAAGATCACAACGTATATTTGTTGTTGACAGAATCCTATGGTAGGGGTTTGGTGGGGGGCATCCCCCTCCCCATATAACCATGCTACAAATAACAAGGGCGGAGAAGAATATAAAGCACGAAGGCTAATTCTAATTGTGATTTAATTAATGTAAACCCAGTGGTTAACATTAATTAATTCAAGTTTTATGGAATTTTATTATCCACAATTAAGACATGCTTATCTATTATCAAGCACAAATTTAATGCTAACTAATCTTGTTTTTTATGTCAGTGGGTTTAGCGGACTCTGTCAATTTTGGTAGAATTCCCAGTTTGTTGGAGCTAACTGGAGTCTCTTCAAGGTTTGGTGGCATTTCACTAGGAAAATTTGTTTTTACCATAAATGGAGAAATTTTCGACCAATTTTGGCTCAGGAAGAGTCATTCTAGGTAGATTTTGATGTTTTGGAGACATTGGAGCAGGTTTCAGAGGTAGTAGGAGGTTGTAAACAAAAAAAGAATCACAATTGAGCTACTATAAAGGCCCAAGCCATGGAAGCTAGACCAAGGAGATGTAACCCAAGAGGGGTGAACTCCTTGATCAAAGCAATGTGTTAATGGATCAATTGTGATGGTTTGCTGTGTGTTTATTTTTTGTTGTTCAAAATTTAGTTTCAATTTTTTTTATGTTCAAGTATTCAACATAATATCCACACATATACTTGTTAAAAAATCATAAGCACTTCAATAAGCCCATGTACAAGAAGAAAAGATCAACACTTTTAATATAAATATGAAGATGAAATTAGAACAACAAAACTAACATTAAAATTTAGATCACAACCACTGAAGATCATCTTACAAAATATATTGAGGAGATAGAGATCCAAAATACTGATATGACGAAGCTCATCATGGATCAAAATGCACAAAATAGGCATATGGAGACTGAGATGGAGAAGATGATCAAAGAAAAGGAAAAGACTACAAAAATTTCTATGATTCCATTAGATGTTGTAACTCTTACAGCCATTCCTACAGCTACAACTTATACTCCACAGACTACACAGACAACAGATGGTATTGAACATTTGACTAAGGTAGTGGAAAATATGTCCATTTAGATAGAATAAAATAAGAAATTGCAGGACCAAGTTAAAGTGTTACAGGACCAAAAGACAAGGAGTGAGGCCTCTCACTTAGCGGAATCACCGAGAGCTCATAAACTAATCGAAATATTTCATAAGTCACAAAGAGAGCCAGCAATAGGACAGACATTGGCCCAAGCCAAGGAAATCATCTGGAAAAACATCATGACATCCATTTTTGAAATCTGGCCTTGCATCCATATTATCGTTGAGCAGAAAGAGTTATTCAAAAAAGCAACAGATGCTATAACAAAGATCAAACAAGAGTTGGGATAAATTCCGACTACGTCAAAAAACATTATCAAGCTCCTAAACTCTAATAACAAATATGAACTTGATGATTTGGGAGTAGATGACAGGATGTAGACCATTCTAGAAGTGAAGAGGATTCTTACCAAGAAGAATCTAGTTGTTCAGCTAGAAGAGATATGTCATAGTCTGGAGAAAGCAGTTAATAGATTATTTTCTAGAATTGAGCCTTCAACACAGAAGGGTATATATTCTTTATTTGTAATTAATGATAAGTTAATTTCTTATGAATATTATGTTAGAAAAATGAAAGAGATTGTGAGGGACAACTCCAAATTTGCAAGCATCAAAGGCATCATGTCAGGCAGAGAATTTCACCTAACATGAATTAAATCATGCTTTTGTTGTAAAACCCACTTTTCTATATACACAGAAGTTGATGAGATTTACCGCAAGGTAATTAAGTTTACCATGCTAGATGAAGATCGATGGGATAAAACTTGCGATTTACAGGAGTAAGCAGTAATTCAGAGGCATTCAACGTAGGCCAACACATCAACTGGCGTAACCCAGAAATAGGTCTATTTAGCAAATGTTTCCTCCAAAACAACACCAACATTCCAGATCATTGTACACCTTTCCTGTCACGCCAATAATACACTATCTGTTGAGACAATGATTTTGTAAATCCTTTTTGTAATTAGTATAAATACTTCACTATTTGAAGTATTAGTGGTTGATTGTTGAGTATAATTAATGCTAAGCATTGTAATTTTCTGGTTTCTTGAAGCATCAATAATACAAGGACATTATTCACAGGATTCATGTGGTGCATCTACTAGTGATGTTTTTCTTCTGTTAATGAATGATTAATTGTTTTTCCTTTCTCTATATTTATGAAAATCTTAATTACATAGCATAAATTGTGATGAATAGGACACATTATTAAGAGCACCGTATTTTGGCTATTTGTAATTTACATGTTTTCTGATGAGGTCAGATTGAGGAATACTTAACTGCTCCTTAATTTCTACTTAATTATACATTTCTTCCATTTTCATAATTGATTTAAAATCCTTAAAGATCCATTTAGTGGAACCTAGCTTTCCTTGTGAGAATCCTTCATAAATTGATTTATATCTAGTTAATTTTAAGACTCCACAACCCAATGGAATTAGAGCAATTTAATCAACCAAACAATCCAAATAAAAAAAATCAAGCACAGTAATAACTAGCCTAAAATTCACTCAAAACATAGCTAAATTTTATTGAGAGATCCCTCTCTGAAGCTGAGAGGGCTAGATCCCAACTTCCAAAGTGGTTTTGATGTTTTCCTCTTTGTTTATTCTCACAATCTCATAAATTTTAGAATGATAACATAGACTCGACTATACTAGGGAAAAATTAAAAATATTGTAATTTTCTTCGAATTCATAACCCTGGTTAAAAAAGTGTATGATAGGAATATTTCGAGAGATTGTTTCCTTTTCATTTTTGTAAATAATAATTGTGTGTGTGCAATATATTTTAATTATGGCTCCCAAAAGAGCTCACGCTAGATCTCATCCTGATCCAAATCCTGCAGTTATTTTTGATGATCTTGAAAAAATGTTGAGAAGAAAAGTATAGTAGAAAGTCAAGGAAGTAGCATTGCTCCCTATAAAGTAGATTCTCTCCCAAAATATTTTTTTACCCTACAAGACATTGAATTTGACTTACCTTTTAAACACAGTTTGTTTATAACTAAGTTAGCCATTGGGTAGATCAAATAGTGGTAGAACAGGCTACATTAAGACATCATTCCTTTGAAGTAAAATCTACCCAACCTGATATTCACCTTAAAATTATTCAATATTTTGATAAATTGCAAGTTTTAGTTTCACTTCCGGACTATTTTTTTCATGACACATATCTCCAATAGTCTGTTCAACTCTCTGCCCTGACTTATTTTGTAGTTTCTTCTACCTCATCGCAATTTGTTCATCCCAAGTCATCTAGTCCTACCCCTTCTATAGTTTCCACTAATACCCCAGTAATTTCTCATCAAGGAAATAAAACCCCATCTTCTCCCCAATATTCACCCACAATCTAACCTTCACCTTCACCAAAACCCCAAGATTCAGTTCAACATCCATCTCTAATTCAACCTCCACCTTTCATCCAACAAGCATGTTTGATGAATCCACATATTTTTCATCCTCATGTACCTATAATGGAATCCATATATGCTCCACTTGTTCTTCAAGTTCCTTTGGCAAACATTCCACATGAATATCAAACAAGGATTCCATGATTTGATGGAACTGGACCTATCACTGCCCAACAACATGTAGATAGGACGAATGATAGTTTTGACCTTAAGGAAGTAGATGAGAAAATGCCAAAATGAGGTTGTTTTCTCAAAGTCTCACTAGATAAGTTAGGAAATAGTTTAAAGAATTGCCTCCTGCTAGCATCAATTATATCCCTACATTCCATTAGATATTCCTTAATAGTTGGGAAATTAAAAATAACCCTCTTTAGATTCTATCAAAATATGAGAGCATTAGGAGGGCACCTGGGGAAAGTTTCCAGGATTATTCCACTAGATTCAATATTTTATACAATGAAATTATTTCCAACATTAAACCACCACAGTGTCTAGCCTTAATAAAATCCCTATATGTATTTGATGAAGACATATCTTTTTAGCTGAGAGACAGAAATTCCTCAACATTAGAATAAATGAAAAGGGGTGTAATGATCATAGAAGCCAATTTGTTAGCAAAGAGGGATAGGATAAGAACTGAAAGAATAGTGACCATGAAAGAAGAACCCTCAACTTCTTCTGATGATGCCAAATAGATTCCTTAGTCAGAACAGTAGAAAGAATGATGGAAAGGATTAATCTAAATGAAAGGGCTACTCCTAGAGAAAACCAACTTGCACCTCAAAATCGTAATCAAAATGTTAGAAGAAGTCCTCCCCAAATCAAACAGAGGGTACAAAGACGTCAATATCAACAAATTAGAACTCCATTTCATGAGAATTATGCTGATGAAAATGGGGAAATTGTAGAAGAGGTAGAAGATAACCAAATAAATTTTATGGGTTTTAATGACAATGAAACAATTTTTCTCACTGAAGAGGAACAAGAGATTTTCAAACTTTCCTGAATTGAGCTTGATTCAGAAGAATCAAATGACTACAAAGAGGCATTTGAAAATTCTATTATAGAATTCCATAGGAAATATAATCTTAAGAGTAAGAAAACTTCAAATACCCCCAACAAAAGTAATTCTGAAACTCCTGCTAAGAAAACCTCTCAAACTATTGTTAAGAAAATCATAGACAATTCTGTCAGGAAAGCTATTGATACTTATGGCAAAAAGACACCATAAAATCCTGCCCAAAATATAGTTGAGAACACTTTCAAAAATACTGAAATTGACATCCCAACCACCAACCACTAAACAAAACCTGTATCAAAAGAAATTGTTGATAAATCTGATTTCCTGAACTTATGTAAGATTCAAGCATCATCCAACATTGAGAATGAATTAGAAAAACTAAAAATTCTCATTCCTCTAATAGAGTTAATGAAAAAAAATATATACAGATCTCAAGTGATGAAGGCTCTAAACATAAGGGAAAACAATAACACTGTTAATTTGAATGATGATCATCCCGAGCTCTTATTTTGGCCAGAAGTCAATGGAAAACCATATGAAAGAGGTGTTCCTCCATTCTATGATACCTTTAATGTCCACAATAATATTCTCCATAATGTTATGTTAGATTTAGGTGGTTCGTACAATTTAATGCCCAAAGTTGTTGTGGAAAAACATGGTCTTGAAATTACTAGACCCTATAAAGATTTGTATTAATTTGATTCCCACAAAGTAATATGTTTGGGTCTCATCAAAGGTTTATGTGTTACTTTAGCTCGAATCCCAGTCAAAATTCTAGTAATGGATATAGTGGTTGCAACTATACCCCATAAGTATGGCATTTTTTTGTCATGTTCATGGGGAGAAAAATTACAAGGGACCCTACAAATGGACATGACCTTTGCTACTATACTAGTGTTTCGTCAGAAAAAGAGACTATATAGTGAAACTTTGATGAAATTTATGGTGAGTAGTCAGGATAAACCACATAACTATGCTCTTCACTCTGTCCACTCAAATTTAGACACTTTCATTCTTTATAATGATGGAGATATCAATAATCAAGTTGCCAATGTAGAAAGTGATATTTTTGAAACAAATGAAAACGAAACACAAATAGTGGAACAAAACACTGAGATTGAACCTCTTTGGAACATGATTTTTGATGGATCTTACAACAGAGAGGGTTGTGGAGTAGGAGTGTGGGTTTAAAATTTAGGAAAAAATCATATTGAAGGTCATTCATATAAGCTCAATTTTCAATGTACCAATAATATAGCCGAGTATGAATCGATTCTATTAGGATTGAAATTGTTGAAAAAATTGGGTGCCAAGAGAATTTCCATTCATGGAGATTCTGAGTTAATCAAAAAAAATTAAAGGAGAATACTCTACAAAAAATCATAGATTTATTGTGCTAGATTTTCTAGAAATTTTTGTGGAATATGATGTTGCTACAAGACCTGGAAATCAGAACATCCTTCCCAATGGTATGGATTTTTTAGCCAGCACATGTAAAATGCCTCACCCAATAGAAAATATACAGTGGAAGTAAAAAATCGACCAACTGTACCAGATAATATGAGGTATGGGCAAGTGTTTGAAAATGACAAACACATTGAAAACTTTCTGCAATCTAAGGATGAATATGAAGAAAATAGTATAGATTTAGAGTGTGAATTAGAAGATAAAATAGTTCTACATTATAATTTAGAAAATCAGTTAGATAATTCATATGTAAATATTCATGTAGATAAAGTTGTAAATAAATTAGAAATGCTTGAAATAGATCCATAAAAAGAAGAGTTTGAAATACTTTAGTTAAAGGATAATGTTTTACCTAGTGGTTTGGTGTTATTAGAAGAAATATTTGACTTCAATGATGTAGCTAAGAATCCTAATACTGAGCCCACAAGGGAATATGTAGAAGAGTGGAATATAGACAGTGAAAAAGATCCTAAAATGATAAAAATTTACAAATCACTGCCAACTTCTTAAAAAAAAAATACATTGCTTTGTTCAAAAAATTCATCGATGTCTTTTCTTGGAGCTATGAAGACCTCAAATCATATGATACTAGTATTATACAACATAAAATCCCAATTAAAGAATATTGTAAACCATTTAAGCAGAAACTTCGAAGAATAAATTGAGTTCTGATGCCTTTGATTGAGAAAGAAATTAAAAAGATGTATGGTGCTAAAATCATAGTTCCTCTTAGGTACTCTAAATGGGTGTCTAACATAGTCCCTATTAGTCATCAATAATTTTTTCCTATTTGGATGACTAAATGCTTCGTCCTGGATTTCTAGAAACATAATTCAAGAATCATGTGAGTTCTAGAAATCTCCTCAAAAATAAAATTTTCAATATCCCACTTCCCTACAGAAGCATGGCCAATCTATCTCCTAGATAAAACCAAATCCTGGACTAATGTTCCTCACCCTCACTATGTTTTCCACCTGTTCCTATGACCCTATGTCTCTATTTGCCTAAGTCCTCCACTTTCACCCCTTGTTTTTCCAAGAAAACCAAACTTTTTCCCCACTCACCAAGTGCCTCAAGCAATGGTGATTTCAAAACTCCCTTTCTGAAGCCCTATAAAGAAAACAAGGTTTTCTAGTTGTCTAGGATGGTGGTGCCTAATAGAGTGTCAAAACCCTGTCCCCTCATCCAGACCATGATTCAAGCTTTTCAGTCAAAAAACCTATTCCAAGGGCATTACAATGAGTCAAATAGGGTCACCTAACTCACGCACTATCATAGTTCTGAATTCACTGTTTCACAGATATTCAAGGGTGAAGTCAAAAGAAACAAGTTTGGAGCTTATCATTCTTCAAAGAACATCAAGCACTTCCAAGGATATCCTCTTGATCAAGAAATAAACCTACAAAGGAGAAATTTACCATGAACAAGCATTTATGCAGGAATGTTTTGTAAATGATCAAACAGCAGAACACAGGCAAAGAAGGAGGCCTATAAAAACTTATAAAGGCATATACAGTTGGTAGTAAGACACAAACAGGCTTAAGTTTACAAGGAAGACCAGGATCTCATGATAGATTTTTATGAAGTGCTGCCCATCAAAATGTCTTTGCAGGTCCTAAAAAAAAATGGCACATAAGCAACACTATACATCAATCAAAAAGATCATTAAAAAGTTGTTTGGCCTCAAACATGAATTTGGTAGAGGGAAAACTGCCCTTTTCTTCATTCTTGCAAAGAAGACAAAAAAGCCATCAGATTAGCCATAAGGTAAGGTAAACGAAAAGGATCATCATAAGAGGAATATTCATAGCAAGAGGGAAGCAGTAGGTATATGTTTAACATGAATCAAGATGTATGACTGTTTGACCAAGAAAATAGAGAAAAACTAGGGTTACAAGGGAAAATGCCTCCTCTACTCCTTCAAGTGCACGGTGAAGGACTTCAGGAGAAATTAATGAGTTTTGAGAGGTTTCTGAGAACTTAGGAGACAATACTATCTACCTTTTCCCTAAGAAGCCCCAACACCTAGGATTTTGGCAAAGTGGACAAAGATGGTCACATAATGACAAAAAAATCCTCCTTCATCATAGAAGAGGGCTTAAAAGGTTCTCAAAATACCTTTCTAGGGTTTGGAAAACAAGGGCATTAACTCCACTGTAACAGAGAAGGACATAAGATCTATTGTATGAGAAAAAGGATGAAAATTATTAGTTCAAAGGTCTGATTTCTCAAAACAAGAGTTAGAAGCAGCCTCAAATCATCAAAGAGTGCCAACATGAGTTAAAATTTCCCCAGGAAGTAATTGTGACTAGCACAAGTTGACTATTGATAAAATAAGCTGTCGAAGTTCAAAGGAGACGGTGATAAAGGGAAGAATTGGCAAAATGACAAATTTGCTATGTATAGGTGATAAAATTCTAAAACAAGTTCTTTCTCCCAAAAGGGATGAGAGGCATAGGCTTGGTGTTTTCAAGGAGGTTGTCAAATTTAAAAGAGCCTTAAGAGGCCTCTAGCAGTTAGAAAGAGGAGAAATGTTTTAAATATGCCACCTACAAGACCACAAAGTAAAAAAGATAATGAGAGAATTAGAAAGCGAAACAGACCTTATTAAAGTGGGTTTTCAATTTAATTTTTATCAAAGGGTATAAGAAAAACTCAACAAGGAATCCTCCCTTTATCATTTGTAGTTTTGCAGACACAATGAGAGTTTTCAGAGTTGAAAATTTTTCTAGCGCTGTGCTCCTGTAGGGTCATGTTTTGCGCCTATAGCCTCTGCCTGTGTTTTTTTCCATCGAGTGCTGCATGCATATAGAGCGGTGCTGTGCTCCTGGAATATTTTCTTGTCATGCAGGAGAAGGGCATGACACTTAATTCAGCCAGCCAGCAGCATTGTGCTCCTGCCATTAACCGAGTCACCTGCCTGGTAGTGTTGTGTTCCTTCCATTGCTCCAACCTCTACATGAAGGCGAGTTCAGGCAGCTTCCCATTGCGCTACGCTACTGCCACTACTCTAGCCTTCTACACGACACTCCATTCAGCGACCTGCCATTGCTCCAAACACTGAGTGACAATGTGTTCAGGTAGATGCCCACGGTGTTGTGCTCCTGGCACTGCTCCAAACGCAGAACGACAGCGTGTTCAGGCACTCGACTCCCTCGGTGCTACACTCTTGCCACAGATTTGTGCTTCTACCACAACACTGCGCTCTGGCCATGGTGTTGTGCTCCTAGCACTATTTTGTAGTTTTTGCCCGAATTAAAATTCAAACTGACCCGAGCTTGCCCACAAGCTTCTTGATCCATTTTCTCTATTGTGTTGTGCTTCAAGAGGTATTTTCAACCTTTTCCTCCATATGCATGTCTTCCTACAGATAAGGCAACTCAGAAATTTGAAATTTGGTTTAGTAAATAGCAGTGAAACCTTAAAGAAACCCTTGGCCTACACACCATTGATGCCTTAACCTAGCTAGGAAAATTCATCATCTTCTTTAGATTCTTTTCCACATCATTTCACTAGCAGATTCATCCCTTTTAAATATTGTGATGCAGTGGTAAAAAGAAAAATGTCTGAAGAGGAGAATATTAACATTGATGAGTCAAGCCAAAGGCATAAAAAGAAGCCAAAGAAGGGAGGGATGTTGGGAAAAAATACCTAGGGAGGGGGGGGGGGGAACCAAATATTTAATCGTATATTCAAAATCTTTTGTATTTTTTCATTCCTTAAAACCCATACGCTATTTTGCGGAAGTCAAGTAGCGTATACACGCGGATATCCTTCATAAAACTCGCGTATACACAGAGATCTAATTATGCCATTAGTTCTTCACTTATATCATTCCATCATTCATTCATTAGATGTTCTATAAACAGTAAACATGTGCAGTAAGAACAGAATAAACCACCACACAAAGCATCACACATGAACACCAGGATTTTTAGGTGGAAACCCAAGTCGGGAGAAAACCACCGCTGCAGTTGCTCAGCCTTCAATATTTTATTATAGAGAAAACAACTTACAACATATGTGCTGGCGCAGACTTGACCAGCACGCAGGCACCCACCTGCGCTCGTTTACCAGCCTCTCCTGGAAGGGAGCTCCAACCCCCTGACTCGTTTACCAGCCTCTCCTGGAAGGGAGCTACGACCCCCCGATCTCGTTTACCAGCCTCACCGGGAAGGGAGCTACAACCCCCTGACTGAAGGCTACAACCCTCAACACCACCTTGGACCACGTTTCATCAATTTTCAATCGGGATCAACAATCGTTAACAGTATACAACTCGTAGGCCACGCCACCGCGCTCAGACCGAGACCCACCCACAGTATTTAAGTTGTCATGAAACATCATCACGATAAACACAACTCACTCGTTATATACCGTAAAATCCGGCACGATAAAAAACTTTCTTACCACGATATTAAACTAGTTTGCACACGCGTTTTCCTTTCACTACGCGTTTTCCTTTCACTGATGTCGCGTATATACGCGCTTCCGTTCACATAAACCAGCGTATACTTCTGTACATATTACAGATTCAATTTCATTGCGCATACGCGCTTTCTCTTCAGCGAAGCCGCGTATATACGCGCTTCCTCTTCAGCGAACTAGCGTATGGATCTCTAACCATTACATAACTGCATACTTCTTCAGATTAGAAATTTAGTTCAGATTCAACCTTTTACAACAGACAGATTTTCGCCTCATCACAGATCTAATCACTCCATAAACAGATCTAGCAAATACAGATACAATTTAGATCTAGATCCCCTTCTTCATCATTGGTGCATACATTTAGATCTATCATTCAACTGTAACCCTTTCCATTCAAATATATCTCAGAGAGAAGTATTCATTCAAGCTCAGTCATCTTGCACCCACAGTCATGATTTGCACAATGAATTTCTTCTCCTTATATAGGTTTACCCTTTTTTCAATACCATGAGCCAAAACAATACCATGAGCCAAAAACTACATTACTTCCGATGGTATTCTTGGACGGGGTCATTTAGACGAATCATTACCCAATACAATGGGTCAATACCATGGTGGTTACCCCTGGTTTTGCACTTTTTGAGCGCTTTTTCCCATACGCGACTTATCACGTTCTTTCCCGCGTGCATACGCGACTTCCCCTAGACATATCCGCGTATGCCTTGAGACATACTCTTTTTACCATAGATTTAGCACATGCTAAATTCCTTTCTCCATTGCCTTCTGTACTCACTGTAGATACATCAGATTTACTTCATCAAGAACATATTCTATCAAGCACAACTTCATCAAATAATTTGTCATCATCTTCATCAAGTGGATTGCCATTCAAGAACAACACTCAGCATCAGATTGCTAAAAAACATCATTTCATATCAGATTTACATCATTTACTAAGTCCATCAGGTCAATAATAACTTCATTAAGTGGTTTGCCATCAAGGACAACATATATCAACAGTCTCATGTCTTCATCTTCATTCAGTGGGTTGCCATCAAGGACAACACTCTGCATCATATTGCCAACAAGGGATGCCAAATAGGTTTGAGCCTATAAACAACGAAGAGCTAATAAACTCTCCTACTATTTTGACATGTTTTCAAGAGTTGGGCTGCTCTGATTTCTATAAAAAAGTACAAAAGCTCCGGAGTCACCCTCAGTTGACCAAGATCTTTACCCTGAACCTTCATAAACATCAAGTAGGCCTAGCCGGGGTAAAATTAGACTTGACTCCATATGCTATCTCTAGGGCCACTGGAATGCCTTGCATAGGAGAAAGGTGGTTCAAACAAAAGTATTTAGACCTAAGTCACTATCGCCCATTCTTGAAACCAAGTCATCAAACTGACTGTAAAACCATGTTCCCCTTCTCTCATCTATTAGACAGATATTCTCTCCTGATGAGGATCATCATGAAGTACTTCACTTGTGAGGGTAGGTTCTCTAGAGTGTATTCATACCACATAAGGCTCCTCATGCACTTCACCAAAACCAAGCTTCTACACATGCCCTACTATCTGTGCAAAATTATTGAGAAAATGGCCTCCATCATGCAGAAAAGGCCTCCCTCCTAGAAAATGTCAAGCCTTTATCATCATTCCCTCATCAAAGTGATTGTCTCACACCAACTAGAACAACAAGGCATCCCATAGGAGGTTTTCATCACCCGCGATGATTTCACAACTCCACAACCAACTGCTCTGCAAAGTCTACCATCATCATCTCAAAATCCTCCTCACACACCTCCATCACCCTCCACTCACCTTGGTTGATCTCCTTCACATGAGTCATTTCCTCAAATAGACCTTCCTCATTTACCTTACCTTAAGAAATCATAAAATGAAGAAGGTAGTGATGGCCATGAAGAAAGTAATGATGGCCATGAAGAAAGAAGTAAGGAATAGGATGATCAAAAAGAAGAAAACATTCAAGGAGAGGAAGATAGTCACAAAAAGGAAGATAGCCAAGAAAAAAAACAATGAGGGAAAGGATAACGAGAGTAAAGGGAAAAGTGAAGAAGAAGAAGGTAGTAATGAGGGAGATAGCCAAGAGGAAATTAATAAAGGTAATGACAAGGATGAATGTGTTGATAAAGGTGAAAACAAAGTTGAAATCAGTGAGCCCCATAATGAGAAAAAGAGCCAAAACAATGGGTAGCATGAGGAAAAACAAAATGACACTGAGAATGCATATGAAGACAGTGGAGAGGAGGCATATGAAAGCAATGAGGAAAACAAAAATGAAAATGACAAGAATGGCAAAGACAATCAAGAAATAGAGTTTAAATTTGTTTTCCATAGGCAATGAAATGATGACAAAGGGCCAACCAATGAAGGTACCCAAGGTAGTGACCATGAAGAACAAAAAAACAACAGTAAGGAAGACCAAGAGGGTGATGATAGCATGGAAGGAGGTGAAGAGAATGAAGTAGAAAATAGTGTTACAAATGCAGAGCTTGAAAAAAATGATGAAGGTGTTGAAAATGATGAATATTATGGGACAAAAACAAAGTTTAAATAAGAAGAAAAGCAGAATGATGATGACCAAGGAGAGGCAGCCTCTCAAAATTCCAGAGAAGTAGCACAATAGGCCTAATTGTTCCATTCCTATTTGTACTCGTTGCGATTGGTTAACCATTGCAGCATAATACCATCTGCTCTGCTCAAGTGCCTCCAAATTATCACTTGAGATCACGATTTCAAGAGCCTCCATATTATCAAGTGCCTCCAGATTATCAGATTGCCTCAAGTGCCAGCAGAATCTTTCAGCACCAACTTCATCGTTAAAAGGGTGGCTTCTCACAACAACAGCATTGCAAATAGGAAAACGTAGTGGACGGAATTCTAGAAATAATTGGTTGCCCCGTATTTCACTCAACGCAACCCATATAGGTCATAGGTATGGAATATGATGGGCTAATTGTTTTTTAGAGGTTTCTCGTCATTCAAAATTAATGCAAAGAACAACATGTTGTTGTTTAGCATTGTTTGATGATACCTATGGATCACTCTGCAACCTTTTTTTAAGGGAAGTCACAAATGAAAGGAGCGTTAAATGAATTGAAGCAGTGTTTTTAAATGAATTGAAGAAGTCGTGTTTTAAATGAATTGAAGAAGATTTTTCACAGCGTTTGACAATTGGAACAACATTTCTGCCAGCCAGCATAAGCATCATAAGCAGCGTTGAATTGTTCGACCGATCACGGTATATTTTTACTTGAATGCCATCATTTGGAAATGCGACTACCAATTATTTGAAAGAATGCCATTACTTGAACTGCAAATGCCCGTGGGATATTATTTTCATATTAAAATTATTTTAAAGAATGCCAGTTTTGAAGAATGCCTTTATTTGAAATCTAAAAGAAATTAAAAGTGGACATTTAAAAGGCTCTTATACAGGAGTGATAAGGCATATTTTTTATGTAATTTTTTTTTTTATTGGATTAATAAGGGTATTGTAATATTTATTGGAGTAATAAGGGTATTGTAATATATATGGAGTAATAAGGTTATTTGTAAATTTTGTGGAGTAATAAGGAGATTTTTACTTTGTAATTTGTTTCTGGAGTGATGTTGTAACTCAAACGAATTTTTCTTTGAGGGGGAATAACTTTTTTTTATCAGATTGTGCAAGAGCATTATTGTAAAATTCAAATTTTGAAAGTTACCTTGTAAATATTTGAGAAATTGACTAGAGCCAAGTGCAAAGCTCAATCATTTTTCTCATGTTTCAATGACTATTCGAGGGTCAAGGCCAAGCCCCAATAGATCATTTTTTTGCGTCGTGTGTCGTTTTTTGTGTCGCGTGTGTCGTGATGTGATGAGTTGCTCAATTTTTTGTGCTTTATTCTCTTGGTGCTCTGCTTCAACACTCAAATGTCGAAATTAATTAATCTCTTCTCTGAAACTGATAAGCTAGAAGGAGTGAAATCCTATAAGACATGGCGACGTCTCTGAATATGTTTTCAAAAACACAGAAGCAACAGCTTTACAGGTTTCAAGCTTTCTCCGCAGTGATTATGAAGATGCATGGATTCTTGATACAGGCACAACTCAACATATGACATTTTGACAAGACTTCTTTTGGAGTTTCAAAGAATTTCATCTGAATTCAATCTATCTTGCTGACAAAACCAAACATACTCCCTCAGGAAAAGGTGTAGTTAAAGTTGTTTTACCAGGCATTGGAGAAATAATGATTTCTAATGTATGGTATGTCCCAACATTCAAGCAAATTTTTTTGTCCTTAGTCACAATTCGACAAGCAGGGCATACAGTGATTATGGAAGATGGCTCAGTTAAAATCAACTTAGTCAAACAAAACATGCAAATAGTAATGACAGGTTATGAAGATGGAAAACTATTAAGGATGAAAGGGACAATTATTCCAAGACATTCTGACTTTGCAGGCGCAACAAGTATAGATATTTCACCAATCAGATTATGGCATGTTAGATATGGCCATCTCAACTTTGAAAGTCTCTCTCAGTTACAAAAACAGAGCATGCTTAAAGGGCTTCCAACCTTCAAAAAGGAAAATTCAAAGTGTGAATCTTGCATTTTGGAAAACAACATCGAGAGACTTTTCCCACCAGTTTCTGGCGAGCAGACAGACATTTGCAGTTGGTTCACAGTGATATTTGTGGACCCTTCCCAAATTCACTTGGAAGTTGCAAATATTTTTTAATTTTTATTGACGATTTTAGCAGGATGACATGGGTTTATTTATTGAAGCAAAAGTCAAAAGCATTTGAAAATTTCAAAAAATTTCATAAGCTTATTGAAAATGAAGTAAAGGAGAAGATTGACATTCTTCGAACTGACAATGGCAGAGAATTCACTTCAAATTAATTCAAAAATTATTTCATGGAAAATGGAATCAAACAACATCTTATCAATGTCTACACTCCGCAGAAAAATGGGGTAGTAGAACGAATGAATCGTACATTGTTAGGAATGGCACGATCTATGTTAACTTTCAAAAAGTTAAGTCCTTCATATTGGGCTGAAGCAGTTCATACCACTATCTATTTCAGAAACAGATCTCCCACAGCTTCTTTAAATGGAATCACACCCTATGAAGCATGGTTTGGATTCAAACCACGGGTTAAGCATCTCAAATTTTTCTGATCTATTTTTTATGCCTTATTTCCTAAGGAAAAATGAACTAAGCTTGATGCACGAAGCTTAAAGTGCACAATGATCGAGTATTATGATGAGAAGAAAGGGTACCGACTTTTGTCGAATGGGAAATTTATTGTAAGCAGGGATGTGATCTTTGATGAAAATGAGAGTAAGAGTGCTGAAGAAGTTGAAAGTCTTCTTCAAAAGTTAGAAAAAAAAACTAATAAAAGACATGAGAATTTACAAAGTCAACCAAATTCATCAAGTTTGTATGAACTTGAATTTCTTTCATCTGACGATGATTCATCAGTGCCATCCAGGTCTTCTAGTAGTTTATCCAACTCTCCTAGCAGCAACAGTTCTTCTGGAAATGCTTCTCCTCCCCCATAACCTGCGGTTGCTCAAGCCCAAACCAGTCAACATTAATTTCCGAAATGGGAAATTCAACTCTTGAAAGATGTAAGGCCTAATGAACAAAATAAAACAGGAATAAGGGGATCAAAACAAAATGAAGGCAATTTTTCTTTGCTAGCAAATGATTTTACTGAACCTTATTCTTTTCAATAGACAGTAAAACATAAAGCATGGCAACAAGTAATGGTTGATGAATATCAGGTAGTTCAAGACAACAACACTTGGAAACTTGTTGATTGTCCTCAACATGTTAAACCTATTGGATGCAAATGGGTTTATCGAATTAAGTACAAGAAAAATGGTGATATTGACAAGTATAAATCAAGACTTGTTGCTAAAGGTTTTTCACAATAGGAAGGGATAGATTATGGGGAAACGTTTCTTGCTGCAGCTAAATGGAACACCATCCACCTCACACTTGCCTTAGCATCTCAACAAGGGTGAAAAGTTCATCAAATGGATGTAAAAAGTGCTTTTCTCAACGAAGATTTACAGGAAGAAGTGTACATGACACAACCACCAGGTTTTGAAGTTGAAGGATAAGAGCATAAAGTGTGCAAACTGATAAAGGCTTTATATGGGTTAAAACAAGCTCCCCGAGCTTGGTATGCCAAAATGGATGAATACCTTCGCAAAGTTGGTTTTCATCATAGTGAATCTGATGATACCTTGCATGTACGCCAACAAGGTAAAAATCTGGTGATTTTAATTATGTATGTCGATGATTTGATCATTACAGGCAACAATGATGATCACATTGAACAGGTGAAAAAGGAGTTACATGCAGGTTTTAAGATGACAGATTTGGGACTACTTCACTACTATCTTGGAGTTGAAGTATTCCAACGTCCACATCAGATCTTCATTTCTGAGAGTAAATATGCAATAGAAATTCTTCAGTGATTTGGAATGTAGGATTGTAAGCCTATCCTTACCCCTATGGAACAAAACTTAAAACTTTCAAAATTTGAAGGGGGGGAAAAGGTGGACAACACTACTTACAGACAGTTGATTGGTAGCTTGATTTATTTGAAAACCACTCGTCCTGATCTATCTTATGTAGTTAGTATTCTTTAACATTTTATGCATGAACCACTAGACAACCACTGGAATGTAGCCAAAAGAGTTCTTCGATATATCCAAGGAAAAAAATATTTTGGTCTTCTTTACAAAAAGACTAAAATTTTTGTACTTGGTGGATTTTCAGATTCCGACTCTGCTGGCAGTATTGATGACAGGGAATCAACCTCAGGTTACTTAATGAACATGTGGTCAGTTTCAGTTTCCTGGAGTTGTAAGAAGCAAACTACAGTGGCCATATCTTTAGCAAAAGTAAAGCACATTTCAGCATGGGAAGCAGCATGTGAGATTGTTTGGTTATGTCGAGTTTTACTGGACTTGGGAATTCCTCTAGCAGAAGCTACTTCACTATTCATCGTCAATCAGTCAGCAATAAAGCTTGCCAAGAATCCAGTTTTCCATTCAAAGACAAATTATGTGGACACCAAGTATCATCATATCAGATCTCTCATTACAAAGGACGTCATCAAGCCATTGTATTGTCCTTCAGAAGATCAGACCTCTGACATTTTCACGAAACCTCTTGGAAAAATAAAATTTACTAAGTTCAAGGATGAACTTGGTCTCTGTTGTAATGTATATTTGGATCATAGGGGGTAATGTTAGATGATCCAAAAATAAATATTATCATAGGTTATAAAGTTTAAATAAAATAATTATTAATTTAAGATATTAAATCAATAATTATTATTCTAGAATATTTAATAAATATTTGAGATACTTAGAAATAGAATTTTGTTTTTAAAAATAGGACTCTAGAATAGAGTCGTTTCCTAGGCTCTAAGTTAGGAGTAAAGTTAGTAGAATAGTTAGAAGGTCATTTAATGTAAGTTGACACTTGTTATTTAATAAGTGATCCATAATTAGTGGAAGTTAGGACATTGAGCTTATAAATAGCTCATTGCAAGAGTGTTTTTGTTTTTCAGGTGTAAACTCTTGCATAATTCCAATGCAATTGTTTTTCTGATTAATTAAATTATGTGTCTGAGGACACTTTGGCCATTACTCAAGGGAAAAAAATCAACTAACCAAAGACAATCATGTAAATGAAGATGTGCCAACAAGGATCAGAGAACCTCCAACATTGCAAAAATAGAGAGGGACGGTCCTAAAGATGTTGATAGTGATGGTGGCATGAAGGATAGTGAGGGTGCTTTTCAAAGGGGCAGCCAAAAACAAGTTAAGGGAGATGCACACACAGAGATCATCCATGAGGGAAAAACAGTCCTAAGCTCACTAGTGATCAAGCTTTGCAAGTAAAACTTGTTGCCCCTTTCACCTTTACCTATCAAAGAGGAGAGAGGCATGTGTTTGATACCTCCAAATAGAAAGGGGCCATGCACTCCTCCTCAACTCCAATGAAAGACAAAGGCAAACAACAAGTGGAAGAGGAAGAGGAAAATCATGAAGAAGAAATCGAATTTGAGCTCATACACATAGACAATGAGGATGAAAATGGGAGAAGAATAATAAAATCTCTTCTACAAGACTGGAACGCACAGATCAAAGACTTGGAATTTGAGTTAGAGAGGTCTAAGGATCTCATTAATTTTTTTCAGGTGAAGAACAAGAAAATGAGTGGCCAACTGTCCATCTATGAAGCAAGGGCACTCAACTATCAAAAAGAGGCTCAAAGGTCACAAGTTTAGTTGAAGGAATACATGGGCACCTATGAAGAAAGTGAGGATGAAGAGGGTCAAGCTAGAAGCAGACCTAGGACCATGGGTCTAAGAAAAGCATTGGCCAAGCAATGAGAGGAAGAATCAGCCCAAGCACAACATTTTCCCCTCACCAAACTCCTTGTCATGGAAATTGAGCATAACATAGAAGCATCGCTTGAGAGATCCAACCTACATCTAGAGGCCAAACTAGAGAAGGCCAACAAAGACTTGAGCTTGCAATGGAGAATGACTGAGCATTATAAACGGAGAAATCACTTTGCAAGGAAAAAGCTCAACACTGCCCAAAATGAGGGCCTGACACCAAAAGATGAAAAAGAACAAGCTGGGCTTGGTATTTTGGCCCAATTTTCTTTGAAAGTCTCCAATGACCCATGAGGCACCTGTCTACCAAATTTGAGGCAATTTGGACAATTTTTTGTTTTTTTCCAAATTTTGACCGCTAATAGCGCAGCACCCCCTATGCTGTGCTTTTTCTTAGGGCATCTTCATGAGGAGAGGTTTACATTTTTGGATTCCCCATCACTAGAGGAGTATGCTCACGACATTTCACCTCAATTTTAGTTGTTTTGACCCCCAAAAAGGGTAAAAACACTCATTTTTCACCTTTCTGCCCACTTTTCTGAGCATGTGCTATGCTCTTAGAAGAGTTGGATTTTTCCACTTTTTGAGAAAATTTAAGAGGTTAGATTGAAGAAGTAAATATTTATTTGGAACGAATACTTCAATAGATTTCCAACGAGCCATCATGGAGCCTTTTCTGACATCGAGAAGGCCTCCAAAACACCGCTGCAAAAAGGCCTATTTTGGTGCTGCACTCGTGGCAGAATTTCAGAGTTCCACAGTGTGTGTTGTGATCCTATAACTGACTGGGAAGAATGTGCATTTGGAAAGTTTTCTTAGGCATGTCAAGCCTAAAATTCAATGTTATTTTCATTTATATTCGGAAAAGATATTTTTTTAGATATTTTTGTGCCTTCGGCTTTGCAAAGCCTCAAGGACAAGTTAGGATATTTCTCTTTGGCCAATAGGCTTCTAGGTGCTCTAGTAGGCTCTCCTCTCCTTATTTGTTATATAAGGAAATAGGATTCATTGTAAATAGTTTGGACTTGATGTGTTTAAAAGAAATACATGGTTTTATGATTTTGGACAAGATATTGGTTTTATGAAGTGAATGAATGGCTTGTGTGGCTTGATGTTGGAGAAGCTTGCTTGCAGGATTCCATAGCTTGGTGAATGGTGATGTTTTCCTAACTTTTTAATGTTTTCTTGTCCTCATTTTGTTTCATTATTCTAGGCTACTATATATCAGAAAAGCATAGGTTGAGATATGCTCATGGAAGCACCTCAAACCTCCTGTTTGCTATAGTCTTGATGTTTTCTTCTTTTAGTCATCTTAAGGAATTCTTGATTGCTCCTTATGCCTACTAAAATTTGTTTATGTCTCATGAATGGTTAGTATGTTAGCTTATAAATATGATTCATGGTATGCCCTACTTATTTAAAGTTTTCAAAACCCTATTGTGAAGCTTTTCTATGAAATATTGATTGATTAGGTTAAGACAAAGAGGCCTTGTTTTGATCTTTCCCTTTGCCCATGCTTAAAAAACTATTTCAGAGTTCCCGATAGCTTGATATATGTTTTTTAGGAGTTCCCTCTCCATATATTGATTTTTTTGTTTATCTTATGTGTTTTCTCAATAAGCTGAAGATGAATTTCTAGAGTTAGGAGTTCTAATGCTTCTATGTCTCATCGGAATGTTCATCTTACATGTCTATCAGTTTGAGTATTGTTCATAAATATTAATGGATTTCCCTACCTCGTGAGTTATTGCTTTCAGACTATATATATTTAAGATCTCTTAGGTTTTCCTAAACTTAATGTTCATTACACCTCATCATCACCTAAGGATCCATTAACCTTGCTAAATCGGCCCTAAAATACACTTTGATTCATCATTTTGACACCCTCGACTTCATTTGACCCCATAGCCCTATTGATTTAATAGCCTCTCATTCCACCTATTCTACTTAGTCATCTTACCCCAACCCAAAAAAAACAAAAAAATTACACTTAACAACTAGCCTAAAATTAATCATTCGAAGAGAACAAGTTCACATCCTTCGCACAATAGAGAGAGCCCTCTCCGAGTCTAGGAAGGCTAGCTCCTCGGACTCCAAATACTGGTCTAATGTTACCCTATCATTTGGTTTAGCCAATCTACCAAACCATGGGACCCTAATATAATGGCGATCACGGTGGGACCTTCTAAGTTCAAAACAATCTAAATACCCCTTAGGAATCCAAAATCCATTCATCAACACTATCCTATTATTTATATCTACCTCATCACTATCACTAACACAATGGTGATTATGATGCAACCTCTGATGTCAGTGACAAACTAAGTATCCCTTATGACTTTAGAAACCTTCGTCAAATCATAAAGAACTTAGCTGATAGCCTAAGAGTAGAATCTAGATTTTTCACGATCCTAGCAAAATGATGACTTAGCTATAGGAAACTCTTAAAAACCTTCAGGATACATATAGAAACTCAGAAAAACCCAAAAAAATTTCTATATTTGCTTTTTTTCATTATTGGTGGTGGACCATAGATAACATACCTTCAAAAAAACTAAAAGTATCCACCTAGCGACTCCACAAGCCTCTAGCAGGCCTTCTAAATTTTACTAGTGCCCTTAGACTCCTGTAGGACTGCATCAAACTAGCCCTGAGAAGTCTAGAAACCTATTCACACACTGTGCAAGTTTGATAGCACATATTGATCCGAATGGAAAATGGCATCAACCCATGGTATTCATCTACCCATGTTATCCATCCACCCATGGAATTTACCCATGGTATTGTAAATGTCATTGACCCATGGTATTCATCCACCCATTGTATTTATTTGCCCATGGTATTGTAAGTGACATCTATCCATGATAGTCATCCACCCATGGTATGTATCCACCCATGGTATTCATCCACACATGGAATTTACCTAGGGTATTGTAAGTGGTATCTACCCATGATATTGTAAGTGGTATCTACCCATGGTATCGACCCATGGTATCCACCTATGGTATCTACACATTGTATTTTAAATCAAAAAAGGCTATAAATAACAAGCCTTAGTTTGTAAAAGGACATATTGTCCACCACAATGTAGCTTCTACAATTATTCTCTATTTTAATAAAAAAAGTTTCTTTGTGGTTTTATTTGCTTTGTGTTCTCTCTTTTTTTCTGGCATTCTAATTTTGCAAATCTTGTCAAATCCATTTCAACTTTGATCTTGGGGACTTTCCCCCAAGATCCAAATTTATTCACGAACACAACAAAATAAACATATAACCATAAATACAGAGATGCAGCAGCAATAACACTTCATTTCATTAATATCAAAGAACTGAAATTTGCGTACAAACAGAATGGAAATAAAACTAGCTAGGGCACTGGTAGCTATCTTTGAGAAGAGATGTGGTGGCTACAGGCCTCTAAACTAGATTTGACAAGATTTGCAAAATTAGAATGCTATAAAAAAGAGAGAACTCACAACAAATAAAACCACAAAGAAACTTGTTTTATTAGAACAGAGAAATAACTGTAGAAGCTACATTGTGGTGGACAATCTGTCCTTTTACAAATTGAGGCTTGTTATTTATAACCTTTTTTGAGTTACAATAGCATGTGTAGATACCATAGGTGGATACCATGGGTCAAAACCATGGGTCGATACCATGGGTAGATACGACTTACAATACCATGGGTAGATACCACTTACAATACCATGGGTAAATTCCATGTGTGGATGAATACCATGGGTGGATACATACCATGGGTGGATGAATATCATGGATAGATGTCACTTACAATACCATGGGCAAATAAATACAATGGGTGGATGAATACCATGGGTCGATGACATTTACAATACCATGGGTAAATTCCATGGGTGGATGGATAGCATGGGTAGATGAATACCATGGGTTGATTCAATTTTCCATTTGGATCACATATATAGGTCATCCTTCCAAAGGTAGTAATAATATTTCAACCTCTCTAAATTTTGAATTTGAAATCTAGCTTCGTGAAGAATCAATACCAGATCTCATTCGGACCCAAACTCTCCTACTATAGTTGATGACCCAGAAAGTATTCTGTGGAAAACTTCTAAAACTGGAAACTTAGCTACTAATAGGACCATTCAAAAATCAAGCTCTGTACCTAAGCATCTTACAGCATTGCAAGACTCCCAGTTTGACTTGTGTCATACTAGAAACCTGTTTAGAACCAATTCACAAAGTAGAATAGACCATACCGATCTTGAGCCCATATATTTGTAGCAGAGTCCTAGCGGAGAAGCTTCTCCTTCCACACCACCTGATTTCTAGCTTCTCCATCACTGAGTCTGCTTAGAATCAGTTTACCGATCCAAGTACTTCCACTGCACCCATTCACACCTCCACTGTGCAAACCACTCCATCTCATATCACAAATCCTCCACTTGTAAATCCACCATTAGCTCATATCATGACAACATGGTATGCGCCCCTTGTGTTACCACAACCATTGGTACCTTCGCGAAATTATTACCAATCGAGAATCCCACACTTCACCGGGGCTGAATCCACTGCTTCCCAACAGCATGTAGATAGAATGAATGTAGCTTTTGACTACATGGAATTAGAATAGGAAACCATGAATATGAGGATTTTTTCCCAAAGCTGAGGAGAGGCTAAGAAATGGTTCAAAAGCTTAACTCCCCACATCACGCATGACCTCCCTTCCCCTTACCAAACTTTCATAAACAAATGGGAAATCAAGAAAAACCCTCTTCAGATCCTCTCGGAATATAGAAATCTTAAAAGAAACACAAGGGAAAGTGTCCAATACTACTGCAATATGTTCAATAGTGTTTACAACGCATTATCGCCAAACATGAAACCCTCATTAGGCCTGGACTTAGCTAAATTACCAAAAGGTTTTGACCCCAACATGGCCTATCAACTGAGAGAAAGAGAGCCCCTAACCTTAGAAGACATGCAAAAAGGAGCTATAAGTGTAGAGGCCAACTTAATTGGAAAAAGAGCTAGGCTAAGATCAGAAAACAAGGTAACTTACAAATATGATACCATGCCCTCCACCTCCTCATTTGATTCCAAGATGGATAACCTTATTAAGACCATGGAGAGAATGATGGAGAAAATAAGCATAAATTAAAGAGCACCCCCTAGGGACAACCAACCAAATCCCCAAAACAGAAACCGAAATTAGAAATTTAGAAGAGACCTGCCCCAAAACAGACCAGGGGAAAATGATCAACAAATCATGCCACCCTTCCAAGATAACTATGTTGATGAAGGGGAAATAGATATTGAACAACCAGATGAAAATCATCTAAACTTAATAGGCTCTGTAGTGAGGGTGAGGTTTTTCTCACAGAAGAAGAACAAGTTTTTTTCTCCTCAAACCAAGATGAAACAAGTATGAAAAATTGGAAAAATGACAAATTTGCTATGTATAGGTGATAAAATTCTAACATAATTTCTTTCTCCAAAAATGGTTGAGAGGCATAGGCTTGGTGTTTTCAAGGAGGTTGTCAAATTTAAAAGAGCCTTAAGAAGCCTCTGGCAGTTAGAAAGAGGGGCAATGTTTTAAATATGCCACCTGCAAGACCACAAAGTATAAAAGACAGTGAGAGAATTAGAAAGGGAAACAAACCTTATTAAAGTGGGTTTTCACTTTAATTTTTATCAAAGGGTATAAAAAAAACTCAACAAGGCATCCTCCCTTTATCATTTGGAGTTTTACAGACACAGTGAGGGTTTTCAAAATTTTCAAACAAAGTCCTCCGCAAAAATTTTCGAGCGTTGCACACCTGTAGCCTTCACCTATGTATTTTTCCATTGAGTGTTGTGTGCCTATAGAGTGGTGTTGCGCTCCTGGTAGATTTTCCCACTGTGCAGGAGAAGGGCATGACACTCTGTTCAATCACCCAGCAGCGTTGCGCTCCTGCCATTGAATGAATCACCCACTGGGCAGAGCTGCGCTCCTACCATTGCTCCACCCTCTGTACGAAGGTGCATTCAGGAAGCTACCCACATTGCTACGCTCCTGCCACTACTCCAGCCTTCCACATGGAACTCTGTTTAGCCACCCGGTAGCGCTGCGCTCCCGCCACTGCTCCAAATACTGAACGACAACATGTTCAGGCAGCTTCCCACGGTGCTGCGCTCCTGCCACTGCTCAAAACGCTGAACGATAGTGTGTTCAGGCACCCGACTCCCTCGGTGCTATGCTCCTGCCATGGTGTTGCGCTTCTACCACAGCACTGCACTCTGGCCACGGTGCTGCACTCCTGGCACTATTTTGTAGTTTTTGCTCCAATTCAAATTTAGACTGACCCGAGCTTTCCCACAAGCTTCTTGATCCATTTTATCTATTGTTTTGCGCTTCAAGAGGTATTGTCAACCTTTTCCTCCATATGCATGTCTTCCTAGAGATAAGACAACTCATAAATTTGAAAGTTGGTTTAGGAAAGAGCAGTGAAATCTTAAAGAAGCCCTTGGCCTGCACATTGTTGATGCCTTGACCTAGCTAGGAAAATTCATCATCTTCTTTAGATCCTTTTCCACATCATTTCACTAGCAGAGTCATCCCCTTTAAAGATTGTGAGGCAGGGGTAAAAAGCAAAATGTCTGAAGAGAAGAATGATGACATTGATGAGTCAAGCCAAAGGCCTAAAAAATAGCCAAAGAAGGGAGGGATGCCAAAGAGGTTTGAGCCTATAAACACTAAAGATCTGATAACCTCCCCTACTATTTTGACCTGTTTTCAACAGTTGAGTTGCTATGAATTCTGTAAAAAGTACAAAAGCTTCAGAGTCACCCTCAGTTGACCAAGCTCTTTGCCCTAAACCTTCATAAAAATCAAGTATGCCTAGCTAGGGTAAAATTTGAGTTGAATCCATATGCTATCTCTAGGGCCACTGGAATGCCTTGCATAGGAGAAAGGTGGTTAAAAAAAAAGTATATAAACCTAAGTCACTATTGCCCATTCTTGAAACCAAATTGTCAAGCTATCTGTAAAACCATGTTCCCCTTCTCTCATCTATTAGACAGATATTCTCTCCTGGTGAGGATCATCATGAAGTACTTCACCTGTGAGGGTAGGTTCTCTAGAGTCTATTCATACCACATAAGGCTCCTCATGCACTTCACCAAAACAAAGTTGCCACACATGCCCTCCTATATGTGCAAAAGTATTGAGAAAATGGCCTCCATCATGTAGAAAAGACCTCCCTCCTAGCACATGTCAAGCCTTTTTCATCATTCCCTAATAAAAATGATTGTCTCACACCAACTAGAAAAACAGGGCATCCCCTGGGAGGTTTTCATTACCCACGATGATTTCACAACACCATAGCCCACTGCTCTACAAAGTCTACAATCATCATCTCAAAATCCTCCTCACACACCTCTAGAACCCTCCACTAACCTTGGTTCATCTCCTTCACATGAGTCATTTCCTCAAATAGACCTTCCTCATTTACCTTCCCCTAAGAAATCTAAAAATGAAGAAGGCAGTGATGGCCATGAAGAAAGAAGTAAGAAAGAGGATGATCAAAATGAACAAAAAATTCAAGGAGAGGAAGATAGTCACAAAAAGGAAGATAGCCAAGAAAAACAAATAGTGAGGGAAAGGATAATGAGAGTAAAGGGAAAAGTGAAGAAGAAGAAGGTAGCAGTGAGGGAGATAGCCAAGAAGAAATTAATAAAGGCAATGACAAGGATGAATGTGTTGATAAATGTGAAAATAGAGTTGAAACCAGTGATCCCCATAATGAGAAAAAGAGCCAAAACAATGGGTCTCATGAGGAAAACAAAAATGACACTGAGAATGCATATGAAGATAGTGGAGAGGAGACATATGAAAGCAATCAGGAAAAAAAAAATGATAGTGACAAGAATGGAAAAGACAGTCAAGAAACAGATTTAAAATTTTTTTTCCATAGGAAATAAAATGATGACAAAGGGCCAACCAATGAAGGTACCTAAGGCAGTGACCATGAATAAAAAACAAACAACAGTAAGGAAGACCAAGAGGGTGATGATAGCATGGAAGGAGGTGAAGAGAATGAAGCAGAAAACAATGTTACAAATGCAAAGCTTGAAAAATATGATGAAGGTGTTGAAAATGATGAAGATTATGGGACAAAAACAGTGTGTTAGTCATCAGTATTTTTCACTTGTTAGTGATGACTAGATCCATAGCTGAGTTTTCTAGAAGCTGATCTCCATATGTCAATTTTTCATCTAGAAAACCCTCATAAAATTTTTTTCGCCCTCCTACTTTTCAGTCCGCCCATGTCAAAGTTAAACCTCATTATCACTATCCTATCTAGCTTTAGCCCTCTTGATGCCTTACATTAGCTCTAAAAGGATAATCAGAATGCATAAAGAAAAGCCTCCCTTAAGTTAGGAAGTGGTGCTTTAAGGCATTATACCCTTGCCAACCATCAAAAGGCCAAAAACCTCCATCTTTGCTACGGACCAATCATGACAGACACTCCACTCTTGCAAATGAAATTGATAACAACCCTAAGTCGCGCCACTTACACACCCCTAAGTCTTAGCAATGCATAGACCATAGTCTCGAAGCTGATTTTAGGTGTTTCACAGTGTTTTATGGGTTTTACAAAGGCGAAACATGTCATCATCTCGGGAGAAAATTCTTGAATCCACATTCGGAAGAACAATACTTCTCAATGAAAACATGAACACCGAGATACATGCGGCTTCCCGGTAAGGAGTTTCTCATCAAGCTCTTGCAACTTCATTCAGCCTGAAAAGACGGTAGAGGAAAAACAACACTGTCAAAAATACTTGTAATTTGTCATGGCCAAGAACCTCCTTCATCTATAAGCAGAGGGTTAAGGTGCCTCCTTCATCTACAAGTAGAGGGCTATGGCCAATGTTTGACTTAAAGGATTGCAACTGACTGTGAGATAGATATGCTTTAATAAACAGTGAGACAGTAACACATTGACTAGGGTTTTTCTGAAGCAAATTAATGATTGCAGGCATAGGTGAAAGCAGTAAGGTTTTCAATTTTGTTTGCTTGCCATCATGTGTAAGGAACCCTTGTCAAGCATGTTTATCAAAAAATCTTCAGATATTTCACCAAGTGAGAGGCCTCCTTCATTCATAAGCAGATGGCCAAAGCGTTAATTGATTTCAAGGTCTGTTTGAACAGAGAAAAATGTGAAGAGAACAAAAAGGAAAAAGCAGGGGTACCACTGCCATCAAAGGAGATCAAGCTCATCTCTTAACAAGGTTTTGATAAAAGACAATGCACAGCTCCAACAAAATAAATTTTGAACAGTAGTGATAAGATGAGTCATTGCACAGGTGAAAGGACATAATAGTGATTATGTTTCAAAGTACTGGTCTGCTCCAATCATAAAAAGATGTCCTTCAGGTCGCTTTGCACAAGTTGACAAAGAAATTTTGAGTTCTTCTCTTCCCAAGAAAGGTATTGAAACTAGACTCAGTGTTTCATAAGCATGAAAAATGAATTTTTCTATACTTTCTGTTTCTGGAGAAGGTTTTAACACAAATATAAACATGTTCTTTATAGAAGGTTAATGGTATCATATTAGTGCATTCTGAATAAGGGAGGGGTGTTAGGAAAGGCACCTTTTTAGACAGAGAATGATAAACATAAGTGAGTGCAACTGCAGTTTTTCACCTCTAATAAAAATCAGTTTCACAGTGGGCATCATTAACTCTGGAGCATTAAGAGCAAGGTATGTAAGCCACTGTCACAAAGGTGGACACCTTCCCTTTGAAAACAAATCAAGATACTCTACTGCTACAATTTGAATAAGGGTAAATCAGTAAGTTCTAGATACGGTATGTAAGATTTCCATTACCTTTGAAGCACAAGGTAAACTTATAAACTGACAGGTTTTATCATCATTGGAGAAAGGTTGTGAAAACAGATAGTCAAAATGATAAAAAGGGGTCTTGATCTCGGAACAAACTCTGCCATCATGGTCAAAAGGAAGTCAAGCATTTGTCAAAAAGGCAATCCTTCATAAACAAAGTAAAGGACACTCATCCTCCTGCTCATAAGAGAATGCCTTCAAACAGCTCATCACAGTGGAAAAGAAGGCAAAGTACATTTGGTTTTCCAAAGAAAGTCTGCTCCTATAACAAAGTCAAAGATACCTTGCTGGTATATTTTGAGCAGAGGAAAGGTGTTAGAAGAAGCGCCCTTGAGTATAGATAGAGGATGAAAGAGTTTAAGTGAATGCAAATGAAGCGGTGTACCCACAGTCAAAAAGAGGCTCAAATATCTCATCTCAACAAATACCAAGGGATAGTAAAATTTGCATGGTTGTTGAATCATAATACCTCTGCCACAGTAAAATTAGGGTTAAGGAGCGCCCAGGCAGTTTGTTTCAAAATGATTTTATGACCAAACAGAGATGATATTTACAAAAGTGAGAGAGGTTTTTATCCCTCATAGGTTCAAAAATAAAAACCTCCTTTCGTTTCTACGCAGGTATCATGGTTTGTGAGAAACGTGAAAAATTCAGATGTCACGGGAGAATTTCTGCACCAGGATTCATCATTTTTACCAGTGATGGGACAGTAAGATTTTGAAAAACCAAATTGACTCAAAATGAAAAAAATCAAGTTTTTATGGAAAATATACTTCCATATATTTCTTATGAGCCATCTCAGGCCAAATTCTGACAACAGGAAGGCATCCAAAAGTAGCCTGCAATCAACGCTATGTTTTTCTGCACCAGCATTCACCATTTTTGACCAGTGATGGGACAGTCAGTTTTTGAACACCCAAATGGACACCGAATGAAACAAATAAAGAATATTTGGAAATTTGACTTCACTATCTTTCCAACGAGCCATCTCGTGCCCAATTCCGACACCGGGAAGGCATTCAAAAATGGCCTACAAACAGCTCTATGCATTTCTGCACCAGGATTCACCAATTTTGACCAGTGTTGGGAAAATCAATTTTTGAAGGATCAAATGGACACCAAATTAAAAAATTAAAGTTTTTATGGAAATTATACTTCCACAGCCTTGCAACGAGCCATCTCGCGCCCAATTCTGACACCGGGAAGGCCTTCAAAATGGACTGCAAACTTGCGCGATGCTCCTGGAAAAGTGTGCGGCGCGCCTGTGCACAAAATTTACAAAGGAATGAACTGCTGTGCGACGCGCTTGTAGCAGCCCACGGAACTCCTGTAGAAATGATCAAGAAAATCACTTAAAAACCTTCAAAAACTCTTTATAGAGCTTCTCAAACAGTTAAACAAGGGCTGCCATCCATTTTTAAGGGTCTTGTTACAATTCAAAATGATGTGTTGAATGTTTTGAAGAAATTTGTCACTATGGGAGGTTAGAGGAGTGATTCTTTAGCTTCAAAGAGCCTAAAATGCCCTCAAAAAATGCCAAAACATCACACTCCTGTTTTAGTAGGGTTTTCAAATCATTAAGGACATCCTAACTACTTTAGCACAAACCCTAATCTCTGTCAGCTGTATGCATTGGTAAAAATAGTGGTAAGGAAGGTTGATGTTTTTGTTTAAAAGATTCAGGCATGCAATAACTTTGTTTGCCCAGCATTGTCATAGTAAAGTAATGTGTTTGATGGATGACAAAGGACCATACAAATTTCCCTCAACACAATATTGAAAGGCTGGAGGCACTATTTTAGAGAGAGAAACACAGTATTTGGAAAAGTAAAACAATGACCTAATTTCATGAAAAGTGATCATTGAAAAGGTGTTTTTGTCACTGTCAAAGGTCATCTCTATATGGTGAAAAGAAAAGTCAGAGTTGCCTCCTTATCCATAAAACAAACTTTAGGGTGTGAAGCTATTGTTGCATTTTGAAGGTGTTTTGTCAAAAATCTGTGTGAGAGAGCAGTGATTACAAGAGCAGTGTTTTGTTTGAAAAGGAGTGTTGTTGTTATTCGACTGCTACAAAACCTTTGTTAACACATCAAACTTTAAAATCCCTATCGCCCTGTCCTATAAACAGTCACCTTTGACTGTATGTACACCTTGTTTGATTGTGAAATAGTGTTGAAGATATTTGATTGAAAGGCATACCAATAAGGAGGCAGGGTTTTGAAGCTAAGAAGATTGTGTTTGACCTTCTTCTAAAAAAGGACAAGGGTGTCTTATGTCCTCAAAACATCACAAAGCAGAGTACTCTTAAACACAATACATAAGAAGATCTTTTTGACTGTGTTCATATTGTTGAGTTTATTGGTATTAGACTGCTACAAGGCCTTTGTAATCACTTTAAAAGCATTACAACTTTGTCACCTTATCCTATAAACAAAAGCCTTTGAATATATAGGTACACTTTGTGATTAACTGTTTTCATATGGTTAAATCCACTGATGGAGTGGCTTACTCCAGAGGGGAGCGGTGTTTTGAAATGAGAAGGTTATGGTTTTTTTTTGGCTGAAGTACAAGGTTCTGCTGTGTCCTCAAAACATCAAAAGCAGGGCACCCCTACTACAAAACCCAGAAGAGGTCACTTGGACTGTGTTTCTTTAACTGACTGTGTTTTTGGTGAAATTTTATTGTTGAGTGGCATGCAAAGAGAAAGGGCAGTATTTTGAAAGGGAGCATAGTGAGGCAAGGCAGCAAGGTGAAGAAGAACACAGTGATGAAAAGCAGCGCCATGAAGAAACTCAAAATAGTGATGAAAAAGGAGGCTAAAGAGAAGCGCCCAACACGAAAAGAGAAGAAGGACACATCAAGACTTGAAATTTTGGATTCAGTTTCGGAGCATGTTTATAGGGACCCTTGAGGGTCATGCACACCAATTTCGGGCACTTTTTGACAATTTTTGGTTTTTTGGCATTTTTGGGTTTTTGGTCGAAAACTCATAATTTCGCCATTTCAGTTTGAGGATTTTTCAAGGGAGGAGGATGATACCAGTTGATGCCATAATTTCATGATCAGGTCCTCAGCGATTTTCAGAGCATTTGGAGATCATTCACCCCCTCAAATTGGCGAAAAATGCTCACTTTTTGCATATTCTGCCCGGCGTATCAGCACTCTGCAATTTCCTGGCTTTTTACACACAGGTACAGATTTGGAAGACTTCCAGGCATCAGAATGAGTTTATTTCAGTTGCACCGGAAAGTAGAGATAGAGAGCTTTTCAACGGGCCATCATGAGCCTCATTTCGACACCGGAAAGGCTGCCAAATGTTTCCGGCAATTCAGGGGACCTTTTCCTGATATAAATTTGAAGTATTTTTGTAATTTTTGAACCTCAAAAATCTGTTTTTTCCAAATGTGCGTTTAGCTATTTTTGCACTTGGAAAATGTTGCAAAGTCAATATAATTTCCGTTTTTAGCATTTTTTAGATATTTTATGGGATATTTTGTGCCTTGGGCTTTGCAAAGCCTCAAGGACAAGTTTAGATATTTTGATTAGGCCAATGGGATAGCTAGTTGCACCATGAGGTTTTCCTCACTTGAGCCTATTTATTCCACAAGGCTTCATTGTAAAACAAGGTTGAACTTGAGAGAAGAATCAATACATTGGTCATATGAGCTTTGAAGAACATACTTGTGTTATGATTTTGGACTGCCTCTTGGATGCTTTTGATGAATGATGAAGGATTGTTGATGGATTCCATGACATGGTAGAATGGTATAGTGTTTCTTGCTTTGTTGTTGTCTTCTATTTTTCATTCATGATACATGCTTCTTGCTGCTATAGATCAGTAGAGATTAATTTTGAGATATGCCCATGGAGGCACCTCAAAATTCCTGAATCTTCATAGCTTTATGTTTTCTTCTTCCTTAGTTGTACTAAAGAATTCTTAACTGCTCTTTGGTAACTTAAGGATACTGTTTGCTAGTTTTATTCATAAGTTCTATGTATGTTGAGTAGGATGTATGGTGTGCCCTGCTTACCTATAAGTTGTCCATAGTTCTGTCCATGAAACTATCTCTTTGACTGATTAGTTTATCATCTTGTTGAACCAAGGAGGCCTAGTCCCGATCTAGCCCTTTGCCTAAAACTATGAAATCTTGTTTGTCAAAGTGCCCAATAACTTAAAGACTGTGTTTAGGCGTTCCGGCATAGTATTTTGAGTTGTTAGTCCTTCTTATGTGTTTTCCCCAAAGTCTGATAGCCATTTCCCAAAGTTAGAGGGTCTTATACTTCTATGCATGGTTGGAATGTTTGATTTCTATGTATTAATTAGCTCATAGTTACATTTAGCATGATTAATGGCTTGCTATAACATGTTTATGTCTGCTATCAACTAGTTACACTTGAAATCCCTCGTCTTTCACAAGCTTGATGTCCATTTACTCCATTTTGCCCAAATATATTTTCTACTTTGAATCAAATCGGCCCTACAGCAGCCTTACATCATCATCTCATAGCTTCCTTGACCTATTTGACCCCATAGCCCAGTTGATCTAACTTCTTATTATCCATTTTTATATCTTTGATCAGTTTTATCCCTCACAAACTTAAAAAACCAAAAATCAAAAAACTCACTTCATAACTAGCCTAATATCAAAACACCATAAGCGAACACACCGATATCTTTTACATCTAATAGAGAGAGCCCTCTCTGAGTCCAGGAAGGCTAGGTCCTTGGGCTCCAAAGCTTGGTTTGATGTTACATCGTCATTTGGCTCACCAATCGGCCAAATCACGGAACCCTAACATAATGGCGATCACGGTGGGACTTTGAGTTAGTGACAATCTAAGGACACCTTAGAACTCTATAAGTCCCTTATTTTTAAGAATACTTACCAGTGAGCCACCTCATCGCCACCCTAACATAATGGCGATCATGGTGGGACATATTGAGTTCATGATAGTCTAGCAAACTTTTATAGACTCCTTAGTCCTTCAAATTTTAACTTAAACCATCAACCTTTAGAATCATTTAGTGTAAAATCTCTACTTCACCATCTTAGCAAAGTGATGAATTAGGTTTATAACACTCTTACATCCTAGGCTGCACATAAAACTCAGAGAAACCCCAAAATACTCCCTTAGATTGGTTTTTGACAACATTGGTGGTGGACCATACAAGTATATCTCAAAAGAAACTGATAATCCACCTGGCGACTCCACTAACATCTAGTAGGCCTTACTATTTTACCAAACTCTAGGTTACTATCCGATAGACCTATCCCATCGCTCACTAACATAGCGGGAGATGGTGGGACACTGAGTACATGATAGTCTAGCAAACTCTTGTAGACTCTTTGGTCCTTTAGATACTTAAACAAGCAAGCAGTCCATAGACCCATTTTTAGAGTAAACTCTTTTTGTTCTCATCACCCTAGCAAAGTGTTGAAACAAGTCTAGGATACTTTAAACCATAGGCTGCACATAAAACTCAGAAAATCCAAAAACATTCCCAGATTAGTTACTGGTGGTGGACCATAGCTGTCTTCACAAAAACAACCCAGTTCCACCTGGCGACTCCACTAATCCATCCCTTTTATTTTGACCATCCTTCACCTTAGTAGAACTTTAGAGAAACCACTCATTCAGAACATTCACCAATACCATTCTCTCTAAACTCTAGATCCAAAATCTAGCTTCACGAAGAATTAACACCAGATCCCATCCAGACCCAAACCCTCCTATCATAGTAGATGACCCAAATAATATTCTGTGGCAAGCTTCCGAAACTGATCATCTAGCTACTAGTAGATCCATCCGTAAAACAAGATCAGTACCTAAAAATCTCACTATCCTACCAAATTCACCTTTTGAAATAGAGTCATCAAAAATTCTTCTCAGAAGCAAATCATATAGTAAGATAAACTTTGACGATCTTAAATCCCTATACCCACCATAGAGTCCTAGTAGAGAAGCTTCACCTACCACTCCTCCTGACTCCCAGCTTCTCTATCAATTTGGCTCCTATCATCCCAGATCTGCTCAAAACCAGATCACTAGTCCAAGTTCATCCACCACACCTGGTCAAACCGCCACTATTCCAAACACC
The DNA here is from genome assembly GCA_034641835.2 of Pinus albicaulis. NCBI lineage: Eukaryota > Viridiplantae > Streptophyta > Pinopsida > Pinales > Pinaceae > Pinus > Pinus albicaulis. Next base: position 522,063 of record JAXQQM020066223.1, on the reverse strand, counting down.
TCATCTCACCCTACTAGTCCTCATCTTGTACACCATCCATTAGCTCCAGTCATGGCAGCTTGGTACGCACCTTTGGTGTTGCCACCGCATTTGGCTCCTCTCCCAAACAAATATCAAGAAAAAATCCCACACTTTACTGGAGAAGACACCACCACACCTCAACAGCATATAAGCAGGATGACTAATGCTTATGAATACCTGGAGGTACAAGACGAGACTGTCAGAATGAGAATATTTGCCCAAAGTCTTGGTGGTGAACCCAAAGCATGGTTCAAAATCTTGACTCCAAATAGCATCCACGATATCCCAGAACTACATCAAGTCTTCAGAAATAGGTGGGAAATCCGAAGGAACCCTATTCAAATCCTGTCAGAATATAACAACCTAAAACAGGAAAATGGGGAAAGTGTCCAGGCATACTGCACTAGGTTCAATAGTGTGTATAACGCCCTCCCGCCTCACTTCAAACCCCCACTTGGTTTAATCTTGGAAAAATTCCCCGAGGGTTTTGATCCAGACATGACATATCATCTGAGAGACAAGGATCCCCCTACCCTAGAGGAAATGCAACAAATAGCCATAAAAACAGAAGCCAACTTAGCAGAAAAAAGAGCGAGGACTAGATTAGAAGGAAAAGTCCCATATAGAGATAAGGTCTCCACTTCATCTCCTTCCCTAGATCCTAGAATAGATGGCCTGATCAAATCCATGACAAAGATGTGGGAAAAAATGAGTGAAAAAGTGCCTCCTAGGGACAACCAACCAAACCCTCAAAACCGGAAACAAGGCTTTAGAAAAGATCAGTCTCAAAATAAACCAAGAGGAAATGATCAGCAGATCAGACCATCCTTCAGTGAGAATTATGTTGATGAAGAGAATAAGGATACCACACCCATTGATGAAAATCATTGGAAACTCATAGGTTCTGATAACGAGAGTAAGGTTTACCTCACAGCAGAAAAGCAAGAGTTATGCTCCCCGAGTCAGGACGAAACCGACTATGAAGATCTCGAAGATCCTGCCATAGATTTTCAGAATGCCATTATAGAAGCTCATAGGAAGTATAACCTTAGAAGCAGAAAAAACCAAGATCGCTCCAAGAAGAGTAGCCCTGACACTGCTAAAACCTCTGACACCATCCTTAAAAAAGCCATGGATAGCAACAAAATTATGGCTAAGAAAATTGATCAAAACAAAGATAAAGCTATTCAAACAAGTCTTAGCTCGGATACTCCTAGTACCTCCACAAAGACTCCCGAGGCGACTGTGTCAAACAAGGTCTCAAACCAGAATCAACAAATTAAGAGCATAGAAAAGGTCATGTCCGAAAAATCTGAAACAAATCTGCCCAAACTACAAACTCCTTTTAGTTTCGAAGGGGAAGTTTCCGAAATAAAAATTACCATACCCCTTACTGAGCTAATAACTATAGATAGGTATAGATCTCAAATTTTCAAAGTTTTTGACATAGGGAGCGAGGCAGATACTTTAAATCTAACTGAAAACAAACCCGAGCTCTTATCCGGCCCGAAAATAGAAGGTCAATACCAAGAAGGATCTGTTTCTCCTTCCTATGTGAGCCTGAACATACGGGACAAGATATTACATAATGCCATGTTAGATTCTGGTGCCTCCCATAACCTCATGCCTAAAGCAGTCATGGAAAACCTGGGACTAGAAGTAACTCAACCTCTAGTAACTCAAGCAGTCATGGAAAACAATACTCCCATTTATTCCACTCATTCCAATTTAGATTATTTTATCTTATACAATGAAAGTGATATAAACAAGCAGATAATGGAAAAGGAAGAAGTTCTCAAACCATCAGAAACGCATTTTCCGTTACTAGATGCAGAAACTAATAACCAAAACTTCTCTGATCTTTCTCCTGTTAATCCTGCATATCATAAGTCAGAAAATAGATTTGTAAATCAAGTTGAAGAAAAGCAATCTGGCAGTCCAATGTACATGGCTAGTGACATTGCTTATGTTAATAATTCTCAAATGTTTGATCAATATGTTGACTTATATGATTTCCAAACAGAAGCTAACTTTGCAGAAGATTCAGTTTTTGATTTTCGGGAGGAATCTCAGTTTCATAAACTTGAGAAAAGTGAGCAGCCATTACAGGTCATCTATAACACTGATAAGGAGAGCTTTGAGATTTTAGAAGTAAGTGAAGAGTCTTAGACTCTTTGCTCTACTTCACTTCAGCCCATCAGAGATAACATTCACATAATTGGAGATCAATAGTTTTTCAGCTTTGATGATGAGTTTGAGGAAGATGATGAATTTCTTGAGCATGTTGTAAATGAGAAGCCTTTTCCTGAAATGGTTGAGGAAGTCATTTTGGACACGGAATCTTCCTTAACTCCATATTTGCAACCACCAAGTTCCATTGAGTTACAAATTGCAGATGAAGAAAAAGAGGTTGATAAACACATGAGAGTTGTCACACTGTCCTTTCAAGATAATTTACTATCAAAGTGTATCCTTGCTCATCAACCTGATAACCTTCACACAGTGTTCAGCCTGCCCTATCAAAATACATCAGCTTGGCAAGAAAACTACACTGCAATGTGTGATGAGTCTAACATTTCAAGTGATCAGGAGCAAAAGGAAGAGTTGCTTTACCAGGAGAATCCCAAATATAGTCAAGTGGAAGAAAGAGTAGTCCTGAATGAAGCCTATATCTCAAATCCTCTAGATCAGGTATTATTCCAAGATCCATTTGCTGTTTTCCTTGAGAAATCTAAAAGAGTAGTCCTGAATAAAGCCTATATCTAAAATCCTCTAGATGAGGTATTATTCCAAGATCCATTTGTTGTTTTCCTTAAGAAATCTATAGGGGTAGTGGGTTCTATCATAAACAAGTCGCTACCAAGAATGAAAAATAACTTAAACACTGCTGTCCAAAAACAAACCAAGTGGGAGTGGCCTTTTCAGAATTTCTGCATCATGAAAAAACTAAACCAGAATCCCCCATGTTGCATTGGAAAGAAGAGTTCACCAAATATATGTTGTGTATAGTTTAGATTAAGATAGAATGACAATAGTAGAAAATAAGCTCAGCCTCGTGAGCACTTTTTTCATTTGTAGTTTGTTTGAAGAAAAAGAAAAAAAGCAGAAAATACAAAAACAATGAAAACTAGAAAAAGAGGGCAGTTTCTAAAAAGCAGTGGTAAAGCACCATGTTCCAAAAAACAGTCCTTCGGAAAGCGAGCAAGTCTAAATGCCGCTACTAGTACTTCAATGTCTTGTTCATCTATCTAGCCTAATCATAGCTGAGCATGTTTAAATTTATTTGCTGATAAGTTAGTGAGTGAAAAATATGGTCAACATTGTGTAAGATTGACTTATCACAGAGAGTAGATTAGGGAGAGATTCTGGTTCCACATGCCTAAAACAGAACCAAAGAGAGAAGCAAGGGATGAAAAATACATTGTACTTCTTAGCCCCACTTTTCTAAATTTATTTTATGCAGAATAATATTTGTGTGCAGCTTGTCTTTTATGCCGCAAATGCATCACAAATCAGACTGTCTAATCCTAATTTGATCATTTTAAATTTCATGTTTTAGATTAGAGAACAAAATCTTGTCAAACTACTTAATCTTGAAAGTTGATCTAGTATAGGTAGAGTAATGAAGGAGTTCATCAGTTTAATCTGAACTCCCGGCTGATATAAGAGTAGAAATAGATGTGTTCATTTTGCAAAAAGAAAAATATACATTTTCAAAAGGCTGCTAGTTCAAATGCGCCAAAGAGAAGAAAAAATGTTAGGAAAGATAGTGGGGTAGGTAGAAATATCATTGATGTTAACCATGCTGTCACTTTTCAGAAATAGCATCAAAGAAGCGTGAAATTTTGCGCCAATGGGTAAGGCACTGATCTTCATAAGCCAAAGATCTGAATTCTGGACAGCTCCTGACGAGGAGCCGCCCTCCCCAAATGGAGCCACTGTTAGTCATCAGTATTTTTCACTTGTTAGTGATGACTAGAAACATAGCTGAGTTTTCTAGAAGCTGATCTCCATATATCAATTTGTCATCTAGAAAACCCTCATAAAACTTTTTTAGCCCTCCTACTTTTCAGTCTGCCCATGTCAAAGTTAAACCTCATTATCACTATCCTATCTAGCTTTAGCCCTACTGGTCTGCCCATCAGCTCTAAAAGGATAATCCAAGTCTGTTTCAAAAGCCTCCCTTAAGTTAGGAAGTGGCGCTTTAAGGCATTGTACCCTTGGCAACCATCAAAAGGCCAAAAACCTCCATCTGCTACAGACCAATCATGACAGACCTCCCACTCTGCAAATGAAATTGATAACAGCCCTAAGTTGCGCCACTTACACACCCCTAAGTCTCAGCAATGCATAGACCATAGTCTCAAGCTGATTTTAGGTGTTTTACAGTGTTTTATGGATTTTACAAAGGCAGGAAACATGTCATCATCTCAGGAGAAACTTCTTGAATCCACATTCAGAAGAACAACTGTTTCTCAATGAAAACATGAGCCTGAGATACATCTGCAGGGTAAGGATTTTCTCATCAAGCTCTTGCAACTTCATTCAGTTTGAAAAGACGGTAGAGGAAAAACAACACTGTCAAAAAGACTTGTAATTTGTCATGGCCAAGAACCTCCTTCATCTATAAGCAGAGGGTTAAGGCGCCTCCCTCATCTACAAGTAGAGGGCGATGTCCAATGTTTGACTTAAAGGATTGCAACTGACTGTGAGATAGATATGCTTTAATAAACAGTGAGACAGTAACACATTGACTAGGGTTTTTCTGAAGCAAATTAATTATTGCAGGCAGAGGTGAAAGAAGTAAGGTTTTCAAGTTTGTTTTCTTGCCATCATGTGTAAGGAACCCTTGTCAAGCATGTTTATCAAACAATCTTTAGATATTTCGCCAAGTGAGAGGCCTCCTTCATTCATAAGCAGATGGCCAGAACGTTAATTGATTTCAAGGTCTATTTGAACAGAGAAAAATGTGAATAGAACAAAAAGGAAAAAGCAGGGGTACCACTGCCATCAAAGGAGATCAAGCTCATCTCTTAACAAGGTTTTGATAAAAGACAATGCACAGCTCCAACAAAATAAATTTTGAACAGTAGTGATAAGATGAGTCATTGCACAGGTGAAAGGACATAATAGTGATTATGTTTCAAGGTACTGGTCTGCTCCAATCATAAAAAGATGTCCTTCAGGTCGCTTTGCACAAGTTGACAAAGAAATTTTGAGTTTTTCTCTTCCCAAGAAAGGTATTGAAACTAGACTCAGTGTTTCATAAGCATGCAAAATGAATTTTACTATACTTTCTGTTTCTGGAGAAGGTTTTAACACAAATATAAACCTGTTCTTTATAGAAGGTTAATGGTACCATATTAGTGCATTCTGAATAAGGGAGGGGTGTTAGGAAAGGCACATTTTTAGACAGAGAATGATAAACATAGGTGAGTGCAACTGTAGTTTTGCACCTCTAATAAAAATCAGTTTCACAGTGGGCATCATTAACTCTGGAGCATTAAGAGCAAGGTATGTAAGCCACTGTCACAAAGGTGGACACTTTCCCTTTGAAAACAAATCAAGATACTCTACTGCTACAATTTGAATAAGGGTAAATCGGTAAGTTCTAGATACGGTATGCAAGATTTCCATTACCTTTGAAGCACAAGGTAAACTTATAAACTGACAGGTTTTATCATCATTGGAGAAAGGTTGTGAAAACAGATAGTCAAAATGGTAAAAAGGGGTCTTGATCTCGAAACAAACTCTGCCATCATGGTCAAAAGGAAGCCAAGCATTTGTCAAAAAGGCCATCCTTCATAAACAAAGTAAAGGACACTCATCCTCCTGCTCATAAGAGAATGCCTTCAAGCAACTCATCACAGTGGAAAAGAAGGCAAAGTACATTTGGTTTTCCAAAGAAATTCTGCTCCTATAACAAAGTCAAAGATACCTTGCTGGTATATTTTGAGCAGAGGAAAGGTGTTAGAAGAAGCGCCCTTGAGTATAGACAGAGGATGAAAGATTTTAAGTGAATGCAACTGAAGCAGTGTACCCACAGTCAAAAAGAGGCTCAAATATATCATCTCAACAAATACCAAGGGATAGTAAAATTTGCATGGCTGTTGAATCATAATACCTCTGCCACAGTAAAATTAGGGTTAAGGAGCGCCCCGGCAGCTTGTTTCAAAATGATTTTCTGACCAAAAAGAGATGATATTTACAAAATTGAGAGAGATTTTTGTCCCTCATAGGTTAAAAAATAAAAACCTCCTTCACTTTCTACACAGGTATCATGGTTTGTGAGAAATGTGAAAAATTCAGATGTCACGGGAGAATTTCTGCACCAGGATTCATCATTTTGACCAGTGATGGGACAGTCAGATTTTGAACAACCAAATTGACTCTAAATTAAAAAATTCAAGTTTTTATGGAAAATATACTTACATATCTTTCCGATGAGCCATCTCGGGCCAAATTCTGACAACAGTAAGGCATCCAAAAGTAGCCTGCAATCAACGCTATGTTTTTCTGCACCGGCATTCACCATTTTTTACCAGTGATGGGAAAGTTAGTTTTTTAACACCCAAATGGACACCAAATCAAATAAATCAAAAATATTTGGAAATTATACTTCCCTATCTTTCCAACGAGCCATCTCATGCCCAATTCCGACACCGGGAAGGCATTCAAAAATGGCCTACAAATAGCTCGATGCATTTCTGCACCAGGATTCACCAGTTTTGACCAGTGTTGGGAAAATCAATTTTTGAATAATCAAATGTACACAAAATTAAAAAATTCAAGTTTTTATGAAAATGACACTTCCACAGCTTTCCAACGAGCCATCTCGCGCTCAATTCCGACACCGAGAAGGCCTTTAAAATGGACTGCAAACTTGCGCGACGCTGCTGGAAAAGTGCGCGACGCGCCTGTGCACAAAATTTACAAAGGAATGTACTGCTGCGCGACGCGCCTGTAGCAGCCCGCGGCACTCCTGTAGAAATGATCAAGAAAATCACTTAAAAACCTTCAAAAACTCTTTATAGAGCTGCTCAAACAGTTAAACAAGGGCTGCCATCCATTTTTAAGGGTCTTGTTACAATTCAAAGTGATGTGTTGAATGTTTTGAAGAAATTTGTCACTATGGGAGGTTAGAGGAGTGATTCTTTAGCTTCAAAGAGCCTAAACTGCCCTTAAAAAATGCCAAAACATCACACTCCTATTTTAGTAGGGTTATCAAATCATTAAGGACATCCTAACTACTTTAGCACAAACCCTAAGCTCTGTCAGCTGTATGCATTGGTAAAAACAGTGGTAAGGAAGGTTGATGTTTTTGTTTAAAAGATTCAGGCATGCAATAGCTTTGTTTGCCCAGCATTGTAATAGTAAAGTAATGTGTTTGATGGATGACAAAGGACCATACAAATTTCCCTCAACACAGTATTGAAAGGCTGGAGGCACTATTTTAGAGAGAGAAACACAGTATTTGGAAAAGTAAAACAATGACCTAATTTCATGAACAGTGATCATTGAAAAGGTGTTTTTGTCACTGTCAAAGGTCATCTCTATATGGTGAAAAGCAAAGTCAAAGCTGCCTCTTTATCCATAAAACAAACTTTAGGGTGTGAAGTTGTTGTTGCATTTTGAAGGTGTTTTGTCAAAAATATGTGTGAGAAAGCAGTGATTACAAGAGCAGTGTTTTGTTTGAAAAGGAGTGTTGTTGTTATTCGACTGCTACAAAACCTTTGTTAACACATCAAACTTTAAAAGCCCTATCGCCCTGTCCTATAAAAATACACCTTTGACTGTATATACACCTTGTTTGATTGTGAAATAGTGTTGAAGATATTTGATTGAAAGGCATACAAATAAGGAGGAAGGGTTTTGAAGCTAAGAAGATTGTGTTTGACCTTCTTCTAAAAAAGGACAAGGGTATCTTATGTCCTCAAAACATCACAGAGCAGAGTACTCTTAAACACAATACACAAGAACATCTTTTTGAATATGTTCATATTGTTGAGTTTATTGGTATTAGACTGCTACAAGGCCTTTGTAATCACATCAAAAGCATTACAACTTTGTCACCTTATCCTATAAACAGAAGCCTTTGACTGTATAGGTACACTTTGTGATTAACTGTTTTCATATGGTTGAATCCACTGATGGAGTGGCTTACTCCAGAGGGGAGTAGTGTTTTGAAATGAGAAGGTTATGGTTTTGCTTTTGGATGAAGTACAAGGTTCTGCTGTGTCCTCAAAACATCAGAAGCAGGGCACCCCTACTACAAAACACAGAAGAGGTCACTTGGACTGTGTTTCTTTAATTGACTGTGCTTTTGGTGAAATTTTATTGTTGAGTGGCATACAAAGAGAAAGGGCAGTATTTTGAAAGGGAGCATAGTGAGGCAAGGCAGCAAGGTAAAGGAGAACACAGTGATGAAAAGCAGCGCCATGAAGAAACTCAAAACAGTGATGAAAAAGGAGGCTAAAGAGAATCGCCTGGCACGAAAAGAGAAGAAGGACACATCAGGACTTGAAATTTTGGCTTTAGTTTCGGAGCATGTTGCTGGGGACCCTTGAGGGTCATGCACACCAATTTCGGGCACTTTTTGACAATTTTTGGTTTTTTGGCATTTTTGGGTTTTTGGTCGAAAACTCATAATTTCGCCATTTCAGTTTGAGGATTTTTCAAGGGAGGAGGATGATACCAGTTGATGCCATAATTTCATGATCAGGTCCTCAGCAATTTTCAGAGCATTTGGAGATCATTCACCCCCTCAAATTGGCGAAAAATGCTCACTTTTTGCACATTCTGCCCGGCATATCAGCACTCTGCAATTTCCTGGTTTTTTACACACAGGTACAGATTTGGAAGGCTTCCATGCATCAGATTGAGGTGATTTTAGTTGCGCCGGAAAGTATACATAGAGAGCTTTCCAACGGGCCATCATGAGCCCCATTTTGACACCGGGAAGGCTGCCAAATGTTTCCGGCAAGTCAGGGGACCTTTTCCTGATATAAATTTGAAGTATTTTTGTAATTTTTGAACCTCAAAAATCTGCTTTTTCCAAATGTGCGTTTAGCTATTTTTGCACTTGGAAAATGTTGCAAAGTCAATATAATTTCCGTTTTTAGCATTTTTTAGATATTTTATGGAATATTTTGTGCCTTGGGCTTTGCAAAGCCTCAAGGACAAGTTTAGATATTTTGATTAGGCCAATGGGATAGCTAGTTGCACCATGAGGTTTTCCTCACTTGAGCCTATTTATTCCACAAGGCTTCATTGTAAAACAAGGCTGAACTTGAGAGAAGAATTAATATATTGGTCATATGAGCTTTGAAGAACATACTTGTGTTATGATTTTGGACTGCCTCTTGGATGCTTTTTGATGAATGATGAAGGATTGTTGATGGATTCCATGACATGGTAGAATGGTATAGTGTTTCTTGCTTTGTTGTTGTCTTCTAGTTTTCATTCATGATACATGCTTCTTGCTACTATAGATCAGTAGAGATTAATTTTGAGATATGCCCATGGAGGCACCTCAAAATTCTTGAATCTTCATAGCTTTATGTTTTCTTCTTCCTTAGTTGTACTAAAGAATTCTTAACTGCTCTTTGGTAACTTAAGGATATTGTTTGCTAGTTTTATTCATAAGTTCTATGCATGTTGAGTAGGATGTATGGTGTGCCCTGCTTACCTATAATCTGTCCATAGTTCTGTCCATGAAACTATCTCTTTGACTGATTAGTTTATCATCTTGTTGAACCAAGGAGGCCTAGTCCCGATCTAGCCCTTTGCCTAAAACTATGAAAGCTTGTTTGTCAAAGTGCCCAATAACTTAAAGACTGTGTTTAGGCATTCCGGCATAGTATTTTGAGTTGTTAGTCCTTCTTATGTGTTTTCCCCAAAGTCTGATAGCCATTTCCCAAAGTTATAGGGTCTTATACTTCTATGTATGGCTGGAATGTTTGATTTCTATGTATTAATTAGCTCATAGTTACATCTAGCATGATTAATGGCTTGCTATAACATGTTTATGTCTGCTATCAACTAGTTACATTTGAAATCCCTCGTCTTTCACAAGCTTGATGTCCATTTACTCCATTTTTCCCAAAGATCCTTTCTACCTTGAATCAAATCGGCCCTACAGCAGCCTTACATCATCATCTGATAGCTTCCTTGACCTGTTTGACCCCATAGCCCAGTTGATCTAACTTCTTGTTATCCATTTTTATATCTTTGATCAGTTTTATCCCTCACAAACTTAAAAAACCAAAAATAAAAAAACTCACTTCATAACTAGCCTAATATCAGAACACCATAAGCGAACACACCGATATCTTTTACATCTAATAGAGAGAGCCCTCTCTGAGTCTAGGAAGGCTAGGTCCTTGGGATCCAAAGCTTGGTTTGATGTTACATTGTCATTTGGCTCACCAATCGGCCAAATCACGGGACCCTAACACAACGTTTAAAGAAGAAGAAAAGAAAAATGATGATGACCAAGGAGAGGCAACCTCTCAAGGGGAAAACAATCAACTAACTAAATATAGTCATGGAAATGAAGATATGCCCAACAAGAATCAGAGTGCCTCTAACATTTCAAAAACAGAGAGGGACAGTCCTAAAGATGTTGATAGTGATGTTAGCATAAAGGATAGTGAGGGTGTTTGTCAAAGGGGCAGCCAAAAACAAGGTAAGGGAGATGCACACATAGAGATCATCCATGAGGAGAAAAATAGTCCTAAGCTCACTAGTGATCAAGATTTTCAAGTAAAACTTATTTCCCCTTTCACGTTTACCTATCAAAGAGGAGAGAGGCATGTGTTTTCTACCTCAAAAGAGCAAGGGGCCATGCACTCCTCCTCAAATCCAATGAAAGACAAAGGCAAACAACAAGTGGAAGAGGAAGAGGACAATCATGAAGAAGAAAAAGAATTTGAGCTCATTCACATAGACAGTGAAGATGAAAATGAGACAAGAATAGTAAAATCTCTTCTACAAGACCAAAACTGAAAGATCAAAGACTTGGAATTTTAGTTAGAGAGGTCTAAGGATATCATTCACTTTTTGCAGATGCGAAACAATAAAATGAGTGGCCAACTGGCCATCTATGAAGCAAGGGCACTCAAGTATCAAAAAGAGGCTCAAAGGTCACAAGTTCAGTTGAAGGAATACATGGGCACCTATGAAGAAAGTGAGGATGAAGAGGGTTGAACTAGAATGAGACCTGGGACCATGGGTTTAAGAAAATCATTGGCCAAGCAAAGAGAGGAAGAATCAACCCAAGCACAACAATTTCCCTCACCGAACTCCTTGCCATGGAAATTGAGCATAACATATAAGCATGGCTTGAGAGAGCCAACCTACATCTAGAGGCCAAACTGTAGAAGGCCAACAAAGACTTCATGTTGCAAAGGAGAATGACTAAGCATTATAAATGGAGAAATCACTTTGCAAGGAGAAAGCTCAAAACTGCCCAAAATGAGGGCCCAACACCAAAAGATGAAAGGGACCAAGCTATGCTTGGTATTTTTGCCCAAGTTTCTCTGCAATTCTCCAATGACCCATGAGGCACCTACCTACCAAATTTGAGGCAATTTGGACAAGTTTTTGTTTTTTCCAAATTTTGACCCCTAGGAGCACAGTACCCCCTGTGCTGCGCTTTCTCTCCGGGCATCTTCATGAGGTGAGGTTTGAATTTTTGGATTCCCCATCAATAGAGAAGTATTCTCACCAAATTTCAGCTCAATTGGAGTTGTTTTGACCCCCCAAAAGTGTCAAAAACACTCATTTTTTTCGCCTTTCTACCCACTTTCCTGAGCATGTGTTGTGCTCCTAGGAGTCTTGAATTTTGCCACTTTTTGGGAAACTTGTAGAGGTCAGATTGAAGAATTAAATATATATATGGAAATTATAATTCCATATATTTCCAACGGGCCATCATAGAGCCTTTTCTAACATCGGGAAGGCCTCCAAAACACCGTTGTATAAAGGCCTATTTTGGTGTTGCGCTCCTGCCAAAATTTCAGAGTTCCACACAATGTGCTGAGCTCCTGGCAGAATTTCAGAGTTCCACACAGTGTGCTGCGCTCCTGTAACTGACTGGAAAGAATATGCGCTTGCCAATTTTTCTTAGGCATGTCAAGCCTAAAATTCAATGTTATTTCCATTTATAGTCAGAAAAGATATTTTGTTAGATAATTTTGTGCCTTGGGTTTTGCAAAGCCTTGAAGAAAAGTTAGGATATTTCTCCTTGGCCAATAGGCTTCTAGGTGCTCTAGTAGGCTCTCCTCTCCTTATTTGTTATACAAGGCATGAGGATTCATTGTAAACGGTTGGGACTTGATGTGTTTAAGAGAAATACATGGTTTTATGAGCTTGGACAAGATATTGGTTTTATGAAGTGAATGAATGGATTGTGTGGCTCGATGTTGGAGAAGCTTGTTTGTATGATTCCATAGCTTAGTGAATGGTGATGTTTTCTTAACAATGCTTTCCTGTTCTGATTTTGTTTCAGTCTTCTTGGTTGCTATAGATCAGAAAAGTATAGGTTGAGATATGTTCATGGAAGCACCTAAAACGTCATGTTTTCTATAGTATTAATGTTTTCTTCTTTTAGTCATCTTTAGGAATTCTTGATTACTCCTTAGGCCCACTAAAATTTGTTTCTGTCTCATAAATGGTTAGTATGTTAGCTTATAAATATGTTTCATGATATTCCCTGCTTATTTAAATTTTTCAAAACCCTATTGTGAAGCTTTTCTATGAAATATTGATTGATTAGGTTAAGACAAAGAGGCCTTGTTTTGATCTTGCCCTTTTCCCATGCTTGCCAACTTGTTTTAGAGTTCTTGATAGTTTGATATATGTTGTTTAGGAGTTCCCTCTCCATATATTGAGTTTTTTGTTTATCTTATGTGTTTTCTCAAAAACTAAAGGTGAATTTCTAAAGTTAGGAGTTCTAATGCTTTTATGTCTCACCGGAATGTTCATATTACATGTTTATCAGTTTGAGTATTGTTCATAAATATTAATGGTTTTCCCTACCCCATGAGTTATTGCTTTCAGACTATATATATTTAAGATCTCTTAGTTTTTCCGAAACTTAATGTTCATTACACCTCATCATCACCTAAGGATCCATTAATCTTGCTAAATCGGCCCTTCAATACACTCTAATTCATCATTTCGACACCCTCAAATTCATCTGACCCCATAGCCCTATTGATTTGACAGCCTCTCATTCCACCTATTCTACTTAGTCATCTTACCCTAGCCCAAAACAAACAAACAAATTACACTTAACAACTAGCCTAAAATCAATCATCCGAAGCGACAAGTTCACATGCTCCGCACAATAGAGAGAGCCCTCTTTGAGTCCAAGAAGGCTAGGTCGTAGGACTCAAAAGACTGGTTTGATGTTACCCTGTCATTTGGTTTAGCCAATGTGCCAAATCACGAAACCCTACGAGTCCCAACTAGGAAGAAAACAAGATAAATCAGATTATGCATAGATTTTATAAATCTTAATAAGGTCACCCTAAAAGAAAACTATCATTTGCCAAAAATGGATCACATATTACAAAAGGTAGCTAGATCTAGTAGGCTTTCTTTATTAGATGGTTTCTCAAGCTACAACCAAGTCTTAGTTCATCTTGACGATCAGGATAAAACAACTTTCACTACTCCATGGGGTACCTTCATGTATGTGAATATTCCCTTTGGATTTGTTATCATAAAATTGGATCTAATTGGCCGCTTGATCAGACAATCTCATGTAACTATTTCAAACCTAATATTGTGACTGAAGCATAGCCTCCTTAGCCTGAGAGGGCTCTCTCAAGGGTTAATAATATGGATAAAGATATAGATGGCTAACTCTATTTAGGAAATAAACTGATAATGATAGATGTAGGTTGAAAATAACATCAACATGTATACATTGGGCTTATGGAGTCAAATAAATTCAGTAATTCATTGAGTCTACTTAACATGGAAGTTGAGGCATATCAGAGTTTTTAGTGATAAGGCACACACACATGAAACATGTAAAAACAGAGTCAGTTCACTTGTAAAGGAAGTCAAAGCATCTTATAGATGAATTTTGAGTAATATATATGAACACCACTACAAATGAGATATATAAGAAATACAAATAGAATAGGAAAACACTAAAAACCCCTTAAGAATCTCAAGTTGGTCAAGTAGAAGATCTCTGTATTAGCTGAAAACAGTCAATTCAAAACAAGCTCAGTTTTGCCAAAAATGTCCAACCCTTGATAAATTCGACCCAATGGCCTTTAATACACTTCTTACATCATCATATGATCTACCTCTAGGCTAGATACATCAAATTTTTGTCCACTGACACCTTGCATAACCATAAAACATGAAATTTATTACAAAATGACACCTATCCTATTTGATAGTCCTATTTCAAAAAGGACTCAAACTCCTTATTACTATCTCTAACAACCTTATCTATTTGAAATTACATAATTGAAAAGTGTATAACCACATGCTCGAATTTGGACAATGAAATTCAGTTTTTCATAACCACTTAGCTAACCTACACAAAAATAGGAAACAGTTCACTATTTTTTAGGCGTATGATATTTTTCCTTCTTTGAACATTCTGACTATCATTTAATCTTCATTTCCTGGTCCTTGGCTGTTGAAAATTGGCTTAACATGTCCCATAACTCTTTCCTAGCCTCCAACTATCTAAAATTGCTTCAAAAACTGCTCAAAAGGATGTAATGTATTACGCTATGAAAATACAATAGTTTCGTAGCACTTTCTGTAGCTCTGCCATTACAAGCCTTTGTCCTCCAAAAAATTCACTCTTTCCTCTTCCATCATTTTGATCACCCTTCAACACATCTTTCATAGAAATTTAAGCTCTTAATTCAACCTTTAACACCTTAAATACTGATCAAAAGAAGAAAAAAAGTTAGCTACAGTAGTTTCGTAGCGCTCTTCTGCTTTTTAAGCCTGGAGGCACTACGAAACTGCTGAGTATGCATATTTTTTCATAAATTTGTCAAATGAAAACTGTGATTGCTCAAAAAATCAAAATATAACCTGTCCTCATCATCTACAAACCATAAAAACCATAAACCAACTTCATTTTAGCTTCCTTGAGGCATTCCTTCTTCATTTACACTTGGTTGACCTATTGGTTCTTCTATGACTATCATTTTAATGCCTTTTCTCTATAGCTCATCATGAATTAACTCTAGTTGCTCTTGTAAATTCTTCAACTGGTCTTTAAGTCTGTTTTTACTAGCTCTCAGATGGGTGTTTATTATTGTGACAAACTTAGCTTATTTTATTACTGGAATTGTTCACTTGACAAGTTGCTCTGTATTGTCTAAAATTTCGGAAACAGAATCAACTTGTCCTTCCCACATTGCCTTTATCCTTTTAAACTGTACTTTATCGACACTGTGTTTTCTAGCTCTCTTTTTCATGACAGAAATTTCCCGATTTTCCAACTTTAACTTTTCCTCAAGGCGTTGAAACTCTGTTTTCTCTATCACTTTCTCTTTTCCCCTTTTTAATTTGTTGATTGTATCCTTCACTGTGGGTGATGAGAGATCAATAATATATCTAGGTGATTTAGCTGTCTCAATGGGTTTTTGAACTTCTTTTTTGCCTTCCATTAATTTCCCAGCATGCCTTGTCATAGGCTTTCTTGCTCGAAAAATGAAACCTGCATCTTCCCCCTCAAACTCTAATCTCTTTGCAGACTTAGCCTTTTTCAACTTCTGCTCATATTTCGCAATAAATTTAGCTTTGAAAATAGGTGTTTCCTCTATGTCAATGGCATGAAAAATATCCTCTAGATTCCCCTTTGTTACTAAACTGTCTTCTATAGCAATTTTCCTTCCTTTCAAAACCACTGCTTGGCTTCTAGTTATTCTTTTGGTCCCTTGTTTGCTGACAACTTATTCCTATTTTGCGTCTTTGACAACCTTTGATTTCTATTTTACAGGTGGGAAAGTTGGAATATAAAGAATTTGCATTTGCTTTGGCCTTTTCTCATGTTGCTTTCTTGGCTTTACTCTTGCAGGTTCTTTTGGTTTTGCAACCAGAGGTTGGCCTAGTTCTGCTAGTGGTGGTGATGGAACTCCTTTAGCTTTAGGGTTTCTTGCATGAGTTAGGGTTTCCAACTAAAAACCATTAAAAAACAAGAATGAGGACCAATCTCTACCTATCTTTTGAAGTTCATCTAAAATTAATAATTTCATTAAGCCATGATGAAATAATGATGTCTCACTCCCCTCAGACTTTGCTTGCACCTTATCAGCCATATTTGAAAGACTTGTATGCACATAAAAGGTAAGTCAAGTGAAATATTACCAGTGAAGTGTAGAATAAATTTGAAATGGTATGAATAAACCTTGTGATACCTTCCTTCATAGGTAAAATATTTCTAAATGTTGAGCAACAGTTTTGAATATTATCTTTGATGCATATTCTTGGGATAGCATTGTTGATATCCATCTCAATGTGCTCAGGCTTCATGAACTCTTTACACTGCTCCATATTAAATTTGAACCCTTTGAACCAGGTTTATTGACCTCTTGGTATCTCTGTAATGGTAGCAATGACCTTTGGTGTGATAGACAATCTTAGCATCCATACTTTAGTGGTTGTTCCATTTAAATTCATAGAAAATTCCTTGGATACCTGTGTGTGACAGTGCTGTAATTTATCACAAAACTGTAAGAAACCTGCTCTTCTGAATGCCTCCATCACTGTTGGGTCTTCAATTATTGCCTTCATGTCTTCAGGTTCATGCCTTAAGCACTTTCCTTTTCTATGTATTTTTCTTTCCTCTTCCATAGTTCTTCAGAGAACCTCTCAGCCTCGCTTGATATAAATCTTTCAGCCTCGCTTGATATGTGTGTATCAGTCTCGCTTGAATAAATGTATCAACCTCCCTTAATATGGATGTAATAAACGTTTGTAAGAAAAAGCCACAAGTTTGGCTCGATACTCAGAGCTCAAACATTATGAATGAAGGCAAAAGGAACAAGAATGACTAATTAAGAAGGAATTTGAATTTCAAGTGTCCTCTTATAACTGAAAATGATGGCCCACTATTAACCTATATTGACCATGATGACTGCAAACGTGGGTGTGTACTTCGATTTCATCATTACATGACTCAACGAGCCTCTATCTTACCCTTTCCCAACGGTTTTTGACATTTGACAACTCAAATGACAAGACAGTTACAAGACCACGTTTTCATAGCCTCCTGTAGTGTAATTTGTTTTGTTTGTGCTACGAGACTATCAGTGCTTTCATAGCGCAAAGTGACTTGTTTCAATGTGATGCACTACGAAACTGTGGTTTCTTGGCTAATTTGGCATTTTTGATACAAAAACTTCGAGAAATGAAATGAATCCTAAAATGATGAAAGAATTGACATGAAATACCTAAAAAATGAGTTTATTTAAACACTAGGGTAGGCTCAAAATTATAAAAAATTTAATACTTCACTTTCTCAAACTCAAGAAATGACTCCTAAGACCCTATTTTGACCCATGAACCCAAGTAATCTTGTCATAATGATGTTTTGAATTTTTCTGAGTGATAACAGGATTAATGAATGTTGGAGCCACATTTCAAAGAGCAATGGATACTGTCTTTGTTGATGAAATTAGTAGGTTTATTATGATGTATCTAGATGATATTGTGTCTATTAAAAAACTGATGATGAACAATTTTTACATATGAGAAAACTGTTTGAAAAATGTAAAAGGTTTGGAATTTCATTAAATCCTAAGAAAACTCTTTTCGGCCTTGAAGAAGGAAAACTTCTAGGTCATATTATTTATAAATATTGTATTAGGATTGATCTGAGTAGAATTGAAGCCATATTGAAAATTAGTCATCCGAGAAACATTAAGGAGCTTCAATCATTTATTAGTAAGATAAATTTCCTAAGAATATTCATTCCCAACCTTGCAGAAATTCTCAGAAATATAAAAAATATGCTAAAAATAAAAAATAAATAAGATGTAGCAGTGAATCTAGGCAATCATTTGATCAAGTTAAACAAGAACTCACAAAAGAACCAGTCCTTATCAGTCCAAATTTCACTAAAGATTCTATAATATTTTCTTTTGCATCTGAACATATTGTTATAGATGTTTTATTACAGAAAAAAAAAGTGAAGGATTTCAACAACCCATTGCATTCTTTTGTAAGGCATTAAGGGATGCATCATTGAAATATAAAATAATGGAAAAACAAGCCTTTGCATTGATATAAGCAATCAAATATTTCAGATTGTATATCCTACATTTCCATATAATTGCTTATGTACCAAATTCAATGGTCAAGGATATTTTATCTCAGAATGGACCAAATGGTAAAAGAGGTAAATGGATTGCTATCATTCTTGAGTACGAATTATAAATCAGACCCACTAAGCTTATCAAAGGACAAGGACTAGCCAAATTAATGGTTGAATCCAACTTTCATTCATTGGATATCAAATTTGTTGCTACATTAGATGATCAAGAGGAGCAGGTGACTCCATAAATTGATGAGGCTTTTCTGACCTCACCTTGGTATGAAGACCTCATATTTTTTTTATTCAACTTAAATGCTCCTCTTGGTTTAATAAAAAAAAAACTATATTTGTAATGTTAAAAGCAGTCAAACACATTTTCAAGGATCAAAGAACTCCAATAGATATAATCTAGAGGAACTTCTACCTCAATCTCACTGAAACCTTATCTTTGTAGTCCTGGGACATCGATGATTACCCTACTCTGGCTAAAGAGAAAGCCATATGGGAAAATTGGGGTATTCAGCTTCAACCCGGAAAGCAAGTGCACACTGCCCCTAGAACTGACAACTCCACGAACTCTTGGAATCCTCCTCCCAAGAACACCTTCAAACTCAACTTTGATGGTGCTTCAAAAAGAAATCCAGGCAAGGCAGGCTTCAGGGGCATTATCAGGGATCACAAAGGCACACCCATCGTTGTTTACCTGGGAAGTCTTTGACGGGATACGAATAATTTGGCTGAGCTGGAAGGATTATGGCAGGGGCTTCTCCTCTCTCAACAGAATGGGCTTCATCCTTTAGAGATAGAGGGAGATTCCCACATCCTCATTAATATGGCCACCCAGCTCCTTAATGGGGCTCACACACAAAATATTGCTAGCAGTTGGCGCCTTGAGGCTCGTTTGGAAGAAATTGAGCAATGGCTTCACAACAACCCTGCTCTCCTCTTCAAGCACATCAGAAGGGATGGCAACAAAGTCGCGGATCTTCTTGCCAACCTGGGAGTTGATAGTGAGCACAATATTATTACAGGGACACTCGACATAATCTAGAATAATGAACAAAGACAGAAATGCCAAATATTGGTTCAGGGTGAGGCAGATCTATCGGATGAGGGTGATGTCGATTGTGCTGGAGTTGATGGGACGGGGGTCTAGCAGGACGGGAGGCCACCTACTAACCCGCAAGGAGGATGTCATTCGAACCTCAAATATGCTTATGCTGCGATTAATTGCATTTACTCTGGGCGCTCTTCACAACCAGGTTGCCGCACCTCGATGCATCTTCACCTGCTGTGAAATGGATCATCCTCCGGTTCATATTAATGAAAATTCATTGTATATGGTCTACAGTTGCAAGGCCAACCAGTTCAAATCCATGGACCCGTCCTCTATTCCGAACTCATCTCCTTTGCCGGTGAATTGGTGGTGTAGCCCAGATGCTAGGATTGCAAATGCACGCAAAATCACTGGTAAGAGGAGTTGCATCAACTGCTGCCTAGAGCTAGGTGAAGACCTCCATTTCTCACTTACTAGTTCCTGTATGCTTGCATCTGTCTTTCTGAATCACATTCGACTCTGTCCTCAGTCATTTCCCCGGTTCCCTGGCTTTCTAGCCCCGTCTCCGCTGCAAACATGCCTCATCTCAAGCACAGAATGTGCTGTAGGAGAGGCTCCACCAGGCGCTAAGTCCGACGTTCTCCTTCCACCTCCAACTCACCTTTTGAGTCTTCTTCCCCCTCAGACAACCTTCCTAGACTTCTCTAGGGTCATCTTCTCCATTCTGGTTGCAGGTTGGACTCTTCCTCATCTTCATCTCTCCCGGCTCAATCCCACACTGCCCTTTTTTCTTTCTACTGCACCCTCAATCGACTGAGAATCACTGCTGCTATCCCTATTGTGTTTCTTGAGGAGCCCCAGGACGAGAAGCACCATAATCCTTCAGATGGGTAGGATATAAATGGAAAAGCTGGGAAGGATCAAGCGCTTCAAGACTTTGTGGAGCAGCCCAATGGAAGTAAGGATGCTGTGCAGGGTGTCACAGGGTAGGGCCAAGTGGAGCAGGTGGTCCCTCCTCCCTCCAGAAAGTTGGTCCACTCTGTCAAAGACCTGTACAACGAACATGGTGATCCAGATAAATACTGGTGCCGGGTCGATCAAGTTTCTCCTGATGAGTAGTTTCGCTTCTTAGTTATGGTTTCTTTGCTTTGTTTCTGCCTTCTCCTACGGGCATGTTTTTTATTATCCTGCTGTTTCAAATCATGTTTTTATTTTTGTTAGTTATAGTCTCCAGCACTCAAAGTATCTCGCTCCCCTGCGTGGGAATTTTCATAGTGGTTTCTTCAGACTGGTTTCCCTCCTTCAGGGCAATCTTAAACTCTATTTTTGTATGTCTAAAATGCCTCAAAACTGGGCGATGATAAGGCCTTGGCCCGCTATACACTATATTTTCTGTTAATAGATTAATTTTACTTGGAAAAAAAAATGTTAAAAGCAGTCAAGTTTTGCATCATATATAAAATTTTATATTAGAAAGATGTTGGTGCTACTTTACTAAAGTGTTTATTGAAAGATGATGTAGAAAGAACCATGCAGGAATTCCATGACGGTGATTTCGGTAGACATATATACTAGAAAACCACTGCGACCAAGATCCTTAGAGCTGGTTTCTACTGGCCTGCCCTTTTCCTTGGTATCCATAAGAAAGTAACCTCCTACTACAAATGCCAAATATTTGAGGGAAAAATAAAACTATTCCCTCTGCCATTAAAACCCATATCTGTTGAAAGTCCTTTCCAACAATGGGGAGTGGATTTCATTGGTGAAATACATCATCCATCCTTTGCCCAATAGAAGTGGATTCTCACAGCCACTGATTACTTTATTTAATGGATTGAAGCCACACCTTCTAGATTAACCACTGATGTTGTTATCATTAAATTTCTAGAAACCAATATCCTCTCTATATTTGGTTGTTCAAACAAACTCATTACATGTAATGCTACAACCTTTAAATCTAAGAGAATTACAGATTTCCGTAGTAAATACCATATTTCCAAAAAAATACATAAAAGAAAAATGAAAAGAAGGTATATCTAAAAAAATGAATAAAGAGAAAAAGTAGAAAAAGAAATAAAACATTGAAAAGAATAAAAATAAAATCAGAATCCCACAAAAGAAAATAACACTGAAAGTGCTGCAAATTCAAATGCCATTTTTGATAGATAGTTTTCCTTATGTCAAATGAAATAATATTGTGTGTATTTGTTTAAAATTCCACAATAACTAGTTTTTTTTGTTTACACCATACAGCTTAATCATTGTTGAACAATTTTGAATTTTTATGAATTAGGTTAGAGAAGAAAGATTTTCCAAACAGTCTAATCCTTGTAAATCAATAGTTAGGTAGAAAATGAAATTGATTGAACTGTTTAATCTTAATCAATAGGAGAAATAAGGGATAGGATAGAATATATTTTTCATAAAAGAGGGGACGTGGGTATGCTAGTCTAAATGCATGCTTAGAAGGAATAAAAAATGTTAGTTTACCAAAAAAGAATCTGAAATTGAAAGGGTCTGTAGAAGCATTTTGGCTTTGAAAAAGGATAAAAAATTCTATATCATAAGTTTTTATCTCATTATGCATTTGATACATAAAAGGGTAAGTAAAAAAAAGTTGTTTTATCTTATGTATTTTAGATTCATTATGTGTCGGGCACATAAAGTGAAATATTTTATCCATTCATGTTTTATCCTATGTTTTCGACCCAAAGTCAAAGGTCACTCCTCGACAAAAAGTATTATCACATCTGGTTGAAAAAATTGCAGTTGTCAACCTTCACGATCTACCCGTTCCACATTCAACAGTCCTCATTATACTTAGACCCCCCCTTTCCATCCTAGCTTTATCGCACGGGGGGGGTCCGAAATAAGTAGTTTCTTTGTCGGGAACCAATACCACGTGGCCTCCGCTCTGCTCTTCGCACCCGTCGTGGCCTAAACCACTATCCGCCTACTACCCCTCCCCTGAAAACCACTTTCCCCTAATTCCAAATACCGCAATCCCTACCTGTTACCCCCGCCATTACCATTGCGCCACGTTGTTAATCCATTTCAAAAAAAAATATTTCACGTGGTCTTTATCCGTTAACCATTTAATTAGATCTCAATGATCCAATTTAACAGACTCGTGCCATTTACAATGGAAACAAAATTTTGTTATATAAACCCTGAAATTTTATCCTTCTAAACATGCCATTATACCTGAAAATCCAATTTTTTTACAGGTTTACAGTGCGTTAGTCTTTATCAGCTGATCTATCTGCAACCAAGCAACATCGAATTACCTTTTTTTCTTCAACCTGAAGCAAACAAAGTTCCTTCTTAAGTTAAATACTCCAGAACACTTGGCATATAAATATATCCATGAGGATACAAATATTATATTATAAAAGATGTGAGATAGATATATATATATATAGATGATAAAATGTTACAATGAGGCCCTGCTTATATACCTACGCAGGTGACCTTTCATGACTGAGCATGTCTCTTAGACATGCCCTTTCACTAACTTAATGACTACTTACATAATCCTTAATTGAATATTTAATAATTATATTTGTTATATTCATTATGAATCATATTCATAACATTGCCCTTTCCTTCAAAATCTTTGTCCTCAAAGCTTATAGTTGACACTTTTCTTCAGTTCAATCACACACCATTTTCTTCAATGAAGTGAGCAAAGTTCCTTCTCAAGTTAAAATGCTCCAAAACACTTGGAATACAAAGATATCCATGAGGAAAAAAATATTATATTAGATAATAAGATGAATGAGATATGAGATAGATAGATGATAAAATGTTACAATGAGGCCCTGCTTATATACCTACACAGGTGACCATTCATGACTGGGCATGTCTCTTAGACATGCCCTTTCACTAACTTAATGACTACTTACATAATACTTATTTGAATATTTAATAATTATATTTGTTATATTCGTTATGAATTATATTCATAACATTGCCCCTTCCTTCAAAATCTTTGTCCTCAAAGCTTATAGTTGACACTTTTCTTCAGTTCAATCACACACTGTTTTCTTCATTTGCTTTCGTCACAATTTAATATATCAACTTTTATTTATTTATTTGTTATGAATTGGCCCTTCCTTCAGAGCTTTGTCCTCAAATTTTTATGCATAATAATTTCATCTTGTATTTGTTAAAATACTATAATTTTCAGGAAATCTTCCTTCTTTCCTTTTCGAATTGGATTTAATTTCCTTTTCATCAATGATTGATTTCATTTTGTCTGTTGAATTGAGTTTTTAGGGTTTTTAAGGTAACCCTTCCTAACTTTCTCTTCTTCTTTTTAATGAAGTTATTATTCCTTCAATTTTTTTTTTAATAATTTAATTAATTAAATAATTTTAATTAACTATATATATATATATATTCTTTTAACAATTGAATTTTTTTTGAACTCTTTTTTTGTTGTTGAAAGGTTACAACCCTAGTGAAACGTGGCTATTCACATATATTCACCTATAAAATATATGTCCACTTATGTGTATTTCTCCATGTAAAAATAAACTTACCATTCACAAGAGATTTTGTATCCCTTTACTTCTTATTTTACCTTGCAAATACCATGGGAAATTACCATGGGCTTCCAAAACCACGAGCCTCTAAACCACTGAAAGAATAATCAAAATAACCTTACCTACTCTTCCTTATTTCTTTTTCCTTTTTAATTTTAATTTGTTTTGGTATGTACGTATATGTACTTATTTATATATATCTCTTTTTTTCTTTTCTTTTCTTTTTTCTTTTGGAACTATTTTCTTTTAAATCTTTTTTTTTCCTTTTAATTTATTTCCCCCTTTATGTTAACTTTCCTTCTCTCTTTTATTTTTTTTATTAATATATATATTATATATATATTTCTCCCTTTTTTTTCAATTTTTTATTATGGTCAAAGGCCTCTGACAAACTCAACAGTGGAGAAACTCCAAAATTTATAGTGAATGCTTTAGTCACGATGGCAACAAGGTTGACAATTTTTATGGGCAAAGACCTAGATCGGATAGCGTGGCTCTGTGTAGTGCTTAAGCGACTGAAGGCTCAAATTGCTATGATACCAAATGAAGAAAAAAATGTTCCTTCTCAATTTAAATACTCCAGAACATGGAATACGAAGATATCCATGAGTATACAAATATTATATTATAAAATATGTGAGATAGATAGATAGATAGATGATAAAATGTTACAATGAGGCCTTGCTTATATACCTATGTAGGTGACCTTTCATGACTAGGCATGTCTCTTAGACACACCCTTTCACTAACTTAATGACTACTTACATAATCCTTAATTTACTATTTAATAATTATATTTGTTATATTTGTTATGAATTATATTCATAACAAAACCAACCACATTGTTTTTGTGCAATCCCGATAACCCTGTTCATCCTAATTCCAGTTGAAATTCTTCAAAATTAATCAATTATGCCTCCTAAAAACAAGAACTAGGAGGAGCCTTTCAATCCATTGGTCCACCCTCCCATAGACTTAGATCATTTTCCTTTAGCAGATAGGGATTATACAATTAATGAAACACAATGTGAATTTGAGTTATTTGAGATGTATTGTTGTTTGAAAAAAAAAATTCATTGATAGCTCATATGATATTGGACTCTGGGAGTCCAATCCTCCACATTATATCTACCCTCAAACCTTATGTTAGACTCCTATACCAATAGGTGTCATTTTTCATGATTGTCTTAATTGAACTATGGAATATGTTCAAACCTTTTTCTTGAGCAAAGGTGTTCCATATTCTTGAAAAACCAAAAAATCAAAAAATTTAAAAAATGTAAAGAGGGTATACCCTAAAACAAAATCAAAGGGTAAGAAAAATAAATTGGTCAAGAAAATGAAAGAAATGAACCCCAAGCAAAAAATAGACCAAGGAAAGTGTGCAAATCCAAATGCCACTACTATTTCATTTTTGTAATAAAGCAATTGTGTGCAACTTGTCAAACTTTTGCCACAATTTATGAAGAGTCAAACTGTTTAAACTTGACTCATTCATGTTTCAATTTCATGTTGTAGAATAGAGAATAAATATCTGACCAAACAGTTTAATCTTGGCAGATAAGTAGATAGGTAGAGTTAATAAAATGTACTCAACAATTTAATCTGAGCCTTTGGATGTAATAAGGGTAGAATTAAATAGATTTTCCTTGTAAAAGAAAAGAAGATTGATAAGGGTTTGCCAGTTTAAGTGCACTCTAAAAAAGAAGATAAAATGGTAGTGTAAAGTAGATAGGGTAGGTAGATGGTGTTGCAAAGTTTTATGTGATGAATGATGGTGTTAAATGTGTTAATCCTTTACTTTCATCACAAGTACTGAAGCAGAAAATACATTGGAAAATTCACAGAAAGCAAAGTCAAAATCATTAACTTCCCACATCACTTTCTCCCTAAGATTTTTACTAATTTCCCCAAAGTGCTAAGGTATTTGGAGATCAAAGGGGCTCAAGGCATTTCCTTGACTTTTGGAGGGACCGGACCCTCGGCCTAATGATCAAAAAGACCTAAGTACTTGAAATTATTTATCATTATGATCATTCACCTTTAATCTTTTCCTAAGTAAAATCCAATTTTACTTAGGAAAATCATGCCATATTTCATAAAATCCCCTCAAAATCACTTGCTATTCTATGTTTAAGTGTTGAAATTGAGATGATGTAATTTACTTCAAAAAAATCTTCACTTTCCTAGATTTGTAAAGTATTTTGAGTTTTCCTTTTCCCTTTGTCATATTAACCTCTGATTTATTTATTAAATCCCTAATAAAAAGACCTTATCCTATAGTACTTAACTCCTTTTATCTAATATCCCAAAAACTCATCTATTATGATTTTAACCAAAGTATTTATTTCCCCATGCATTCATAACAAACCCACATTATGTGCCCTTTGGTTAAAATATATCATTATATAATATTCCCGCCCCTATGATAAGTTAAACACATTGGTTTATTTATCATATAATAAAATATACAAAATACAAAGTTTAAACATATATTTTATGTTTAAAACAAAAAATAAATAAAACCCCGAACCCCGACCCTTCGTAAATCAGTGGGATTAATTAATTACTTGGATTAATTAATAACCGATATCTCCACCAATCAGACACCGCCCGGAATTATTAATTAACCACTAATTACGTCGGGCCCGTGCGTTAACTCCCCTGCCATCTCCCCGTCCTGTCATCCATCCCATCTCCCGCTACGAGATCTACGGCCAGCATTCATTCCGCTAGCCTTCCAACATCCGAACGATAACCCGCGGGGGCACGGTGGTTTTGGAATAGTCCACCGGCCACGTGTTGACTTCTAAATGGAATCGCTGCCTCCCCGTTTAAAACCGCCACTGCCTATAATCGGTGCGGAAATTACCGCTTACCGCCCGACCCCTGCCACATGTCATCCCGTACCTCGATAACGTCATTCCTAGATAAAATAAAAATCCCTTTTGAATTTTTAAATAAAAAAAATTTCATGTTTTTTCTGTCATTTTCATTGCTGAAAGCGACTGTGCCTTCCACTACGAAATTCAAAATTTCACTGAAAATTACTGTTCTATCCAAATTTGCTTGAGAATTCCACCGGACCAGTGTTCAAGCATCTTCTTGCCACCACTTGATACCTGTTAAAATCCCAGTTTACCTCCGAAAACAGGTATTTATTCTGTTGCGCTCCGGACTTTAAAAGAAACTCTGTGTTCCTTGTTTTTCCACTGAATCAGTGTTAAAATCTTATCACTGAGATCATTCCCTGATTGTTAAAACTGTGAATTGTTCTCCTAAACCTACAACTGTGCCATTTTCCCTCATTAAAACTAAAATTGCGCCCGGTCTGTGAAGAAAACCCAGAAACATCCATTTTGAATACACAAGAACCAAAATGGAAGCCCCGGTAGCCTTGAATGTAACTCCATTGAATGCCCCTCACAGAGAGTTAGAATACTTGCCCTTAGTCGATAAAGACTTCCAAATAAAAGACTTGGTTTTCGATGAAAGCCCCCTTCAAAGTTATTTCCACTGCAGAGACGATTATTCGAAGGGATTGGATGTCATTGGATTGTGGGAATCCAATTTCCCGAGATATCTCATCCCCTCAGTCCTCATTTTCCCAGAAATTATCCACTACTGCCATTCTAACTATGATCCAACTCAAAGAGCAGTGATGTCCCCTGATCAGAGTGTTCTTTTCCCTATCACTCCTCAGGCTATCAATACAATGCTACATTTTGAACCTGATCAAGAGCTAACTCCCTTGTCTATGGCAGAACTGATTGAAAATTCTAATCAACTATCTCCAGAAAAATTGAAATGCATTTGCCAGACTTTTATGTTACCTGAACATCAACCTAAGAGGCCACCTCCATATGGTTTTGCTTACTTTAACAAGTTGGGCAGACTCATCCTCAATATGATATCCTTTATTATGGGTTTCAATACAAGTGAATATGTTGATGAAATAACCTTGGTATTGCTGTCTATCTTTACTCCTGGGCAACCTCTTGCAATAAAATATGATTTTGCATCCTTCATTTCCAATAAAATCTATGACCAGTTCATGAGGCTAGATAATTAGAAAGTGTTCAAATATTCCTCAGTTATTTACCATCTCCTCATCTATTATCAATCAGAGAAGTTCCCTTTCCCTGTTAAAAAGCTTGATGCCAAGGGAAACCCTAGATCAGTTATTTTTTGGTCTGCCATAACTCATTCTTCTTATGATTCTCCCTATTCTTATGCTGAGTTCATCGATCTTTTTGTATATCCTGCAACTACCTTGTTGACAGGAATTCCCCCTCCAAGGCTCAGTAATGAGATTGAGAAGACTTTGCAGCTTTCAAGGACATATAAAGTTGGGGACTGGTATTTATATCAAAATCATTCAGTCATCAGAATGTATGGATGTGAATTATATCCATTCAGGTTGCCAAAATATGTGCCTATGAGGCTTTTTGCCTTAGAATATTTCAGGCAAATGAATAATTCTGATATGATTCATTTTTGTAGTGTAAAAAAAAAAGCCCAACTTAGGATTAAAAGTAAATTAGGTCCTTTCATATGCAACTCTAGGGAGGCCGAGCGAGAAGCAGAAGATATACTACAAAACCATTTCAAGTTCCAAAGGAGTTTCCGTTGGGTTCCTTATGATCCATTTGGTTTTATCTGTGATAAAAGAATGAAGAACAAATCATCCCCATATATTCACCACAGGATTCCTGATATAGAACAATATGCTAACCAAGATGAATGGGTGGAAGGAACACTAGTTGAGCAAGATAATGAAGAAGACAATAGAAACAACATTATGAAAATTTTTGAGAAAGAGTTTGACCTAGAATCTTTTGGTCAAGTGCAGGTACCTCACATTGGCACCTCTTCAGCAGGAAATCTCCAATAGGGGTTACAAGAAGAGAGTCTATCAATTGTAGTAGAGTCTAAAGGTAAAGGGAAAGAACCTGAAATATAGGTCATTGAAACTTTTGTCATGGCAGAAAAACCTCAAACCTCCAGGGCACCAGATCAGACACAGGTTTCTCCCACTCAAGTAAATCATCCTGAAGTTTCAAAATTACAAACTCCATCTAATATGGAAATAGGTAAGAAAAGATAGGCTCCAGATCCTACTCCTCCCAAAGAGTCCTCAGAGCGACATCAAGCCAAAAAGTAGAAACCCGATCCACTTCCAGATGTGGAAATCATTGATGAAATGTTTGATGATGGAAGAGAAGATAGTCAACTAACTGGCACAGTTAGTGAAACAAACACGGGCCACAAAGGAAAAGCATTGCAAAAACAGTTAAGTACTGAAGTATCTTATTTTAAACCACCAAAAACAGATACAGGTGATATAAAAAGAACTTTCATTAATATAAAGGCAAAGAATGATCCATTGAGAATGAAGGTATATGATCAATATCTGAAAATGGCTCCACATAATCAGGAAAGGTTAATGTCAGAATTTGACATTCAACAAGGCAAAATGATGATGAGTCATTTTAAATCCAAGGTGCCCAAACCCATGACAGCAGCTTATTATATTAGGACCAATTTTGAGGTCCTGGCAAAAGACATTCATCCCTTGGACCAGATAGAGCTGCATAAACAAACTGGGGAAATGGTATATTCCACTCTTACTGATAAGGCCATGTTAGCCCTGAGGCTGCAAGATTCTTTAAATAACACGAACACCCAATTGCAAATTGAGAAGGCCTCTTCTCAGGCCAAAGATAACAGAATAAAGTCTCTGGAAGACATAATCATCAGTTTGGGTCACAACCCCAAAGATATCAAAAGCATTGAGGCACTAATTAAAAAGAAGATGATGATATTGCTGCACTGAGAAAGCAGCTGAAATTACCAGCCTCAAGGCATCCCCAGACCCAAGAAGTTTTGAAGGAAAATTCACAGGAAGAGCTAATGGAGTTGCTCTTAAAAATGACTAAGCAACTGGGTGAAACAGAGAAAGAATTGGAACAAGCTTTACAAGAAAAGGAAGCTATCATGCAGGCATCCATCACAGAAGCTACTACAACTACGGGTACCACAACAACAGATCAACAAATAGAATCAGCACAGGTAGACACTTCTGGTTTAAGTTCTGATGAATTGGGAAAACAAATGGAATGTTTAAAACTCAGAGTCACAGAACTTAAAACCACAAAATTGCAGTTAGAAAACTTGGAGCAGAAATATGATATGTCCAAAAGGACTGTTGCAGATAATACCAGGGAAATTAAAAGATTGGAAAAATTGGTTAAGGCTTTAGAAAAAGATCTTTCATTAGAAAAGCCTTTGAGAGAAATAAACGAAATTCTTTGGAATAATATAATTGATTCAATAAAAAGTATTTGGACTTTTGTTCAAACAATCTTTGAACAAAATGACTTGATCAAAGTAGCTCAGGAAGAAATAGCCAAAACCAGAGATGAATTAAAGAGCAGACCTGAGCAAGCCAATCAACTTATACAGTTTCTGAACACCCGGACTAAGCAACAACTTTCAGAGTTAGGAATTGATGACAGAACATGCACTATCTTAGAAATAAAAAGAGTTTTTACCAAAAGAACTCTTATGCAGAATTTGGAAAGGAAGTGCTCAGATATGCTAGAAGAAATCAATGCTTTTAAAGGGAAATTTTAGGTTTTATTAGAAAATGGGTTACCCAGTCCTATGCTAGCAGGTGACAAGATAATGGACCTGGAAACCTATGTTACTAAAATAGATATACATGCTCATAACACCACTATTCTTTCTATCAATGCGTCACAAGCAACATTGCCAACAGGGAGGAATCTCTATGATAGATTGAAGAATTTGTTTCATCTGGAGCATGAAATAAAGTATTTGTTCCCTAGTCAGCCCACTTTTTACAGATACACAGAGGCCGATGAGACATTGAGAAAACTTAAAAGAACCGTAATAGCAGAAGATCAATGGTGGGAAGACTTATTGGAAATTTTGTAAAATTTATCTTCAGGCAGAGAATTTGATCTTTTTACCATCATGTAAAGGATAAATAATGAGCACAGGTTAAAGAGTATCAGTTGGGCAGTTGAAAGAGTATAAGTAGAAACGAAGAGTATCAGACAAGCAAAAGAATTACTCAAAGGGACAGCATCAAGCCCTATTATAGCACCTGCCTCCAGCACATCCACAAAGGAAGGAAACAACACATCAGCAGTTACTTGTTATTCTGTCTACGAGACCATTTGTCTCCTTTTTTATTGTAAATTACTCATTAGTCACCCTAGATTATTGGCTAGGTTAGTGTGAGATATTTTCAATCATTTTTTTTGTATAAATAAACCCTCAAAGAGAGTGTTGAGGGTGGATTCTACTACTTGGCTGTGACATTGATGTTTTTGGAATAAAAAGCGTTTTAGAGAAATTTATTTGTGGCTTACTGGATGACAATTTGAAGCTCAGGACTTTTTGCAGGATTCATGTGTCAGACTGCAGTTCAATAAGTCTTTCTATCCTATGTCTTAAGTTTTATATCTATTTATAATATCATTATTTCCATTTCTGAATAATTTATATAAATGATTGAATCAGAATTTACTTAATTGTACTCTGATTTCAGATGTGATTATTCTTAATGTTTTCCTCTAAATTGGTTATAAGCATGAATTCTTAAATGCTCTTGCTTTGCTAATTTAAACATTCTTGATTACTATAATAAAGAATTATTCACTACTCTTTGTTTGTAATCATTTCATTTCTTTCTTTTTGAACATGGTGAAAGATTCTTAGCTGCCTTTCATCCCTTCAAACCCATTCCATCCACTTTAAATTTTAAGGATTGTTCTCTGTCTAGCTATCTTGCCCTGTAAAGCCATCTTGTGTGTAGAATAGAAATCCAGTAAAGCTATCCTTTGACTCCATAGCCCAATGGACTGAAAACTTTCAACCTTGCCCTTAGTTTGTGGATTCCACCATTTTTCAAACAAACTCTTGGATCTATAACTAGCCTAAAACCTTCTAAGAACAAAGATAAATTATAAAGAGAGAGCCCTCTCTGGATGCAGATTGGCTAGATTCTGCATCTGAAGGTTGGTTTGTGGTTACCTCGGGTATACTTTCCTTTTCTTACAACTTTAAGGAAAATCTGAGTGATAACATAGTGGCGACTCTGCTGGGGACTCTGAATCATTTTTTGTTAATATTGTTCACTTATAAGCTACAGACAGAGTCTGAAGATCAGCTAGGTAGCCTTTGAAATGCTTTTTCCCTGCAACTGCATAGTAAATAAATGCTGCTTCAGTCTATCTTTGATTTAGCTTATAATTTGAACCTTACTTTCAAATGTTTAATCAGACTCTCTAGTTCAGTAGAATCTTTGAGAAAATTTTAAACATAAATCATTATTTCTTGAAGAATTTATAGAAGTTGTATTTTCATTTCAATTAAAACTAAAAAACCAAAAACATATATCATCTAGGAAAACTGGCTTTAGAAAGGATTCGTCATACTAGGTCAAATCCTGACCCCAATCCACCACCGATATTTGAAAATCCGAATTTGATTCCTAGGATTATTAGAAGACAAGGAAGTCAAGAAAGTTTTGAAAGAGGAAGTCAAGAGAGCTCTGGTAGTTCCAGACCTCTTTCTAGATCACAATCTTGTCCCGTGAAAATCATATATTTTGACGAAATTCCTTTTGATGAACGATTTGAAACATCCTTATTTGTGAATTTTTCTGAAACTGAATTATCAAGATTAGTTCCAGATCCATTGTTTTTTGAAGATTTGCAATTCAAATTTGTTTCATATCACCTTGACAGACATTTACAAAACTCCATTTCATCTGAACCGACCTTTGAAGAAATTTCAAACGTTTCTGTGATTACTGAAGCTTCCCCAAGTCCAGTTACTTTTTCTCAAGCTTTTCAAACACCAGTCACCCCTTCTACTCCTCCACCTAGACCACCACCACCTATTATTCCATTACCCCTTCCAATGGCCAATAGATATGCTCCTTTACAGCTGCCAGCCAACCCTGTAGCTTTGCCTCAAGATTATCAGAGTAAGATCACGCCTTTTGATGGCTCAGGTACTTACGCAGCTCAACAACATACCAAAAGGATGACTGATTACTTTGAATTTTATGAGATTGATACTGATGATGTCCGAATGAGAATTTTTGTTCAAAGTCTTACTCGGGAAGTTAGGACATGGTTTAGAGCCCTTACTCCAAACAGTATTGCTGATTTAGCAGCTTTGTATAGGGCATTTTTGAATGTATGGGAGAAGAAGAAAGACCCTCTTCATATCTTATCAGAATTTGAAAAATTGAGGAGAAGACCCAATGAAACCGTGCAAGATTACATCATAAGATTCAATGAAGCCTACAACGTTATTCCTCAAAACCTTAGACCCCCTCCTGACTCAGTATTGGTCAAATTCCCAGATGGTTTTGACTCCGACATAGCCTATTCACTCAGGGAAAGAGCTCCCCAAACCCTGGAAGAAATGCAGAGCATTGTAGTTAGTGTGGAAGCAAATCTTATAGAAAAACGATCCAGAGCTAGGGCTGAAAGAAGAATGCCTCTGAATGAAGAACCTTCAGCTTTTGAAAAGAAACTGGATGCAATCATTAAAGGTATGGAAAGATTATGAGACAGAGTGGAGACAATCGAAAGAAAATCTACTGGTGATAATATTGTGAGAAACCCAAACTTTAGAAGAAATCAGAACCAGAATATTGGAAAAAATGTCCTTGACCAAAACATCAGGCCACCTTTCCAAGAAAATTTTGTTGAAGTCTCAACTTCTGAAGAACCTATAGAAGATGTAGAAATAAATAATGTAACTGAAGACAAAAATGAACCAGAAGTTTTCCTATCCCAGGATGATCAAGAGAATCACATCCTTGAAACATTCCAAACTCATTCAGGTGAAACTTTTGATTTTAAGGAAGGCTATGACACAGCAATTTATGAGGTTCATAAACAGTACAATTTGAGAAGTAGATGGATTTATGTGCTAGAGAATAGCAAACAAAAAACTGCAAAACAAAATGTCAAAGGTAAAGTTAACGTCGCTCCTGTACAAAACAGTCCTCCTGTACAAATTCTGTCTAGGATAACTCCTAACCCTTCAGATCCAATATTCGAAGATGTGTCTGACAAACAACCAAATAATAAACAACAATCTAATACTTTTCCTCCGGTAAGAAATGTAGAAGAAACAATAGAAATTAGTTCAGAAACACCTTCAAATCAAAATTTCACTCATGAAAAAGAGAAAAAAGTTGAAGACCCAAAAAATAGAGAAAACCCAACTGTGCAAAATACTAAAGCTCAAACAGAAAAACCTTTCAATCTAGAGGCTGAAATAGGCAAACTAAAGATAGCTGTTCCTTTATCAGAATTGGCTAAACATGATGTCTATAGAAGTCAAATCAGCAAATCCCTAAACATTAACATTACTGGAATGGATGATTCAGTAAACATACTTGATGATCAACCCAAACTCCTTTTTGGCCCCGAGGTAAATGGCAAACCAGAAAGTGGAGGGACTCCTCCATTTTATGTAAGCCTGAATGTTCATGAAAAGATACTCCACAATGCTATGTTGGATTCTGGAGCATCCCACAATTTGATGCCTAAAGCTGTGATGGAAAGATTAAATTTAGACATTACCAAACCATATAAAGATTTGTTTTCTTTTGATTCTAGTCAGGTAAAATGTCTAGGTTTGATTAAAGATTTGTGTGTTACTTTGGTGCAATATCCTGCTAAGTCTGTTTTGATGGATATAGTAGTGGCTGATATCCCTCCTAAATATGGTATGTTGTTGTCTAGATCCTGGGGTGCTAAACTTGGAGGATCTATTCAACTGGACATGCCATATGCCACTATTTCAGTTTTTGGTCAACCTAAAAGATTATATAGAGAAACCTTGATGAAGTACTTGGTTAGTAGTCATGAGAAGCCTGAAAACTTCCTTGTTTATTCAATACATTCTGATATGGATTCCTTCATCCTCTATAATGCTGAAAAGGACCTTCCAACTGAACTAGAAGCACCTGAAAAGAAATCTACAAACAAAACTACTGTTAAGATTGAAGAGATTTCTGAAAACCAAGAAACACCACTCAACCAAGAAATACCAGAAAAAGATAAACAACTAGCTCCTGTTAAGAAACATGTGAAAACAGTTGATGAAGATTATGGGCATGAAATTCTGTGGCATTTAGAATTTGATGGCTCAGTAAACAAGTTAGGAGCAGGGGTTGGAATTTGGTTACATAATGTTGAAGATGATCATGCGGAAGGTCATTCTTATTGATTGAATTTTAAATTCACTAATAACATGGCTAAGTATGAAGCCCTTTTATTAGGGCTTAAACGTGTCAGAAAGTTAGGAGCAATTAGGGTGTCAATCATAGGAGACTCTGAATTAATTATCCAACAGATTAATGGTGAATGTTCAACCAAAGATCCCAGATTGAAACAATATAGAGAAACAGTTGTGGAAATTCTTAACACCTTTCTACAAGCCCAACTTGCCAATATCCCAAGGAAACAAAATTTGCATGCTCATAGTCTTGCAATGTTCGCTAGCACATGTAAGCTACCTTTTGGACCTAATCATCAGTTCACAGCCGAGATTAGACATAGACCTGCTATACTGGACAATCTAATGAATTGGCAAGTATTTGTAAATAACAATCAGATCAATAGTTTTTTGACATTAGAAAATGAGTTTTCTAATAGTAATATAGATGAGGACATAACAATTAGTGAATCTGATCAAGAAAAAGAACAAAAAATAGATATTTCGAGAGAGACTGCAATTCATATACTTCACCCAACCACATTCACAGAAAAAGATATGCAGGATGTGATACAAATGGAATTCGATGAGATCATAGAAGATGAAACTGAAATCATTAATCTGAAAGACAATCATTTGCCCAAAGGTTTAACTCCTTTGGAAGATCTTTTTGATTCAAAAGACATTCCATTCAGACCTAAAATGGAACCTGTTAAGGCTGATATCGAAGAGTGTAACTTAGGAACCCCAGAAAATCCTAAAATGGTTAAACTATCTAAATCTCTGCCAGAAGATCAAAAGGTTAAATATGTTGGACTTTTTAAAGAATTCCAGGATGTTTTTTCCTGGAGTTATGAAGATCTTAAATCATATGATACATCAATCATTTAGCATACAATACCTTTGAAACCAGATCAGAAACCTTTTAAACAAAAACTTAGAAGGATCAATCCTGTTTTACTACCTTCAATTGAAAAAGAAATTAAAAGGATGTTTGATGCAGGGATTATAGCTCCTATTAGGTTCTCTAAATGGGTTTCTAATCTAGTACCAACAAGAAAGAAAACTGGAGAAATTAGACTCTGTGTCGATTTGAGAAATTTGAATAAAGTTTATTTAAAAGATAACTATCCTTTGCCCAAAATGGACCATATTCTATAGAGGGTAGTGGGATCTTCTAGGATATCTCTACTGGATGGATTTTCAGGGTATAACCAGATTCTGGTTCATCCTGATGATCAAGATAAAACAGCATTTACAACACCATGGGGTACCTTTAAATATGTCAAGATGCCATTTGGACTCAAGAATGCAGGAGCTACATTTCAGAGAGCAATGGATATTGCTTTTGCTAAAGAAATACATGATTTTCTGGTAATTTATCTAGATGATTTAACGGCCTTTTCCAAAACAGATCAGCAACATTTAGATCATCTAAGGCAAGTGTTTATAAAGTGCAGAAAATATGGCATTTCTTTAAATCCTAAAAATTCATTGTTTGGTTTGGAAGAAGGAAAGCTCCTAGGGCACATAATTTCTAAAGATGGCATTAGAATTGACCCTGAAAGAATACAAGCAATTTTGCAAATACCTCATCCCAGAAATATAAAAGAGTTGCAAGCCTTCATAGGAAAGATTAATTTCTTGAGAAGATTTATTTCTAGATTAGTGGAATTACTTAGATTGCTTACTAACATGCTTAAAAAAGATTCAAGTATTGACTGGACTGTAGAAGCCAAGCAATCATTTGAGGAAATTAAAATGGCTTTAACAAGAACACCAGTTCTTACCAGTCCAAAGTTTGACAGAGATTTCATTATTTTTTCATTTGCTTCTGAACATACAATTGCAGCTGTTTTACTACAAAAAGATGATCAGGGATGTGAAGCAAATGAAAAAATAATGAAATAATGTTTTAATTGCCTTTTTTAGTAAAGCACTTAGGGATGCATCTTTGAAATACAATATCATGGAGAAACAGGCTTTTGCATTGGTAAAAGCAATTAAAGATTTCAGAGTTTACATATTATATTCTCATGTGATAGCTTATGTGCCTAATGCTGTAGTTAAAGACATCTTGACACAAGATGGCATTGAAGGCAAAAGAGGTAAGTGGATAGCTACCATTTTGGAATGTGATATTGAAATTAAACCAAAAAAACTCATAAAAGGTCAAGGTTTAGCTCAACTTATGACTAAAACTAATTGCCAAGCCTTAGACATTAACGAACTGGATGACGAACAGGAGATGGAGACTCCACAGATCAGTCAAGCTTTCTTAGATTCACCCTGGTACACTGATATCATTCATGTTTTATTAAACCTGCAAGCTCCTCCAGGGTTGTCCAGAATGAAAAGAAGATTTTTGAAAATGACATCTTTAAAATATTGTATTGTAGATAGCACTCTATTTTGGAAAAATCATGAAGGAATCTTATTAAATTGTTTATTGAAAGATGAAGCTGACAAAGTTCTTAATGAATTTCATGCAGGGGATTGTGGTGGACATCTCTACTGGAAATCAACTGCAGACAAAATCTTAAGGGTTGGTTTTTACTGGCCAACCTTGTTTTCAGATGTTAAGAAATTTGTAACAACTTGTCATAAGTGTCAGATCTTTGAGGGTAAAAGAAAGTTGTTACCTTTACCATTAAGACCGATTTCCACAGAAAGACCCTTTCAACAATGGGGATTAGATTTTATTGGTGAAATTCATCCATCTTCTTCTGGACAACACAGATGGATTTTAACTGCCACAGATTACTTTACCAAATGGATTGAAGCTATCCCATGCAGACAAGCCAATGATTCTGTAATTATAGGGTTTTTAGAAACCAACATACTTTCCAGATTTGGCTGTCCAGAAAAATTCATAACAGATAATGCTGTTGCATTTAAATCAAAGAAAATGATTAGTTTCTGCAATAAATATCATATTAATTTAGGCCATTCAACAGCCTATTACCCTCAGGGTAATGGACTGGCAGAATCTTCCAATAAAATTCTTATTAATATCATTAAAAAATTACTGGAAGAAAACAAAAAGAATTGGCATAAGAAACTTATTAATGCATTATGGGCAGACATACTTACAACTAAGAAATCAATTGGGACCAGTCCATATGAATTGGTTTATGGCATTGAAGCAAGATTCCCATCATCTTTAGGAATTCCTGTTATGAAATTACTTCAGGAGGCTCAAGTGGAACCAAATGATATTCAAAGGAGAATTAACCAAACAATTCAATTGCAGCAAACCAGAGAAGAAGTGTATCAACGATCCCAAGTCTTGCAGGAGAAGTTAAAGAAAATGTTTGACAAAAGAACTAAAGCATAAGATTTTCAACTAGGTGATAAAGTCCTAAGATGGGATTCTAGAAGAGAAGAAAAAGGGAAACATGGGAAATTTGATTTCTTATGGAAAGGGCCTTATATCATTCATGCCTTGCAGGGGAACAACACATACTTTTTGAAGGATTTGGACAATTCAGAAGCTGAGGAAGGACCAGTCAATGGTCGAATGCTGGAGCATTATTTTCATCCTATTTACTAGGATATTCTAATTTTTTCTAACTTGTAAATAATATATCTTTTTCTAATGCATTAGTTTTGATTGGATGGTGACTTCTTGAAGTTGAAGCCTGAAGTGAAGACCCTAAGCTTCAAAAATTTCACTATCATATATACAATAAAGCTACCAGAAGAGGGAGATTACATGGTTTAGTTTGAAGACATTTTGAGGCAACTGACCTGCTGTTCTTGACTTTTCACAAGGAAAAGCCATCCCCAAGTGGAGCCAGTGTTAGACTCCTATACCAATAGGTGTCATTTTTCATGATTGTCTTAATTGAACTATGGAATATGTTCAAACCTTTTTTTTGAGCAAAGGTGTTCCATATTCTTGAAAAACCAAAAAATCAAAAAATTTAAAAAATGTAAAGAGGGTATACCCTAAAAGAAAAATCAAAGGGTAAGAAAAATAAATTGGTCAAGAAAATGAAAGAAATGAACCCCAAGCAAAAAATAGACCAAGGAAAGTGTGAAAATCCAAATGCCACTACTATTTCATTTTTGTAATAAAGCAATTGTGTGCAGCTTGTCAAACTTTTGCCACAATTTATGAAGAGTCAAACTGTTTAAACTTGAATCATTCATGTTTCAATTTCATGTTGTAGAATAGAGAATAAATATCTGACCAAACAGTTTAATCTTGGCAGATAAGTAGATAGGTAGAGTTAATAAAAGGTGCTCAACAGTTTAATCTGAGCCCTTGGATGTAATAAGGGTAGAATTAGATAGATTTGCCTTGTAAAAGAAAAAGAAGATTGACAAGGGTTTGCAAGTCTAAATGCACCCTAATAAAGAAGAGAAAATGGTAGTGTCAAGTAGATAGGGTAGGTAGATGGTGTTGCAAAGTTTTATGTGATGAATGATGCTGCTAAATGTGTTTAATCCTTTACTTTCATCACAAGTACTGAAGCAGGAAATACACTGGAAAATCACAGCAAGAAAAGTCAAAATCATTAACTTCCCACATCACTTTCCCCTTAAGTTTTTTACTAATTTCCCCAAAGTGCTAAGGTATTTGGAGATCAAAGGGGCTCAAGGCATTTCCTTGACTTTTGGAGGGACCAGACCCTCGGCCTAATGATCAAAAAGACCTAAGTACTTGAAGTTATTTATCATTATAATCATTCACTTTTAACCTTTTCCTAAGTAAAATCCAATTTTACTTAGGAAAATCATGCAAATTTCCATAATAAACCCTCAAAATCACTTGCTATTATATGTTTAAGTGTTGAAATTGAGATGATGTAATTTACTTCAGAAATCTTCACTTTCTTAGTTATAGTTAAGTATTTTGAGTTTACCTTGTCCTTTGTCATATTAACTTCTGATTTATTTATTAAATCCCTAGTAAAAAGACCTTATCCTATAGTACTTAACTCCTTTTATCTAATATCCCAAAAACCCATCTATTATGATTTTAACCAAAGTATTTATTTCCCATGCATTCATAAAAAACCCACATTATGTGCCCTTTGGTTAAAATATATCATTATATAATATTCCCGCCCCTATGATAAGTTAAACACATTGGTTGATTTATCATATAATAAAAACATATATGAAAAACTTTGAAACATATATTTTATATGTTTAAATAAAATAAATCCCGAGTTTAATTAAAACTAAATTTCGGAAATAATTTCATTTTCTCCCATACCTGACGCCCTAACTCGAGTTAAAAATCCCGCTGCATATTCCATTCCTCAACCCTAACTCGAGTTAAAAAACCAAAGTTCTATTATGACCCCGACCCTTTATAACCATGGGATTAATTAATCACTCGGATTAATTAATAACCAACTTTTCCTCCAATCGCAAGCCACCCGGGATAAATAATGAAATGTTAAATATCCGTCGGGCCCGCACATTAAACCGCTGTCAACGCCACATCCCCTCAACCGTCGGATCGCCCCTCCAAAAATCAACGGTCCACGATCGTTTCGTTGGCCATCTTACATCCGGAAGATAACGCACGGGGGCACGGTGGTTTTGGAATAGTCCACCAGACACGTGTTAACTTCTAAATGGAATCGCTGCTTCCCCGTTTAAAACCGCCATTGCCCATAAGCGGTGCGGAAATTACCGCTTACCACCCAACCCCTGCCACATGTCATCCCGTACCTCGATGACGTCATTCCTCAATAAAATAAAAATCCCTTTTTGACTTTGTAAATAAAACAAATTTCGTGTTTTTTCTGTCATTTTCATTGCAAAAAGCGACTACGCCTTCCACTACGAAATTCAAAATTTCACTGAAAATTACTATTCTATCCAATTTCGCTCGATAATTCCACCGGACCAGTGTTCAAGCATCTTCTTGCCACCACTTGATACCCGTTAAATCCCAGTTTGCCTCCGAAAATAGGTATTTATTCTGTTGCGCTCCGAACTTTGAAAGAAACTTTGTGTTCCTTGTTTTTCCACTTGATCAGTGTTAAAATATTATCGCTGAGATCATTCCCTGATTGTTAAAACTGTGAATTGTTCTCCCAAACCTGCAACTGTGCCATTTTCCCTCATTAAAACTAAAATTGCGCCCGGTCTGTGAAGAAAACCTAGAAACTTCCATTTTGAATACACAAGAACCAAAATGGAAGCCCCGGTAGCCCTGAATGTAACTCCATTGAATGCCCCTCACAGAGAGTTAGAATACTTGCCCTTAGTTGATAAAGACTTCCAAATTAAAGACTTGGTTTTCGATGAAAGCCCCCTTCGAAGTTATTGCCGCTGCAGAGACGATTATTCGAAGGGATTGGATGTCATTGGATTGTGGGAATCCAATTTCCTGAGATATCTCATCCCCTCAGTCCTCATTTTCCCAGAAATTATCCACTACTGCCATTCTAACTATGATCCAACTCAAAGAGCAGTAATGTCCCCTGACCAGAGTGTTCTTTTCCCCATTACTCCCCAAGCTATCAATACAATGCTACATTTTGAACCTGATCAAGAGCTAACTCCTTTGTCTATGGAAGAACTGATTGAAAAGTCTAATCAACTGTCTCCAGAAAAATTGAAATGCATTTGCCAGACTTTTATGTTGCCTGAACATCAACCTAAGAGGCCACCTCCATATGGTTTTGCTTACTTTAACAAGTTGGGCAGACTTATCCTCAATATGATATCCTTTGTTATGGGTTTCAATACAAGTGAATATGTTGATGAAATAACCTTGGTATTGTTGTCTATCTTTACTCCTGGGCAACCTCCTGTAGTAAAATATGATTTTGCATCCTTCATTTCCAATAAAATCCATGACCAGTTCATGAGGCTAGATAATGAGAAAGTGTTCAAATATTCCTTAGTTATTTACCATCTCCTCATCTATTATCAATCAGAAAAGTTCCCTTTCCCTGTTAAAAAGCTTGATGCCAAGGGAAACCCTAGATCAGTTATTTTTTGGTCTGCCATAACTCATTCTTCTTATGATTCTCCCTATTCTTATGCTGAGTTCATCGATATTTTTGTATATCCTGCAACTACCTTGTTGACAGGAATTCCCCCTCCAAGGCTCAGTAATGAGATTAATAAGACTTTGCAGCTTTCAAGGACATAAAAAAGTTGGGGATTGGTATTTATATCAAAATCATTCAGTCATCAGAATATATGGATGTGAATCATATCCATTCAGGTTGCCAAAATATGTGCCTATGAGGCTTTTTGCCTTAGAATATTTTAGGCAAATGAATAATTCTGATATGATTCATTTTTGTAGTGTAAAAAAGAAAGCCCAACTCAGGATTAAAAGTCAATTAGGTCCTTTCATCTGCAACTCTAGGGAGGCCGAGCGAGAAGCAGAAGATATACTACAAAACCATTGCAAGTTCCAAAGGAGTTTTCGTTGGGTTCCTTATGATCCATTTGGTTTCATCTGTGATAAAAGAATGAAGAACAAATCTTCCCCATATATTCACCACAAGATTCCTGATATAGAACAATATGCTAACCAAGATGAATGGGTGGAAGGAACACTAGTTGAGCAAGATAATGAAGAAGACAATAGAAACAACATTATGAAAAATCTTGAGAAAGAGTTTGACCTAGAATCTTTTGGTCAAGTGCAGGTACCTCACATTGGCACCTCTTCAGCAGGAAATCTCCAACAGGGGTTACAGGAAGAGATTCTATCAATTGCAGTAGAGTCTAAAGGTAAAGGGAAAGAACCTGAAATACAGGTCATTGAAACTTTTGTCATGGCAGAGAAACCTCAAACCTCCAGGGCACCAGATCAGACACAGGTTTCTCCTACTCAAGTAAATCATCCTGAAGTTTCAGAATTACCAACTCCATCTAATATGGAAATAGGTAAGAAAAGACAGGCTCCAGATCCTACTCCTCCCAAAGAGTCCTCAGAGCTACATCAAGCCAAAAAGCAGAAACCCGATCCACTTCCAGATGTGGAAATCATTGATGAAATGTTTGATGATGGAAGAGAAGATAGTCAACTAACTGGCACAGTAAGTGAAACACATACAGGCCACAAAGGAAAAGAATTGCAAAAACAGTTAAGTACTGAAGTATCTTCTTTTAAACCACCAAAAACATATACAGGTGATATAAAAAGAACTTTCATTAATATAAAGGCAAAGAATGATCCATTGAGAATGAAGGTTTATGATCAATATCTGAAAATGGCTCCACATAATCAGGAAAGGTTAATGTCAGCATTTGACATTCAACAAGGCAAAATGATGATGAGTCATTTTAAATCTAAGGTGCCCAAACCCATGACAGCAGCTGATTATATTAGGACCAATTTTGAGGTCCTGGCTAAAGACATTCATCCCTTAAACCAGATAGAGATGCATAAACAAACTGGGGAAATGGTATATTCCACTCTTACTGATAAGGCCATGGCAGCCCTAAGGCTGCAAGATTCTTTAAATAACACAAGCACCCAATTGCAAATTGAAAAGGCCTCTTCTCAGGCCAAAGATAATAGAATAAAGTCTCTGGAAGACATAATTATTAGTTTGGGTCACAACCCCAAAGATATCAAAAGCATTGAGGCACTAATCAAAAAGAAAGATGATGATATTG
Source organism: Pinus albicaulis (assembly GCA_034641835.2). Classification (NCBI taxonomy): domain Eukaryota; kingdom Viridiplantae; phylum Streptophyta; class Pinopsida; order Pinales; family Pinaceae; genus Pinus; species Pinus albicaulis. The sequence continues at coordinate 478,244 of JAXQQM020066223.1, read as the reverse complement.
CTGTACTAAGAAAGCAGCTGAAATTACCAGCCTCAAGACATCCCCAGACCCAAGAAGTTTTGAAGGAGAATTCGCAGGAAGAGATAATGGAGTTGCTCTTAAAAATTACTGAGCAACTGAGTGAAACAGAGAAAGAATTGGAACAAGCTTTACAAGAGAAGGAAGCTATCATGCAGTCATCAATCACAGAAGCTACTACAACTACAGGTACTACAACAACAGATCAACAAACAGAATCAGCACAGGTAGACACTTCTGGTTTAAGTTCTAATGAATTGGTAAAACAAATGGAAAGTTTAAAACTCAGGGTCACAGAACTTAAAACCACAAAATTGCAGTTAGAAAACTTGGAGCAGAAATATGATATGTCCAAAAGGACTGTTGCAGATAATACCAGGGAAATTAAAAGATTGGAAAAATTGGTTAAGGCTTTAGAAAAAGATCTTTCATTAGAAAAGCCTTTGAGAGAAATAAATGAAATTCTTTGGGATAATATAATTGATTCAATAAAAAGTATTTGGTCTTTTTTTCAAACAATCTTTGAACAAAATGACTTGATCAAAGTAGCTCAGGAAGAAATAGCCAAAACAAGAGATGAATTAAAGAACAGACCTGAGCAAGCTAGTCAACTCATACAGTTTCTGAACACACGGACTAAGCAACAGCTTTCAAAGTTAGGAATTGATGACAGGACAGGCACTATCTTAGAAATAAAAAGATTTTTTACCAAAAGAACTCTTATGCAGAATTTGGAAAGGAAGTGCTCAGACATGCAAGAAGAAAACAATGCTTTTAAAGGGAAATTTCAGGTTTTATTAGACAATGGGTTACCCAGTCCTATGCTAGCAGGTGACAAGGTAATGGACCTGGAAACCTATGTTACTAAAATAGACATACATGCTCATAACACAACTGTTATTTCTATTAATGCATCACAAGCAACATTGCCAACAGGGAGGAACCTCTATGACAGATTGAAGAATCTGTTTCATCTGGAGCATGAAATAAAGTATTTTTTCCCTAGTCAGCCCACTTTTTATAGGTATACAGAGGCCGATGAGACATTGAGAAAACTCAAAATAACCGTAATAGTAGAAGATCAATGGTGGGACGACTTATTGCAAATTTTGTAGAATTTATCTTCAGACAGAGAATTTGATATTTTTACCATCATGTAAAAAATAAATAAGGAGCACAGGTTAAAGAGTATCAGTTGAACAGTTAAAGAGTATCCGTAGAAACAAAGAGTATCAGACAAGCAAACTAATTACTCAAAGGGACAGCATCGAGCCCTATTATAGGACCTGCCTCTAGCACATCCACAAAGGAAGGAAACAACACATCAGCAGTTACTTGTTATTCTGTCTACGAGACCATTTGTCTCCTTTTTATTTGTAAATTACTCCTTAGTCACCCTAGATTATTGGCTAGGTTAGTGTGAGATATTTTCAATTATTTTTTATAAATAAACCCTCAAAGAGAGTGTTGAGGGTGGATTCTACTACTTCGCTATGACATTGATGTTTTTGGAATAAAAGCGTTTTGGAGAAATTTATTTGTGGCTTACTGGATGACAATTTGAAGCTCAGGACTTTTTGCAGGATTCATGTGTCGGACTGCAGTTCAATAAGTCTTTCTAACCTATGTATTAAGTTTTATATCCGTTTATAATATCATTATGTCCATTTCTGAATAATTTACATAAAGGATTGAATCAGAATTTACTTAATTGTACTCTGATTTCAGATGTGATTATTCTTAATGTTTTCCTCTAAATTGGTTATAAGCACGAATTCTTAAATGCTCTTGCTTTGCTAATTTAAACATTATTGATTACTATAATAAAGAATTCTTCATTGCTCTTTGTTTGTAGTCATCTCATTTCTTTCTTTTGAACATGGTGAAAGATTCTTAGCTGCCTTTCATCCCTTCAAAATCATCCCATCCACTTTAAATTTGAAGGATTGTTCTCTGTCTAGCTATCGTGCCCTGTAAAGCCATCTTGTGTGTAGAATAGAAATCCAGTAAAGCCATCCTTTGACTCCATAGCCCAATGGACTGAAAAATTTCAACCTTGCCCTTAGTTTGTGGATTCCACCATTTTTCAAAACAAACTCTTGGATCTATAACTAGCCTAAAACCTTCTAAGAACAAAGACAAATCATAAAGAGAGAGCCCTCTCTGGATGCAGATTGGCTAGATTCTGCATCTGAAGGTTGGTTTGTGGTTACCTCGGGTATACTTTCCTCTTACACAACTTCTAGGAAAACCCTCGAGTAGTGATAACACACCCAATAAATCAAGGAGGTAGTCTTGAGGTGCCATCACCTATGACTTATTCTCCCACACAGACTCCAAGTAGAAGAAATCTAGATATTGATCAATTTCAGCAAGAGATTTATGATTACATTAGTTCTTTAGAAATAAGAACTGCAAAAAAGAAATCATATCTTGGTGAACATCCTTCTAGTCCACAAGAACCTCTAGTGAATACTTGAAAACAAGAAATGTTTGAGCTAGAGACACTAAATATTCATATAAAGCAAGAAAATGAAGCCCTGAAGATTCAAAATCAAATTGAGAATACCATCAATGGTAATACTCTTCTACATTTGGGGTTATGGTTAAAAAAGAACAAAAAATTGAAGAAGAAGAACAAATACCTGAATAGAGAGATTATAAATTTTAAGTATAAACTTCTAATGAAGAAACCAAGAGTAGCAGTGACTTCAAAGAAAGGAAAGAAGACGAAGTTAGATGTCCTAGCAGAAGTGTTAGAGCATATGCAGTAATGAGGTGAAGACTCACAATTTTGAAATTGCATGAGGACATGCAATTGTTTCTTAGTGGGGGTATGTTGAGCCTCAGTATTGTCTCTATTTTTTATATCTATCTCACCACTTTTCCTTCTATTTTGACAAAATCCATAACCTCAATTAGTGTTAATTGGTACATTTTCACTCTGAGAAGGTAATTGAATGAATGATCTATTATATTTGAATGTTTCTTATTATTTGAATAAATTTTGTATTTAGCTACAGAATTCATGCAATTCTCTAGCTAATCTTTGTTTCTGTAGCTACCGACATTGCTTGACATGTTTCACAGAAGAAATAGAGGAGCGAAGCACATGGGTAGTTTGGAAATGATCCATGCATGGATTTTATCCTACTTACCTATCCAAGATAGAGAGGAATAATGCCTAAAAACATGGTCAAAGGATCAGTCAAGTAGAGGGTTGAGACAAGCGGGCGAGAGGTTGAAAGGTTCATGATTTTCTCTCCACGTAGAAAATCACGAAAGCTATGAAGACTGCAATTTTGCTTAGAAATCTATTCCTAGTTTAAGTAGTCAATTTTAGGCGAGATCATCTCAAACAGTTAAACTTGACTCTGTTATAAATACCAGGTTGTTTTAATAGGATATAAGCTTAATTTTTTACTGTAATATTGTTACACATTCAAACTCTGTTTTTATCAATTCATAGAGAAGGTATTTTCAATACCACCGATGCGTAATTAGTCACAAGTGAATTTATAACTGTTCTGTTGCGGAGGCCCCCTTCACAGAAGAGTTTTAGTAATTTAAATTTTCTGTTGTTTCGTAGTTTAATTCATTTCCTTTCCACATAGTTACTTGCCATGTTCTCCATAGTTAAATGTTGTGTTTTTCGCATGGTTGAATGCTCCAATTATCTTGATTTCCTTAAAGATATTGATGTCATAATTATGTTAACATTTATATTTCATGGAATGAAACCTTTCTCACATTCTTTTACATGGTAAATACATACTTCATCTTTCGTTTCATAGATCAGATTTTCATTCTAGTTTTACACAATAGGTAAGAAATTTGTTTTTCTTTTCTCATTTCAACTAGTTTTTTAATTTACTTAGCTTAATAACTTATATTGAATACTATTGGTTTGATATTTCTATTGGTATAATTTATATTAAAATATATGATTTGTTGGATAGAATTAGAATTAGCTAGATACTTTATTTTCATAGGATTAATTTAGACATATATTTCATTTGGTATATAAAAGAAAGTTTTTGAGATATACGTAGCTAAGACTTAGATATAGAGGATTAAATGTTTTGTTCAGATTAAGAGATGATTTAATTATATGTTTTATCCTTCAATTAAATTGGTTTAGATTTAATTTAGATAGATATTTTAGAGATAACTTCATCATAGTTTCCGGCATAGAATGTCTAATATAGTTAAAATTTATCACTTAGATTGATCTATTTTTATGCAATATAGATTCATCATAGATCGAATTTCCTTCTTAAATAAAAATTTCCTTTTCTTCCTTCTCAAGTTTATTTTTCAAGCATTAAAATTCTTCTCTAGGTGTAGTTACTTTCTTTCCTTTTATTTCATTTATATAAAATCTCTAAAACATACAAAAAGATTGAATTATCTTCTCATTTATACTTTTCTTTAAATCAATTGTTCAAAGCCAAAAGTAGAATTCTTATCATAAGATTTGTTAGTTAAGTTTAAATTTCATTTCATAGTTAAATTCTTAGTTTCTCCATTTCATTTAAAAATTTAAGATAAAACACAAAATCCTAAAAAATACATATAAAACCAACACAACGAATTAAGAAAGAAAGGCTTCTAGCATATATAGTGCACTTGCACTTCATAATATTACTAAATCTGGTTGATAATTTATGATAAAAATTTAAGACATTAAATTGACTATACACATCACATGCTCGAAACAACTCCTTTGGATCCATATGTATTTTGGGCCACCATAACCCAGCTCTCAATATTTTATGCATAGTGGATTTCCCTGGATAATATCCACCTGCAACTCCTCCACGATATTCTACTAGAATACTATGTCGTTAATGTTCTAGGACGTATCTGCGCAGTATTTCATATTGTCCCATGTTGTACAAGTGTGTTGAAATCAACTGGAAATCAACTGTTTTGACTACCAATTCCTTCTTTTGTTGCATAGTGTACTCCACGGACACCATTCATGTGGCAAAAAATTGAATAATGTTCACAAAGTGATCATCTGTGACCGTGATTGCAAATAATTTCACGTCAGGCAAGTTATCCGTGATACTTGTGGGTTCTTCTCTTGTCTCTAACCTATACATGTTACCATTCTATTCATTGCACTTACCATAATTTTTCATGATTGTTCTCTGTTTCCAAGAATTACCATCCGTATTTACCATTGCCACCATTCATTTTCACCATGTTGTTTTTCCAAATTTGGTATCGACTATTCTATCCAATGGTCTGCTATTCCAAGAAGTGTTGTTATAGTCCCCATAGTATGGGCAGACTGATTGTGCGGCATGAACCTCAAAATACATCTTCGACCCGCATTAATCTGGAGGTATGGAAAATATTTGTCAATGTAGGATGGGATACCTATTTTGATAGATTGCAGGGCTTTGACAGGGAAATTAAAATGGATTTCGTGCTTAATTTGGATGAGAATGGCTCGCAGGTCAGATGATTTGAAATTCCTGTCACAGAAGAGGTAATTGTAGAAGTTAGCACGCTGAGATAGTAAGGGAAACAATGGTTTGATCAGAGATTTTCCCTCCTAGAGTTTCCCAACTTATTATTGCAGGTAGGAGAAAGTGTTGTTTAATTGGGCAGAGGATATGAGCACAAGTGTGTGCTGTATAGATAGAGCGAAGTCGCAGGTTTTTTAATGAAATACATAACTTGTGAAGGTCAAGCCACAACTCTGTTTAAATATCACTTTGAAATTAAAACTCACGTTCAATTTCCACAAGCTTAGGTGCATTCCTTAAACATGCCCTTCTTTCTATTAAAATGGTTGTAGCACATGGCACAGTCTGTTCGGTGTTCACGTCAGATGCAGGTAGTTCTCTCCAACCATGGATTGGTGCGTTTACTGGTCATGCATGCAATAGAAAAATTTCGAGTCTCCTAGGTGGAACTCTATGGATCCTCAAAAGAAGAGATAGAAGTCGCTATTGCTGCTAGAGAAGAGGAACAAGTCTATCCAGCTGGTTTAGCAGAAGAAGAAAATTTGGAGGAAATTGATCAAGAGGAAACCGAAGAAATGGAAATGGAGGTTGATCAGGAGGAACCTAAAGAAATGAAAATGGAGATTGATCATGAAGAACCTGAAGAAATGAGAGTAGAGGAGATAATCGATGACACAGTCAAGGCTGCCACACAAGAACCAGCCTTGCCTGAGGAGCCCACAGATCAAGGAATTATGGATACAGTGCATGAAGTCAAGACTGTCATACAGTCATCAACTTTTGTCCACGAGGAACGGGGAAGTGGAATGGCGGACAAAGGGATGGCAAGTGATGTTGTTTTGCAAGAAAAAACATCACCTGCCCAAGCATATATGAATATTGAAACAAGTGGGGGTGTTACACAAGAACCACTCTCGATTCAGCTAGAACAGGGAAAGAGGGAAGCAATCTATGAAGAACAGAAAGATAAAGGAGAAATAACCCGCGAGGTCGATATTGTCCCACAAGAACCAGTATCGACCTTAGAAAAAGAAATAATGCACAAATAACATGAGGACAAAAGGGAAACAACCATTGGAATCGACGTTGTGCCACAAGAACCAGTATCGAATCTGAATGAAGTAATAACGCATGAAAATCAGGCCCAACCTAGAAACAAAGATGATGAAGCTACTCCCCGCTCTCTGTTCCAGTCCATGATGCCTAGAGGGCTGAGGGGATTCTGCTCACCCTAAATATTAATGAAGGAAATAGTTGTTCCACTGGTGTGTTAGGGTCCCATGATTTGGCAGATTGGCAAGCCAAAGGACAAGGTAACATCAAACCAACTTTGGAGCCCAAGGACCTAGCCTTCTTGGACTCAGAGAGAGCTCTCTCTATTATGCAAGGGATGTAGATTTGTTTGCTTCTTTATGTATTTTATTTTAAGCTAGTTGTTAAGTAGGTTTTTAGTTTGTTTTTAGGTTTTTGAGGGAGGAACTGATCAAAGGATAAATAGATAAAAATATTGTTAGATCAACTGGGCTATGGGGTCGAAAAGGTCGAGAAAGCCTCAAATGGTGGACAAGGTATATTTCAGGGCTGATTTGGTCAAGGTAAAATGGATTCTTTAGGTGGAGTGAAATGGGATGGACACTAGGTTTTCTGAAAAACAAAGAGGTTTAAACATAAATAGTTTTACAGCATACATCCATGTGGTATGGCTAACCATTAATCATAGTAAATGAAACTCAAACTGATAGATGCATAAAATAAACATTCAGGCGATATATAGAAGTATAAGACCCTCTAACTTTGGGAAAATCACCTTCAGACTTTGAGGAAAACAAACAAGAAAAACAAACAACTCAATATATGAAGAGGGAACTCCTAAACATCATATTTGAGCTATCGGGAACTTTGAACTAAGATTGCAGAGCATAGGCAAAGGTCAAGATCGACACAAGACCTCTTTGGTTCAACTAGGACAATCAAACATTCAGAGAAAGGTTTTAGTAATGGGGTTTTGGTTAGTTATGATTAAATAGTGCATACCGTGAATCATACTAGATAGCATACATAATAACCATTAATGAAATTTATAACAAGTTCTTAGGGTATCAAAGAGAAGTAAGAATTCTTTGACATAACTAAGAAAGAAGACAAACATAGAAGCTATAATGAATCGGGAAACTTGAGGTGCTTCCATGGGCATGTCTCAAATCTATTCTTTACTATCCTACAACAAGCAGGACGTATGAAAACATGTATGATAAACTAAGGAAACATAATAGAGAAGGAACACTATACCATTTACCAAGTCATGGAATCCTACAACAGTCCTCTTCCACCATCCAAAACACACAAGAAATTATCCACTTCATGAGACAAAGTATTTCTTCCAAGCTTGTAATACCATGTATTGCTCTATAACATCAAGTTCAGCCTCCTTGATACAATGAAATCTCTTGGAATATATAGGCTAAAGAGAAAGAAACTATCCAAGAGCATCTAGAAGACCATTGGCCCATTGCAAATATCTGATTTTGTCCTTGAGGCTTTGCGAAGCCCAAGGCACAAAATATCTTCAAAAATATCTATAAAATGCTAAAAATGGAAATAAAATTGACTTTTCATGACTGAAAATGGCTAAAAAAGTCTTAACGCACATTTGGATGAGCATCTTCAGAAATCTGCCTTTTCTGCCAAAATGCTACAGGAACGTAGCAACAGAAAATTTCTGTCTTGTAGACAACTTTTGAGGGACCTCCCAATGTCGAATCGAAGCCTGTGATGGCTCGTTGGAAATCCATGGATTTCTAGTTTCTAGAACTACTTGAGTTTTCCCTAACTGATCCCTGGAAGTATGTCAAAAACGGAACTGAGTAGAAAAAACCAGAAAAGTAGCCCTTGCTAATATGTGAGGCAGAAAGTTAAAAAATCATTGTTTTTCGCCTCTTTGGGGGACCAAAACACCTCCTTTGGATCCGAAAATTTGTGAGTAGCTTCCCCCAAATTTATTCCATCCAAAAGCATGACTTTCATGATCTGAGGATGCTCCTAGCACCCATGGCAACGCCTTGCAAAATGTGCAATTATGGCCAAAAAACACAAAAAAACAAAATCATGTCAAAATTTTCTCAATTTTGGCGAGCAAGCCCCTTATGGGTTCTTAGAAGCATGTAAGGAAGCTGAGGCCAATATTTCAAGACCTGATATGTCTTTCTCCACTTTTTCTACCAGGCGCCTCTTTCGGACGACCTTGAGCCTTACTTGAGCAAGTTTGAGCTTTCTTCGGGCAAATTGGTTCAACTTCTTGTAGTGCCTCGTCATCTTCTTTTGTAGACTCAAGTCTCTATTAGATTTCTCTAATTTATCCTCCAAATGATTGTTGGCCCTTTCAAGTCATGATTATTTATCATTTTCTATTTCTTGGGTGAGCAATGGAGTGAGAGGATAAGATTGAACAAGGGCTACCTCTTCTTCCTTATTTTTCTCCAAATATTTCTTGAGACCCATAGTCCTAGGCCTCTTTCTCATTGGCTGCTCTTCTTCTTCTTCAGTATCATTAAATTCTCCCATAAGCTCTTCAAGCTTGACTTGTGCTTTATAGGCTTCCCTTTGGTATTTGAAAGCTCGAGCCTCATAAACTGCCATTTGACCACTCATTTGTTTGTTTTTCATCTGTAGAACATGTATGAGGTCCTTTGAACTTTCTAGATCAGCTTGTAGGTCATGAATTTGGGCTTCTCTGTTTTTCAAAAGATCCTAAGGAATTCTAGCTTCATCATCCCCATCATCATTGTCTATCTGTATGATGTCAAACTCCCTTTCCTTTTCATGACTACTCTCATGTTGTTCCTCTTTTTCTTCCCTTTGCCTTGGATAGACTTCTTGGTCCTCTTCCTCTATGGAAATTAAACAATACTCTTCTTAGGAAGTTTTCCTCTACTTCTTAGCGCTCTTGTGACATTGCTAGTCACTGTTGGAGTGATCTTCTTCTTTGCAGATCTAGTGTTTCTAGGCTTCACCACTTTTGGAGGAAGATTCATGGCCCCTTGCCTAGGAGAGGTAGCTAGCACATCCTCTTGGCTATGTTGAGGAGAAGAGAGAGGAGTTTTGTCTACTTTTAGTTGCTCAACTTGGTATTTTACCTTGCTACCTCCATCATCATCTACTCCAGCTTCACCTTTGTCACTGTTTTCTTCTGCTTGAAGATTGTCTTGTTTGTCTTCATCACTGCTATGCTCATGGTCACTAATTTGGTCTTGGCTTCCCTTAGGACTGTTTTGATCTTATTGCTCCATGCTACCCCCTTCGGAATGCTCACTGTTTGGTGTTTTCTTGCCATCATCGTTACTTTTTGAGGGTTGTCTTGTTTCTCATCATTTGTGTCTCTTTGAGGACGGTTATGACCCTTATCATCACTATTTTGGCTGCCACTTTTTTTTTTTCTTGAGGACTGTCTTGTTCATCTCTGTCACTGCTTTCTTCATGACTGTTGTGCTCTTTAGCTTCATTATTTTGCCCCTCATCACCATCATGCTTACTTCTGTGTTGGCTACCATCATGTTCCTCTTCATGACTGTTATGCTCACCATCATTTTGGTCATGCTCACCATCATTTCCTTCTTCCTCGCTGTCATGTTTATATTCTTTACTTTGTTCCTCATCATTACTAGTTTGCTTCTTGTCACTTTGCCCTTCTTCATTAATAGTTTTCCTCTTCTCTTATTCACTCTCAATCATATGGGATTTTTGCCTTTTAGGAGTGGATTTACTAGAAGAAGGAGAAACATGATGAGTGGATGGTGAGGAAGGTGCATGAGATGAAGAGGCAATGGAAAAATTGATATGGGAGATGAAAGAGTCCCAAGAAACTCCCTTTTTCTCAAGTTGATGGAGGATGATGATCTTGATAAGGGAATGATGAAATAAACAAGCTTGTTGTTGAGCGGAGGGCTTCTTTTGGACAGTAGAGGCCATCTTGTCAATGCTTCTGTAGAGGAAGAAAGGTAGGTTCAACAACTGAATTCTTGTGAAATGCATAAGAAGCCTGATGTGATAGGCATAAATCTGGGAAAACCTCCCTTCACATGTGAAATACTTCATGACGACTTTCATGAGGGGGTCATAGCTGCTCAATAAGTGAGAAAAAGGGAAAATAGCTTGGCAAGCATCCTCATGGTCTGGTTTTAGAAAGGGTTTATAGTGATTTAGATCTAGGTATGTTTGTTTGAACCACTTTTCTCCTATATAGGGGATCTTAGTTGCTTTGGAGATAGCCATAGGAGTGAATTTGAAATCCAGACCTACTAGATGGACATGCTTTGCTTATAGCCTCAAAGAAAACAAATGTGTCAAAGGAGGGTGATTTTCTACTTCTTGGATTTTTTGGCAAGAATCCAACCACCCTACTTCATGAAAATTGAAGAGTACTCAAGGGGATTCATTCACCTCTTGGGTTGTAATAGGCTCATACCTATTGTGATACCCACTTCTGTTGTCCTTCTTTGGAGGAATTTTTTCTTTTGATACCCCTTAATGACTTACCAAAACAAGACCTTGAACTGTACTAAAAAATAGACCCCTTCTTTGAGCACTAATTTTCTCTTTAGTTGGCAAGCAAGTATTTGTTAAATGAAAACAAATTTACATCTCCAGCACTGTGTCTTGAGAAAAGAGGCCTTTAATAAGATCTATTTTTGGTTTTTGAAGACAAGTCCCCTTTTGTTTTGGACACAAAAACTCTTTCCTCCCCTTGAATACTATGTTTATCTTTAATTACTCACAGCAAGAAAATTCTTTCAAACTGACAACAATTCTTTCCTCCTTTATCACTGCTTATCTGTGATTTTTAGATAAACATAATATGTTTGGAAATAGCTATGTTTCCTCTTTGATGATCATTGTTTTTCTTCTTTTGAAATCTCTGTTTTTTCCTAGGTTGGAAAACAAGATATTTTTCAAGAGAAAACTGTTTTCTTTTTCTCTTAATTACTCAAAACAGGAAAACCCTTTCAAATTGTCAACAATCCCCTTCTTTAAAGACTGTTTTCCTTTAAACTCTGATATCAAACTTTCCCTTAAATCAAACAAAAAATTGAATTAGAGACATGAATACCTTTCACAAATGTGTTTTTCTATGTTTGGGGATGAGTTCGTTGTCTAAAATTCAATCTTCAACACCTTTGGTGGCTTCTTTTAGTATTGTCCCGAGCGGGTAGAAACCATGTTCAGGAGTGGCCAGGGCGTCGGGCCGTTCAGAGGTGGCCTGGGTGGGTCAAGTATGGGCGTGCAGAGAGTGGCAATGAGAAGTAAAAAGGCAAGACATGACAATTGGGAATGGCAAGGGTGCAAGGCAGGTGAGAGGTGCTCTTTCCACAGCTTGAGCGCTTAGATGGAGGCAAATGAAGAAAGTGCGCCGCGTTCAGGATGGGCGCTGGGCCAGGTAGGCTTGAACGAGTAAACACACTGCATTTGAACTGCAGGTTCGGCCCTGGGTGACCTTTGAACGTCGGGCATAGGCGTGCCGCGCAACCACACAGGCACGTTGTGTTGTGTGCAAAGTCACACTGTCGGCACTTACAGGCGTGTCATGCATCCAAAACACTGTAAATGTTGTGTAAAAAAAACTGTTTGAGATTGGCTTTCTCTCCTTTGTGAAGCTCTTGGCACAATGATGAACACAATATTTGGTTCATGGCCCTTTATAGTTTGAAAAACATACCTGTTCCCTCTCTTATCACTCTTGAAAACTTTAAAAATAAACTATCACTCCTTTCCTATGAAAACTTTATTTTGAAACATATGTCTTTGTTTTGTCATGTATTTTTGAACTTTTGGATAGAACATGTGATTCGTTCATGATAAATATTCTTTGTCTACCCATTAAGACGGCTTTCTCCAAAACTTTGATGTGTTTAACTCCTTGGAAGGTTGTCTTGAAACCTAGATAACTGTGTTATGCCCTTTCTTATTCACACTGTCTCTTAACTTTGTCTATTCAATAAAACTTCTCTTAAAACACCATATCATACCCTCGTGATTTCTAAACCCCTTGTTTGTCAAAAAGGGGGTTATTAATCTATGTTTGTTGATCTTCACTGCTCTGTTTTTTTAACTTTTGAGGACATCCTCTTAACACGTAGGAAACTCATCTTCATTTGGCATTGTGCCTTTAATTTTCCCTTTTTTAAGTGGTCCCTCAAAATTTTAAAACTTGAACTTATCATCTGATTAAAAAAAACCTAAAAATGCAGACTGCTTGTATCCACCAGGACTCGGTCTCTTATCATTTGATGGAGGTTTATATGAAAATTACTACTGCAGACTCTTAAAACCACTATGTAAACCCGTTGTTTGTGGAGTAAAGGAGGTCTTTTAAACCATGATTTGACATTTTTCTTGTATGATGAAGGAAGACTTTTTCAGAATACTCTTCTTGGCACTCTTTTATGAGGAAAGAGGCTAAAAAAATAGTGTTTGTTGCCTATTCATATTGAAGGTTTTCTCGAAGACAGTGACATTGTATATCATGTGAAAGAGGCTCACAAAATCATTTCTACTGCGGCCTTTTGAAACCATTATGTAAACCCACTATTTGTGAAGTAAAGGAGGTCCTTTATATCTTTTTGCAGAAGTCATTTAAACCCAACTTGGTCTACCACTTTACCACTTAGATGAGGTTTCTTTTAAACGAAACTTCAGCCTCGGATTTGTCCTTTGAAGGAGGCTTTTATCAACATAAGAATAGAGGCGTTTTAACACTATCATGTCAATGCTTTACTTATGATGTAACAAAGGCATTCAAACTACAAATTCTTATTGTCTCACCACTGTTTTCTCAACTTTTCTTATGAACAGAAACCTTTCAAACACAATTTTAAACCCTGCTATGCATCTTTTGTTCATCCTTTGGAGGAAAAAATCACCAAGCAGCCACTGAAGTTTCTCAAAAACATGTTTGACCCTCTACTTATTAGTGAAGGAGGTCACAACAATGTGTCTTCTAACCCTCTGCTTTTATATGAAGGAGGTTTCTATCACTTTGTTTCTAACCCTCTACTTATTATTGAAGGAGGTTATCTTTAACACAAGATCTCCATTTACTTCAATCACTGTATCTTTCTTTGTATGTTTGTTTGAAGAATGAAAATAGGAAACAAAGTGGAATTTGAAATTCATTATTGATAAAATCACTTGAAAATCATGTCCTCTTGCTTTATGAGACCTTGTCTAAGATGTATATATCGTTTTGTAGAATATCACTGTGAACACAAAACCAGAAAAAATGTGATTTGTACATGGAGAGTGTTTGTTGCTAGATATCTTTGAACTGTCTTTTCCCTTGACTGTGTTGTTATAGGTTTATTGAAATTGTCTTTGACTACTTTTCAAAACCCAGGTTCAAGGTAACATAATAAGCAGTTGTCTTCTTATGCCCTACATGATGATGCCCTTTGGAAAGATTATGCAGCACTGCTTTTGGAGGAGATTATGGAGCACTGTTGATCAACATCTCATTTTACTTCATTTGATTCATTGATGAGGAATGATCTCTGCGCTTCAGGCAGCCTTTAGATTTATAACATGTACACTTGCTACTCTTCACTTTACAACTCTTCATCTAATCATTCATGGCAAACCTTTTCAACATGAGAGACCTGTTTGAACTTGTCCCTTTGCTCTTATTTTCATAGTGATCATCATTCAATTACACCCCTCCAGAGATGTAAAAACAAATGCTTTGGTACCTTGGAGATCTCTTTTGGTGTTTCATGGAGATTATGCCTGATCTAAGCATATTTCTTTAGACAGTGACAAACCTTCTCTTTTACTGATTTGCACCTTTGTTGAACTTTTTCTGAAATGAGACAAAGTGACCCCTTAGTGGTGTGCGACCTATGGATAGAACAATGCCTGCTTTGAAGAAATAGGGAAAGATTTAAGGCTAAATGGTACTAGAAACAGGATTTTGGCTTAGGATATCTTAGCCAAGGAAAATTTCTCTAAACACCACTATCTAACTTAGGGATAATTTTCACAGATTCTGAGTGTTTTCTTAGGCATGATCAGATTGTCATATGACAAGATGATCAGGGATATAGTAGCATACACTTTGTCAACCTTTGGATAGTGAATGGTATGAGCAAAAATGGTAAATGATAGTAGATAATCATGGCTATGACAGCTATAGACAGGGATACTTTGCTGAAGCGAGATAGGTCTTGAAAACTAGATATTGTTCTCATCATAGACTGATAGGAAGGGGTAGGAGGACAAAAAAAAATTTTTTAGGGTGTTTTCTAGATGACAAATTGACAGTTTGAGATTAGCTTCTAGAAAAATCAGCTAAGAAAACTAGTCATCAACAACAGGTAAAAAATACTGATGACTAACAGTGGCTCCATTTGGGGAGGGCAGCTCCTTTTCAGGAGGTGTCCAGAATTTCAGATCTCTGGCTTGTGAAAACCAGTGCCTTATCCATTGGCACAAATTTCTTTCTTTCTTGATGCTATTTCTGAAAATTGATAGCATGATTAGCATCAAAGTCATCTCTACCTACCCAGCTATATTTCCTAACATTTTTTCTTCTTTAGGTGCATTTTTACTAACAACCCTTTTAAATGATATTTTGAAAAACAAAACTATCTAATTCTACACTTATATCTTCTGGGAGTTTAGATTAAACTGATGAACTCCTTTGATTCTCTACCTATGCTAGATCGACTGTCAAGATTAAGCTATTTGACAGGATTTCATTCACTAAACTAAAACATGAAATTGAAAAATGACCAAATCAGGATTAGATGGTCTGATTTGTCATGTGTCTGTGGCATAAAAGACAAGCTGCACATAAATATTATTTTGCATGAAATGAGATTTAGAAAAACCAGGGTTAGGATACATAGTTTTTTTTTCATCCCTGTTTTCCTCTTTGGTTCTGTTTTGAGCGTGTGGAACCAGTATCTTTTCCTAATCTACTTTCTTTGACAAGTCAAGCTTACACAATTTGACTACCTCTCCTTTCACTAACTTATCAACAATAAATTTAAAACATGTCCAGTTATGATTAGTCTAGATAACTGAACAAGATATCTTTTGAGCACTAGTAGTGGCATTTAGACTTGCGCACTTTCAGCATGACTATTTTTTGAACATGGGGCTTTTCTACTATTTTCTAAAACTGCCCTCTTTTCAACTTTTCTACTATTTTTGTATTTTGTATTTTTTATTTATTTCTTCAAACAATGATATGTACAACGAGTGAAAATGTTTAAAACTAGAGCTCTTGATAAAATTAATGTTTTTGGGTCCTACCATTTACAAGACCTCCTAAAGTTTCAGTCTCGTTAGGTTCTTGCAGGAAAAATGCATTGTTTCCACTAACTAAACTGATAATGAAAGGCCCTTTCCATAAGTTTTCAAACTTACCATGCTTTCTTTTATCTTCTCTTCTGGAATCCCACTTTAATACTTTATCCCCAATCTAAAAATCATTTTCCTTGGTCCTTCTGTCAAAAATCTATTTCATCTTATATTACACTGACTGAGTCTTTTGGTAAACTTCTTCTCTTGTTTGTTGTATATGGATAGTCTGATTTATCATCCTTTGCATGTCATTTTCTTCTATTTTAACTTCTTGTAATAGCTTCATTATTGGGACGCCCAAAAGATGTCGACAAAATGGCATCCATGCCATACACTAGTTGGTAGGGAGACATACCAATTGATTTTTTGGTGGTTAGTCTATCAGCCCATAGTTCATGCACTAGTTTTCCATACCATGCCTTTTGATTTTGTTCAAGAAGCTTCTTAATGATGTTGACTAGGCTTTTGTTAGAGGACTTGACTAAACCATTACCTTGAGGGTAATAAACTATGGAATGTCCTAATGCAATATGATATTTGTAACAAAAGTCAACCATTCTTTTGGAGGAAAAGGCAGCAGCGTTATCAGTGATAATTTTCCTAGGACAACCGAATCTAGATAAAATGTTGGTTTCTAAGAACTTAATGATGACTGAATCGGTAACATTCCTGGAGGGTATGGCTTCTATCCATTTGGTAAAGTAATCAATGGTTGTAAGGATCCATTTGTGTTGAGAAGATGAAGAAGGGTGAATCTCCCCGATAAAATCTAAACCCCATTGCTGGAAAGGTCCTTCAACTATGATGGGATGTAAGGGAAAAGCTAAAACTTTTTTCTTGCCATAAAAAATTTGGCACTTATGGCATGTCATAACCAGTTTGTGAGTGTCAGGAAACAAGGAAGGCCAATAATAAACGGCTCTATGAAATTTTTTGGTTGTGTTTTTCCAGTAGAGATGCCCTCTGCATTCTCCTTCGTTCATTTCGTGCATAATTTTTTCGGCATCATCCTCAAGCAAAAATTTAAGCAGCATACCAGTGGGATTTTTCCAATACAGAATTCCATCTAAAATACAAAACTTTAAAGATTTTTGTTTGAGGAATCTTGCTTTTGTCTTTGATAAGGTTGAAGGGGCATTAAGATAAAATAACACATAAGGAATATCAACATACCATGGTGAATTTAAAAGCACTTCTTCAACATGAGGGGCTGCGCATTCTTCCTGTCCTTCTAAGGTGTCAACAAAATTTATATCTAATGCTTGGAGGTTGGTTTCAACCATTAGTCTTGTCAGTCCTTGTCCCTTAACAAGTTTGGTGGGTCAGACTTCTAAGTCATATTCTAAGATGATACCAATCCATTTTCCCCTTTTACCATCGGGATCTTGATTTAATATATCTTTGACGACGGTATGGGGAACGAAAGTAATGATATGAGAATGAAAGATATAAACACGGAAATCTTTCAGTGATTTTACCAATGTGAATGCCTACTTTTCCATGATATTATATTTCAAGGGAGCATCTCTTAGGGATTTGCTAAGAAAATCTATGGGTTGTTCTTGTCATGCCGCATTCTTTTGTAATAATATTGCAGCCACCGTGTGTTTAGATGCAAATGAGAAAATGTAAAAATCTTTGGTGAAATTAGGACTTATCAGTACCAGTGTTTCGGTGACTACTTTTTTCACCAATTCAAAAGATTTTTTGGCTTCTGTAGTCCATTTAAATCCAACTTCCTTTTTTAACATGTTTGTGATATCTCTCAAAAGTTCAACAAGATTTGGGATGAATCTTCTTAAGCAATTAATTTTTCTGATGAATGATTGCAATTCCTTTATGTTTCTAGGGTGACCGATTTGCAGTATGCCTTCAATTATTTTGGGGTTTATTTTTATTCCATCTTCAAAAATGATGTGACCTAGGATTTTTCCTTCTTCAAGACCGAAAAGTGTTTTCTTGGGATTCAAAGATAAACCATATTTTCTACATTTTTCGAAAACCTTTCTCAAGTGAACCAGATGCTCTTCATCTAATTTGGAATATACTGTGATGTCGTCAAGATATATGACTATGAAATAACCTATGTCTTCTGAGAAGGCTATGTCCATGGCTCTTTGGAATGTGGCACCGACATTCAGTAATCCAAAAGGCATTTTAACATACATGAAAGTGCCCCAGGGCATGGTGAAAGCAATTTTGTGTTGATCAGTAGGAAAAACCAGCACTTGGTTGTAACCAGAAAAACCATCAAGTAATGAGATTATTTTAGCACCCACCACTTTTTGAAGTATGTGGTCCATTTTGGGTAAAGGATAGTTGTCCTTTAAAGAGGCTCTATTCAGGTTTCGGAAATCAATACAAAGTTTGATCTCACCAGTATTTTTCCTGACTGACACTAGATTTGAAACCCACTCAGAGTACCTAAGGGACACTATTATCCGAGCATCATACATATTTTTGATTTCCTTCTCATCTAAAGGTAGTAAGACTGGGATTATTCTTCTCAACTTCTGTTTGAAAGGCTTCTGGTTTTCTTTGAGGGGGATGTAGTGTTGAATGATGCCTGTGTCGTATGATTTCAAATCTTGGTATCCCCGTGCGAGCACATCTTTAAACTCTTTAAACAACTCAATGTATTTCTGTTTTATGTGAGAAGGGAGAGTTTTGGACAGTTTGATCATTTTTTCTTCTTCTATGCTTCCTATGTTATATTATACTATGTCAACCTCGGTAGATTCCATTTTTGGTTTTTTGGCCACATCATTAAAATCAAACAATTCCTCTAAGGGTGCAAGACCTCTAGGTATGGTGTCATTTTCACAGTGTAAGACTTAAAGCTCTCTTTGGTCTAGGTTCTCGCATGTTTCAACTTCAAAAGGATAATTAATAAAATTTATATGTGTTGGAGAAGGTAAATCTGGCTCTTAGTCTTCATTTTTGTCAAGAATTATTTCTTCATGTCCTAATTTTGTTTTAGTCATTTCAAACTCATTGGTAGATTGCAAAAAATCATCAATTTTCTCATCATATTTGAATATTTTCCAATGGTCGATGTTGTTCCGCACTATAGGATGATGTTTGACTTGGATACTGTATTGTTCGTTCGCAAATGGTTTTTGGCAATTGCTTGCATCAAAGGCGAGTTCATTGGCTAAGCTATTTTGAGTCCTAGGAACATAAGTGAGTTCATATTTTTCGAAAGTTTTAAGGATGTCTAATGCTGCATTCCTGTATTCTCTCAGTCTTGAGTTTTTTGCTAAATATTTACCCTTGATTTGTCTAATTACAAGTTCGGAATCTCCCTGGGCTGATATTTTCTTAGCGCCTAAGTCTTTCAGTAAGTGTAGGCCAAGGAGAAGGGCCTCATATTCCGCAATGTTATTGGTACATTGGAATTCTAATCTGAAAGAATGACCTTCATTAGTATTGTGTATCTAGATGCCAACCCCAGAACCAGTTTTTCTGCAGGAACCATCGAAGCTTATACTCCAAAGAGTTTCTTTTTCATACATGTTACTAAGCTATTTTCAGGTTTCTTAGAGTTTTGATCATTAATTTCTTTGTCAGGAGATGAGTAATGTTGTTTTGATGGTTGGAATTCTTCTTCATTTCATTTTATCTGCTCATTTATATCACTTTCATTGTATAAGATAAAAGAATCTAAATTGGAATGAATGGAATAAACTGGAGTATTATTTGGCCTATCTAGGTTGCTTACCATATATTTCATGTGAGTTTCTCGGTACAACCTCCTAGTTTGGTTAAAGACTGGGATGGTAGAAAATGACATGTCCATTTGAAGGCTACATTGTATTTTGGCAGCCCATGATCTTGATAATAGAATTCCATACTTGGGAGGAATATCGGCCACTACTACATCCATGGCTAAGATTTTAGCCAGTATTTGCGTTAAAGCGAAACACAGGTTCTTTATTAGGCCTAAGCATTTGACCCGACTTGAATCTAATTAGTACAAATCTTTGTAAGGTTTAGTTACCTCTAGCCCCAACTCTCAATGACTGCTTTAGGCATGAGGTTATGGGAGGCACCAGAATCTAACATGGCGTTATGTAATATCCTGTCATGGATGTTCAGACTTATGTAGAAAGGGGAAACAGTTCCTTCTTTGTATTCACCTTCTATTTTGGGACCAAATAAAAACTCGGGTTTGTCATCAGTCAAATTTAAAGTATCTGCATCATTTCCTATGTTTAAGACTTTAAAGATTTGAGATCTATACCTATCTATAGTTACTAGCTCAGTGAGGGGTATGGTTATCTTGATCTTGGCAATTTCCCCTTCAAAACTGAAGGGTATTTTTAATTTAGATATATTTTCTTAAGTTTTTTCAGCCATGAATTTATCTATATTTTTAATTTTCTGACTTTGATTTTGGGTTTTGTTCAATACAGTTGTTTCGGGAATCTTAATAGAAGTACTAGGACAGTTTGGATCAAGGCTTGCCTAACTAGCTTTGTCTTTGTTTTGGCCAGTTTTATTAGCCATGATTTTGTTACTATCCGTTGTTCTTTTAAGAATGGTATCGTGGGTTTTAGTAACAGTAGTGTCTAAGCTACCTTTCTTAGAGTGGTCTTGGTTTTTCTTACTCTTGAGATCATATTGCCTATGAGCTTCGATTATAGCATTTTGTAATCTTACCTCAGGATCTTTGGGGTCCTCATAATTTTCTTCATTTTGATTTGAGGAGAAGAAAACTTGCTCTTCTTCTGTGAGGAAAACCTCACCCTTGTTATCAGAACTTGTCAATTTTAAGTGATTTTCATCAAGTGGTTCCATATCTCGTTCTACCTCATCAACATAGTTTTCATTGAAAGGTGGCCTGATCTGTTGGTCATTTTCCCTTGGTTTGTTCTGAGGTGGGTCTCTTTTAAAATTTTGGTTCTGGTTTCTGTTTTGAGAGTTTGGCTAGTTATCCTTAAGAGGTTTTCTTTCATTCAGATTTATTATTTCCCACATTTTTTCCATGGATCTAACCAGGTTGTCTATTTGGGGATCTAAGGAGGAAACTAAAGGCATGGCCTCATCTCGATACGTGACTTTCTTTTCTGATCTGATCCTAGCTCTCTTTTCAGCTAGGTTGGCTTCGACACTAATAGCTAATTTTTGAATTTCTTCTAAAGTTGCAGGATCTCTTTCTCTTAGTTGGTATGTCATATCCGGATTGAAACCTTTGGGAAATTTTACTAGTGCTGAGCCAAGTGGAGGTTTCATGTGAGGCGGGAGGGCATTATAAACACTGTTGAACCTAAGCAATAGTCCTGAACACTTTCCCCAATATTCCTTTTAAGATTGTTATATTCGGAAATGATTTGGATGGGGTTTTTCCTGATTTCCCACCTGTTTATGAAAGTTTGGTAAAGTGATGGGAGATCACGTATATTTTTAGGAGCTAAGTTTTTAAACCATTTCTTGGGTTCTCTGCCTAGGCTTTGGGCCAAAATTCTCATTTTTATGATTTCATCTGCTAATTCCATGTAGTCAAAAGCATCATTGATCCTATCTACATGTTGTTGAGCAGTAGTAGCCTCAGTTCCGGTGAAGTGTGGGATTCAGGATTGGTAATAATTTTGCAAAGGTACCAAAGGAAGTGGTAATACTAAGGGCGCATACCAAGTTGCCATGATGGGAGCGGATGGTAGATTTACAGTGTGAGGATTTTTGGTGTGGGATGAGGTGATTTGCACAGTGGTGGTCTGAAAAGGTGCGATGGAGGTACTTGGACTTGTGGACTGATTCTGAGCATATTTGGGGTGATATGAGCCAAAATGGTGGAGAAGATGAAATTCAGGAGGTGTAGTGGGTGAGGCTTCTCTGCTAGGACACTGTTGCAAATATAAGGGCTCAAGGACTTGCTTCTAAAAAGGGCTTTTGATGAACTCAAGTCAAGATGGGAGTCTTGCAAGGATGTAAGATGTTTAGGTACAGAGCTTGATTTGTGGATGGTTATATCGGTAGCTAAGTTACCAGTTTCAGAAGTTTGCCACAAAATATTTTTTGGGTTATCAACTATGATAGGGGGATTTGGGTCCGGGTGAGATCTGGTATTAATTCTTCATGAAGCCAGATTTCAAAGTCAAAGTTTAGAGAGGGTGATAGTTGTGATTTTTTTTAGATGAATGACCTCTCTAGGCGTTTCGCTAATGTGAGTGAGGTGAAAACAAAATGAAGGCTAGTGGAGTCGCCAGGTGGATTTTCTTGAGATTTATGGTCCACCACCAATACTGACAAAGATGTTTTTTAGGAAAATGATTTTCTAGAAAAAATTTATGTGGAAACTTGCAAGAATGACTTAAAACTTAGTTTCAACAGTTTGCTAGATTGTTGAGAAAGCTATGCTTCTATTTGCAAGTTTATTCTATTGATTCCCTATGTTTAGATGAAGATTTCTGAATCCCTAGGTTGTACTTAGTTTGTCACTGATTTCAGAGGTTGCATCATGAACTTTGAGTTTTTGTGAAAGACGAGTCAACAGAATAGAATGATTTATGAATTTTTGGTTTTCTATGGAGTATTAGGCCTACTGGAGTCTAGTGGAGTCGCCAGGTGGATGTTTAGTTGTTTTTAGAGATATGTACTTACGGTCCACCACCAATAACTGAGAAAAATCCAATCTAGAGATGTGTTTTGGGGTTTTCTAAGTCCTTATATGCAGCCTAGTTTATAGGAGTATTCTAAACATGATTCATCACTTTGCTAAGATGGTGAAACAATAAGAGTTTACTCTAAATGATTTCTTAGCCTGTTTGTATGAGTTTAATTTTGAAGGACTAATGAGTCTACAAGAGTTTGCTAGTCTTTCATGTAATCAGTATGTCCCACCATGATCGCCATTATGTTAGTGTGGCGATGAGGTGGCTGAAAATCACTGGGTATTCTTTAATTGAGGGATTATGAAGTCATAAGGTATACTTAGATTGTCACTAACTTAGAGTCCCACCGTGATTGCCATTATGTTAGGGTCCTGTGATTTGGTAGATTAGCAAGCCAAATGACAGGGTAACATCAAACCAACTTGGGAGCCCAAGGACCTAGCCTTCCTAGACTCAGAGAGGGCTCTCTCTATTATGCAAGGGATGTAGATTTGTTTGCTTCTTTATGTATTTGATTTTAGGCTAGTTGTTAAGTATGTTTTTAGTTTGTTTTTAGGTTTTTGAGGGAGGAACTGATCAAAGGATAAATAGATAAAAATATTTTTAGATCAACTGGGCTATGGGGTTGAAAAGGTCGAGAAAGCCTCAAATGGTGGACAAGTTATATTGTAGGGCCGATTTGGTTGAGGTAAAATGGATTCTTTAGGTGGAGTGAAATGGGATGGATACTAGGTTCTGTGAAGGATAAAGAGGTTTAAACATAAATATTTTTACAGTAGAGATCCATGTGGTAGGGATAACCATTAATCACAGTAAATTAAACTCAAACTGATAGATGCATAAAATAAACATTCAGGCGATACATAGAAGTATAAGACCCTCTAACTTTGGTAAAATCAACTTCAGACTTTGGGGAAAAAAAACAAGACAAAAAAAACTCAATCTATGAAGAAGGAACTCCTAAACATCATATTTGAGCTATTGGGAACTTTGAACTAAGATTGCAGAGCATAAGCAAAGGGCAAGATCGGCACAAGACCTCTTTGGTTCAACTAGGACAATCAAACATTCAGAGAAAGGTTTTAGTAATGGGGTTTTGGTTAGCTATGAGTAAACAGGGCATACCGTGAATCATACTAGATAGCATACATAATAGCCATTAATGAAATTGATAACAATTTCTTAGGGTATCAAAGAGCAGTTAAGAATTCTTTGACATAAATAAGAAAGAAGACAAACATAGAAGCTGTAATGAATCAAGAAACTTGAGGTGCCTCCATGGGCATGTCTCAAATCTATTCTTTATTGTCCTACAACAAGCAAGAAGCATGAAAACATGTATGATAAACTAAGGAAACATAACAGAGAAGGAACACTATACCATTTACCAAGTCATGGGATCCTACAATAGTCCTCTTCCACCATCCAAAACACACAAGAAATTATCCACTTCATGAGACAAAGTATTTATTCCAAGCTTGTAATACCATGTATTGCTCTATAAAATCAATTTCATCCTCCTTGATACAATGAAATATCTTGGAATATATAGGCTAAAGAGAAAGAAACTATCCAAGAGCATCTAGAAGGCCATTGGCCCATTGCAAATATCTGATTTTGTCCTTGAGGCTTTGCAAAGCCCAAGGCCCAAAATATCTTCAAAAATATCTATAAAATGCTAAAAATGGAAATAAAATTGACTTTAAATGACTGAAAATGGCTAAAAAAGGCTTAACGCACATTTGGATGAGCGTCTTCAGAAATCTGCCTTTTTTGCCAAAATGCTACAGGAACGTAGCAACAAAAAATTTCCTATCTTGTAGACAACTTTTGAGGGACCTCCTGATGTTGAAACAAATCTCATGATGGCTCGTTGGAAAGCCCTAGATTTATAGTTTATGTAACTACTTGATTTTCCCCAAACTGATCCCGGGAAGTATGTGTTGAGTCCCAAATTTGCATCTTTTCCATACACTTTTCCATACCTTTTTCACTCACCTAAACCTCCCAAATTGTCAATATCATGTGCAAAAGGGTATCTAACATGGTTTTTAATTATATTTTTGTGTTTTCTATTTGATCTAGATTTTTTTCATTCAGCTGCGGAATCCTGCCACTTTCCGCAACTGCTGCAACTTTCCGCAGCTATTTTGTGGAATTCTATGCTACAGGTGTCTACAAGGGAAACGAGCCACATGGGCAGGCTAGGAATGATGTGGACATGGTTCGTGTCCTATTGGTTCAAGCAAACTCGTCCAAAGAAGCCGCGGTCAAAGGCGTCCACATGGAAGTCAACCATGGAGTTTCATGTCGGCCGGACTCTGTTTCGTGGCACATAAAGATCCATACGGCCGTTTCTAAGCCCGCGGAGGTTAAATCGACATCTGTGCAGAGCTCTGGAGTCGAATTCAAGCATCCACCTTCCGTAGATTCACTTTCCAACACGGCCATACTCCTATATCCGTGGACGTAGTGGTCTACGTGCTCTCTGCCATCATGAACTTTAGGAGACAGTTACAGTTTATTGTTATATATAGAGCGTTTGCATATGCACATAAAGTTAGTTGTTAGTTGATAGTTGATGTGCGTGAATGTACTCTGTTATCTGTTAGTTTGCTTTGTAGTGATTACGCAGCCCTTGAGCCGTAACACTACCATTCTGTAATGAACTGCTTGTTAATATGAGAAGACTCTGTTTTTCAACTTAATTCGTGTATGAGGATCGTTACCAAGGCTGTGTAGAGGGCCCCTGCTCAGCTAAGGTTTTGTGTATTAGTGTATATTTCTCATTTCATTTCTTTAAAAGTCATTGTATCATAATCTATCCATATGTTCATACTTTGCAGTTGTTTCATTTCTGTTTATACATTTCCATAATTTCCATTTCATTTCTGTCTTTCATGTTTTATGATTGTTAATCACTGATCAGTTTTCTTGATTGCAGGTTTTAGATAGACAGCCTGGGCATTTTCATAGCTTTCTGACTAATGACATGAAACTAACATTGTTTTGCTGCTAGTTTGCTTTTCATAGCTTTTTTTTAACTTCAGTCTTGCTTTGTACATTTTAGTTTTGATTATCTGATTCAGTAGTTAAATTTAGATATATTAAGCTGCTCATAGCATCTTCAGATGCCTCCGAAAGCCACAGCTGGACTGATGGTGAGGGAATGCATTATGAAATGTGTAGTTTAGTATTAGTTTCTTTTCTGCAAATTTAGATATATTAAGCTGCTCATAGCGTCTTCAGTTGCCTCCGAAAGCCACAGCTGGACTGATGGTGAGGGACTGCATTATGAAATGTGTAGTTTAGTATTAGTTTCTTTTCTGCAAATTTAGATATATTAAGTTGCTCATAGCGTCTTCAGTTGCCTCCGAAAGCCACAGCTGGACTGATGGTGAGGGACTGCATTATGAAATGTGTAGTTTAGTATTAGTTTCTTTTCTGCAAATTTAGATATATTAAATCATGTATGACATCTTCGGTTGCCTCCGAAAGCCACAGCTGGACTGATGGTGAGGGATTGAATCATGAGTGTATGGTTTAGTATTAGTTTACTTTCTGCAAATTAAATATCAGTTACACAAGTTGTTTATGATTACTTCCGAAAATCATAGGTGGTCTAATGATGAAGGGTCGAAAATGAATTGATGTAATCTGATTTAGATTTATTTTGTTGTACCTTTAATTTCCTTAAGCATAGTTTCTTTGTGGTTTAGTTGGCAAAGTAATAATAGTTTGGTTTTCATGTTCACTAGTTTACCGTTTTGATTTATTAGATTAGCAACACCTTTTCATTTCAAAGCAGACACTTTTACTTTCTTTCAAGTCTTGTCATTGTAATTTTCAATTTGCTTTTAAAGTTTCAAGTTGGTAAATCATTATAGGGGATATCACTTCCTTGAACAAATATAACCAAATTTGTTTTCATTTTAGAATTTCCATTTCACCTTAGAAAAACCAAAAACGACAAAAAGTTAAGAAATAGGTTATCTTGCACATATAGTGCGCCGCACTTCATCAGCTTACGATTCCCGGATTGACAAATTAAATGCAACAATTTAGGACACACTAAATTGACCAAACATTTTGGCGCCGTTGCCGGGGAAGTGTAACTAGGTAGCCAATTTCTTAAAAAAAAACACATAAAATCATAAAAGAAGGGAAAACTTGATAACTTCTTGAAGTATGCTCTCCTCTTGCACCTAGTGTGATCCGGAGGATCAGAAAAGAGAGTTATTGGTTTAGTAATTTCTTAAGTATGCTCTCTTCTTGCACCTAGTGTGATCTGGAAGATCAGAAAGAGAATTATTAGCCCAAATTTTTAAAAAATAAAAAATGACATGCATAGAGCAAGAGATTCTAGGGGAAGGTTTATAGCTAAAGCCAAGAGTTCGATTTTCATAACTCCATCTTCTTCAAGGCATAGACCAAATTCACCACCATCTACCCATAGCCTTAAGATTCTTGGAAGTCAAGGAACAGCTGAATTAGAGGATTCTCCTATACCACCTTCTAAAACCCACTTAGAAAACAAAGAGACTTTCTCTCATCCTTCCTTGGTAGAAGAACTAGAGGACTATAAGGACTCTAAAGAAACTATCATGGCAGAAGAAGTAATAAATAGAGGTGGAGGTAGAAGAGGAGGAGATAATGAAGATAACAATGGTGAAGGAAATGATGGTAGAAATAGGGACAATTTGCTTGGATTCCCTATAGTTGATGAGGAAACTCATGCAACAATGAAAAATATCTCACCATCTGCTCTCCCTAACTTTTATGGATTGCGAAGTGAAGGATCTGGCTTGACTGCAGTGGACTGATGATAGAACATGACTGCTGAAGTTAAAATTTCAACATATAGTACTGAAGGATGCTTTGAAATAGTTTCATGGGATTATCACTCAATCTATGGACTTGGAATGATATGAAATGACATTTTGGATGAATGCCCAGATTTATTGTGTACAATGCAAGGATGGAGTATTCAAAATGATGCAAAAGAAGATGAAAATTTGAACCATTGAAAGATTTAACTGTGAAAAAAACAGAAGATAGACAACAGATAATGAAACTGTGAAAGCCCTCCTATTAAAAGCCATTAGAGATGAATGGATAGACATTTTAAACATGATAGGAAAAGGAGAAATTTCTCAACTTCCATTTAGTGATATAACGAACTATGTATGTCTCTCAAGGAGGAAAATCTAAAGCTGAAAGGGCAAGGGATTCTTCTCTTGTGGAGCTAACAAATGCCTGTGTAAGGATGGTAAACAGAATGGCAGAGATTGGTAATATGCTTGATGGTTCAGCGATATTTGGGAACATAGTGAACCATTGACTTGCCCTTCGGTAAAGTGGCGGCAGCTTGAGATGCTTTAACCATCTTTTGTCCAAAATGTAGGAAGAAACAATAACTTTAGAGGTATTATTGGATGAAAGGTGTAGAAACATGTATGATTTGTAATCATGAGATCAGGACTGTCTTCGTCGTGGGCCTGCTTCATTTTCAAAGATCCAATTAGGTAGAATCTCTGTTTTGTGTAAGGGAACCTTGGCGAGGATAACAATCTGAGGAGAGTTTATAGCCTATGAATATTAAACCCCGCAAGTGGAATCTTGGCAACAGCCGGCCCCAACATAGAATTCATATCAGCCATGGGTACAAGTGCAAAATATTATAGAGAATTTACTCAATTTATATCCTCTCATCTTTTCAAATGCTCGCTCACAATTTCCAAGCTCAAATCCACAACTTTCCATTGCCATTTCCGACAACAACCTTCTCGAAAAATGAAATCCTTGACTCATGCTCCCACATACTTGAAGGGCAAATCGAAAGCTTCGACAAGCCAACACAACGATACAACAATAAATCCTCAAACTACTTATGGTAGGATAACCATTTCTACTACAGTTGTTCTCTCAAGGTATTTTCGCTGAATCTGGTAAGAGTTTTAAGAAAAACATTTCTACTTAGACATTAGAACAAGACACTGCAGAGAGGACTCTCTTCCAGAATCACAGCAAGGTTACGGGAAGAATATAACAAAATTTAAAAAATTCAAAAGAAAAGAAAAGCTAACATCCACAATACTATAGTTGAAACCTTTATATCTTCTCCCTCCCTTTTTGGAAGAACTACAATTGATAAGGGGGGTGGAAAAAACAAATATTTTAACTTGACTTTAAGTAGATGAAGAATGTTTATCAAGATTCCATTACTACAAACCATTGAGAAATTCTATTCTAACAAAAACCATAAAGAATTGGTTTCTAGAAATGGAAGGAAGCTAAGGACACAAGAAGAATCCGTGGAAAAGATGAACAATATGATGGGAAAAATTACCATGCAGAAGTATGCAGTCGGATATGATGTCAGACACATATAAATGAATAGAAATTCGAGCAATTGAATTGACTTAAAATTTACTATAACGATATGAAATGAAACAGACTATGGTGAATTCAAAACTTCTGTAACTTCTTTTTACTTTCATTGGCTGTGATCATTAGTTAAACAAGATGGTGTATTAGAAGATATTGGTCTCCTTGAGTTGTAGATATCCATTAGACTTTATGATTTGGCGCTCCCGAAAATAATCTGGAGGACATCCCCTTCCATTGCAAGAACTTGGCCCAACCCCGGTGATGCTTTTTATTAGTTGTGATCAAGGGCATGTACATTCTAATGGTAATTGTGAAAATTCAATTTATCCTCAAATAGACGTCGAAGCCGGAACAATGAATGGTTGATGATGAGAACACATATACAGCCGTTTTTACCATTGCAGGTAAAACGGATAAGTCAAATTGGAGCGCATTCGAAGAATTTTGAGGTAACTTAAAATTATGACCCCGCACAATTTTGATTGAGACTCAAACGCCATTCTTTATCATTAGACAAATGTCTCTTTACTCTATGGGAAAATTTAGTAATTCTTATTGAGATTTTCTGAAGAACATTGAATATCAACAATATCCAGAAGTGCAACAAAGAATGACTTAGAATCTTGCAAAGCATTCCGCATTTGCATAGAGTCCTCTTGGCACAGGTATTGATCTAGGCGCCTTGCATCCGTCATATCTATATTGAGGAAAGCGTTAGACCAATGGAGACAACCTCAAAGGATGAATCCAAATCTTAGAATAGTGAAAGAAGAGCTTAAACTTCTCAATGTAAACTTCATTTATCCAATTTGATTCATGATGGTTTCTCATACAGGTTATATTACCTAAAAGAATGGTAAATGAAGTATACACATTGATGGAGATGAACAAAAAACTTTGAAGGATCACTTTCATACCACCTTTTATTAAATTAGATATTAGATACATTAGGTAAAAAATAGTACTGTTTTGGATGGTTTTAGTGGTTATAATCAATTGGGTAGCAGAAGCCGGTCATTCATACTTGTCCATGAGGAACTTTTGCCCTAAAGTGCTTCTTTTAGGTTATATAATGCAACAACATTCCAAAATGATACTAGAATTTTAGATCTAATCCATGATTGTGTAGAAGTTTATATATGGATGATTTCGATTTACAAACCAATTTCATTTGAAGAGGCATTAGAAAATTTGAAGATTCTCATAAATTATAAAAACAAAACCTGCATTAAAAGCTGTAGAAAAATTCTTCGCGATGTTCTTTAGAAGGTTGTTTTAGGACATCTGTATTTTCGAGAATAGGATAAGGTTGATAGTCAAAGTTGGAAGATGTCTCCAGTTGCTTCTTCAAATTTATCAGAGATAATTTAAAGTTTTCTAGATTTCTTTGAATTTACTATAGAATATTTGCCAAACTTCCTTTAAAATAACATCTCCACTCTTCAAGGTGCTTGCTTACAAGAGCTGTGAATTAAATGGGATCTGATTGTCAATGCAGCTTTGAAGCGCTGAAAAGCAGAATATCAAACACCTATCTTGAGGACCAAATTGACTTCTTTCCATATTTCTGGAATGCCAGACATCTCCCAAACTCTTGAAGCTGTGTAGATCAAAAATGTTGTTCATATACCATTTATTACTGATAAAAATTTGACTCTACGAGTTGAACTATCTTTATGGTAGAGATTCATAGTGACATTCATGCAATTAATAAGTTTAGACATTATAACTTGAGCTGAAACTTATTCACTCTGACTTATTATGATTAGATATTTAATGAACAAACTTTGTTACTAATGGCAGTGACAAGTAACACTGCAAAGACCTAAATATTACTGGCATTTGATAGACGGAAAACGAAGACATCTGACCTTCATTTCGCATCTAGGATCAAAATACTAAGAAGATTCTCTGTAGAAGATAAGTTTCTGATGAATACTTGTTGCGGTAACTATTAAAGACCCCTTAGTATGAGATATTACTAACTATTTGAATTCCTGAGAAACTACCTTCACATTTATTTCAAACTTGAAAATTATTAAAGTTGAAATATTCTTAGTTTCTAATGGTGTTTAAAGCAGACGAGATCTTGTATTGAAAATGTATGAAGATGAAAATATGAAATATTCTTAAGGCATGTCATGATAGAACCATCTTGTGGACAACGCTACTGAGATAAAGAATGACCTACAAAATCCTGTAGGATATTATTGACTTCTCTTCAAAAGATACAAATATCTGTATCAAAAGATGTGGCAATCGTTACAAAAAGTAGAAACCTACCCTTTCCAATGAAATGTATTCTGTTTCTGGTACACTCATTAGACCCTTTGAAAATGGGCTTTAGAATTTATTGGACCTAATCACATCTAACAAAAAGTATATATTAGTTTGCCCTTTGATATATGCCCATTGATGAGCTAAAAAGCATTAATGTCTCTGAAAATTAGTTATTGTTTCACTATGAGGATATTTTACTGCTTTGGTGTTCCCGAGAAATTGTAATGAATGCAGAGGAGCAATTCACATCCAAATTTGAGCACTAGGAAGGTGATAGAAGAATACAAAATCAAGCAGAAGATCTCAACACCTTACAACAAATGGTCGTGGAGTCACAAATAAAATTCTTAAATATATCACCAAAGCTGTTCATCTATGAAAAATTGACGAGAAAACAAGCCTTGTAGAATCTAAAACTCCATGAAGATACCGGAACATTCTCTATGAACTTGTTTATGGAAAGAATCTTACTCCCCAATGGTTAAATCAAGACCTTCAAGATAAGCGATTCAGTTAGGATGGACTTATCAAGCTTAAGCACAAGATAGACGATTCGTTGAGCTAGATGAGATCAGACAAGAAGCAATTCTAGAAGCGTTATGATTATTAATGAAACTAAATGCTTACCAACAAATATATCAAGAAGAAGTTTCAAGAAATTGGGCATTGTTATTTGGCTAGTTTAAATATTTTCAAGGGAAATTTCAGACTCATTGGCTTGGGCCATATGAGATTGACAAGTCTTCTTATTGTTGTAAAATCAGATATGATGTTTTCAACTCTGCCATGTGATAGCCCTTGTTGAAAGTTTATCATAAACATACTACAAAGAGAATTTTATCAAGTTGTTTTAGATTCTGCAATCAGACTCGTCTGAAGAATTCTTCTTCTCGATAACTTTTTTTCAAGTTAAAAAAAAAAAAAAAAAAAAAAAAAAAAAAAAAAAAAAAAAAAAAAAAAAAAAATTGGTATAAGCTACGAAAACTTAATGTTTGATTCAAGCGTTGCCTCAGAGAAATATAGGGTAGTAGAGTTTTGACACTCTATATTTTCAAAAAAAAAAATCTGTCTTTCATTTTGTTCATTTCACCACCCACTCCATTCATTCCACTTCATTCCCATTTCATTTCATTTCATTTCACTTCACTCCACTTCATTTCATCCATTCCATCAATAAAAATCTTTTTTATGACCGGTATACAGTCTCATCATTTTTATTCATTTCTATTCTTAATAATATTTATTCAGTTTGTAGTGACATCTGTTCTGTTGACTCAATTCCATGACCGGCAATTTAAATATTTCTGTTTTCAAAGTATCACAGTCGATTCGTGCTTCCATAATTATGAAATAAAATCACGAGGAGAAAGGATCAATGGAACATCCAAGACACTAATGGAGATCAATCGATTGAAGACCAAGGAACAAAAGCAAAGTTTAAAGATATGAATAAGTTATTTCAAATAGTATTGAAAAACACATTTTTATATAATTTTAAATCATGAGCTCTACCCATTATACCTTTGTACTTAGTGTATATTGTGATTCCGTAGCAGGTCACAATCTCCATGTTATCCTCTTGCTTCATTTTATAGCGGTTTCATCATTAGAAATTGATTCTCACTTGTAACAAATATACACGTGATAATAAGTGTATTTAGTTAATAAAAAGACTCTAAACGCATAACCTGTAACGTTAAACGTGTTCATATTTATTACTACGACCACCAAAATTCAAAAGCAGCGGCGAATGCGTATAATTTCCCCTGTTCACTTATCTACTGTAGTATACTGTGTGCATTTCGGAAAACCCTCTCACTCATTCTCACTCACATTTCACTCCATTTTAGTTCCTTTTGCTCATTTCTCTCCGTATATCTTACAGTCTTACTCATTAGTTTAATGGTGCTCATTTCCAGTCTGTGGTCTCCCAGGTCAACATGTGATCTGTATATTCCATAAATTCCATTTTCACTTAAACCCTCACGGCAAACACAATGAAAAGTGAGTAGGAAAATTATTAGGCGAGGAAGTAGGAGGACTGTAGGAAGTTTATAGAGATATCCTTAACTCATATTGAGAAAACTAATGTTTGGTTATTAAATTCAGAGGACCACATAAAAGATTGCAGAAAACGTTGTGAGGTCATTTTGAGTAGCTGGAAGCGAAGAGTGGAGACCTCCAAGTTTTTGGTCAATAATCAATAGCAAACCACAAGACTTCTTGGGGAAGGAGAGCATTTAAGTTCAAAAAAATAAAGAAGCTCACCATGAGTGAGAACAGGGCATGGAGAACAAATGCAAAATAAAGGCATGAACTCTCTGTTTTAAAAGATACTGTGCATACAATAAAAGAAGAATGAGGCCACTTTACTACTAATTGTTGTTATTACATATGAAGGCAGTTTTGGTCTCCTGCAGCCTGCACCCTTTGACTGTTGATGGGCTTTCTTGAAAATGAACCTCTGATCTCCCTTATTTTCTATTCAATAGATTAAGAAAATACTGTTGTGGCCAAGCACTTACAGAGTGTAGGCCTGTCTTATCTTGACATATAGAAATTACAGTTGAAAAGACTAGGAAAGAAAAGATACATGAAATTTAAAATTCAGTTAAAACTTGTTTGAGGTAATTCTGAGGGTAAGTTTTCATTCAGAGGAGGCAGAAGAAAAAAATAAATGTGAAACCCAAGTACTCCCTACTCGGGGAAATTCCCACGCAATAGCACGGCAAAAAGAAGTAGAAGGAAAAGAACAATAGACAATCCCAAAATATACTATATACACGAAAAGACGTGGGAAGAGATTAGTAAAAGAGGAAGAAGGAGAAATCAAACTAGGAAGCCAATAATATAAGAAAAGTATGGAAATTGTCCATAAATAACTATAGAAGAAAGATCTAAATACTATCACAGCAGATAGTTTATCTTTAAAAAGATCATCCCATCAGCAGAGGCAGGGAAAACAAAAGACAAAGGGTAGTACTTGTGTGAGGAAATGGCAGGGCTTAGGAAAATTGAAAAACACAGGTGAGGTCCTCATTTCATTTGATTTGGTGAGAAGCCCTCTAACAAATCTGTAACCATATTATTTGATGAGTTAATGAGCTTTGATTCTCATTCCCAATGGAACAATGAGCCTGCTCCATCTTCTCATCAAACAATGATGTAAACCCTCCTGGCCAGATTTGAACATATTCTCCTTTACGGCATTTTGAGGACAACTATGAAAACAACACAGGAAATGACCCAAACGTAGGAGGTATACCGACTGTCTAAGAGATCCTTGGAAAAAGCAGCCAAAGTCCCAAATGCCCTCTTCCAGAGTAGGCCTCTTATTACAGGGATCGTTGAAGTTGATCCTTCAACAGAAATTTTGGTAGAAGACTTGGTCAGGCACATCCAAAGTAATGAAACAATTGAAAAACAAGGCAAAGCAGTTAAGATGTCCATGATAATACTATATTCTATTTTAGGAATTTGGAAAAAGAAGAATAAAGAAATTAAAAGGAAAATGCTGAAGTGGCCAGAGCACTTATAGATATCAAGTGGTGCTTAATAGAAGAAACCCGAGGAATGATGCAGCGGTACAAAGAAGAAGAAGAAAGGAGGTTGGATATGTGGCTGAAGTATCAAGGCACTGACATTCAAATTATCAGAAATTTTAGTTGCATGGAAACCTTGTACCTTCCTAGTGAGGTATATTTGATCCCAAATTTACATCTTTCCATACACTTTCCATACACTTTTCACTCTTCAACCTCCCCAATTATTGACATCATGTGCAAAATTATCTAACACTTAGTTTTTATTCTATTTTTTGTCTTTCTATTCAGTCTAGATTTATTTATTTGTTGTAGATCTTATTACTCACTTATTCTTCATTTTCATAAATATTTATGGAACTCTATGCTGAAGTCTCTGAAGCAAATACATAGGCATTTAAGATAATGGATATAGTTGATAGCTCTATTAGTTCAAACTCGTCCAAAGAAGCAGCAGTCAAGGAAAATTCAGCAGTCAGCTTCATAAGTTCATGTGGTAGGACTCATTTGTGCTTTATAACCTATCCATCAGGCGTTCTAAGCCTTTCAGAAGTTCATCAGTATAAATGCGAATAGTTGAATTCAGCATCCGCCGTGGATTCACTTTCCAACAACGATATACTCCTATATATGGGCGGCGTAATAAATTCGTGCTCTCTTTATCATGAACTGGAGCGATTCTGGATTCATTGTTATCTCTCTAGGCGTTTATACGCACATAGGTCGTTATTAGTTGATAGTTTATAATTTAATGAATACCTACTATTATCAGTAGTTGCTGTAGTGAATTCTGTGAAGCGCAGGCGTAACCTTCACAAATTCACATAATAATTTTATGATAATATGAGAAGATACATTTTTCACGCTTAATTAAGTGTTTTGAGGATCAGTTACCAAAGGCTGTGTAGAGGAGCCACACCTTTCATTTAAGTTTGTATATTGAAGTGTCTTCTCATTTCATTTCTTTAAAAATCCATTTAATCTTTCAATCCATCCATATGTTCATACTTTAGGAGGATTGTTTCATTTCCACGTTTCTTGTTTTCCTGTTCCATTTCATTCATCCTTTCATGTTTTATGATTAATTAATGTGATCCAGTTTCTTAGCGATTGCAGTTTTAAATCAGAAAGCAAATTTGAACAGCCTTAGCAACTTTAAAATTAATGACATGATAAACATTGTTCCTACTGAATTTTACTTTTAACAGCCTTTATTTAACTTGAGTCCTTTCATGCATTGGTTTGTTATCTTGAATGCGATGGTTCAATTAAAGATATATTAGTACGCTCCTGTATGGGTTATCGACACAATTTGGGCTTGATGGTGAAAGGCGCATTATAATCGTATGAATTTAAGCAGTAATTTCTTTCTGCAAAGATTTAGATATTGTTGCTATGGCGATATTGATTATAAATACGATGAAGCGAAATTGATGGGGAGCGCATTATAAAATATTATGGTTGTGTCTGATTTCTTTATGAAGTTGAATATGTTAAAATTTTCATAGCGTCATGAGTTGTATCAAAATACGACAGCTGAAGCGATGGTGAGGCATTATAAAATGTGTGGTTTAGTATTGGTTCGCACCACTGAATTTGATATATTAAGAAAATCTTATCGCCATGACATCTTGATTTACCTCAATACATTGGGGCGATGACTAGAGGTGAATCATGGTGCCTTAGTTTTAATACGTGGTTATTACCTGGGATCTCGCATGTCGATTACAAGGTGT
Organism: Pinus albicaulis; assembly: GCA_034641835.2. Lineage (NCBI taxonomy): Eukaryota > Viridiplantae > Streptophyta > Pinopsida > Pinales > Pinaceae > Pinus > Pinus albicaulis. The sequence goes on along the minus strand of JAXQQM020066223.1, from coordinate 441,831 downwards.
TATGATTATACAGAAAATCATATTGAATACAAACGATGAAGGTGAAGAAAATGAAATTGATGTAATCTGATTTAGATTTATTTTGTTGCAATTTTGAATTTTCTTAAGCATAGTTTCTTTTGTGTTTAGTTGGCAGCAAGAATAGTTTGGTTTTCATGTTCACTAGTTTACTGTTTTGATTCATTAGATTAGCAGCATCTTTTCATTTCAGCAATACACTTTTACTTTCTTTCAAGTCTTGTCATTGTAATTTTCAATTTTCTTTTAAAGTTTCAAGTTGGTAAATCATTATAGGGGATATCACTTCCTTGAACAAATATAACCAAATTTGTTTTCATTTTAGAATTTCCATTTCACCTTAGAAAAACCAAAAACGACAAAAAGTTAAGAAATAGGTTATCTTGCACATATAGTGCGCTGCACTTCATCAGCTTATGATTCCCGGATTGACAAATTAAATGCAGCAATTTAGGACACACTAAATTGACCAAACAGTATGTCAAACTATAATGAACTGAGTGGAAAAAACCAGAAAAGTAGCCCTTGCTGATATGTGAGGAAGAAAGTTAAAAAATTATAGTTTTTCGCCTCTTTGGGGGACCAAAACACGTCCTTTGGATATGAACATTTGTGAGTAGCTGCCACCAAATTTATTCCATCCAAAAAAATTAATTTCATGAGCTGGGGATGCTCCTAGCACCCATGGTAGTGCCTTGAAAAATGTGCAATGATGGCCAAAAAACAAAAAAAACAAAATCATGTCAAAATTTGCTCAATTTTGGCGAGCAAGCCCCTTATGGGTTCTTAGAAGCATGTAAGGAAGCTGAGGCCAATAATCAAGCCCTGATGTGCCTTTCTCCACTTTTTCTACCGGGCGCCTCTTTCAGGCGGCCTTGAGCCTTTCTTGAGCAAGTTTGAGCTTTCTTCGGGAAAATTGGTTCAACTTCTTGTAGTGCCCAGTCATCTTCTTTTGTAGACTCAAGTCTCTATTAGCTTTCTCTAATTTATCCTCCAAATGATTGTTGGCCCTTTCAAGCCATGATTCTTTATCATTTTCTATTTCTCGGGCAAGAAATTGAGTGAGAGGATAAGATCGAACAAGTGCTGCCTCTTCTTCCTTCTTTTTCTCCAAAGCTTTCTTGAGACCCTTATACCTAGGCCTATTTCTCATTGGCTGCTTTTCTTCTTCAGTATCATCAAATTATCCCATAAGCTCTTCAAGCTTGACTTGTGCTTTGTAGGCTTCCCTTTGGTATTTGAAAGCCCGGGCCTCATAAACTACCATTTGACCACTCATTTGTTTGTTTTGCATCTGTAGAACATGTATGAGGTCCTTTGAACTTTCTAGATCAGCTTGTAGGTCATGAATTTGGGCTTCTCTGTTTTGCAAAAGAGCCTCAAGAATTCTAGCTTCATCATCCCCATCATCACTGTCTATATGTATGATGTCAAACTCCCTTTCCTTTTCATGACTACTCTCCTGCTATTCCTCTTTTTCTTTCCCCTTGCCTTGGATAGACTTCTTAGTCCTCTTCCTCTTTGGCAATTCAACAATACTCTTCTTAGGTATTTTTCCTCTACTTCTTAGGGCTCTTGTGACATTGCTAGTCACTGCTGGAGTGATCTTATTCTTTGCAGATCTAGTGTTTCTAGACTTCACCACTTTTGGAGGAAGAGTCATGGCCCCTTGCCTAGGAGAGGAAGCTAGCACATGCTCTTGGCTGTGTTGAGGAGAAGAGAGAGGAAGTTTATCTACTTGTACTTGCTCAGCTTTGTCTTTTACCTTGCTGCCTCCATCATCATCTGCTCCAGCTTCACCTTTGTCATTTTTTTCTTCTACTTGAAGATTTCCTTGTTTGTCTTCACCACTGCTATGCTCATGGTCACTGATTTGGTCTTGGCTGCCCTTAGGACTGTTTTGATATTTTTTCTCCATGTTGCACTGTTCGGAATGCTCACTTTTCGGTGTTTTCTTGCCATCATAATTTCTTGTTTGAGGGTTGTCTTGTTTCTCATCATTTGTGTCTCTTTGAGGACTGTTATGACCCTTATCATCACTTTTTTGGCTGCCACTTTGTTTGTTTTCTTGAGGACTGTCTTGTTCATCTCTGTCATTGCTTTCGGCGTGACTGTTGTGCTCTTTACCTTCACTATTTTTCCCCTCATCACCATCATGCTTACTGCTATGTTGGCTTCCATCATGTTCTTCTTCATGACTGCTATGCTCACCATCATTTTGATCATGCTCACCATCATTTCCTTCCTCCTCACTGTCATGTTTAGATTCTTTACTTTGTTCCTCATCATTACTAGTTTGATTCTTGTCACTTTGCACTTCTTCATTACTAGTTTGCCTCTTCTCTTCTTCACTCTCAATCATAGGGGATTTTTTTCCTTTTAGGAGTGGATTTAATAGAAGAAGGAGAAACATGATGACTGGATGGTGAGGAAGGTGCATGAGATGAAGAGGCAATGGAAAAATTGGGATGGGAGATGAAAGAGTTCCAAGAAACTCCCTTTTCCTCAAGTTGATGGAGGATGATGATCTTGATAAGGGAATGATGAAATAAACAATCTTGTTGTTGAGAAGAGGGCTTCTTTTGGACAATATAGGCCATCTTGTCAATGCTTCTTTAGAGGAAGAAATGTAGGTTCAACAACTGAGTTCTTGTGAAATGTATAAGAAGCTTGATGTGATAGGCATAAATCCAGGAAAACCTCCCTTCACATGTGAAATACTTCATGATGACTTTCATGAGGGGGGCATAGCTTCTCAATAAGTGAGAAAAAGGGAAAATAGCTTGGCAAGCATCCCGATGGTTTGGTTTTAGAAATGGTTTATAGTGATTCAGATCTAGGTATGTTTGTTTGAACCACTTTTCTCCTATATAGCGGATCTTATTTGCTTTGGAGATAGCCCTAGGAGTGAGTTTGAAATCCAAACCTGCTAGATGGACATGATTTCCTTCCAGCCTCAAAGAAAACAAATGTGTCAAAGGAGGGTGATTTTTTACTTCTTGGATTTTTTGGCAAAAATCCAAGAACCCTACTTCATGAAAATTGAAGAGTACTGAAGGGGATTCATTCACCTCCTAAATTGTAATAGGCTCATACCTATTGTGATACCCACTTCTGCTATCCTTCTTTGGAGGCATTTTTGCTTTTGATACCCCTTACTGACCTACCAAAACAAGACCTTGAACTTTACTGAAAAATAGACCCCTTCTTTGAGCACTGATTTTCTCATTAGTTGGCAAGCAAGTATTTGTTAAATGAAAACAAATTTACTTCTCTAGCACTGTGTCTTGAGCAAGGAGGCCTTTAATAAGAACTATTTGTGGTTTTTGAAGACAAGTCCCCTTTTTTTTTTGACACAAAAACTCTTTCCTTCCCTTGAAGACTATGTTTATCTTTAATTACTCACAGCAAGAAAACTGTTTCAAACTGACAACAATTCTTTCCTCCTTTATCACTCCTTATATGTGATTTTTAGATAAACAGAATATGTTTGGAAATAGCTATGTTTCCTCTTTGATGATCATTTTTTCTTCTTCTTTTGAAATCTCTGTTTTTTCCTAGGTTGGAAAAAAAGATATGTTTCGAGAGAAAACTATTTTATTTTTCTCTTAATTACTCAAAACAAGAAAACCCTTTCAAACTATCAACAAGCCCCTTCTTTAAACAATGTTTTCCTTTAAACTCCGATATCAAACTTTCCCTTAAATCAAACGAAAATATGACTTAGAGACATAAATACCTTTCACAAATGTGTTTTGCTATGTTTGGGACGAGTTCTTTGTGTAAAATTCAATCTTCAATACCTTTGGTGGCTCCTTTTAGTATTGGTCCGGGCGGGCAGGAACCACGTTCAGGAGTGGCCCAAGCACTGGGCCCTTCAGAGGTGGCCTGGGCGGGTCAAGTATGGGCATGCAGAGAGTGGAAATGAGAAGTGCAAAGGTAAGAGATGAAAATTGGGAATGGCAAGGGTGCAAGGCAGGTGAGAGGAGCTCTTTCCATAGCTTGAGTGCTTAGATGGAGGCAAACGAAGTAAGGACGCCGCGTTCAGGCTGGGCGCTAGGCCGGGCAGGCTTGAACGAGCAAACGTGCCATGTTTGAATTGTCCGGTCAACCCTGGGCACCTGTTGAATGCCAGGCACAGGCGTGCCATGCAACCATAGAGGCGCGCCACACTGTGTGAAAAGTTACATTGCCGGCACTTACAGGTGTGCCGCACAAACTTCCAGGCGCACAGCGCGTCCAAAACACTGTAAATGTTGTGTAAAAAAAATTGTTTGAGATCGGCTTTCTCTCCTCCGTGAAGCTCTTGGCACAATGATGAACGCAATATTTGGTTCGTGGCCCTTTATAGTTCGCAAAACATACCTCTTCCCTCTCTTATCACTCTTGAAAACTTTCAAAATAAAATATCACTCCTTTCCTATGAAAACCTTATTTTGAAACATATGTCTTTGTTTTGTCATGTATTTTTGAACTTTTGGATAGAAAATGTGACTCGTTCATGATAAATATTCTTTTTATACCAATTAAGACGACTTTCTCCAAAACTATGATGTGTTTATCTCCTTGGAAGGTTTTCTTGAAACCTAGATATCTGTGTTATGCCCTTTCTTATTCACACTGTCTCTTAACTCTATCTATTCAATAAAACTTTTCTTAAAACACCATATCATACCCTGGTGATTTATAAACCCCTTGTTTGTCAAAAAGGAGGTTATTAATCTATGTTTGTTGATCTTCACTGCTCTACTATTTTAACTTTTGAGGACATCCTCTTAAGACATAGGAAACTCGTCTTCATTTGGCATTGTGCCTTTCATTGTCCCTTTGAAAGTGGTCCCTCAAAATTTTAAAACTTGAACTTATCATCTGATTAAAAAACACCTAAAAATGCAGACTTCTTGTATCCACCAGGACTCGGTCTCTTATCATTTGATGGAGGTTTATATGAAAATTAGTATTGCGGTCTCTTAAAACCACTATGTAAACCCACTGTTTGTGAAGTAAAGAAGGTCCTTTAAACCATGATTTCACCTTTTTATTGTATGATAAAGGAAGCCTTTTTTCAGAATACTCTTCTGGGCGTTATTTTATGAGGAAAGAGGCTAAAAACAACAGTGTTTGTTGCCTATTCATATTGAAGGTTTTCTCCAAGACTATGACATTGTATATCATGTGAAAGAGGCTCACAAAATCATTTCTACTGTAGCCTTTTGAAACCATTATGTAAACCCATTGTTTTTGAAGTAAAGGAGGTCCTTTATATCAGTTTGTAGAAGTAATTTAAACCCAGTTTGTTCTACCACTTAACCACTTAGATGAGGGTGCTTTTAAATGAAACTTCAGCCTTGGATTTGTCCTTTGAAGGAGGCTTTCAACAACATAAGAACAGAGGCCTTTTAAAATTATCATGTCAATGTTTTACTGATGATGTAAAAAATTCCTTCAAACTACGAATTCTTATTGTCTCACCACTATTTTCTCAACTTTTCTTATCAACATAAACCTTTCAAACACAATTTTAAACCCTGCTATGCATATTTTGCTCATCCTTTGGAGGAAAAAAGTGCCAAGCAACCACTGAAGTTTCTCAAAAACATATTTAACCCTCTACTTATTAGTGAAGGAGGTCACAACAATGTGTCTTCTAACCCTCTTCTTTTATATGAAGGAGGTTTCTATCACTGTGTTTCTAACCCTCTACTTTTTATTGAAGGAGGTTATCTTTAACATAGGATCTCCATCTACTTCAATCACTGCATCTTGCTCTGTATGTTCGTTTGTAGAATGCCAATAGGAAAAAAAGTGGAATTTGACATTCATTATTGATAAAATAAGTTGAAAATCATGTCCTCTTTCATTATGGGGCCTTTTCTGAGATGTATATATCCTTTTGTAGAATATCACTGTGAACACAAAACCAGAAGAAATGTGATTTATACATGGAGAGTGTTTGCTACTAGATATCATTGAACTATATTTTCCCTTGACTATGTTGTCAGAAGTTTATTGAAATTGTCTTTGACTACTTTTCAAAACCCAGGTTCAAGGTAACATAAGAAGTCGTTGTCTTCTTATGCCCTACATGATGATGCCCTTCGGAAAGATTATGCAGCACTGCTTTTAGAGGAGATCATGGAGCATTTCTCATCAACATCTCATTTTACTTCATTTGATTCATTGATGAGGAATGATCTCTGCTCTTCAGGAAACCTTTATATTTATAACATGTACACTTGCTTCTCTTCACTTTACAACTCTTCATCTGATCATTGATGGCAAACCTTTTCAACATGAGAGACCTGCTTGAACTTGTCCCTTTGCTTTTATTTGCATACTGATCATCATTCAATTACACCCCTGCAGAGATGTAAAAATAGATGCTTCGAAACCTTGGAGAGCTCTTTTGGTGTTTCATGGAGATTATTCCTGATCTATGCATAGTTCTTCAGACAGTGACAAACCTTCTCTTTTCCTGATTTGTATCTTTGTTGAACTTCTTCTGAAATGAGACAATGTGACCCCTTAGTGGTGTGTGACTTATGGATAGAATAATGCCTGCTTTGCAGAAATAGGGAAAGATTTAAGGCTGACTGGTACTAGAAACAGGCTTTTGGCTTAGGATATATTAGCCAAGGAAAAATTCTCTAAACACCACTATCTAAATTAGGGATAATTTTCACAGATTTTGAGTGTTTTCTTAGGCATGATCAGATTGTCATATGACAAGATGATCAGGGATAGAGTAGCAGACACTTTGTCAACCTTTGGATAGTGAATGGTATGAGCAACAAAGGTAAATGATAGTAGATAATCATGGCTATGACAGCTATAGATAGGGATACTTTGCTGAAGTGAGATAGGTCTTGAAAACTAGATATTGTTCTCATCATAGACTGATAGGAAGGGATAGGAGGACAAAAAAATTGTTTTGGGGTGTTTTCTAGGTGACAAATTGATAGTTTGAGATTAGCTTCTAGAAAACTCAGCTAAGGAAACTAGTCATCAACAACAGGTAAAAAATACTAATGACTAACAAGTTGATTAATTTTGTCCACCTAGGAAAGGACATGGCCAATATTGGCCCAATTATTTTTGAATCTTTGTTTGAGTACTCAGAGGCTTGCAAAGAAGATGGAATTCTTGTGGAAACACCGAAACACAGAGTATTCGATGGAAATGTTTGCTAGACGGCACGATTCCCTGAAGTAAATTTAGAGGGAGATGCCCCTAAAGATAGGGAGCCAAACCTGAAAGACCCAACAGAAGAACCAACTGATAATAGTGGAAACATTTTTCCACCTCCTGAGCCTATTATAGGCCTAGAGAATCAATTTCCTTTCAAACAGGAATGGATTGAATAGTGTGAGAGGAGAAGGTTACCTCTTAATAAAAGGTATCAATTGCAGTTCAATGAAATCATGAGATTGAAGAGGGAGGTTTGGGAGTTGAAGAGGCAAGTTTCCCGGTTGAAAAAGAAGGTAACATTTTACAAATGGAGGGCAGTAAAGCCAAAAATTGAAGTCTCCTCCGTAGCTACATAGATTGGTCTGATTGAATAGTTGTTTGAAGGCCAGGAATTTTTCTTGGCCACCAAGATCGAGAGGTGACAGTCTGCTGTGAATGGACATAAAAAAAGAGACAATGTGGGTTCAAGAACAGGTGGTCGAGATCGCTACAAGATACATAGACCAGTTAAATAAGCCACGACTGAAGAAAGCTAAACAAAAGGCTAGAATAGAAGAATTGGAAGAACAAGTGCAACAACTGCAATCAGATAAGGAGAAGATGTTCTCCCTAGCACAGTAGGTAATGACCTGCAGACCTCCTTCACATAGCTATGTGTTATTCCTTCATCAACAATTTCTTTTCTTTTGCCTTGAAAGTATATATAAGGAGATTTGGCATGAGATTGAGAACCCCATTCAATTTCTTTGTATCTTAAAAATTCATGATATCATAGGACAGCACTTAATGTGCAAGCTCTGCATGCATGGTTACTTTTTGAGGCATGATGAGTCTTTTAACCCCATTCCATTCATGGGGCACATTCATTTAAGGGATTTTGCCTCTTATACCATCAATAATATTAAATGGAGAAAGGCCCATGACACATTCAAGGAGAACCAAGTCATAAGGCCACTAATGATGAGGAAGGACCATGGCCAGTAAGCACATATTTATAACAAGAATTTCACCTTCCTACAGATTGAGGGGCATAGAGAACACATGTTGACAAGCCAGAAATGGTGTGTTGACCTCTGTGTCAGATAGATTACAATGTTCTGCAAGGAAGCACTGGACAGTTGTCAGAGGAGGTGGATGTTGTCATCCTTAGCCGTCAGAGGACGAGAACCATTTGGAGCACCTAACTTTCATGAGATTTAGAGAGGGTGCCATGTTTTGTAACATGCATTCAGACCTATGGGATAAGATGGATGGGGCTAAGGTTTCAGTTTCCCCTTATTTGGTTGTCAGCCGAGGAATATACTCCTGCATACAACGTTGACCCAGAATGGTGGAAGGATGTTGTTCTGATGGAAGGTTATAAACCCCTTGGAATGGAAATGGCTGAAGAATATGATCTCACACAGCTTCATGCCAGTCACAGTCAGTCCAACCCAAATCTGAGGAGACGACGAGCTACATGAAGACATACAGATAGACCAGTTGGGGGGAGATGTTGGGTACTGGATTTGTATAATTTTCTCTCCCAAGTTTGTCCATCTTTCTATCTCTTTGTCTCATTATTGTTCTTAAACACACAAGGTAAACCCCTTTGTTTTATCTTACATGGGCTATTTGATTAATGAAGTAATATTAAAGGAGGTTTTACCTTTTTCAAACATCAACTCCGATATTCTCACATATTTGGCAAAAGCAGGAATATTACAGCTGTAAGTCGTGGAGAAGCTCCTAATTTCCAGCGTTGCCTTCACTTGTTGCTACAACGCAACATAATCCATTTCACCAAATCAATATTTCAAGCTTTTCCATGGTTTACTTTTGGAAATTAGTTTGTTGTTGTAACGAATTGTATAATTGTGGATATGTAGTTGTTAGATGAAATCAAAAATTTCTTGAACAGTTGTATAAAGAGGGCCTGTAGGCTGTGAATCGGGGATCAAGCAGCAAATATACAAATTTTGTCACAAAATGATTCTACAGTTAATTGAATGCACAAAAATCTATTGTCTTATCTGTAATTTGTGAGTTTGCGACAACCCTAATTAGAGAGTTGGGCCCACTCTTATGATCAGGTGCTGTGTTACCTTTCTTTCCATTGATTTCATGTTTTAGTCTGGTTTTGTTACTGTTGTTCCAGTATAATCTTTTAACTGTTGTGAATTCCTTTTTAATTATAAAATCCATTTAATTTTTGTTACAGTAGTATGTGTGTTCATTGATATAAGCATGTGATCCAATAACAGGTTGTGTGACTTATCTTGCATATACTGTGCACGTCAGTATAGAAATAACTAACTCTCTTGGGTTAATAATTTATGTGGAAAAAGGGTGAATATTTTTTGCATCTGGACACCAACACAAATCACAAGTTAGGAAGTTATTGGGAGATGATGCTTGTGTAAAGTAATTTTGTGCATATTGCATTAGATATTTCCTATTAAGATACTCTTACAATTATATTACCATTAATGATGACCTCCTTTGATTTTGAGGGTATGATTTAGATGCTTAATCCTAAGTGTATCTATCATCCATTGAGGTATTTTATGAGACTTCTCCAAAATTGTAAAAGGATGTGCAAACCCATTTTAGGTCGACTTGTAACATGGTTAACTTGTAATGACATGATTTGTTATTCTAAAAGAGTTTAGTAAATTTTACATACAAGCACTTATTTTTCCGTAGATAAACAGTGATATAAGTCAATTTGGAGATGATCACTATCACACAGGGAGACTCATTTTAATCATCTAGAAAAAGAACATAAAAATAATAGGAATTTTGAATATTTTATAGAGAATAAATTTCTATATAAAAATTTCTCAATATATAAAAAATATTACTCTTAATATATTGTAAAAAATATTGCTCTTAATATATTGTAAAACCAATGTTTTAAGTTATATAAAAGAAAAAATCATACTTTAATCAATTCACATGTTAAAGAGTCTACAAGGTAGGTCAAAGATATACCCAATTTGCAATTAAAATGCATACATAGCTTGACTAAATTAAAAAGAACAAAAATGGCTAGAAAAATTTATCTAATTTCATAAATAAATAAAATTTACAAGTTGAAAAGAATTCGATTCCTGGATCCTAGAAATTAGAACCATGGTGATCGCCTAACTTGCATTGATATCGCTCAAAATGTTTTGCAGTAACACCTTAATAAGTGGTCCATACTCATCAACACTAGTGCTTTTAAGAAAATATCTAAACACTAGAAGCACCTTGTCTTTTCTTTGATCACCTCCTCCTCCAGCCGCTACAATATTTAAACCAAATTACACATGAGATGGCCAAAGATATTTGAAACCAGTGAGGGAAAGTCTTAGGAGCTGGAGAATTATTCTTACTATATCTAAATATTGCACCTTCTTCTTGGAATATACCGAGAAGAACTCTTGATCTTCACCCTTATAAGATGTAACTGTGAGTATGGAATTAATCAACCAGAGCCCTTGGTTTAGTGCTATGGTAATAAAATAAATATTCTTCTCTTTCATCTCATAAACTTCATCACAATAATAGGGGTTTTCATGGATGTCTTTGATGTGGAAAATGCAAAGATTTACCACGTTGACGATAATGTGAACGTAATCAAGCTTTGAAATGCAAAGAGACTTATTTTTAAGCCACACAATATTGAGAATTTCCATTCTGTTGTACAAGTCTTCATTACATATGTTGCTAACATTCACATTCTTGCACCCTCCTTATTGGGTATGTGTTATATTATTTCCACGACTAAGCACGCACGGGGGGGCGATGGCCCCCCCTTTGCACTGGGCGCAATGGGGGGGTCACAGGGGGAGCAGTAGCCCCCCCTGTCGGGGTCCGGGGCAGTGCCCCGATGAAAATTTGTGGTCCTTAATTTCCGATGGGTAGTCCGTGCCCATGGTTTTGTGCATGGTTTTGCACATGGTTTTTTGGGTACGATGGTTTTTGACCCCTGTTATTTTTTGTAGATCCAGTCAAGGCAACTATGGTTATGTTCTAATCCAAGGTTAGTGGATTGGGGTTTATGTATGATTCGGCATGTATATATATGTGTTGTAACACTAAAAGGAATATAATGAAAATCAAGCTGGTCATCCCAATTTGGGATCCAGGGGAAAATCTCAGTATTTATCTGTTTTATGTTTTATGCTCTCCCTATTGTTTATTTTATGTTATAAGATTCGTGTGTAGATAATTTCTGTTCAGGGTTAAGACCTACATTTGGTATTAGAGTTGTTTCAGCTTCAAAGGGATGCCTTTGCTGCTGAGGGTTTTTTGCTCGAGCCTGAGGTAGACCCTGTTCAGTGGGAGATCTACGAGATCGATTCTTGCGGTGAAAGAAGATGGCGAGCGATGGAAAGATAGAGACTTAGGCCTAGGTCGAAGCGAGTTTTGAGTTGGGGAACAAGATTGAGGACCGTTCGGCGGACAAAGACCGTTGGATCACGAGACCAAGTACCAAACCAACAGAACAAGCAAGGAAGACCGAAGAAGCCGGGATTTGACAAGCATAATAACACGATTGTGTGTCTCGTATTCGTATTGCGCGAAATGTATTCGTAACTCACGGAAACACCTCTGTGGGAAAACTTGGGACTTGGTACCAACTCATGCCTCCAGAATGTGTTGTTCTTGGAGAAAGTCAGACAACCCAGGATGGGCGATGGAGACTTAGACAAGAGCATTTGAACACCTTTTCAATACTGTGAGAGAGCTGTCATCCTCGAAGGATATTAAAATCTCGATGAACATAAGTACTGTTCTTTAAAGTCACTATCTTTGGGACAAATGAAGAAACAGGGTAGCAATACAACCACCTTGAATTTTGATGACATTGTCTCAGCCTTGCTGTCGGAGGAAATGAGATGGAGAAATATGGAGGGTCAAAATGGAGATGCCTTATCTGTACGAGGAAGGTCCCAAAACAGAAACAAGAATAAGGTTTCGAGTGGGAGATCTAAATTTCCTAGAAAGTTCAGAAGGTGGGCACAGATATGCCAGTTAAAGGGCACCACAAAGGACCGTCGTACCCAAAGTTTCAGAGATGAAAGGATCCGATGACGTTCGGGCAGAGGAAAAAACCACCTTGATTAAGGTGGGGATGTGTATTTGGCTTCTTCTTCAAATACAAATGTAGATCATGAGTCATGGTTGATTGACTCAGGTGCATCCTTTCACTTCACTCCCCATAGGGAGTGGTTCTGCGAGTATGAAAAATATGATGGTGATGTCTTCCTAGGGGATGATAGGAAGGCCAGAATCGTCGGACGTAGAAAGTTCAAGCTAAAGCTGCAAGGTGGAAGGATTAGAACACTTCCTGGTGTTCTGCATATTCCTGCATTGGCCAGAAATCTGATTTCTGTAAGCAAGATGGATGATGCAGGTGTAAAAACAGTGTTCGAGAAACATGCCTGCAAGATGGTTCGGGGAGCACTGGTATTAATGCGGGGAGTTCGGACTGGAACTCTGTACAAGCTACAAGGTAGCACTGTTATTGATGGGTGTAACAGTTCTGTGGTTCTTGAAAATAAGCCTGGGGCTGCTCGCTGGAGAAAAGACCATGTTATGGCACTGTCAGACATATTGGAGAAGTGCCTTCTGACATCGTACAGAAATGGTATGGTAGTATGTATGTTGTATGGTAGTATGTATGCTCTTTTCTCTAGATCACTTATGATTCGGTATATGGGACAGAACTGTGTGAGTTTTTCCTTCGTTGCATAAGAGGGCAAACAAGATATTAGAACTTGTGCATAGTGATGTGATATCACCTTGCATGCCCATCATCAAAATTCTGGTACTATGTTTCATTCATGTATGACTTCTCAAGGAATACATGGATATATTTCTTGAGGAAGAAATCTGAAGCTTTTGATAGATTTAAAGAATTTAAGGCTCTGGTGGAAAACCAGATAGAGAAGAAGATAAAGGCACTGAGGACAGATAATGATGGGGAGTTTTTCAAGAAGGAATTTGAAGAATTCTATAAGAAGTGTGGTGTAGCATGACAGAAGACTAATCCATACACACCTTAGGAAAATGGAGTTGCAGAAAGAATGAACAGAACACTGATGGAAAAGGCAAGAAGCATGCTTAGTGGTACCGGGTTAGGACAAGAATTCTGGGAAGAGGTAGTGGAGACTGTATGCTATCTGGTTAACGGATCACCTTCATCAGTGTTGGAGGATAATACTCCACATGAGGTATGGACTGGTAAGAAACCCTCTATTTCACATCTAAAGGTATTTGGATGTGATGCATATGTACATGTTCCAAAGGAGAAAAGGACCAATTTGGATAATAAATCTGAAAGGTGCATCTTTATTGGGTATAAGGATGGTTTAAAAGGTTACAAAATTTGGAACTCGGAAACAAGGAAGGTTGTGTACAGCCGAGATGTGGTGTTTAGAGAGGTGAAAGATGTTGTTAAACATGAAATCATACCAAAGGAACCTAAGAAGATAGAGTTTGAGCTAAAGGAGTATGAATCAGACTCTACAGCAGAAGAAGATTCAGAAGAGGAAGAGCCACAAACTCCAGCTTTGAGAATATCAGTTCGAGAAAGAAGGAAATCAGAAAGGTATAGTCCATCTGCTTTCTGTTCAGGTTTTTCCTTAACTATAACTGATGATGATCCCAGAACTGTCAAGGAGGAAGTAGATTTAGAGGATGGAAAACTCTGGAAGGAGGCCATGGTTGATGAAATGGCATCCTTGCACAAAAATGAGGAATGGGATTTATGGATTTGCTACCAAGGAAGCCCACTCTGGAAGGAAGCCCACTGTGAGAAAATGGTTTAAGAAGAAGATGAATGAAGGCAAGGTGAGAAACAAAGCCTTGCTGGTAGTGAAAGGTTAACCTTGTGTGCCGAGAACTGATTTGTGATATTTTTTTTTCCGTTGCTGGTTAGGTTATTTGCTTAGATTACTTTTATCTCGTGGTCATTTATTTGATTTTGAGACAGAACAGAGTGGATTTTGAAGACAACATTTCTTCACTAGGATCTGTAAGAGGAGAATTCACATGGCTAAACTCAAGGCTTTATGGTGAAGGGTAAGAAGAATCGTAAGGCAGCAAAGAAGAACCGTAGGGTTAAAAGTTACGATACGTACTTAAAATTTGATACCTATATACTGGGACTTGGCTTCACCAGAAGCAAAGAGGATCATTTTGTTTATTTTAAATTAATTGGTGACCGTGTTATTTATTTGGTCTTGTATGTGGATGATATGTTGTTGATTGGAAATGACAAAGAAATTATCCAAGATTTGAAGACCCAACTGTTCTCCAAATTCAACATAAAGGATCTTGGTGCTGCAAACTATATTTTGGGCATGGAAATTAAGATAGATCGGGCAAAGAGGACGCTCTAGTTAAACCAGAGGAAGTATGTCGAAATTGTATTGCAGAGGTTCAATATGCAAGATAGTAAACCAGTGAATGTTCCTATTCCTGTAGGTGTAAAGCTGTCTACTGAAGAGTGCCCCAAGACATAAGAAGAAGAGGAGTATATGTCTCGTGTTCCATATGCAAGTGCAGTGGGTAGCCTGATGTATACAATGGTTTGTACTAGACCAAACATTGCACATTCAGTGGGAGTATTGAGCAGGTTTATGTCAAACCCAGGAAAGGAGCATTAGACAGCAGTGAAGCAGGTTTTCAGATATTTACGTGGCACTAGTGATTATGGCTTGTGCTACCAAGGAAGACCAGGATTTGAAAGAATTTTGGAAATTCATGGTTTTGTTGATGCAGACTGGGCTGGAGATCTGGACCAAAGAAGATCTACAAGTGCGTATGTGTTTAGCCTATTTGGAGGCACAATTAGTTGGATGAGTAAAAGACAGTCTGTAGTGGCTCTTTCAGCTACAGAGGCAGAATACATAGCAGACACTCATGCAAGCAAGGAAGCAATTTGGTTGCAGATATTGTGTTCAAGTATGGGGTTGGTACAACAAGCTATAAGGATAGACTGTGATAGCCAAAGTGAAATTTTCTTGGCTAAGAACCCTGCTTATCATTCAAAGACAAAGCACATTGATGTTCAATGTCACTTTGTTAGAGATATGGTTGAGGCTAAAAGGGTGTTGCTGGTAAAGGTGGACACTTTGAAGAATGTTGCAGATGCATTGACGAAGTCTGTGAGCACTCAGAAGTTCTCTTGGTGTAGAGAAACAATGGGTATTGAAGAATTGGCCAAATGAGTAAGCTCTCCTATGGCCCCCCATGGAAAGAAAACAACAAGTGGGAGAATGTTGGGTATGTGTTATATTCTTTCCACGACTAAGCACGCGCGTGGGGGGGGGCAATAGCCCCCCCTGTTGGGGTCTGGGGCAACGCCTCAACGAAAGTTGTAGATGCATTGATGAAGTCTGTGAGCACTTAGAAGTTCTCTTGGTGTAGAGAAACAATGGGTGTTGAAGAATTGGGCCAATGACTAAGCTCTCCTATGGCCCCCTCTGCAAAGAAAACAACAAGTGGGAGAATGTTGGGTATGTGTTATATTCTTTCCACGACTAAGCACACGCGTGGGGGGGCCGATAGCCCCCCCTGTTGGGGTCAGGGTCAACGCCTCAACGAAAATTTTTGGTCCTTAATTTTTGGTGGGTAGTCTGTGCCCATGGTTTTGTGCATGGTTTTGCACATGGTTTTTGGGGTACAATGGTTTTCGGCCCCTGGTATTTTTTGTAGATCGGGTCAAGGGAACTACGGTTATGTTCTAATCTAGGGTTAATGGATTGGGGTTTATGTATGCTTCGGCATGTATATATATGTGTTGTAACACTAAAAGGAATATAATGAAAATCAAGTTGGTCGTCTCGATTTGGGATCCAGGGGAAAATTTCAGTGTTTATCTGTTTTATGTTTTATGCTCTCGTTATTGTTTATTTTCTGTTATAAGATTCGTGTGTAGATAATTTCTATTCAGGGTTAAAACCTACACTCCTAACACATAGAGAAATATTTGGATGGTACAGGAGCATAAAACCTTGTTGTGACAGTAAATTCTTAAAACCATACTCTAAACTTTCACATAATCGCACTTTTTTGCAAGGTTTGACAGAATGTGTACAGACTCCCACATAAAGTCTTTAGGTTCCTTTTCCAAATCATTTTCATTCAAACCAATAATATCTAGGAAATGAGCCACTTCTTTGCACACTTTCCGTGCATCATCACATGAAGAGTAATAATTGTGGCATAAAAAAAAAGCGGTTCAATTATTACTTGGTACAATCATTTGTATCCTCTAATTGAAGAGTGTTGGATTTTTGGATAAATCCTAACACACAGTGAGGAATGAAATTTCCTCTTCTAACACATAGATATCAAACACAAAACTTGCAGATGGAGTACAAAAACATATACCCTAGGGAGAAAAACACAGTTTTTCATTAACAATCTTCTCTGCTATTACACACCATTAGAATTGTAGTTTTAGTTTTACAGATATTTCTCCTCCTCTATATCACTCACTACTTTTCTATACTCACATCTTGTGCTATGTTGCGTACACAGTCTACTCTCCTCACTCTCGTCATACACAACATTGTAGTCTATTTGTATTGTAATCATATTTGTTTACAATACATATATAAGAGTATTATCTTAATTTTAAACTTTATGAAAAAAAATATATCGTTGGAGATGTTTCAAACTATAAAACATAAAAAAAAACATTTCAAAAATACATTATAATTGCAATATGACAATTTTGTCGCATAGAACTTTGTGCTGGGTGATGTCAGCTTAAGAACATGCAATAAAGGAATGCGAAGAGGTTGCGATGGTTTATCGCATCATTTAATGTGTCGGCTGACTGAAAATTTAGACCTTGAAATGAAGCACCATTGGTTGAGGGCTGGTGAGCTGGCAGTGGTAGGGTAGCGCTATAATGCAATAAAAAAGAGAGGAGGATGTCGGCAAGAAACCTTTTGAAAAGGTTTTGATTGGTTGCGGGAGACTGATGAGTTGGCAGGTGGGGCCGAGTTTGTCGTGTGTTTTTTTTTTGTGGGATGACGCAACCGCCAGAGGTTGCGATAAGTGCATGATTGGTTGAGGATGGGGTGACGTGGACTTTTGGGTTCCAAATAAACTTGTGTGGAGTGTTTTAATTTAAAAATAAATGGTGCGAAATTTAGAGCGGTAGGTCCTAAAGGTTTTAAGGCGAGAGGTTGCGTGGTTCACCCATGATTTAGTGAATCCAAGAGGGCTACAGAAATGCAGATGGTTGAAGGGTTTTTAAAACACAAATTCAATGGACAGGTTGAGTGTAAAACGAAAAATAATTTTCTGTTGCTCCTATCCTTTGTCTTCAAAGAAAAATTGATGTTCCTATCCTTATTTATCCAGATTGCAGTTGGGGTTAATTTCCAACACTCCCCCTTAAACACAACTTCCGTGATCTTGCATTCCCAAAAATTTTCTGAGATAATTAAATATTTTCTGCCGCAATGGTTTTGTCAAAATATCTGCAAATTGTTCTTCTATTCTACAATGATTCAAAACAACTTCTCCATTGTTCACCAATTATCTGGTATAATGATACTTTGAATCAATGTGTTGTCTTCTTTTATGAAACACTGAATTCTTGGATAAAGTTATTTCTCAACTATTATCACAATAAACTATTGTGCCTTTTACCTATTCATGACACAAATCTCTTAACATTCTCCTCATCCATACTACTTGACATGCTGCTACTGTAGCTGCCACATACTCTGCCTCTATTGTTGATAAAACCACAATTGGTTGTTTCTTATAAGCCCATGAGATGGCTCTTGATCCCATATGAAAAACATATCTAGAGGTGATTTTTCTGTCGTCTCTACTTCTGGCCCAATCACTGTTAGTACATCTAATTAATTCAAAATTTTCTGAAGAGGTGTATAAAATACCATACCTCTTTGTTCCTTTCACATACCTTAGAATTCTCTTTTTTGCTTGCCAATGTGCCTCCTTTGGCCTCTCCATAAATCTGGAAATTAAACTCACAGCATGCATAATATTAGGCCTAGCTGCAGTCAAATACACAAGGCTTCCAACAATGCTCTTGTACAAACTTGGATCAAAAACCTTGCTGCCGTCTTCTTTGCTTACCTTCAATCCCATCACTGTAGGAGTAATTGCTTCATTGCAATCTTGCATGTTATATCTTTCCAAAACTTATTTTACATATTTATCTTGAGAAATAAAGATTTTATTTTCATTTTTCTCTACTTATATTCCTAAGAAGTATCTCAGCAATCCCATATCAGTCATCTCAAATTCTTCTTTTAGGACTATTTTAAAATTTTCAATGAGGTAAGCATCATTACTTGTAAATATCACATCATCAACATATAAAAAATTAATCAACATCTTACCATCATTTTCTTTGATGTATAATGTGGGTTATTCTTCACATTTATCAAATGCATTTTCTAGTAGATAGGCATCTATTCTGCTTTACGATGCTCTTGGTGCTTGTTTCAGCCCATATAGATCTTTCTTCAACTTGCATACCTTGTGCTCTTAGTCTTCTTTCTGATAGCCTAGAGGTTTTTCAACATAAACCTCTTCCATTAATACTCCATTTAGGAATGTTGATTTCACATCCATTTGGTAAACTTTCCATTTATGTTGTGCTGCTATGGACAACACTGCTCTCACTGTTTCCATTCTTGCAACTGGTGCAAAATTTTCTTAATAATATCTTCCTTGCTATTGCTTATAGCCCTTGACAACAAGTCTAGTCTTGTGCCTTTCAATCTTACCCTCAACATTTCTTTTTGCATTTTAAACCCATTTTACTCTAATCACTTCTTTTCCTTTTGGGAGATCAACTAATTCCCATGTATTGTTCTTCTCTATTGAATTTATTTCTTCATCCATACCATCTATCAATTTCTTATCTTTTACTTCTTCTTCAAAATGAATAGGATATTATACATTACAATACAATGAAAATAAAGAGTTCATACCTTCATTGGTTGCCTCTTGCTCATAGAATTCATTTAAACTTCTGAATCTGGTTCCTCCTTCACTTCATGAACTTGTACTTGTAGAAGCACTCAAATTTTCTCCTTGTGTTGTGCTTGGAGAAGCACTATTATCATGTCTCAAGGGTGTTCTCATACCAGCTTGTGGTGTCCCTTTTTGTCCTTGTGTTGGTGGAGGAGGTGTTATAAATGAGGGATTTATTCCTTCCATTTCTTCCTCATCATCTTCTTGAGACAAACAAGTTTTCACATTCACTATTTTCTCAATGCTTCCATGCCAAGATTCTTCCTCAATAAACTGCACATCTCTGCTTATCATAAAATTCTTTGTGGATGGGTTATACAATTTGTATGCCTTTGATTCATCACTATATCCAAAAAATATGCACTTCTCCCCCTTACTGTCCAAATTATTCCTTAGCTAATATGAAATGTGTGCATAAGCCACACAACCAAATACTCTCATGTGGGTGACAAATTGTTTTATGCCACTCCATACTTCTTCTAGAACTCTATTCATAACACTCTTTGTTTGGCATCTATTCAGCACATATTCTGCACAATGTACAGCTTCAGCCCAATATTCATTTGGAAAATGTTTTTCCTTTAACGTGCTTCTTACCATATCCATGATGGTTCTATTTTTCCTTTCAACAACTCCATTTTGCTGTGGTCTATACCTTACTGTAAATTTCTTATGAATTCCATTTTCTCTGCAAAAACGAAGAAATTATTTGGAGATATATTCTCCTCCTCTGTCAGTTCTGAGAAATTTTATGTGCTGCCCACTTTGATTCTTCACAAGAGCTTTAAAGTGGCAGAACTTTTCAAATACTTCACTCTTCAAATTCAATAAATATACCAATGTTTTTCTTGTGTAATCATCAATAAAGGTCAACATATAATGGTTGCCTGCAAATGATGGTGTTTGCATTGGTCCACATAACTCTGAATGGACTATTTCTAAGGTTGCTTTTGCCCTTATGCTCTTTCCTGATGGAAAGCTTTCTCTCTGGTGTTTCCCCAAGATGAAGCCTTCACATAGGCTGTCTGGTTTTTCAATCAATGGTAATCCCTTTACCATGCCTTTTTTGTGCAACAAATTTAGGCCTCCAGAGTTGAGATGTCCAAATCTCAAATGCCATAACCAGTTTTCATCCTTTGCTTCCTTTTGGAATGTCTCTTGAGTTATAGTTGTCATTGCAACTCTTTTCTTCAAATCTGCTCTCATCTTGAGAGGAAACATTCTATTTCTTGTCATCTTCACTTGTGCAATGAATTGATTGCTTAGTGGTTTATCCATGATAGTACATACATCATCTTCAAGGAATACATTGTAGCCTTTTTGAATGAGTTGTCCAATGCTTAACAAATTAATTTTCATACCTGGTACATAGTATACATCAAATATGCTCTTCTTTTCTCGTTTCTTTGTTAGAACACTCACTCTGGCTTTCCCCATGACAGAGACTTTGTTGTCTGTTCCCAATGTTACTTGAGACATCACATTTTCATCCAACATGGAAAACATAGAAATGTTTCCATTCATATGGTTGCTACATCCTGAATCTAGAAACCATATATCTTCATTCTTCTCTTCATCCATATTACATGCTAAAAACAAAATTTCTTAACTCTAATATTCTTTAGTAAAGTTAGCACTGGGTATATTACCCATGTCACTTTGTTTCTTTCTACATTCATTGGCATAGTGCCCATAATTCTTACAGTAATGACATTGGACTTAGGATTTATCATACCTTTGTCCATGTGCTTGATTTTGTCCACTTTGTTGGTTGCTGCCTTGGCTTTGATTCTGATTTTGGTTGCTGCCCCTTCCACTTATACTTGCAGGGCCGTTTATTCCTCTTTTCTGGCTTCTGCCTCTACCTTTTCCTCTATATTTTTATCTTCCTTAATGTCTTCCTCTTCCAAAGAACATTTTAGTCTTGAAGGCATGCTCTAGAGATGATTTTTCTATTCTGTTAAGCCTTTCTTTATGTGTCATCAAAGATGCATGAAGCTCATCAACTATAAAGCTTGAGAGATCCTTTGTCTCTTAAATGGTTGTGACTATCACATTGAATCTTGAGGGTAAGATCCTCAATTTTTTCTCTGATATCTTTCTCTCTTCTACTTTCTCTCCATGAGATCTCATTTGGGTAACCAACCCAATCAACGGTGTGAATAATGAGTCTAAGCTATCATATTATTTCATGAAAATAACTTCAAACTCTCTTCTCATTACTTGAAGATTTTTTTTATTTACTTTCTACATACCTTGATAGGTTGTATGGAGGGTATCCCATGCCTCCTTAGACTTCTTTGCTGCTACAATTCTTGGAAGTATGGTTTCATGCACTGCTTGATAGAGATAGAAGAGGGATTTTGGGTCCTTCTTTCAATTACTCTTCAGCAAATCCATTTTTTTCTGTGTTAAGGCATTAAACTCATTTGCATCAGTTGGTTCTTTAAATCCATATTCAACCAGTTCCCATAAATATTGAGATGCAAACAGGGCTCTCATTGTTATTGCCCAATAATCATAGTTCTTCCCATTGAACTGTGGGAGTTGATTATTTCCCATACTCGTGTCTGTGCTAGCTCTTGTCATTGCTAACTATGCTAAAAATTGAATGTGTATTTAAAACAAACTTTCTCACTGCTGGAGAGTTATCCTCCATTGCTAAAGACTTCCTTTTACAGCTCTCTGGACTGCAATATTTTAAAACCAAACAATAACTCTATTTTGTAAATACCTAACTTTCTAAACCTTCACACTGCTGGAGAAATGCTTCAACAATATTCTTCTTCCTTGAGCTTCTTCAATAACCGTTGAGAGCCTCGACTAGCTCTGATACCATGTTGGATTTTCTGATAAATCCTAACACACAGTGAGGAATGAAATTTCCTCTTCTAACACAGAGATATCAAACATAAAACTTGCAGACAGAGTATAAAAACATATACATTGAGCAAAACACGGTGTTTCATTAACAATATTCTCTTCTATTACACACCATCATAACTGCAGTTCTGGCTTTACATATACTGCTCCTCCTCTATATTTCTCACTGCTCTACTAAACTCACAGCATACGCTCTACTGCATACACAGTCTACACTCATCACTCTTGGCATACACAACATTGCAGTCTATTTGTATTGTAAAGCTATATTTTTACAATACATATATAAGAGTATTATCCTAAGTTTAAACTTTATGAAAAAAATATATCGCCGGTGGTGTTTCAAACTATAAAACATAAAGAAAAACATTACAAAAATACATTATAATTGCAATACAATAATCTTGTCGAATAGAACTTTGCACCGGGTGATGTCAGGTTAAGACCATGCAATAAAGAAATGCGAAGAGGTTGCGATGGTTTATCACATCATTTAATACGCCAGCCGACTGGGTAGTTAGACCTTGCGATGAAGCGCCATTGGTCGAGCGCTGGTGAGTTGACGGTGGTGGGGTAGCGCTATCGCATGATAAATAAGGGAGGATGACGTCGACAAGAAAACCTATGAAAAGGTTTTAATTGGTCATGGGAGATTGCTGAGTTGGCAGGTGGGGTCACGTTTTTCACGTGAGTTTTGTTTGTGGGATGTCACAACCACTAGAGGTTGTGATAAGCACATGATTGGTTGAGGACGGGGTGACGTGGACCTGCGGGGTCCACAGAAACTTGCGTGGAGTGTTTGAATTTAAAAATAAATGGTGCTACAATTAGAGCCGTAGGTGCAAAGGGTCTGAAGGCAGGAGATTGCGTGGTTCAACCACGATTTATTGAATTTGAGAGGGCTATGAAAATCCAAATGGTCGCAGAGGTTTTAAAACACAAATTCAATGCATAGTTTGAGTGAAAAAACAAAACTAATTTGTTGTTGCTCCTATCCTTTGTCTTCAAAGAAAAATTGTTGTTCCTGTCCTTGTTTATATAGATTACAGTTTGGGTTAATTTCCAAGAAAGAGAACAACTTCCTATTTTCTGGGCTATATTGACAATAAATATGGAGAAGATTAAATCTCTACGACAGGATCTTCCGGCAATGATTTTGCTGCAACTCTCTCTTATCCACTTTAATTAGAGACTTGTAGCATGAAATTAATTCATTCAACATATTTTTCATATTCCTCTTGCTCAGGACTTTGGTATAGTGGATAATGATCAATATAGTTGTGTCGGTGAGGAGGTATTGACAAATTTTTTGCATTAGTTCAACCTGAGGAATGGAATTGCTAATATTGAAGGCTGGCGGGTGAATGGCTGAAGGGATTCGTGTTTTGCGTCTTAGATGTTCTCTAGTGTCCTGCGGTCATAAAAAAGATGAGTAGGGACATTTGTAAGGGGTATATGTATTGGATTGTAAGAAAATTCATGTACCAATTGATCAACATACTCTTCCAGGATATGCTTTATGGAACTGGCTACACCCATTTTCAAATTTTTTTTTTCACCGATCCACGAATTCTTTGTTTCTTATTTTTTTCCCTATCTTTGAGTTATACTCATTTTCCCTTTATATGTCACAAAATTAGGGTGTGGAATATGTTATTGATTCGGTGTGTGCACGTGGTCTTCAATGCAACCCCAATCAACAAATTGCTGTGAAAAGATCAATGAAGTTATTCGCCGACTCTCCAAAAGCAATCGTTACATAAGTTTCGAACATTGAAATAAAAAATTTACATTATATTCCTCATTTCTATGGTTCTCTATATAGTTATAATATCTACAGCTTTTTATTATTTAATGACTATGTTATGTTATTTTATTACCAATAAGACTGAAAGTGATTGACCAAAGTTCTTTTATTATTATTTTTAATGGGTGAAGCACCTCTTAAATCACCCTTCTTGGAAACCCTTACACTACACGATATTTAAAATTTGATGAATGATATCATAAATCATAACCCTATATGGCCTCTGGTCCCACCTATACTGCTAGTTGACATAACCAAGTTCGACGGTAAACTTGACGAAGACCCATAATTCATATTTATGGCTCTCCTCCAAATATTTAATTGATGATATCATTAGGCTGCATCCTTTGCAATGGACTCTTATCGGTGGTGCAAAATGGTACATTCATCTTAAAAGTGCCACTTATGATAACTTCATTTATTTACCCCAAGCATTTTTTAACCATTACTAACTACTTCTTAGGTATGAAAAAGGATCCAATATACTCTCTAACTTTTGTTGGGACACCTCTACCCACTTTATAATCATATAGATGAGAGGAGAAGAATAAAAGCCTATTTTGAACCAAGTTTCCTAATGAGTTGTTGCATGAGTGGTTTACCAAGTCTATCTTGCCTAGGATTGTTGAAGATATTGTTAAGGTCGGAGCCCAAACCAAGCAACAAGTTGTCATGCATGCACATCAATTGTCCTTGATCTATTCTCAAGAAGGTTATCTATAAGAAATCATTCCTAACACTCCTTAATCATTGATTGATGTCTCAAATCACATTCTTGGAACCCAAGCTCATGATGTGGTGGGATTCGTATCCTCAAGAAACATAGGACACTGAGCCACTTAAATGGGTCAAATGAACATCTATTCTAGTGCCCCAACTACAAATTTTACAACTCAAACTCCTAGTGCTTCTATTCAAAACTTCAAAGTGAATTATGTTCAATATGCACTTGTAAAGGACCCTCCACAAACATGAGGTAAAAAGAAGTAAAAAAGAGAAAAAAACCTTTGCACTAAACATGGAGCAACTCAAAACCAGAAGGCTATTAGTGGTGGCACGAAAAAGAAAAATAATCATTTCCCTCGCAATATTTGAGGGGAGGACCATCTCGCTCATGAGTGCCCTTATATTGATGAGATCCATCATTATTTCTCATAGAAAAACATTGCACATTAGGTTGTTGTATTGACAAATCGATATCAAATCCAATAAAAACATATGGTTGTGAACCCTCCACCTCCTCAACCAAGGGGTACTGTGGAAGAATTTTCTACCAATGCCTCATCATCAACACAAGATGTCTTTATTGATCTAGTGGATCAAATTAATGCTCAAAATTTAAATTTTTTGGAATGGCTCATAACCTAAATGACTGCGTAGATCTCATCATTTTGAATTTGGCACAAGTCGTTTCGTGAAAAAATTACTTCATATCCTCCTGCAATCGTGATGTGTTCGTTTCGGGAAACACCAAAATTTTTCTGTTTGGGTTGTACAGGGTTGCCAAGTGATCAGACCATGCTTCTCACCAGATTCTGACTCAGCATGGTTGACTCGGCTCCATCAGTTAATGACAACTTTCCACTTATCAAATGATGATTGGTTCATGATTGGTTAAATTATATTTGGTTGTGGTGGTCGAATAAGGGACCACCATGTAGGCCAATTTGTGGTTGCCACGTGAACTCCACTCACTAGTCCAAAATTTTGATAAGGGGCTAGGCCATACCCCGAAGGAGTTTAACGTGCGACCTATCACCAAGCAACAACACCTCCTACAATCCACTCTACACAGTATTTATTGACCCTATAGTTATGTGTAGCTATTTAAGGTTTATGAAAAAGGCATGCAGGGGTTGCAGCAAGGTTAAACCCCGACCCTGGTTCGCAAACCAACATTAAGGGCTAACCTCAGGTCACATTAATGTTTATAACCTTAATAACCAAAGTCCTATGCAATTATTAAATCGAATAATATTTGAATTGCATAAAAGATAGGATATGATTGATACCCAAAGTCGTTGCAATTATATTATTCCAGTGGTTATCGAAACACCTAAAGCTCGAAGGCTCTAAGGTGTTCATATGGCGGAGTTTGCGGTTAGCAATTCATGCTGCCACTAGCATAAATTTCCACAATTACCACATTTTTTACCACCAACACATTTCTTTTGGTAAAATAATTCATGGCTTTCTCTTCCACATATAATTTGAGATATGAAATCATGGATAGTGGAAGGAGCAGGTGAATCTTTCCAAAATGTTTTACCAAAATTAAGGAATGTGTGATAATATAACTGAAATTCCTTATGATAATGACAACAAAAAATGTCGCGTACAATGATATTTTTAACATACAATTCTTTTTGTTGCACAGAAGCATTGATTGAGACATTAATTTCACGATTCTCTTCTTTGAACTTGTTGAAAAACTCTATTTGAGTGGTGTCCAAGAAATGTTTTGCATGTTCTTCGTACTGATTTCATGTTATTCTTCTTCGCATCACATCCCTTGCTTTTGGTGAAACATGTGAATTTTTCATCCAATATTCATATATTATATTTTTAACATCTTCTCCAATTCTAAAACCACCAACAATCACACATATGAACACAATATTTAATGGGAAATCTTAAAGCTAAAAACCCCAACTATCTATATATTATATGTCATGGAGATCATGTAACAATCATAGTACAAAATCTCCTCACAAGCTCTCATGCACACCCTCAATTGCTACACACTATCAAGCTAGATCTATCAAAACACATGCTCCAATCTTTTGCCACTTGATAGCCAGCCTCTATTGCGTAATTAATGCTATGGGATGGCTTCATTAAATAGATAAACCACCTGGCTTGAAATGCGCAATCCTCATGGGCTACTCCACCTGTACGTATTGTTCAGAGCGCGATAGTATAGTTGGTGGCGATAGTTAACTTTCTCTTTCACTATTTACTGCTGGTCTCCCTTCATAAAATAAAACACACTTTGAAGTTCGCTGATGCATTCTTTGGTTGATTAATGGGATTTCATAATTAATTAATTAATAATTAGTCTACTCTCACTAATTGTATCAATTAGATTAAGCGAATACAAACCAAACTCAACTATGTTTAGATTAGTTAATGAATACAACTCCACTAACTTCCTCAATCAACTCCACCGAACTACTGTCACATGAGTTCTAACTAAAGTATCCATGCAATAGCTCCGCCCAACCTCCAGAATAGCGTTCATGCAACAAATCCTTTGCGCACATCTGTGCATAGCTAAAGTGCTCCAAGAGAATAAGATAATGTTTAGAGTCTAAATATTATTAAGGGCTAATAATAATTGACATGCATCTATTTTTAGATACAACATTCAAAATAGATTCCATAATATGTCTAAAAATATAAGTCCATATGGCACCAAAGCTTAAACCAAACATCCAAAAATAACATCCTACAACTCATAGAACATGATCCACACATGTCTAAAAATAAACATATGTCTAAAAATAGACTTTGCGCCAAAAAAACCCTGCGGGCCCACTTAGTGAAGGCGACTCCTTTCCACTAAGCTCATCATCTTGTTGCAATCTCAAAACTCCCTCTCAACAAGATATGGATTATCTGCAACTCCTATCCTACCCCTGTGGTATTCGAATTTTCTCCTTGTGAGCGCCTTCGTCAAGATATCAGCATCTTGATCCTCCGTAGGAATGTATGAAAGTAACATGATCCTCCGCTGCACACAATCTCTGATATGATGATACCGATCTGTGAAGCCATGCCACCTCAACTCATCCTCCTGTCTGTACCATGATCCATATCCTGATGTGCCTCTGAGATATCTGTGCCTACGAGATATCTCATATCATGCTTCCTGCCTTCAAAAGGAGCTTGGTAAGAAGCAACACGTAACGAAAGGCCCAGTTGTCGCCTCGCAAATGTCGGGTCGCCATTGACCGGATACATAGCGACCCCACAACTTCCAAATGTGATCGCATCCCTGCCTCTCGCTAAAAGTAGCATCCTCCTTCCTCCAACCACCCCCGAGAGGAGTATCAGCAAGCTTGCGACCATGCATGTTGAACTTCTCCAGTATCTCCAAAGCATACTTACCACAAGAACTGAAAACATTCCATCATTGCGTTGCAGAAAGGGCTTTCCAATCGAGGAAATAATGAAGGAGGCCCAAGTCCTTCATCTCAAACTCTTTTGCAAGATCCTCCTTGCATGAGAGTATCAACAGATCATCACCTGTCAAAATCAAATCATCTACATAAAGTACAATGATCAGCAACTTACCCTCCACCAAAATTTGGTATAGGTTCGGATCTGCCTCACTCTTGGAGAATCCAAGTCCGGTGAAATAACTGTCTATTCGTGTGTAACAAGCACGAGGTGCTTGTTTCAACCCATACAACGCTCTCTTGAGCCTGCACACATGCGAATCGTTGCTAAAGATCTCGAAACCTTCGGGCTGCTCTATGTACACCTCCTCCTCAATGAATCCATTGAGTAACGCAGTCTTCACATCCATCTGATGAATGTGCCACCCCATCTGCGCTGAGAGAGAAAGAATCGTCCGTATGGAATAATACCTTGCGACAGGTGCAAAGGTCTCCTCATAATCGATCCCCTCTATCTGTGAAAAGCCTCGGGCAACAAATCTTGCCTTGTACTTATCCACACTCCCATCAGCTACCTGCTTCACTTTGTAGATCCATCTCGAACCCACCACTGATTTCCCTTCTGGCCTCGGGACAATCTCCCATGCACTGTTTCTAACAATCGAATCATACTCTTCCACCATGGCATCTACCTATGAGGGGTCCTCCACAGCTTCCTCAAAATAGGATGGCTCTATCATGATACACTTGCTTATAAGAGCCATGTATCCAGTATACCAGTCAGGTGACTGTCTCTGTCTGCGCTGTGATGTAGGTGCCCCTACAACCTTCTATGCATCTTGAGCCAGTCACTCAGCTTCTGTAGTGCGCTTCCACCCTCTGATGGTTGGCGCTGCCTAAGTGGTCTCTTCCACTCCATGAACCTCATCTTGTGGCTGATCCACATCCTGAGACTCATCCTTAGGAACTAATAGCTCCTCATCTGCATGCAAGTGTGGCTCCCTGTCAAGCGAACAGCAGCACCTCACTGAGAATTTGATGTCCGTCGCACAGTGCGCGGTACGGAAAATACACCGTGATGGTTGTGGGCGTATTATTGTACTAGTATCCCCGACCTGCGTTGGCCTGGGTTTCTTCCTGGCATCCTTCGTCACATGAATGTAAACAGGTGAACCAAAAATCCTCAAATGGGAAATATCAGGCCTCTTACCAGAAAACGCGTCCTCGGGTGTACTCATGCCAAGTATCCTATGAGGACAACGGTTCTGCACATATACTGCAGTATTGCATGCCTCCGCCCACAAGTGAATGGGTAGGCCCTGATCATGCAACATTTCCCGTGCAGCACCCACGATCATTTTGTTCTTTCGCTCAGCAACCCCGTTCTGTTGTGGGTTATGAGGTGCTATGAGCTATATTTGAATTCCTTCTGCGCTGCAAAAGTCCTTGAATTCACCAAAGATGAATTCACCACCATTGTTGCTCCTAAGATCCTTCACCTGCTTCCCCGATTCTTTCTCAACCAGTGCCTTGAACTCACAGAACTTTGAGTATGTCTCGCTCTTCTTCTGCATGAAGAAGATCCAACACTTATGACAAAAATCATCAACAAATATCACATAATACCTATGCTTTTCTATCGAAGCTACTGAGAAAGGTCCACACACGTTTATGTGAATTCTCTCAAGGATCGTCGTGGTGCGACTATCCTTCTCATGAAAGGTGGCTTTCAAAATTTTTCCGAAAGTACACCCCTTGCACTGATCTGACTATGCAAGAGCACCTTTAGGAATCCCAGTATAAATCTGCTGCAGTATCTTCAAAGCTCCATGGTGAAGGTGGCCCAATCTCTGGGGTACCGCTGTCATCATCTAAACTCACCACTCATACCTTGCCTTCCCAGGCCAATCATGGCAAGCCATCTACTGATTGATAAAGGTTCTTAACTCGAACCCCTGTCTTTAGTTATCATCGTTCCTTCTTTGTAGAGGGAAATCCTTTCCCTCCCTAAAGACAACATCATATCCCTTGTCTTCTCTGTTCATGTACAGTCAGATTATTTGGTACGGAACGTGTCACTTCCTTCACTACGAAGGGTTTACCAGACTCCCTCTCAAAGGAAATGGTACCGATACCGGTCGCACTATATCTACCATCATCGCCCATCTCGATGTGCACTCCAAGATCTTTCTCATCTAGATCAGTAAAAAAATCTCGATCTCCTGTCATGTGAAAAGACGCACCACTTTCAAGAAACCACATTGATCTTGTCATACTTGAGACCAAGCATGCAATCAACAAAAAATCTAGCTCAAACTACGAGGCTAAGGCCTCTCCAGCTATAGTCCCAGCAGCCTGCTTATTTTTCTTCTTCTGTGGACAACTAGTGGCATAATGTTTGTGTTCGTGACAGTGAAAGCACTTGACCTTGGACATGTCCTGCTTCTTACCTTTCGCACCGGATTGAGAAGATTTCTTGCTCTTCCCCTTCTTTTCTTTGGTAGCCAAAGTGTAATTATCTTCATCAAATTTCTTTGATGAAGATCCGTCCCTAGTACTTCGCCTTATCTCCTCTTGCACAAGATCCGACCAAAGTCTCTCCCATCCTGGCAATTTCTCCCGACTATTGACAGAGTCCTGATAGGAGTGCCAACTCTTCGGAAGCCCAAGGAGAGCCAAGCTCACCAAGTCCTCATCATCAACATTCACCCCCACACTTCCCAGCTCATCCCTGCATTGGATGAACTTCGTGAGGTACTTGGGCATACTGTCGCCTTTCTCCATCTTTATGTTTCTGAGTCTATCCTTGAGCGCCAACTTTCTCTGGTCGCTCTTGCTTTGGAATAAATGTGTCAAAGCTTTCCACATCAAGAATGGAGAAGCCTTACCATGAATTTTGGATACTATGTGATCCTTCACACCTTCTAACAGAATCCTTCGACACTTTGCTGTCTTCTTTTGCCATGCATCAAGTACGGCAACATGACTAGAAGTAGGCTTTGGAATTTCTGCATCTATGAACTCCTTCAACCCATTGTCATCTAGCACCGCCTCCATCCTATCCTTCCATGCAATATAATTCGAGCTGCCCTCAAGGGCATACTCCGATCGCAATCTGTTGAAAGACATCTCAACTTCGACACCAAGAAAACACTGCTGGAAATTCGAATTCCACCAACACAAAACTCAACCTCTTCAATGTTTTGCAATTTCTCCAATGATCAATATCGCTCTGATACCATGTAGAAATTTGAATAACTGATATATTATTCACCGAGATTCTCCTGATCACACACTATTTTAGCTTCATGCACAATACATAATCTCTTCTACCATTGATCATCACATGCGAAAATAAAATCAATTGCATGCATACATTAAAACCACAAACAATCACACATATGAACACAATATTTAATGGGAAAGCTTAAAGCTGAAAACCCCAACTATCTGTATATTATATGTCATGGAGATCATGTAGCAATCATAGTACAAAATCTCCTCACAAGCTCTCATGCACACCCTCAATTGCTACACACTATCAAGCTAGATCTAGCAAAACACATGCTCCAATCTTTTGCCACTTGATAGCCAGCCTCTATTGCGTTTTCAATGCTATGGGATGGCTTCATTAAATAGATAAACCACATGGCTTGTACTGCGCAATCCTCATGGGCTTCTCCACCTATCTGTGTGTTGCAAATAGCAACTGTATAGTCACAACTGATAGTTAACCTGCTCTTTCACCTATTTCTGCACTGGTCTCCACTGAAACTGTCCATGCACTGAAGTTAACTGGTGCATTCTTTAGTTGATTAATGAGTTTATAATTAGTGAATTAATTAATAATTAATTCACACCACTCTCACTAATTGTATCAATCAGTTAAACTAGATACAAATAGCTCAATTATGTTTAGATTAGTTAAACTGAATACAACTCCACTAACTTCCTCAATCAACTCCACCAAACTCTGTCACATGAGTTCTAACTGAATTATCCATGCAATAGCTCCACTTAACCCTCAAGAATAGCGTAATTCCTTCTGTCATCTCCTCTGCCACATCTGTGCACTTAACTGAAGTGCTCCAAGAGAATAAGATAATGTTTAGAGTCTAAATATTATTAAGAGCTAATAATATTCGACATATCTATTTTTAGACTTGCAATCTAGAAATAGATTCTGCCCAATATGTCTAAAAATAGAAGTCCATCTATTTTTTCCGACTTGACCAACCATCCACAAATAGCATCTGGAAACTCATAGAACATGATCCATATGTCTAAAAATAGACATAGTCTAAAAATAGACTTTGCGCCAAAAATAGCCTGCGGGCCCACTTAGTGAAGGCGACTCATTTCCACTAAGCTCATCATCTTGTTGCAATCTTAAAAATGGGTATGAATCCTTATCGAGGACCTTCCATGCCTTTTAACCCTTAATTACCTTTCCTCGCCATGTTAGAGCTACCGGATGTGTCCAAATTAACAAATGATCCTATTGTTCATAATCTGTTTTGGCCTTCGGTTCCAACGAAGGTTCTAGGTGATTGTCCCAAGTTCGAGGGAAAGTCTAGAGAAGACCCCCAAGCTCACGTCATGACATACCATTTATGGTGTTCTTCCAATTCTTGGGTGGATGACTCTGTTTGAATCTGTCTCTTCTAGCGCAGACTCACATGAGCTGCTGCTAAATAGTATATTGAACTACCTCGTGGCATCTTTCAAGATTGCAACACTCTCGCTATGGAATTCTTTACCCATTTCTAGTTTTTGGTTCGTTATGAAGCCAGGACACATCTCCTAACATCCTTGAAATAGGACTGAGCTACCCATATCTCGGACCACATTCATGAATGGAGATGGTGTCGTCGCATGATCAAGTTTAAAATTCCTCATCAACTTCTTACTCATTGGTTCACTACCTCTTTTGTCAATCAGATTGTGAAAGACATTGCCATGGGGGCATGTGTAACCGAGGAAAAAGCAATTTCTTGTGCCCAGTACCTTGATTTAGTGTACTCTCAATTGGGCATTTTGTATGACATCTTGAATGAGGCTCCACGACTTGGGACCTCTAAAGCACCGGCTACCCCATCAGTCGACAGCGTTATTGGTTTTGTGTCTCAGAATTCACACAAGTCTTCCAATGAGAAGCAGATATCAAATTCTTCAAATAACTCTGCTCCTCAGGCTACCCCGGATTCTGGGTAAAGCCTTGGAGGTCAACGCCATTCAGGCCAATCCTACGAACAAGACTTCCAAGGGGAGAAAGAAGGGCAAAGGCAAGGCCAAAGCTGATGCCCCAAAACCGAAATTGTCTAAACCTCGTGTTGATGATGGTTCACAGCGAAAGCTGAAGTATCCCCAGCTGATTTGTGATGAGGACCACTACACTAAAGATTGTCCAAGACGATCCAAGGTTAGTCAACTACTCAAAGGCATTAAGGGAACTCCGGTGGTCCTTAAGGAACCTTTCCCATCTCAGCAGAACCAGATGGTTGATCAACCTCCACCATCTGCGTCATTTGGCTCTCAAGTATTCATGATGAACGGTTCTGCACCCGTTTCCATCACTACTCGGTCGAAGGATTATGCCGAATCATGCTAGGCAGCCAAGAAAGAGGACGTTGATGGTCCTCCTCCCCCCCCACTTGCCTCTGGTCCTCTTGATATTGAAAGGCTCAGTGTTGAACCCGTTGTACGACCACCTTCTAAAGGTGTTCTTCATAAATCTTCTTATAATCCTAACACCCGTGCTGCCCAACATTACAGTATTTTTGAGGACTTAGTGGAGGTGCCTTCCACGATGTCTGCATTAGAAGTGCTTCAAAGTTGTCCATATCAATGGAAAGTGCTACTATCTATGATTAGTGGGATTGATCCTCCTAATTCTAGCCTTCTCTCTTTTGACTTAGAGAATTTTGTCCCCCCACTCTGCACCAGATTACGGTTGTCATACAAGTCAGCATTAACGGTCTCAACATCCATAGAGCCGTTGTGCCTGTGTCATGTCATCTACTTGCTGGAAGGCTATTGACTCTCTAGCCATGACTTCGTCACCCAATTCCCTTGAAACATTCGATGGAAGGGAATCAAAACCCTTGGGTGTTTTCACTAGCTTGTCGATCACGTTGCAAGGAAATATGGTCAACGTTGAAATAGAAATTGTTGATACCAAACTTAATTACAATATTCTACTCGGTCGCAGTTGGAATCATGCTATGATATGCATTCCGTCCACCCTCTTTCAACTTCTAAAGTTTCCACACAAGGGAAAAATCATTACTATCGATCAATTGTCATTCTTTACATCGTTTTCCAAGAACAACGTGCCATACATGGATCAGATTCCTTCTCCCCCAGACAGTGTAGGGCCAGGCCTTTTAAAAGATCCCACTCTCATGGGTATCTTTCCCCTTTTGCCACCAAATATCATTCAAGTTAATATGGTCTCTCAGTCAGATGACCCATGGATCATCCCTTTACCTAAACAGGTTGATTCATTTGGAGATTCAATGCTGCTTAGTCCAATCGAAATCAATTATTGTGAGCTTACAACTGCATCTAATTCTCCCCCTCCTGAAGATGCTCCTTTGAGCATATCTCTCAATGTTTATTCTCAATCCTCCTGGATCGGGAATGCGGATTCGTCTGATCCTTGAAAGAAGTGTTTCCATCCGACGAGGCTATCATGGAAACCATGTCTCTCGAAGATCTACTATGGAGCAATGGGCATCATCATTCCTTGTTTATGCTTGGCCTCGGGACGATGTCTAACTGTCTTGAGCATTTTGCGTCTCAAGTTCCTTCTCCACCACTTCAAATGCCTATTTTGACTCATGAAGTCTTCGTTGAAGGTAACTTGGGTAACTTTACTCAAACGATGCCTATCAAAATTTCCATGAAACCAAGAATTATCGAGAACATCCATGTGGGAGTCACTCACTCTTCTGAGGAATTCCAAGTGTATACAAGCCTCTTTCGCAAATTCTGTGATGTTTTCTCCTGGTCTTACGAAGAGATGTCTAGAATCGACCCTAGTATTGTGCTACATGAGATTCCCACCTACCCAGGTGCGAATCTTGTTCGCCAACGTCTTCGTCCCATGCATCCTCGGAAATTCGCCGCCATCAAAGCTGAAGTTGAAAAACTTCTCAAAGCGGGTTTCATTTATTAGATTCCTCTAATAGAGTGGGTTTCTAACATTGTCCCTGTGGATAAGAAGCAGGGAGAAATTTGTGTCTGTGTTGATTATCGTGATATCAATCAGGCCTATCCTAAGGATAACTATCCCACCCCTTTCATTGAAAAAATCATTGACGATTATGCAGGGAGTGAGATTTTTTCCCTTATGGAATTTTTTTTGGCTATAATCGGACCAAAATTCTCCTATCTGATCAACATAAGACTGCTTTTATCTATCCTTGGGGAACGTTCACGTATAAGAAACTCCCTTTCGAGTTAAAGAATGTTGGGGCTACTTTCCAGCGTGCGATGTCTTATTCCTTTCACGATATTCATCATATTGTTCAACCATACCTAGCTGACCTTATGGCTCATTCATCTGCGTGAAAATACCACGAAGACCATCTCCGCCAGATCTTTCTTCATTGTAGACGCTACAACATCCAGCTCAATCTGCATAAATGTGTTTTCTGCGTCGACTCCGATAGACTTCTAGGGTTAATCGTATCTAAAGATGAAATTCACCTTTACCCACTTAAGGTTGAGGCTATTGTTAATCTCCCCTCCCCATCCTCGTTACACCAGCTCTAGAGTTTCCAAGGGAAAGTGAATTTCTTACGTCGTTTCATCCCAAACTACACCAAAGTAGCCAAAGGATTCACTCGACTTTTGAATCAGGACGTCCCTTTCTATTGGGATGAGATTGCTCATAAATCTTTTGATAGGTTTAAGATGTTGCTTGTCAACACTCCTCTATTACGTCCTTCGAATTACCATCGTGATTTCACCCTCTATCTAGCTGCCGCATTCAGTACGATCGCCATGGTTTCGGTTCAAGATGATGATGACGATATCGAGCATGTCATTTACTACCTATCTCAGAACCTTCTCGAACTTGAAACACATTACGCACATGTTGAGAAGTTAGTGATGGCTGCAGTTGAGGTCGTCTAGCATTTTCATCATTATATTCGTTTACGCACAGTGACCCTGATTTCTAATTGTAATCCCATGACCTATATTCTATCTCCGCAGTTGCTAGGGGGAAAATACTCGAAGTGGATCATTATCCTCCAAGATTTTGATTTGGAGTTTACTACTTCCAAATTGAAGAAATCACTTGTTTTCGCTGATTTGATTTGTTCTCTCCTCGCTGACTCTGCTCCTTCTCATTCTGAGGATCATATTTCAGACGAAAATATTTTCTTGATTAGCACCCTTGATCCGTGGTACGGTGATATCATCGTGTATCTCCAAACATCTACTTTCAGGTCTGAGTTAACAAAATATGTCTGACACTGCATTTGACACCAGTCACAACCTTATCGCATTGTTCGAGATACCCTTTATCGTGTTGGAGTCGATTCTATACTTCGCCAATGCCTGACCCTCGAGGAAGCTAAGAAAGTTTTAAATGACTGCCACATTGGTGCCTGTGGTTGTCACATGTCTAGTTATGCCACCACAAAGAAGATCCTTCGTGCTAGCTATTTCTGTCGATCCATTTCTAAAGACTGCATTGTCGCAATATGCAAATGCCATGCGTGTCAGATATATTAGTGCAAGATGCATGCACCACCTATTCCTTTGCACCCTATCATTACCATTGGTCATTTTTCCAAATGGGGCATCTATTTTATGACATGTAACCCTTGTTTGGCCGGGGCGCATGCCTAGATTATCGTCGCCATAGATTATTTTAGGAAATGGGCCGAAGCAATGCCTACACTAGCTGCGAACGGTAAGACAATGGCACAATTCATATTCAATCATGTTATTTCTCGGTTTGGTGTCCCTCAAGCCATCGTTACCAATCATGGTTCTCATTTTTGGGATTATATGATGGCAGAGCTGAAGTCAAAGTTGGGTCTGTGTCACGACAGCTCAACGACTTATTATCCTCAAGCTAATGGCCAAGTTGAAGCCGTAAACAAAGTCCTTGTTACAATGCTTCAATGAACAATTGGGATCCATAAATCAAACTGGAATCTCATGTTTTTTTCATCTCTTTTGGCTTACCAAACATCGATTAAGAATGCAACCAGATTTACCCTGTTCCAGTTGGTATACGGTTTGGAAGCCACTCTTCCGATTGAATGTGAAATCCCTCCACTCAAACTAGCTGTGGAATTGCTGCCTAATACTTCGCTTGAGGAAGAAGGTCTCCTCTACTTAGAGAGATTGGAAAAAACTCGTCGCTTAGCTACCTTGGTCTTCGAAGCACAGAAGAAGCGAGTCCAAGCTCATTTTGACCAAACAGTTTCCCCTCGTTCTTTTATCAAAGGCAATCTTGTTCTCCTGTACGACCAAGCTCATGACAAGCTGGGGCAAGAAAATTCCAACCCATGTGGCATGGGCCCTTCATTATCAAACGTGTGTTACCGAATGGGGCTTATAAGCTTATCGATTATGAAGGTTACCCCTTAGCACAGCCCAGGAATGGGTTGTACCTTAAAAAGTATTATGCTTGAGTCATTCATGCATGATATGTGTACATAAGTGATTTTTTTCATTTTTGTGCATGCTTTGGTTTGATGTGCTTTGTGAGATTTTTCTGCTTTTTGGGTCTTGTTTTATATGTAAATGTTTATTTCCCCTTATGTCGGTTTCGCGGATGGTGCTTCCCACAGTACCAGGAGCTTGTCTTCGGCAGCCTGGGTAATTTATGATCCTATTGGTGAGTTGATTAACTTACAAGGTATTTGTCTAGGATTGAATACGAACAACGTCACTAAATATAGTGCTATTTTGGAACTATTAACCGAGGTATTTAACCTCAGCATACGCGCGTTGCTTGTGAATTTGGATTCGTATCTTGTTGTTCTTCAACTTAACGATCATTATTCGGTTCAAAACCCATGCATTTTGAGATTGTATTTGCATACTTGTTTACTTGAAAGACATTTTGATTTCATTACATATCAATATATACCAAGATGACTAAATAAATTAACATATGCAATAGCTAACATTGTGCTAGATGGACATTTGCGCAATTTATAAAAACATCATCGTATGTAAATAGACCCATGTATAAAATAGATGTATATATATATATATATATATATCGATTCTTTACAATGTGTGCATCATAAAACACAAAAAATAATATAGGTCTATTTCAGTTACATCATGAGACAACATGTCTCTCAAAAATGTGCGGAAATAAAGCGTAAGTGCCTAATCAGCATGGTGCTCATGATAGCACATCATCGCCCATACCAACCACCTCAGCAAGTGGTGGATATGACCTGGCACCCCTACAGTGTGCCTTTGATAGGCTCGAGGCACTTCATCCAAGCGGGCATAGTCTGGGATCCCATAGGCGATCCCCTCCAGGTTCTATACTAGTTCCTCCTCACCACCCTCACCACGAGGATCGAAATCGCGAGGCATTCGCCTCGCTATCAGCGACATGCCTGCAGGATGCTCTAGGCCGACATCTCCATACATATAAGAATAATTTTCAGAACACGCATATATACCAAAAAATCATAAACTCATGAAAATAAAAAATGAGTCTCACCTAGCTCTTCCTCCCAATCCTCTCCCTCCGAGAGAGGGAGATCTGGATCTCCGATGAAATCTGTGCCAGCTTAGGGCCAATCCTCCATGAAAATCAGTTGTCATTGGAACCAATCAAAAAACTCTGGTCTCCAGGACATCTATTGGCCACCCCCTGCTCTAGGCATCAGCGCAGCCCATCGGGCCATCCGTGGCTCTGTTGGTGGCAGCATTGGGACAATAATCTCCTGACGCTGTAATATGGGTAATCGTTCCAAGAAGACTGATACCAGAATCGATCCATACCCAAACTGCTTTAGTTTTGTCTTCTTGCACTTAGTGAGTTGCCATTTGATGTTGACAGTCACGGCCACGGCCCATTTGAAGAGAGTCGGGTTCATACACTCTGAAGCAAGAAGTAGTTGTGTCTTCGTGGCCTCATGCAGTGCCTGAAATCTCGTAGTCTGCGTGATAGTGTAAATCACTACTCTCAGTGCCAGATCAGGGATGGTTTAGATGTCCGCTTTGTCACTCCTTGTTCCTTTTCGTGCCCCTCGGCACACCCTCTCAATTACCATTGCCATGCTTTCCCCGGAAGGATGGTTATCGATCAAGATAGGGACTGCACCCCTACATGACAATCTAGTAATGAAATACACATTGGAAATTTCAAGTTCAAGCTCTTGATTCTGAAGTACAAAATTTTCCTGATCTTCATCCTAAATTCTTATCAAATATCGAAGCAATTCGAGCTGAGACCAGAGACATGGTGTCAGGAAGAACTTCTTGAGCCCACAATTTCTGAGGGCATTCATTCATTGTTCATTTTCCATGGCCTATTCATCCACCTCACTGTGTTCTCTCTCTTTCCACTCAATTACCATATTTTCTGCTTCGTACCTGCATGCATTGTCCATATGAACATTGTAAGTCCCCTTGGGCATTAAAATTTGTAATCAAATGGTTGCATTTTCTTGAAATTAAGGCAGATTTTGGGTTTCACGATTGGCGCGACTGTTTTTCTAATAGTCGCACCACCTGGCATGACCCCTGTGTAAAAAAGGGTCGATTGGCGTGGGTTCGTGCCCGAAACCCGCGCCCACCGTGATGCCCTAGTTTTTACAAATCCTCCCCTAAGGGATTCATAATGGCAATTAAAGGTAATGAAATATAGCTCAAAATATATCAAATGGTGTCAGCTCTTACCTGAAACTGATGGAATCCAGATTGGTTCATTGGATTGTTCACAATCCTCGCAAGAAGATCGCAAGGAAAACGGGTCAATGTTGCTCTGCAAAGAGGTAAAAGTGAAAAGTAAATAATTTATACCACATATGATCTTTTATAACTTTTCAAAATATTAAAATAGGCTTTTAAACACATTTGTCACTATATTTTCATTTTATTTTCGAGAAATATGTTTTACATGCGCCTTTTTGTACAGCAACAAGTTTTCACAGGGTTATGACGAAGAAACAAATTGTATTTTATACTTTTTCAGACTCAGTAAAAACACGAAAAGTCACTACTGGAGTCACCTTTCAGCTCTTTTCTGACTCTCTAAAACTGAAAATATCGTCGAGTCGCTTGTCGTTTTGAACTCGTTAAATTGGCTGTGAAACGATATCTACCCAGTATATCTTTACCCCTTTTTTAGGCTGGGATAGATTATTTACGAAAAAGGAATACATTGTAGAAATTTATAGTTTCCCACCCCGGTTTTCAGTTTTTCTCCTTATTACTCCAAAATAGTTAAATTCCCTTTCCCATATCCATACATTTAACAAACTGGAAAATAAATTTTGTTGAAAACACAAATTCTGGAAATTTTTCAGAATGCTGGAAAATGCAGAATTAAAAATCAGCAAGCATAAAAACAGTCATTCACACATTTGACACTGATATTTTTGGTCAACATGACCCTGGAAAAACCCCCTACAACTCTTGGGGAAAACCAATTTGAAAGCTCCTTCTTATTTCTGGAAAATGCCTTTTTACAGTGAGAGAAATATTCAGCAAAATAAAAATCAGCAAACAGACTTTTACAACTTATCTCGTTTTCCGTGCTTAACCACCGCCTCGGAAAATGTACAAACAGCAAAAACAGAACAGCAATAAATGTTGTACGTTCTCCTCGATCTGCGTGCCCAGATGCAATAAATGCAGCTGTACGGCCTCCTCAAAATCTGTGCAAACAGCAATTAATGCTGCTGTCCAAAACCTCGATTTGCGTGCCAAAACTACTGCAAAACTCTGCTGTACGGTACATCCCCTTGCTGCCTCAATTTCCATGCCCAATATTTTTGTACGGCCTGCTGTACGGCCCTGCTATACGGCCTTGCTGTACGGCCTCCCTGCCTAGAAAACCGTGCCAAAAATCTGCCTACTGTTTGCTAAATCTGCTGTACTTGTCTTGCTGAAATGTCTTGCTAAAATGCTACCTTGGAATGCGTGCCAAGCTGCTGCCTCCTTCTCCTCACTACCCAGAAATCTCCCTTTCTCTCTTGCTCTCCTTCTCCCAATCTGCTCATGAAAGAATGAATGACCTTTTCCTCCTTTTCCTCCTTTAACCTAACCCTAAGTGACTTTTGGGGAATCCCTAAATCCAATGGCTGAGATAGATTGAGATCTAGGGCTGAGATTAAATGCCCATTTAAATCTCACTTTCTATTTTTTAATTCACCCCACTTTAATAAAGACCCACTTAGTCATTTATTTCCAAAGTCACTTTTCCTTTCTAATTTTACATTGACTTTATTAAAGTCACTTTAAAATTAGACTTTAGTAACTTTATCACTTAAAGCCACTTTTAAATTAGATTTGACTTTATAACTTTATAAAGTCACTTTAGGAGAAAAATTAAATTCTTTTGGACACTTTTCCCTAGGCCAAAGATCAAAGCCTTAGGGAACCACCTGTCCTCCGGTACCAAATTTCAACATACATTAGCCGATCACAACTAAGAGGTTCTTTCGGATATTGTTTTCTACCTTTTCGGATCTGAGAGACTATTTACGAAAAGGGATTGCTGGAGTTTTCCTTTCCACCTTCTTTTCAAACTCTCTAAACATGAAAATATGTCGAGTTCTCGCTTTGTCAGACTCATTAAAACCTGATGACATCGGACTCCGTCGTTATGACGTTACTCGAGTTCCTCCTTCCTTGGGCTCATAAAATGTACTAGGTTGGATTTGTCTGAAGGAAAAACTTACATCGCAAGCATACACTATCCCCTTCAAGCTTGTTTTCAAAAATAATTGGGTACTCGCCAGAAATGGTGGGGGAAAATGGAGCCACATTATAGTCATGTTGGAAGTATGTCACTCTTAAACATGGCACTTGTATGCATTCGAGTTGGGTTGGGGACATCTCATCTCATTATTTGTTTGCCTTCATTGGTTTGGGTAATCTCTTTTTACTGCTCATCTGCTCTTTACCATGTCACCATGACCTCAGATCCCTTGATGTCAAATACTACCACATCCAGTGTCATGCCACTGATATGTTCAAGAGAAGTTTTCCTCTGAAGTTATCAACCTCCCTCTAATTCTCTATTGGTCTTGATTCACAAACATCATATTCCTCTGTCTCGTGTCGATGATGTGGGAAAAATTATGGCCCACCTTCAATCAAGGTCCCTTCCTGTCGACTCTAGCTCATTATCTAGGAAGTTGACCTAGAGACTCCCTTCAGGTACCTTGGAGCTTGCATGCCTCAATGGTAGGTTCTTCGCATTCGCCATAAGGTCCACATCATTGGCCTTCGATCGACTGAATATGTAGGTGTTCAACGTTAGATCATTGTTCACATTCCATGGATTGTACCTTTTGTACCTTGAGAGCCATTGTCATTATTGGTGGTTTCTCTCATGTCTGTTAACAACTTTCATCATTGGCTGGTAATCAGACGATTTTCTTGCATATTCGACTTCGGCTCGCATATTCGCATGCTATAATTTGTACTTTTTTCGGGTCAAGATGGAGCGCAAGACCCTGGGTTTTTTCTGATGAAATCCAGGCTGCGGGTTCTTTATGGATTAGTATGACTTATTATATGACTCTTCTGATTGGATGGTTGCGACCATACCTGATTCTATTTTCTGATCCCTACTACTGGATGGTTGTGTCCATACCACGGATCTCATTTTTTATGTACTCTATTATGGATGGCTGCGCCCATGCCACATGTCATGTATCAGATGTATCAGTTGTATTCGTACTTGCAGGTTTTCTGACAACAGTGTTTGGGTCGAACACATTCTCATAAAGCATTTCATCCCTCCCTCTCTCTTGGACCTCATTCTTTAGGGGGCATCTGTTACATAGCATTTTTTCACCATCCTTGCAATCCCTCACCTTGCATATTGGAGGGTCTTTCCCGTGACCTGTGAGCAGTGTCATACTCTGTAAAAACCTTCTTTGCATCCTTCTGCATAAGGACATCATTTCTCTTGTTGAACGTTTCCTTAAAAATCCCATAAAAACCTATGTTTTGGCATTGGCGTGGGTAGCCAGTTCACCCCTCACACCAGTGTGGAGGATGTACACTAGAGGCTGCGCTAGCTGGAACTCTGTCTCTTTGTTGTGCCCGTGCTAGCCTTTTTGGGAATGTTTTTTAACAAATTAGAGGCAGAAGTTTCATTTAACCACCTCAGGGATGAGTCACAACAAGTGGTTAAACTTTATAAGCTACGGATCTCCTCCTTTAGGTAGTGGTTTTTGGAACATTCTTCAAGATAGGACTCCCCCCATAGTTATAGGGATCCTAACCTCTCCTCCTTCCTCTATATAAACAAGCCTTCTCCCTTTACAAAAGGTAGCTGAACATATAGCCAAGAAGCTAAACTTGGAAGAGAGATACTATAGCTAAGTAATTGCTATCAAGAAGGTAGAATTATGGCCTCTTAAAGAAAAAGGTAGAATTTTGAACTAAATCTCTTTGAGAAAAAGCTCGAAATGCCAGTCTGTTTTCTGCAAGATATTTCCCTTTATAAATTCAAACATAGATAATGTTGCCCCTTGGGCAAGACAGAGTGTTACCCTAGCCATTAACCCTTCCTTTGCATGGCTCAAGTGTGTTATATCTCTGCTTAGTTGTTTCTCAGGTGCGTTACCTTGGCAAAAATGGGTCTCGTGTAGATCATTTTCTTCCTTCCATGTTACCTTCTTCTTTGAGTTGATGAGGAGTTCATTTGTTCTGTAACAGGTAATTAATAAGAATTTACATTACTTGTATAGGAATGAGTACATTCCCTTGTGGAATAGGTCTTCCCTGGCTAAAGAGGGAGAGATATACACATCATTATGGTATTCACTTGGGAAGATAGAATGGATGACTGGGTAATAATTTTGCATTCGATACTCTTTAAGAATGTGATAGGGCATAAAGATAAGAGTAGTAGGGGACCAATATTATTTGAGGGATACCT
Organism: Pinus albicaulis; assembly: GCA_034641835.2. NCBI lineage: Eukaryota > Viridiplantae > Streptophyta > Pinopsida > Pinales > Pinaceae > Pinus > Pinus albicaulis. The sequence goes on along the minus strand of JAXQQM020066223.1, from coordinate 397,685 downwards.
ACCCAAGAGAATAATAGTCCAAGAAGGTCATACTTTGGAACACCTAGGTGGAGTATGTACCTTGGAGAGACAATGGCTATGGTTTATATAGGCCATGTGTCTCACCATCATTGTAGCCCATTGTCTCGTTGAGAGATGGGGTTGTCAGTCAAGGCCTTGCACTAGGAAAATGCTGGTTGATATGCTGCTATATAGATGTGATTACCAATCCATTTCTTCTTATGATATTCTTGAGTTTGAAAGTGACCATGTACCTGTATGAATACCTCTCTACTTAAGAGGGAGTGTTGAAAAATTTAAGTAGCATCGGTCTTCATAATGACTATGTAATTATGTATATATGTAAAGAAGAAGACAAAGATAATAAAATGTATTTTTTGTGTACTTGCATCATGGGTTTCATGAGAAATATTTTTATTATAGGTGAATAGAGTTATTATTTATGTTTATTAGGGTTGTCTTCTGGTTACAAGTGTAATTAACTGTCATATGAAGTGGCTTGAGAATGCTCCAAGAGATTGTCATAAATATGTGAAGAAATGGCTCTTAAATTAGGCTCAAATCTACACTCTCAACACTGCAAAATGTGCTGATAAAGATGCCCTTCAAACAACAAGTAAATTTGGCCTGCAACCACTAATAGAGTCGCCCTCCTAACAAATGATAGGTCAGACTATGCCCACTTTGAGTTCTTGGTGATTCCCTTTGGGTTAACCAATGATCTGACAACTTTCTAGTCTTGTATGAACCACATATTCTGTGGTTAATTGAGGAAATTTATGTTGGTTTTCTAATGCAAAAAAACTGAACTGGACCCTTCTAAGGAGAGATGATCAATTGTAGTCGTGACTGTGTTAGCATTCCTCTTTGATTTTCTTGTTCCTCCTCCACGTGGTCTTCTTATATTTTCTTCCTCGGAGGTTATTTATCACATTCGTGGAATTTGATAAATAACATTATCCACAACCTTTGCAATTTAATTATATCTCTGGGCCTTATATTAATAGCCGACACTTTATGACCAATTCACTGTGTAATGAACCCTCGTACCAGGCCCCACCTCTACGATCGATGGCCCAATCAAACGTACGCACCGTACCAGTTATCTTCCGCGCATCTTAATCAAGCGATCACCGTCCGATGGCCCCTTCCCAAATCAACGGCACATGGCAATATCGCTCGGCTCTCTTGGTCAAACGATAAAGTGCGATGGCGCGCTTTGAATGGTGGTTTTTCGGGGGTCCACCTCGCCACGTGTCGAACACTGAATGGAATCGCTCGCGTTCAGAAAATACCGATCAACCCGCAAAAGTGGTGAGATATGGGAAATCCAGATTTGGAAATCCACTCGCGGTTTTACTATAGTGATTAACCAGGATTCACGTCGGCTTAAGCTATTCTTTTATCCACTCTGTTTTCTAACTCAGGGTTCCGTCTCGGTTTATCTCTTAATTTATCAGGGCTTCCATTATCATAAAATAGACGTCGCCCACACATGGGATTTCTCCACAGGGTTTATCCAAAAAATTACAGGGAAATAGACAGAGAAATGTAGACTTACACAACCACCACATTTAACGATTCCACACGGAACTAGCGTACAATCGTCTCACAATTAAACAATTTCCTCACAATTAATGGTTTGAGACAATATAATGGCCAATGAGCACATAAATTATTTAACTGGAAACAATTGTTAACACAGAGACTTTATTCTAGAAACTCTTCTCTTTTCCTCTCCTCCCTCTATACATCCGAGGGATTACATTTATATACATGAACATTTGTCTGTTTGGTTCCTCTGTGAGGACCGTTTAGGAAGACCAAAAGCCTAATTACAATTATTTAATTAACTGAAACAAGACAGACAGATCGAATCCAAACCTATTCGAATCCTATGGACTCTAACTAATCTAAGTAAAAACAGTCAGCTGACGTATTGACACCTAGCTGTTACAATTTGATGGATTTAGAACCCTCCTAGCCACAACATGTGGACAAAACCTCCTACATTGCTGGCTAGTGTCTAATGCCCGTGCATCAGACTCCCGAGGGAAATCTTCTTCATGGGCTCCTATCCATGAGCTCTTCCACTGATCTGCCTATCTTCTGCAACATTCCTTCAGTCATCCAAGTGGCATATTCCTCTGGTCTGTCCTTCCATTTGATTAAGTACTAAAATTATTCTTGTCCTCTCGTCCTCTTGAACACTCTTTTGTCCAATATCTTCTCTGGTTGCAATGGCTGTGCTGGAGGTAGCTGCTCTTTCCACTCAATCTATTCCTTGTCTGCTGATCCTTCTTCTACACCATCATCTTCATACTTGTACAAATCTGCAACATTAAAAATGGGAGATATTCCAACATCAGGAGGTAATTCAATCTCATAAGCATTTGCAGAAAAATTTCTAAGTATCTTGCATGGCCCAATCTTTTTGAACTTCAATTTGTTATACTGCTTCTTTGGGAATCTCTCTTTTCTCAGATGTGCCAAAACCAGATCTCCTACATCAAAATGAGCTTATTTTCTGCTCAAGTCTGTTCTACTTTTGTATTTGATGTTGCTGCCTTGTTGTTGATGTTTCACTTGTTCATGTATGGCCTGGATCTCTGAAGCAAATTCCTCACCATCAACACTCCTCATCTCTGCCTTCCCAAGTTTCTTAACTCTTATATTCCTCTAGGGTGCCTTGCGCTCCTTTTCGGTGAGTCATTATATGCATATTCTGCTTGGGGAAAAATATGATCCCACTGCTTGGGATGCTCTCCTGCAAGACTCCTCAAAAAATTTCCCAGACTCCTATTCACTACCTCAATTTGTCCATCAGTCTGGGGATCATAAGCTAATTTTAAACTCAGTTTTTTACCAAGTTCCTTCCATAGTGTCCTCCAAAAGTGACCCACAAATCTGGTGTCTCTGTCTAAAACAATACTCTTGGGCAACCCATGCAATCTAACAACTTCTTTGAAAAACAAGTTAGCAACATGGGTGGCATCACTAGTTTTATAGCATGGAATAAAATGTGCCATTTTGGAGAATCTATCCACTATAACAAAGACTGCATCATTCCCTCTCTGAGTCTTGGGCAATCCTAGAACAAAATCCATACTCACCATGTCCCAAGGCCTGTCTGGAATAGGCAAGGGAGTGTACAATCCTGCATTCTAGCTCCTTCCTTTGGCATATTGACAGATTTTGAAATTCTTCACAAAATTATCCACTTATGTTCTCATATTAGACCAGTAATAGAAGTGACTCAGCTGTTCATAAGTCTTATCAGTACCAAAGTGTCCAGCAAGTCCACCACTATGCTTCTCTTTGATCAAATTTTCTCTCATGGAACATTTTGGTACACATAGTTGGCTTCTTCTGAATAACAAGTCCTCCTGCAGGAAATAATCCAGCCACTAGATTCTATCTGTTAAAATAGGGTTACTACATGCCTCGAATGCTTCTTTAAAATCTGGATCTGTTTTATACAATTCTTTGAGAAAATCAAATCCTACAACTTCAAAATTAGTTTCTTGAACAAGAATGTGCCTCCTACTCAAAGCATCAACTACTTTATTTGCTTGGCCACTTATATGTTTCAAAACAAAATTAAAACCTTGGAGATACTCAACCCATTTGGCATGCTTATGTGTCAACTTGGACTGCTGTACAATATACTGCAAAGCATGATTGTTAGAATATAATACAAATTCCCTGGACATCAAATAATGTCTCCACTTCTTCAGTGCCTGAACAATTGCATAGAATTACTTCTCATAAGAGGAATAATTTCTTCTGGTGTCATTCAGATTTTCACTGTAATAGGCCATAGGCCTATCATCCTGACTCAACACATCTCCAATGGCCTCTCCACTGGCATCACACTTCACTTGAAATGGTTTTTTAAAATCAGGCAGAATCAACACAGGCTTTTCAGTTATCTTTTTCTTCAAAAGTTTGAAGTTTCTTTCTGCTTCATCAGTCCACTTAAATGGTCGTTTTCTCTTCTTTATTGTCTCAATGATGGGTGCATTGATCTTACTGAAGTTTCTTATAAACTTTCTATAAAAACTGGCAAGTCCATGGAAACTTCTTACCTCAAAAACATTCTTGGGTGAAGGCCACTCCACAATTGCCTTAACCTTTTCTGGGTCCATCTTTAATCCTTCTGTAGAAACAAAAAAACCCAAATACACCAACTCTTCCTTCATGAATGAGAATTTATTTAAGTTGATCATAAGTTTCTCTTGGTGCAGCTTCTTCAAGACATGATTAAGATGCCTTAAATGTTCTTCTTTAGTTCTGCTGAAAACTAATATATCATCCAGATACACTATCACAAATTTACCAATAAATTCCTTCAATACTTCATTCATAAGTCTCATAAAAGTACTAGGTGCATGTTACAACCCAAAAGGCATTACCATCCATTCATACAGTCCTTCATTTGGTTTAAAGGCAGTTTTCCACTCATCACCCTCTCTTATTCTAATCTGATGGTATCCACTTTTTAAATCTATTTTTGAGAAATATTTAGCACCACTCAAACGGTCCATCAAATCCTCAATTCTGGGCAAAGGGAATCTGTACCTGATTGTGATATTATTGATTTCTCTAGAATCAATACACATCCTCTAGCCTCCATCTTTCTTTGGGCTCAATACTGCTGGTACTGCACATGGACTCAAACTTTCTCTAATCAACCCCTTGTCCACCAATTCATGCACTTGTCTCTTGATTTCCTCATTTATCTTGGGATTCATTCTGTAGGTGCCTTATTTGGCAGATTTGAACCAGGGATAAAATCTATCTGATGACTGATCTTTCTCAAAGATGGCAGCTCATCAGGTAAATCATCCACAACAATTTCACAGTATTCATCTAACATCTCTTGGATTTCTACTGGAAAATCAGAAATATTTGTAGAAGTAAGAACTACTTTAGGTTTGCAAACTAAAGCAAAACTTACCTCTTCTTCTTCTATCTGCTGCAGATATTCCTTCCCGCTCAGCAAAAAGGTCTTTGGATCAATCACTCTGCTGGATGGCTCTCCTTCTTCCATGGGTATCAATGTATGATATACCCCATCCTTGAAGAAATTGTAAGTGTTCTTCTTGCCATCATGCACTGCTACTCTGTCAAAATGCCAAGGTCTACCCAGCAGTATATAACACACATCCATGGGCATTACATCACACAGGACATTATCTTTATATTTTCCCATTTGCGGCTCTATCTCACACTGTTCTTTTACAACCATTTGGTGCCCTTTATGCAACCAGGACACCTTGTAGGGAGTTGGATGCTCCCTTGTCTTCAACTTCAACTTTTCTATTACCTCAGTGGAAACTAGATTGTCTGTGCTGCCACTATCAATGACTAGCTGGTAGCATTTCCCTTGGACTTTGCATATGCTCCTAAACAAAGTCTTCCTTTGTGCAGGCTCAGTGACCTCTTTAGCTTGCTTCAACAGGCCCTTATTAACCACCAAGGACTCTCCCCTCTCTGGTAGAATTTCTTCTTCAATTTCTGCCTCTTCTCCAGCCTGGGCAACAACAACATTTCTTGGACTAGCACCCACATTCTTTGGACACTCATAGTGCTTATGTCCCACTTGTTGACATCTATATCACCTCAACTCTCTACCTCTGCCTCTGTCTTTGCCTCCTCTTCCTTTTCCTCTGTAAGAACCCCTTCTGCCCCTTGCATCATCCTCTGTAGATGAATTCTAAGGTGAGCTACTGTTAGCTCCATCCTTGGGTGTAGTAGGCTTTCATCTACCACCCTGACTTCCCTTCCCATGGAAAGTACCTCTTTTCTTGGCAGACTGTTTCCTCAGGAGTTTCTCTTCTGATTTAAAGGCCATCTGGTAGGCCTCTTCCACTGTCTTGGGAGACAGAAGACCAATCTCATCTTGGATCTCCAGCTTGAGACCATTCACATATCTGGCAGTCTTCTCTGGTGTGTCTTGGAATTGCCCAGCCCTTATGCTTACTCTGTAGTATTCCTCTGTGTATTCCTTTACTGTCAGCAACCTTTGTCTTAGGTTCTGCATTTGCTTATACAATGTCAGCTGATAATCACTAGGCAAGAATTTATCTTTTAATTTAGCCATCATTCTGGTCCATCTTTTGATAGGTTTCTTGCCAACTCTCCTCCTTTCTGCCTGCACTCCATCCCACCAAAGTGCATCATGTCCTTTCAACTTTGTCACCGCAAACTTGAACTTTTTATCTTCACTTATTTCTTCATAATCAAAGCACTTTTTCATTTCATTAATTCAGTCCACCAGTTCCTCTAGATTCAGTCCCCCTGCATAACTTGACACTTCAATTCTGGGCTTAACTGCAGACCCCATAATAGTTCTAAGGAGCCTCATGTCAGGAGGAATCTCAACATTTTCTTCCGCTTCCTCTGTTTCAGGTTCGCTGATGTCTTCAGGATCTCTGGGCTGTCTTCGCTCCATGGCATCCATTCTGGCCTCAACCCTTTGCAACATCCCCAACACCTCTGTGGAGTGTAAAAACTCTGGTAAACTTGAATAAGTATATATTATTATTGATAAAATATGAGATATGAGATATGATTACAATGGGGAATCACCAAGGCTTTAAATATAGCCTTATGGTGTCCCTTGGCGAAGAGGCATGATCTTTGATCATGCCCTTTCACTTAATAAAACCTAAGATAACTATATCTAACTAATAATTAATAAAATATACATAACATTGCCCCTCTCTTAAAGATTCTTTGTCCTCAAAGCATACGTAACGATGGACAATGTTGACGAACGCCTGGGTTTCTTGAGCGGTGGGCTCTTGCTTCCCACATTTTAAAAAGATCGTGGAGCATATTCTCGAGTTCAATCTTTTGTTGATCTAGATAGTGAAAAGATCTGATATCGACAGGGTTGGATCCTGTCTTGACTTCTATTGGATGTTTGATTTTCCTATCTGGAGGCACTTTTATGGGTAGATCCTTGAATACTTTTTCGTGTGTCCGAACTAGTCCTTGTTCTTCTGATGACTCTTCGTGGCTCCCTTTTGAAGATAACATTTCTAACTGATGACATTGTATTGTAGATGTTGGCGCTCCTATTTGAATCATCTTCGTCATCAGAGAGGAAGATACGACTTGATCTTCTGGGACTTGGAATCCATACAACCTGTGTTTCTGCCCTTTCCACTTAAAACTTATAAACTGCTTCTGATGGTTGGCAGAATAAGTACCTAAAGTTTGTAGCCATTGAATTCCTAAGACCACATCTACTCCTCGTAATGGAACGGTGTAGAATGGAGATTCTAAATGAAAGTTTTTTATTTGTAGTTTGACCTTATGGCATTTGCCTACTTTCTCAATCTTCCTACCATCGGCCACCATTTCCTTCATATTAGGCATGGGGAAGGTAAATATTTTAAGTATTTTTGCCATGGTTGAATCTAGAAAATTGTGGGTACTGCCAGTGTCGACGAGAACCATTACGTTGTTGTTCTTGATATTTCCTCTTAACCTTAGGGTTTGAGGTTGTGATATGCCTGTCATAGCTGATAATGACACTTGCGGAATAGTGTCCCCATCCACTTCTGGAGAGAACTCTAAGTTGTCTTCTAATCCTTCTATATATGAATCATTATTGTTAGCGTCATTAGTTGCTTCACAACTGTATAGATTTTTCGCTTTTCCATTAGCACATCTGTGCTTAGGGTCCCATTTTTCACCGCAACGCTTGCACTTGCCCTCTCTCATTCTTTGTTTTTCCACACTATTTTTTTCTTCTTCACGAAGATGGAGTGGGACATATTTTGTGTCATCTATATTTTCAGATTGAGGAAATCTTTGTCTCGAATATACTTTTTTTGGTTTTGATAATCTTTCAAATTTCTTTTCAGCAGCTTTTGCTTTTTGCCTTGCTACTTCTACGGACGTAATTTCATGTAGTTCGAGCTCTTCTTGTATGTGGATTTTAAGTCCTGAGATGTAAGACTAGATTAGACGAGATTCCGACAATCCTGGTACTCGTGTTTCCAAGGTCTCCCATTCTCGAGTGTACTCATCCACATCTCCTTTTTGGCGTAATTTGATAAACGTTGAAAAAAACTTTTCTTCTTTTATGCCTTGAAACCTTTTGAAGAATGCATCCTTAAATTTCCTCCAACTGATAGCAAGCATCGTCTTTTTCCACCACATATACCAATTATATGCTTCTCCTTCCATTTTCATGGAAGCATGTTTAATTTTTTCGTCATCACTAGTAATGTCATAAATCTCAAAATATTCTTCCGCTTTATTAAGCCATGCAACGCTATTTTTTTCATTACCGTCAAATTTGGGTAGCTCGATTTTGGCTCTTCGCTGATATGCTACTGGTGGAACAAGAAGGGATATTGATTAGCAAATGCATTCCAGAGCTGCTTATTTTGAAAATCTGCATTACTATCTTCTTGATGATGTGGGGAATCGGTGTTTTCTTGATGCTCTTCTGAGTTTCCTGAATCTGCGGAATTGTTTTGTTGATTTTGTTCCATGTTAGGAAATATTGGGGATTGTGTCTGACTTAACTTATCTATCTTATCATTTAGCTTATTGAAGAGTTCTGTCATATTGTTCATTGCTTCGTTATGCTTTTCTGTGGCCCCGTGATGATTTAGCCACATTTGTCTTTCTATTCGATTTGTCGTATCATGAATCTTTTTGATGTCGTTGGAGTGCCCTGCAACTGTACCTTCAAGATCGACTAATCTTTTTCCGAATTCTTCAGAATTATTATTGATTTGTTTCTCAAGATCTCCCAATTTCTTCTGGAATTCAGCCATCGACATCGATGAAAACATTGAACGTGTATGAGGTGGGGAATATTTTTCTGCCAGTTTTCCCCCTTCTTTTTTTTTTAAATTAATTAATTAATTAAATTATTTTTTTTTTGAAATAATAATAATAATTTTTATTATATATATATATATATATATATATATATATATATATAATAATAATAATTATTATTATTATTTTATTATTTGAATTATATATATATATATATATATATATATATATATATATATATATATATATCTTATTTCTTTTAATTTATTTGCCCCTTTATGTTAACTTTCCTCTCCCTTTTGGATTGTATATTATATATATTTCTTCCTTCTTCTTTTTTAAAAAACAAATGTTGCTACCCACAAGCACTTGGTTTTTAAAAAAATCTGCAATTTTGGAATTTTCTTGTAATTCCTTAATTCTGGGTGATCACACAGATCCCTAAGAGCGATGGCTCCGATACCAATGGAGTGTAAAAACTCTGGTAAACTTTAATAAGTATATATTATTATTGATAAAATATGAGATATGAGATATGATTACAATGGGGAATCACCAAGGCTTTAAATATAGCCTTATGATGTCCCTTGGTGAAGAGGCATGATCTTTGATCATGCCCTTTCACTTAATAAAACCTAAGATAACTATATCTAACTAATAATTAATAAAATATACATAACACTCTGCATTGGCAATAGGTCTCCTTCTGCCAGCACCTCTCCCAACTCGGATTGCCATGTCAGCTTTCTGCAAAAACAACCTTAAAAAAAATTCTCTGATACCACAAATGACGCAAAAAAACTGAATTGGACCCTTCTAAGGAGAGATGATCAATCGTAGTCGTGACTCTGTCAGCATTCCTCTTTGGTTTTCTTGTTCCTCCTCCATGTGGCCTTCTTATATTTTCTTCCTCGGAGGTTATTTATCAAATTCATGGAATTTGATAAATAACATTATCCACAACCTTTTCAATTTAATTATATCTCCGAGCCTTATATTAATAGCCGACAATTTATGACCAATTCACTGTGTAATGAACCCTCATACCGAGCCCCACCTCTATGATCGATGGCCCAATCAAACGTACGCACCGTACCAGTTATCTTCCATGCATCTTAATCAAGCGATCACCGTCCGATGGCCCCTTCCAAAATCAACGGCACACGGCAATATCACTCGGCACTCTTGGTCGAACGATAACGTGCGATGGCGCGCTTTGAACGGTGGTTTTCCGGGGGCCCACCTCGCCACATGTCGAACACTGAATGGAATCGCTCGCATTCAGAAAATACCGCTCAACCCACAAAAGTGGTCTGATATGGGAACTTTGGCTTTGGAAATCCGCTTGCGGTTTTACTACAATGATTAACCAGGATTCACGTCGGTTTACGCTATTCTTTTATCCGCTTCGTTTTCTAACTCAGGGTTCCATCCCAGTTTATCTCTTAATATATCGAGGCTTCCATTATCATAAAACAGACCTCGCCCACACGCGGGATTTCTCCACAAGGTTTATCCAAAAAATTACAGGGAAATAGACAGAGAAATGTAGACTTACAAAACCACCACATTCAACGATTCCACGCGGAACCAGCGTACAATTGTCTCACAATTAAACAATTTCCTCACAATTAACGGTTCGAGACAATACAATGGCCAACGAGCACATAAATTAATTAACTGGAAACAATTGTTAACACAGAGACTTTATTCCAGAAACTCTTCTCTCTTCCTCTCCTCCCTCTATACATCCGAGGGATTACATTTATATACATGAGCATTTGTCTGTTCGGTTCCTCTATGGGGACTGTTTAGGAAGACCAAAAGCCTAATTACAATTATTTAATTAACTAAAACAAGACAGATAGATCAAATCCAAACCTATTCGACTCCTATGGACTCTAACTAATCTAAGTAAAAAAAGTCAGTTGAGGTATTGACACCTAGTTGTTACAATTCGATGGATTTCGAACCCTCCTAGCCACAACATGTGGACAAAACCTCCTACATTGCTGGCTAGTTTCTAATGCCCCTGCATCATTTTCTTTGATGGCATTCTTATCTACAACGACACATGGTAGGAGAACCATCTACAACATATTGATATAGTATTATGCATTATGGAGGAGAAAAATGAGAGGAGAAGAAGAAAAGCCTATTTTGAACCAATTTTCTTAATGAGTTGTTGCATGAGTGGTTTACCAAGTCTATCTTGCCTAGGATTGTTGAAGATATTGCTAAGGTAGGAGCCCAAACTAAGGAACAAGTTGTCATGCATGCACATTAATTGTCCTTGATCTATTCTCAAGAAGGTTATCTATAAGAAATCATTCCTAACACTCCTTGATCATCAATTGATGTCTCAAATCACATTCTTGGAACCCAAGCTCATGATGTGGTGGGGTTCGTATCATCAAGAAACATAGGACATTGAGCTAGTTAGATCGGTCAAATGAACATCTATTCTAGTGCCCAACTACAAATTTTACAACTCAAACTCCTATTGATTCTGTTCAAAACTTCAAAGTGAATTATGTTCAATATGCTTGTAAAGGACCCTCAACAACCATGAGGTAAAAAAAATTAAAAAAGAGAAACAAACCTTCGCACTAAACATGGAGCAGCTCAAAACCAAAAGGCTATTGGTGGTGGCATGAAAAAGAAAAATAATCATTTCCCTTGCAATATTTGTGGGGAGGACCATCTAACTCATGAGTGTCCTTATATTGATGAGATCCATCATTATTTCTCATAGAAAAACACTGCACATTACGTTTTTGTATTGACAAATCCATATCAAATCCAACAAAAATATATGGTTGTGAACCCACCACCTCCTCAACCAAGGGGTACTAGGGGAGAATTTTCTACCAATACCTCATCATCAACACAAGATGTCTTTATTGATCTGGTGGATCAAATTTATGCTCATAATTTAAATTTTTTGGAATGGCTCGTGACCTAAACGACTGCATAGATCTCATCATTTTGAATTCGGTGCAAGTAGTTTCGTGAAAAACTGACTTCTTATCCTCCTGCAATCGTGATGTGTTATTTTCGGGAAACATCAAAAATTTTCTGTTTGCGTTGTACAGAGTTGCCAAGTGATCAGGCCATACTTCTCACCAGACCCTCACTTGACATGGTTGACTGGGCTCCATCAGTTAATGACAGCTCACCACTTATCAAATGGTGATTGGTTCATGATTGGTTAAATTATATTTGGTTGTGGTGGTCCAATGAGGGACCACCATATAGGCCAATTTGTGGTTACCACATGGCCTCCACTCACTAGTCCAAAATTTCAATAAAGGGGCTAGGCCAAACCCTGAAGGAGTTGAACGTGAAACCTATCACCAAGCAACAAGACCTCCTACAATCCACTCTACACGTTATTTCTTAACCCTATAATTATTTGTAACTATTTAAGGTTTATGAAAAAGTCACGCGGGGGTTGCAGCGAGGTTAACCCCCGACCCTGGTCTGCAAACCAACATTAAGGGCTAACCTCGGGCCACATTAACGTTTATAACCTGAATAACCAAAGTCCTATGCAATTATTAAATTGAAGAAGATTTGAATTGCATAAACGATAGGATATCATTGATACCCACAGTCGTCTCAATTATATTATTCCAGCGGTTATTGAAACACCTAAAGCTCGAAGTCTCTAAGGTGTTCATATGGTGGAGTTCGCGGTTAGCAATTTATGCTAACACTAGCATAAATCTCCACGATTACCACATTTTTTACCAGCAACATATTTCTTCTGGTAAAATAATTTAGGGCTTTCTCTTCCACATATAATTTTAGATATGAAATCATGGATAGTGGAAGGAGCATGTGAATCTTTCCAAAATGTTTTACCAAAATTAAGGAATGTGTCATAATATAACTGAACTTCCTTATGATAATGGCAACAACAAGTGTCGCATACAGCGATATGTTTAACATACCATGGTTTTTGTTGCACAAAAGCATTGATTGAGACATTAATTTCATGATTCTCTTCTTTGAACTTGTTGAAAAACTCTATTTGAGTGGTGTCCCAGAAATGTTTTGCATGTTCTTCGTACTGATTTCGTGTTATTCTTCTTCACATCACATCCCTTGCTTTTGGTGAAACATGTGAATTTTTCATCCAATATTCATATATTATATTTTTAACATCTTCTCCAATTCTATCTTTGTATGGTTGCCTACAAATAGCTATCCAACAAGCAATTTTATCATTTACATCTATTTGCAACCCAAATTTGTGATGTTTGTGCAAATTTTTTCGTGAGGTTCCTAATGCTTGTGCCATAGATTTTACCAAGATATTCTCTTTAGTACTTGATGAAACCACTGGCATTTGTATTGCTCTACGTGCATCTAAATCACTTCTCTTTCTAGATATTCCAATTGACTTTAGAGCACTATTTATATTTTGTATCACATTTTCCTACACTTTCTTTATCTTTTGTTAATTTTCGAATACCCAATAAATCCACAGCTTCTTTTTATTTCATTGATGTTAAGATACTTTTCAACATTTGGGCTTGAATTACCACAGATTCATCTTTGAAGAACGAACCAATAATGTGATTAACACGATATCGTATAACATGGTCAACTTTTTTATCTCCATATGTGTGAGTGTCAACATTTTCTAACATCTCATCATCATTATTGATTTCATCTATACATATTAGAATTAAATGTACATAATGAGTTTGCATATTCAATAATTAATTAAATTAATAAATATGTATAATTTCATCAATACACATTCAACATATATATATACCTGGTGATTCAATTTCTTCACTTGACTTTCTTTCAACATTTTCAAGATCTTCAATCATTGGTTCAATATCTCTTTCGCTTTCTCTTTCAGGATTTTCTATCTCATCATCAATGTTTTCAGGAATATCTCTCTCTGTTTACATTGCAAAATATTTTTCAAATTAGTTCATCAAACAAAACTTAAGTTTCACAATACCACTAGTCAAATTTTAAATATCAAATTTATAATATTTACATTTACATACTTGCTTCAACTTCTGGTTGAGATTGATTTTCCTTTTCAATATTTGAGTTATCTTCTCTATTTTTTTGCGATATTCTCTCCCCTGTTCTCTACGTTCCTCAGGGTCTCTTGTTCGATCATATTTTCTCTTGCAATTCCTTTGATTTTCCATGATAATTTAGTATGAAGCTCAAAAATTTTCCTTTAAAATATTGTAAAAAAAACTCACTACATCAAAATTTATTCAAAAATCAATTTAAAAAGCATAAAAAAAGATTAATTTAAAAAAAAAACTCATTTTAAAAATTTTGCACAAAAGACACAAAAGTTAGAAAAAACTCACTTTAAGAAATCATTATAAAATATTTACTTCGACCCATAACACATACTCTAAAAAAATTTCACTTTAAAAATTACCTCCAAAAAATGTCCATTGAAAATTAAACCCAACCTCTTAAAAAATGTCACTTTAAAAAATACCTCCAAAAAATGTCCTTTGAAAATTAAGCCCAAAAAACCTCTAAAAAAATTTCACTTAAAAAAAATACCTCTAAAAAATGTCCTTTGAAAATTAAGCCCAAAAATCCTATAAAAAAATGTCACTTTAGAAAATACATCCAAAAAATGTCCTTTGAATATTAAGCCCAAACACATTTCTTCAACTTTGGAATGATTAAGCTCCATCAAATTTTATGAATTAAGTGTAATTAAGTGTCATATGAAGTGGCTAGAGAATTCTCCAAGAGCTTGTCATAAATATGTCAAGAAATGGCTCCTAAATTAGGCTCAAATCTACACTCTCAACACTGGAAAATTTGCTCTTAAAAATGCCCTTCAAACAACAAGTAAAGTTGGCCTACAACCACTGATAGAGTCGCCCTCCTAACATATGATAGATCGGATTATGGCCACTTTGAGTTCTTGGTGACTCCCTTTGGGTTAACCAATGATCTGGCAACTTTCCAGTCTTGTATGAACCACATATTCTGTGGTCAATTGAGGAAATTTATGTTGGTTTTCTTTGATGACATTCTTATCTACAACGACACATGGTAGGAGCACCATCTGCAACATATTGAGATAGTATTATGCATTCTGGAGGAGAAACATGAGAGGAGAAGAAGAAAAGCCTATTTTGAACCAAGTTTCTTAATGAGTTGTTGCATGAGTGGTTTACCAAGTCTATCTTGCCTAGGATTGTTGAAGATATTGCTAAGGTAGGAGCTCAAACCGAGGAACAAGTTGTCATACATGCACATCAATTGTCCTTGATTTATTCTCAAGAAGGTTATCTATAAGAAATCATTCCTAACAGTCCTTGATCATCGATTGATTTCTCAAATCACATTCTTGGAACCTAAGCTCATGATGTGGTGGGGTTCGAATCCTCAAGAAACATAGGGCATTGAGCCACTGAGATGGGTCAAATGAACATCTATTCTAGTGCCCCAACTACAAATTTTACAACTCAAACTCCTAGTGCTTATATTCAAAAATTCAAAGTGAATTATGTTCAATACGCACTTTTAAAGGACCCTCAACATCCATGAGGTAAAAATAAATAAAAAAGAGAAACAAACCTTCGCACTAAACATGGAGCAGCTCAAAACCAAGAGGCTATTGGTGGTCGCATGAAAAAAAAAACTAATAATTTCCCTTGCAATATTTTTGGGGAGGACCATCTCACTCATGAGTGTCCTTATATTGATGAGATCCATCATTATTTCTCATAGAAAAACATTGCACATTAGGTTGTTGTATTGACAAATCCATATCGAATCCAATAAAAATATATGGTTGTGAACCCTCCACCTCCTCAACCAAGGGGTACTGGGGGAGAATTTTCTACCAATGCCTCATCATCAACACAAGATGTCTTTCTTGATCCGGTGGATCAAATTTATGCTCAAAATTTAAATTTTTTTGAATGGCTCATAACTTGAATGACTGCGTAGATCTCATCATTTTGAATTCGGCACAAGTCGTTTCGTGAAAAACTGACTTCATGTCCTCTTGCAATCGTGATATCCTCATTTCGAGAAACATCAAATTTTTTTTGTTTGGGTTGTACAGGGTTGCCAAGTGATCAGACCATACTTCTCACCAAACCCTAACTCGGCATGGTTGATTGGGCTCCATCAGTTAATGACAGCTCGCCACATATCAAATGATGATTGGTTCGTGATTGGTTAAATTAAATTTGGTTGTGGTGGTCCAATGAGGGACCACCATGTAGGCCAATTTATGGTTGCCACGTGGCCTCCACTCACTAGTCCGAAATTTCGATAAGGGGATAGGCCATACCCCGAAGGAGTTGAACGTGCGACCTATCACCAAGCAACAACACCTCCTACAATCCACTCTACACGTTATTTATTGACCCTATAGTTATGTGTAGCTATTTAAGGTTTATGAAAAAGGCATGCGGGGGTTGCAGCGAGGTTAAACCCCGACCCTGGTTCGCAAACCAGCGTTAAGGGCTAACCTCGGGTCACATTAATGTTTATAACCTAAATAACCAAAGTCCTATGCAATTATTAAATCGAATAATATTTGAATTTCATAAAAGATAGGATATGATTGATACCCAAAGTCGTCGCAATCATATTATTCCAGTGGTTATTGAAACACCTAAAGCTCGAAGGCTCTAAGGTGTTCATATGGCGGAGTTTGAGGTTAGCAATTAATGCTGCCACTAGCATAAATTTCCACAATTACCACATTTTTTACCACCAACACATTTCTTTTGGTAAAATAATTCATGGCTTTCTCTTCCACATATAATTTGAGATATGAAATCATCGATAGTGGAAGGAGCAGGTGAATCTTTCCAAAATGTTTTACCAAAATTAAGGAATGTGTCATAATATAACTAAAATTCCTTATGATAACGACAACAAAAAATGCCGTGTACAATGATATGTTTAACATACAATTCTTTTTTTTGCACAGAAGCATTGATTGGGACATTAATTTCACGATTCTCTTCTTTGAACTTGTTGAAAAACTCTATTTGAGTGGTGTCCAAGAAATTTTTTGCATGTTCTTCATACTGATTTCATGTTATTCTTCTTCGCATCACATCCCTTGCTTTTGGTGAAACATATGAATTTTTCATCCAATATTCATATATTACATTTTTAACATCTTCTCCAATTCTATCTTTGTATGGTTTCCTACAAATAGCTATCCAACAAGCGAGCTTATCACTTACATCTATTTGCAATCGAAATTTCTGATGTTTGTGTAAAGTTTTTCGTGAGGTTCCTAATGCTTGTGCCATATATTCTACGAAGATATTCTCTTTAGTACTTGATGAAACCACTGGCATTTGTATTGCTCTATGTGCATCTAAATCACTTCTCTTTCTAGATATTCCAATTGACTTTAGAGCACTATTTCTATTTTGTATCACATTTTCCTTCACTTTCTTTATCTTTTGTTGATTTTCGAATACCCAATAAAGTCGTAGCTTCTTTTGATTTCTTTGATGTTAAGAGACTTTTCAACATTTGGGCTCGAACTACCACAGTTTCATCTTTGAAGAACGAATCAATAATGTGATTAACACGATATCGTATAACATGGTTAGCTTTTTTATCTCCATATGTGTGAGTGTAAACATTTTCTAACATCTCATCGTCATTATTGATTTCATCTATACATATTAGAATTAAATGTACATAATGAGTTTACATATTCAATAATTAATTAAATTAATAAATATGTATAATTTCATCAATACACATTCAACATACCTGGTGATTCAATTTCTTCACTTGAATCTCTTTCAACATATTCAACATCTTCAATCAGTGGTTCAATATCTCTTTCGCTTTCTCTTTCCGGATTTTCTATCTCATCATCAATGTTTTGAGGAATATCTCTCTCTGTTTACATTGTAAAATATTTTTCAAATTAGTTCATCAAATAAAAATTAAGTTTCACAATACACTAGTCAAATTTTAAATATCAAATTTATAATATTTACATTTACATACCTGCTTCAACTTCTAGTTGAGGTTGATTTTCCCTTTAAAAATGTTCTTTGAATATTAAGCCCAAACACATTTCTTTAACTTTGGAATGATTAAGCTCCATCAAAATTTATGAATTAACTGTTGGAACCAAGAAAAGCATTTGTATAATTCAATCTACTTTCAGGAAATATAACTTTTACAGAATTCCATAAATATTCACTAATTTTAATTAATTTTGTAATAAAATGGGTGAAAACAATTTATGAAGGTCATTAGGATTCAGTGAAATCAAAATTATGTATCTTCAAAAATACATTGTAAAAAAATTTGAAAAATTATGGTGCATTACATTGGTTCGTCGTCTGTAATGGGTAGCTTTTAGATTTTTAGTTTATAACTAATATGTTGAGGAATTTCAAGTGAGCCGAAACATATTTAAAATATGCAGTTTTTTTCATATTGGATCAGTTCAAAAAATTCTAGTGATTATGATATGCATTAGTTGGTTTCATAAAGATAACGAAACTGAGGTAGACTCTTTCTAGACTGTCGTAACACTTTTTTTTTTCTCAAAAACAAAGTTTTCAAAGAATATACCAATGCGTTTGAACATGCCTTTTTATGAATCCTTTGATTTTTAAATAACACACACTCAAAGAAATGTTAAGTTGACTTATCAAATGTTAAGGGGGTGCTATAGCCCTCCCTTAAGTTCCAAGATGGAATTACATGGAGAGATGATGCTTAAAAACTATGTTTAAGTCTCAATCTCATGGGTATAACACAAGGATATAGGTCAAGAGGGAAATATAATGTAGGATATAGGTGCAAATGAGTACTACAAAAGGCTATAAAGAATCAAAGTTGCAAGAAAATCCAATTTGAAACTTCTATCAAAGGGTTGCCTTTGTAGGTTGTATTACAAATGGTTACCTACCTATTTTTTACTAAACAAATAGGTTGAATTAGGCATGCAATTATTCCCCCAATATATCAAGTCAAGAGGTCTAATTAAGGCTCATAGAAGCTTAACATACTTAATAGTATTATCGTTGATTTATATTGAAAAGGTGGTCTTTGTAATTTTCTTTGGAGGTAAGGAAATCGGAGGAAATGAGGAGGATTGTTGTAGCAATTAAAACAAGTTGGACGCACCTTATAAGAACTTTTATCAACCCACCCATATAAAAGCATGGTAACTTGTTTAAAAATCATAAGTTAGGAAGCAATTTGAAGATGATTCTTGTATAGTGTATAAAACCTTTTAATTCTCGTCCCATATGAAAGAATGATAACTTGTTTATAAATCACAAGTTAGGAAGCGATTGGGAGATGATGCTTGTGTAAAGTATCTTGCATTAGATATTTCCTATTGTGATACTCTTACAATTATTTTACCATTAATGATGACCTCCTTTGATCTAGAGGGTATGATTTAGATGCTTAATTCTAAGTGTATCTATCATCCGTTGAGGTATTTTATAAGACTTATCCAACATTGTACAAGGATGTGCAACCCCATTTTAGGTAGACTTATAACATGTTTAACTTGTAATGACATGATTTATTATTCTAAAATATTTTAGTATATTTTACTTACAAACACTTGGTTTTCCTAAAATAAAGAGTGATATAAGTCAATTTGAAGACAATCACTATCACACACAGAGCCTCATTTTACTGATCTAGACAAAGAACATACAAATAATAGGAATTTTAAATATTTTATAGAGAATAACTTTCTATATAACAATTTCTCAATATATAAAAAAAATTACTCTTAATATATTGTAAAAAAACTACTCTTAATATATTGTAAAACCAATGTTTTAAGTTATAAAAAAAAACAATCATACGTAGTAAAACTCTACAAGGTATAAGGTCAAAGATATACCCAATTTGCAGTTAAAATGCATACATAGCTTGACTAAGTTAAAAAACATATACCCAATTTGCAGTTAAAATGCATACATAGCTTGACTAAATTAAAAAAGCATATACCCAATTTGCAATTAAAATGCATACATAGCTTGACTAAATTAAAAAAACATATACCCAATTTGCAGTTAAAATGCTTACATAGCTGGACTAAATTAAAAAAACAAAAAAGGCCAGAAAAATTGATCTAGTTTCATAAATAAATAAAATTTACAAGTTGAAAAGAATTCGATTCCTGGATCCGAGAAATTAGAACCATGGTGACCGCCTAAACTGCGTTTGGTATTCGCTCAAAAAGTTTTGCAGTAACACCTTAACAAGTGGGCCATACTCATCCACACTATTGCTTTTAAGAAAATCTCCAAACACAAGAAGCACCTCGTCTCTTCTTCGATCGCTTCCTTCATACATTGCCGCTACAATATTGTTGGTACTTTCAGAATTCCAAAACAATAAGACTGCCCTCTTCAACACAGAGAATAATTAAAATAAAATTCACTGACAGACAGAGTTCAACTCAGAAAAATTTATATTTCAATATATAAAAAAAAACTGCTGTTACAGACTTCCTCAAAAGAGGGATTACAAAATAATTGAGACTGCTGCAAACACAGTTCAAAAATTATCACTCTGTCATTTACAAATGACACTCTGTCTCACTAAAAACAGTCACTGTTGTGATTACTCTGTTTTCAAAAACACTCTCTGTCTTTTACAAAATACGCTGCTATGCATATATGAAACATTACATTTTCAAATGACTGTTTCTGCATATAACAAAACAGAAATATCTTCAGCCATAAATTACTTCAACCACTAAGTTCACCGCTTGGAAAAAACATTAATAGTTCATTACTCCTGTCAGCACCGATCTAATATGCATTGATAGCAAATAGACTTTTCAGCTTCTTTGTGATATTCTCCAGAAAGCCTTGTTATGCTTTCACTTTTTCATTTATTTTACTTACTTCTTTACCTTTTTATAAGTCTTGTGTATTACAAATAATACCACCAGCAGCCTTATCTATTCTAGACTTCACATTTCATATATTATCAGACCTTTTTAATATATGTATGTCACATCTCTATAAAAACAAAACAAGGAGATTATGATAAACCAACTAATGTATTAACAAATACGTTATAATATTAAACCATAAGTGTATATATATCATATAGACCATTATGACATGTGGGCCCCCTGGCTGTTCCGAGGGGGTAAGAACCTCCGCTAACTCAATTCATCGGCCTTCGGACTTATTTGTGACTTTCAAGATGGCAGGTGACTGGGGTCCCAGGGAAACACTCTGCTGATTCTTTGTGTGACTGTCCCGAATGCATGCAGCCAGTCCTCCTTCATTGCTTTGGATGCTCTAATGGTTTTGAGTATTCTCAGCCTCACCAATTACAACTCTTTGGGTTTTCCTTCATACCCAAGCATTTCCTGAAATATTCAAAGCTTTTCTGCTGTAGTGGCTTTGTGAGGATATCTGCAAATTGATCCTCTGTTCTGCAATGCTGCAAAACAATCTCGCCATTGCTAACCAATTCCCGTATGAAATGAAACTTGGTGTCAATGTGCTTTGTCCTTTTATGAAAAACAGAATTTTTAGACAATGCAATAGCTGAACTATTGTCACAAAATATCACTGTCCCTTTTACTTGTTCTTGACATAAGCTTCTCAACATTTTTCTCATCCAAACTGCTTGACACGCTGCTGCTGTAGCTGCCACATATTCTGCTTCTGCTGTAGACAACGCTACAACGGGTTGTTTCTTAGAAGCCCATGAAATGGCTCCTGAACCCATATGGAAAACATAACCGGAAGTGCTCTTCCGATCATCAACACTTCCAGCCCAATCACTGTCTGTGTATCCAACTAAATCTGAACATTCTGAAGTAGTATAAAAAATACCAAATTTCTTTGTACCTTTAACATACCTCAAAATCCTTTTTGCTGCTTGCCAATGTGCTTCCTTTGGCTTTTCCATGAACCTGGAAATCAAACTAACAGCATGCATTATGTCCGGCCTAGTTGCAGTCAAGTACATAAGGCTGCCAACTATGCTCTTGTACAAACTAGGATCAAAATCCTTGCTGCTGTCCTCTCTGCTGAGTTTTAATCCCATCACTGTGGGAGTGATAGCTGCTTTGCTCTCCTGCATGTTAAATCTTTCAAGAACTTCATTAACATACTTTGCCTGTGAGATAAAAATCCCATTTTCATTTTGTTCTACTTCTATTCCCAAGAAGTATCTCAACAAACCCATGTCATTCATTTCAAATTCCTCTTTCATGACTGTTTTAAAATGTTCAATAAGGCAATCATCATTACCTGTAAAAATAACATCATCAACATACAAGACTACAATCAAAATTTTACCATCTTGTTCTTTGATGTAGAGGGTGGGTTCTCCCTCACACTTTTCAAAACCATTTTCCAGTAGATAGGAGTCTATCCTACTGTACCACGCTCTTGGCGCTTGCTTCAGCCCATAAAGAGCTTTCTTCAACTTGCACACTTTGTGCTCTTGGCCTTTCTTCTCATAGCCGAGAGGTTGTTCAATGTAAACCTCTTCCATTAACACTCCATTTAGGAATGCCGACTTCACGTCCATTTGGTAAACTTTCCATTTGTTTTGTGCTGCTATGGACAACACTGCTCTCACGGTTTCCATTCTGGCAACCGGTGCGAAAGTTTCCTCATAATCTATGCCATGCTTCTGCTTATAGCCTTTGACAACAAGCTTTGCCTTGTGTCTCTCTATCTTGCCTTCAGCATTACTCTTGGTCTTGTAGACCCATTTAACACCAATGACATCTTTACCTTTTGGGAGTTCAACCAAATCCCAAGTTTTGTTCCTCTCTATGGCATTAAGTTCCTCATCCATAGCTTCTATCCATTTCTCATCCTTGATGGCTTCTTCGAAATGAACAGGATCATCAACATGACAATATAAAGCAAACAAAGAATTGATACCTTCATTAGCTATATCTTGTTCATAAATCTCTTTCAAACTTCTGAATTTCTTACCTCTTTCAGTGGGTGTACAAGTACTTGAAGAAGCACTTGAATTTCCTCCTTGTGGTGTGCTTGGAGAAGCACTGTCATTTCTCCTCAAGGGTGTGCTCTGTGGTGTTGGTGTTGCTGTTTGGGGATGTATTTCAGCCACCTCATCATCATTCTCATCATGAGATAAACAATGCTTAACATTCACTGTTTTCTCTATGCTTCCATCCTAAGCTTCCTCTTCAATGAACTGAACATCTCTGCTCACAAGAAACTTCTTGTTGGATGGGTTATATAACCTGTAGGCCTTGGATTCCTCACTGTATCCAATGAAAATACATTTCTCCCCCTTGCTGTCCAACTTCTTCCTTAGCTGATCCGGAATGTGTGCATAAGCTACACATCCAAAAACCTACATATGTGTGACACCTTGCTTTGCGCCACTCCATGCCTCTTCCGGCACTTTTTTCATAACTGCTTTTGTAGGACACCTGTTCAAAATATACGCTGCACAATGTACAGCTTCGGCCCAATAATCATTCGGCAAATGCTTTGCCTTAAGCATACTCCTCGCCATGTCCATTATGGTTCGGTTCTTCCTTTCGGCCACTCCATTTTGCTGCGGTGTATATCTAGTTGTAAACTGTTTATGTATTCCATTTTCTCTACAAAACCGTAGAAAATCTTTAGATATATACTCACCTCCTCTATCAGTCCTTAAGACCTTGATATGCAGCCCACTCTGGTTCTCAACAAGTGCTTTGAAATTGCAAAATTTTTCAAACACTTCACTTTTATTTTTCAAAAAGTAAACCCAAGTTTTTCTTGTAAAATCATCTATGAATGTTAAAATATAGTGGCTGTTCGCAAGTGATGGAGTTTGCATCGGTCCACATACATCTGAGTGGACAATCTCTAAGGGTGCTTTTTCCCTTATGCTTTTCCCGGAAGGAAAACTTTCTCTGTGTTGTTTCCCAAGAATACAACCTTCACAAAGGCTGTCTGGTTTCTCTATCAATGGTAAACCACTTACCATTCCTTTTCTATTCAACAAATTAAGACCTCCAAAATTGAGATGACCAAATCTCAAGTGCCATAACCAATTATCATCCTTTGGTTCGCTTTGGAAAGTCTCCTGTGCAACTGCTGCTTTCTCTTCACCATTCTTCAAATCTGCTCTCATTCTGAGAGGGAACATTCTGTTCCTTGTCATCTTCACTTCAGCAATACACTGTTTGCTGGGTGGTTTATCCATGATGGTACAAACATCATTATCAAAGAAAACATTATACCCCTTATGGACAAGCTGTCCAACACTTAAGAGATTACACTTCATTCCTGGAACATAATAAACATCTGCTATGGTTTTCCTTGCTCCTAATCTTGTTAAAACATTTACATCTCCTTTTCCCATAACAGAAACTTTGCTATCAGTTCCTAGTGTGACTTGTGACTGCACACTTTCATCTAACATAGAAAACATGGCTATGTTTCCTGTCATATGGTTACTACAACCGGAGTCTAGAAACCATAAATCTTCAGATTTTTCTTCAGCCATATTACAAGCTAAAAACAAATTACTTTGATTGTTGTTTTCTTTTGTGAAATTTGCACTAGTTTCACTTCTCATATCATTCTGCTTCTTCTTTCTACATTCATTAGCATAATGACCATATTTTTTACAATTGTAACATTGGACATTGGACTTGTCATACCTTTGTCCTTGTGCATTATGCTGACCACTTTGCTGGCTGCTGCCTTGGCCTTGATGCTGATTTGGATTGCTGCCCCTTCCTTGAGCATTTGCTGGACTGTTCCTTCCACCTCTGTTTTGGCTTCTGCCTCCCCCTCTCTTGTTTCCTCTGCCTTGCCCTCTTCCTCTTCCGAAAGACATCTGGGTCTTAAAGGCTTGCTCAAGGGATGCGTTTTCACTCCTACCCAATCTCTGTTTCTGGGTAATCAGTGATGCATGTAATTCATCCACTGAAAACTTTGTGAGATCCCTTGTCTCTTCTATGGTGGTGACAATCACATCGAATCTTGAGGGTAAACTTCTCAAGAGTTTCTCCACAATCCTCTTATCCTCAAGAGTCTCTCCATGAGATCTGATTTGAGTGACCATTCCAATCACATGAGTGAAGAATGAGTCAATGTTATCTGACTCCTTCATGCAGAGAGTCTCAAAGTCTCTCCTCAGCAACTGAAGTTTTGCTGTCTTCACTCTCTCCATTCCCTGATAAGCTGTCTTGAGAGTTTCCCATGCTTCACTGGATTTCTTGGCTGCTGCTATCCTAGGAAACACACTCTCATGCACTGCTTGATACAAGAAGAAAAGAGCCTTGGCATCTCTCTTCTTATTGTTCTTCAACAGTTCTCTTCCTGCTTGATTTAACATAAAAAACTCTGCTTCATCTTTTGGCTCTTCAAAGCCATCCTCAACTAATTCCCATAATTCTTGTGAGGTAAATAAAGCTTTCATGGTTATTGACCAGTAGTCATAATTCTTTCCATTGAATTGTGGGAGATGGACATTTCCCAAACTCATACCTGTGCTAGAGCCTGCCATTCTGCACTTCTAACTATGATAAAAAACACTTGACTGTGTATTAAAATAGCTCACTGTTTTGCAATAGTTACACAACAAATTATATAGAGAAATACCTTCGAATTCTTCTTGGCTGAACCTTCACTCTGCTGGAGAGGTTGCTGCAAAAACGAACTCTGTTCCTTCAGCTTATTTGACCTTCAAATAGCCTGGATTGGCTCCGATACCATGTTGGAACTTTCAGAATTCCAAAACAATAAGACTGCCCTCTTCAACACAGAGAATAATTAAAAAAAATTCACTGACAGACAGAGTTCAACTCAGAAAAATTTATATTTCAATATATAAAAAAAAAACTGCTGTTACAGACTTCCTCAAAAGAGGGATTACAAAATAATTGAGACTGCTGCAAACACAGTTCAACAATTATCACTCTGTCATTTACAAATGACACTCTGTCTCACTAAAAACAGTCACTGTTGTGATTACTCTGTTTTCAAAAACACTCTCTGTCTTTTACAAAATACGCTGCTATGCATATATGAAACATTACATTTTCAAATGACTGTTTCTGCATATAACAAAACAGAAATATCTTCAGCCATAAATTACTTCAACCACTAAGTTCACCGCTTGGAAAAACATTAATGGTTCATTACTCCTGTCAGCACCGATCTAATATGCATTAATAGCAAATAGACTTTCCGGCACTGTGATATTTATCCCAGCACTGCTGTCTTTTCCTTTTTTTCATTTCTGCACTGCTGTGCCTTTTTATAAAAATTACTGTGTATTACAAATAATACAACAACCATATACGTTTCTGGGCTTTCTACATTTCATATATATTACATCACGGGCCTTTTTAATATATGTATGTCACATATATATTAAAAACAAAACAAATAACGTTAAACAATAAACCAACTATTGTATTAACAAATGCGTTATAATATTAAACCCGCAAGTCTTATATATATCATATGGGCCGTGTGACATATGTGGGCCCCTGGCTGTTCCGAGGGGGTAAGAACCTCCGCCCAACTCAATTCATCGACCCCCGCGGACTTATTTGTGACTCCAAGATGTGGGCCCAGTTCCGAGGGGGTATGCCCCTCTGCCGGTTCTGCCTGTGTGACCCCATCGGAATCTGCTTGCCGCTTGATCTCTTCGCTGTTTGGATATACAGCAGTTGGAAATTAATTCCAACAATTTAAACCAAATTGCACATGAGATGGCCACAGATATTTGAAACCAGCGAGGGCAAGTCTTAGGAGCCGGAGAATTATGCTTACTATATCTAAATCTTGCAGCTTCTGCTTGGAATATTCGGAGAAGAACTCTTGATCTTCACCCTCGTAAGATGTAACCGTGAGTATGGAATTAATCAACCAGAGCCCTTGGTGTAGTGCTATGGTAATAAAATAAATATTCTTCTCTTTCAGCTCATCAACTTCATCACAGTAATGGGGGTTTTCATGGAGGTCTTTGAGGCGGCAAATGCAAAGATTTACGACGTTGACGATAATGTGAACGTAATCAAGCTCTGAAATGCAAAGAGACTTATTTTTAAGCCACGCAGCATTGAGAATTTCCATTCCGTTGTACAAGTCTTCATTACATATGTCACTAACATTCACATTCTCGCGCCCTCCTAACACATAGAGAGCGATTTGGACGGTAGAGGAGCAGAAAAGTTTGTTGTGACGGTAAATTCTTAAAACCATACTCTGAACTTTCACATAATCGCACTGTTTTGCAAGGTCAGACAGAATGTGTACAGACGCCCACATAAAGTCTTCAGGTACCTTCGCCAAATCGCTGTCGCTGTCGCTGTCGTTCAAACCGATAATATCCAGAAAGCGAGCCACTTCTTTGCACACTTCCTTTGCATCATCACATGAAGAGTAAGCGTTGCGGCATAAATAAAATAGTTGTTCAGTTATTACTTGGTACAACCATTCATATCCTCTTATTGAAGAGAACAGCTCCCTGTTTTCTGGGCTGTACTGACAATAAAGACGGAGAAGATTAAATCTCTGCCACAGGGCCTTCCAGCAATGATTTTGCAACTGCTGCAACTCTCTCTTATTCGCATTAATTAGAGACTTGTAGTCTGAAATTAATTCATTCAACAGATTTTTCATATTCCTCTCGCTTACGACTTTGGTATAGTCGGGAATGACCTGTAGAGTTGTGTCGGTGAGGAGGTATTGACACATTTGTTGCCTCAGTTCAGCCTGAGGAATGGCATCGCTAATATTGAAGGGCTGGCGGGTGAATGGGTGAAGGGCTTCGTGTTTGGCGTCCCAGATGTTCTCCAGTGTCCTGCGGTTGTAAAGAAGCTGAGCAGGGTCATTTGTAAGGGGTAGACGAATTGGATCGTAAGCAAATTCATGTACCAATTCATCAACATACTCTTCCGGGATACGCTTTATGGAACTGGCTACACCCATTTTCAAACTTTGTTTTTCGCCGCTCCACCAAAACCACTTTGTTTCTTTTTTGATTTTAGCCGCTGCACGAAAACTACTTTGTTTCTTCTTTGTTTTCCCTATCTTTCACTTATACTCCTTTTTCCCTTTATATGTCACAAAATCAGGGTGTGGAATATGTTAGTGAGTCGGCGTGTGCACGTGGTCATCTATCCAACACCAATCAACAAAATGGTGTTCAATGAAGCTATTCACCGACTCTCCAAAACCAAACAAAATGGTGTTCAATGAAGCTATTCACCGACTCTCCAAAACCAATAGTTACATTATACTTTCCAAATTTCGAACATTGAAACAAAATGTTACATTATATTCCTCATTTCTATGGTTATTTGTATACTTATAATCACTACAGTTTTTTATTATTTAATGACTATGTTATGTTATTTTATTACTAATAATTTACTTCAATAAGAATAAAGTGATTGACCCAAGTTCATTTATTTATTTTTTAATGAAGTGGGTATATTTCCTTGGAATGCCTATGGGGTTAGGAGACATTTCCCTAATTCTTCATTTAATCCTTTAGGTATCAACATGTATGGTTAACATTTTCATATAGGATCATCTCTTCCTCGCACACCCTTTGATCCTTGAGGTCAACAAAATTTTCGACAAAAGGATCCTTTTGTTCTAGGGGGATTCCCCTTAGGGGAGCTAACTTTCAAGATGTAAACATGGGTGCTTGAGCTATCCTCTCTAGTCAAACCACTTCCTAGGGTTAAACCACTACTAGAACTCATGTTATGGGTGAAGCACCTCCTCTACCTTGGTCATACGAGGCACTTAACCCTCCAAAGAATTATTTAAATCACCCTTCTTGGAAACCCTTGCGCTACCTAATCTTTAAAAGTTGATGAATGATCTCATAAAAGATGACCCAACATGGCCCATGGTCCCACCAATACTGCTAAAAGTTGATGAATGATCTCATAAAGCATAACCCGACATGGCCCGTGGTCCAACCAATACTGCTAATTGACATAACCAAGTTCGATGGTAAACTTGACGAAGACCCATAGCTCAAATTTATGGTTCTCCTCCAAATATTTCATTGATGATATCATTAGGCTGTATCCTTTGCAATGGACTCTTATTAGTGTTGCAAAATTGTACATTTATCTTAAAAGTGCCACTTATGACAACTTCATTTATTTACCCCAAGCATTTGTTAACCATTACCAACTGCTTGTTTTTTTTCTTTTCTAAGTAAGAGTAAGATCTATTAATAAAACATATATTACATGGAGGCTCTGGCCTCTGCCGTTCTGGCCTATGTCAATGGCATTTTTTCATCAAAACAACAAAAATGGAGCTGCCAACACAGGGAAACCAACCCAAAAAGATTTTGAAGCACTGCCTCGAGTGAGGAAACCAGCTTTATACAGACTTGAATAATTGTACCAAACATAGTAGTAAGCAGATGGAAAAACTAAAAAACTAGTATCCTTAAATTGAAAAAGACCTGAAATTCTAAGTGTCATGAGATGTTGGAGGCAGTTCTTTGACAATAAGCCATCTGTATTCACCATCTTAAGCATGCGGGTAGCCTGGATCAACCTATTGAGACGTCACTGCATCGTCGCTAGTACCCCCGTCCTGCTTGCCCTGCTCTTTGTAGTAGCTCGAGTTGCTACCGGTGTTCGAGCAAGGATTTTACCCGGCAGGAACCTGATGTGTCTTCATCGTTTCAGAGGGGTCGAGGTCACTGCGAGGGTGCAGAGGTTGCATGAGTGGCTTGGGGCAGGGGCCATCGCCGGTCACCTCTCAAAAAGAGACTGAGATTGTGGCAACGACGAGAGGGTGGTTGGAGGAACATTCAAATTGAAATTGGGCTGTGGTAAGGGATTTCGAAGAGGGAGACGGGGTCAGGTGAGGCAGATGGTGCGTCGGAGGTTCGGAGGTGGGAGGCCGAACAGAGGAGCTGAATAGGCAACCACGACCACTGCGAGTATCAGGGTATCTTCCCTAAGAGTGCTCGAGGGAGGAAGACGAGGAGCTGGATAGGGAGGAGGGAGGTGGATGAGAGACGCGGCCCCTGCTGTTGCCACGCCGGCATCGCATGCGATGCCTGAGTTAGGGCATGTTGGCACAGAAGGGGTGGGAGACGTGCTGAGCAAGGGAAGAAACAGGATTGGCGGGAGGTAGCTGAGAAGCAGAGGCAGAATTGAGGCCTAAGGTAGTCGAGAGGCGTAATTGAAAAAGAAGACTCTAAGAGTAGTGGTGGCTTGGAAGAAATTTGATACAACATCTGAGACTGCAACGCCGACCAGTCACCATGCGAGAGCTTGGCTCTGCCACCTCAGGGGAGCAACAGCTTCACGAGGGGAAAGACTGGAGTGGCATAGAATCAGCAGACTAGAGATGGAGTTTCACAGAGGGATGAAAGGCATAGCCAGAGGGCCGAGAGGCAGAGCCAGAGGGCCGAAGAGAATGATCAGACGAGCGAACAAGGAGCGTCATTTTCATGCGAAGGAGGCGGCCTCGACGAATGCAGCGGAGTAAATGCCGCTTGGGGCGGCAGCCAAGCTCCATTAATGCTGGTGAATGCCAATGGTGAGACTTGTGGGTGGCCATGTGGCCTTGCCACGTGCCATCCCATAGGCCTCTCTCTGTACCTTATCTTTTAAACACCCGCATCTAGGGTTTTGTTGTCTTCGTGCACCAGGTTAGTGCATTCCTGTATGAGTTTGCTGTTATTGAGAATGGAGAGGGATCTTACCATGAGAATTTGGGAGCTGGTCACTCCTTTGTTTGCCAATAGATCTGCAACCTTGTTGCCAGATCTCTTGACATGCTTGAAGGATATAGCTCGGTGCTGTTGTAGCCAATTTTCTATAAGATCCAATCTTGCCATAAGTCTCCAACTGTAAGCAACTTTAGAGGAAGTGGCTCCCATGAGAATTTGATTGACCATGTTGATGAGAATTTGGGAGTCACCTTCTGTTTCAATGGGGAAGTAGTTGTGAAGCTGTGTTAGACGCAGCCCTTGCCATAAACCTTCAAGTTCCGCCAAGTTGTTAGAATCCCAACCTATGGATCCAAATAATAGTAGCAAATGATTACCTTTATGATACCTGAAAATTCCTCTATATCCCACGTCACCTGGATTTCCTTTTGAGGCTCCGTCGAAGTTCAGCCTCAATAAATTGGTTGAGGGAGGTTTCCAATGGCTTGGAGCTACCTCTTGTCTGTGTGAGCGTGCTGGAGGAGGACAAGGAGGGAGCATGAGTTGCCAGTTTTCCCAAATGGATCTTTCCGAGGTTTGTGTGGGGAGGTCTTCTTGTTGCCAAAGCTGGAGAGCGAGAGTTTCATGTATGTTTCCATGAAGATTCTTCCATAGAACTTCTGGAGGAGTACTTTAATTTTTGAAAATCTTCTTGTTCCTTTCTTTCCAGAGTGTCCAAAGAGTGAGACATGGGATGTGCCGCCATAGAGAGTTGAGTAAGTTGCTACTGTAGGGACTAGAGGGCCAATTGCGAATGATGAAATTGAAGTCCCCTGGTCTTCTACCTTCTCTTCTACATCTGAAATTGATTTTCTCCTAGAGGAAAGTTGGCAGTGGACATGTAACTATTAAATGCTGGATAGTCTCTTCGTGATTAGTACAGTTGGGGCATCTAGACGGCCCTGTGAAACCCCTTTTGATGAGGTTTTCCCAAGTGAGAGTTCTCTTTTGACATAGAAGCCACATGAAAGTAGAAAATTTGGGCCAAAGGTTCGGAGACCAGAGATTTCCCCAGATTGAGTCAATGGGATCTTAGCTATGGGTTAAGAGATGGTACGCTTCTTGGGTATTGAATTTTCCCCGTGGTGTGTATCCCCATCTGAGGAGATCCTTTTCCTACAAAAATCTGATCTTCCTGCAATTGAGTTCCGTATCTAGAGCACTGTGAGAGTTCTCCTATTGTTGATTTAGGTAGAGAGTGGCCAGCTTCCATTGCCTGAACCCCTGATTGGGGGCTGCATTCCAATAATGATAAATGTTGGCTTCTAATCTGTTGATCACTTCTGGTTGAAGCTGTGGTGTGATAGTGCTGACAAGTCTGGGTCGTTGTTGCCACAAGTCCGTCCAGAAGCGAGTAGTATGTCTGTCACAGATTTCCCAGAAACTATGTTCTTAGATCAGAGAGCGATGTTGTTTGGCAGCGTTCCAGATCTGTGAACCTGCTTCCACTGTTGGCAGACGAATAAGGTCTTCGGTTGGTTTATTATTGGCATACTTGGCTGTCCAGAGAAGAGCCCATGGAGTATCTGGTGCTTATAGCCACTGCCACCAAATTTTGGCTCCCATAACTGCATTGCTATGATATGGATCACAGAGACCAAGTCCTCCAGATGTCTTAGGCCCGCAGACTCTTGTCCACTTTACCAGTGCCCATTTTCTATTCTGTCTTGAGGATCCCCAAAGAAAATTACATTGCAGAGATTTGATTTCCTTGGTGACCCACTTTGGGGCTGCAAGAAATAAGAATAAATAGAGAGGCATGGACTGTAGAACTGACTTGACGAGGATAAGATGATTGGCTAGGTTGAGGGAGCGATAAGTCCAGGAGGAGAGATTTCCAAGAGGAATGTTTGATGGAAGAATCGATCAAAGGGGCACCTAGATACTTGGTGGGAAGATGAGCGATGGTAAACCCAAGGATCCTGGAAATTTTGTTTTGAGTGGTGGTTGAGGTATTGAAAAAGAAAATTTGAGATTTGGAAGCATTGACAGAGGTGCCAGAAGCATTCGCGAAAGTATCAAGGATGGATTTGTAGGTGAAAGCCTTTTGGACTGAAAGGTGGCCGAAAAGCATGTTGTCATCAACAAACTGTTGATGGGTTGTGGCTAGAGAGCCATGAACTGAGATGCCCCAGAGTTGCTGGGATTGGATAGCTTGCTTGATAAGATGACCCAGACCTTCAACCATAAGAACAAATAAAAAGGGAGAGAGAGTATTACCTTGGCGTATACCTCAGGAAGGGGAGAAGGGTCGAGAAGGGATGCCATTTACCAAGTTCAAGAAGAAAGAGGAGGAGATTAGACTCATAACCCATTTGATCCATGTAGGGCTTAAGCCATAAGCTGCTAGAATTTGTTGTATGTAGCTCCAACTAAGCTTGTCAAATGCTTTAGATAAATCAATTTTCAGAAGCATACCTGCCTTTTTGGTTTGTTTCAGGGAGTGATGATCTCATGCGTAAGAATGATTCCATCAAGAATCTGGTGTCCTTCCACGTATCGTGTTTGTTCCGGTGAGATGAGCAGCGGTAGCAATGGCTTAAGTCTATTCGCTATCACCTTGGATATAATTTTGTAGATGACATTACAGAGGGCAATTGTCCGGAAATTTTCAGGAGTGGTAGCTTGATCTTCTTTGGGTATGAGCACAATGAAAGTGGCATTGAGAGAGGGAAGAAGCCAATGCATGGTGCGGGACTCTTCGACAAGTTGCCATACATTGTTCCTTATAAGGTCCCAAAAGTGATGGAAGAAGTTGGAGGTGAAGCTGTCTAGACCTGGAGCCTTGCCTTTTTTGCAGTGGGCTACTACTTGTTCCACTTCCTGAAGAGAGACAGGGCAAAGTAACATTTGATTATGATCTTCTTTGATAAGTTTGGGGATGTGTTGCAGGACTTTGGTGATTGTTGGTTGTCTATTTGCTTGGCTCTCCTGAAGCACCGATTTGAAGTGGGTTAAGAGTTATTTTTCTATATCCTGATGCTCTTCCAGTATTTCTCCATTTTGGCTTTGGAGTAAGCTGATCTTGTTGTGCATTCTTCGTTGAATGGTGGAGCGATGGAAAAACTTGGTGTTCGTTTCCCCTTCTTTTAACCATCTTATTCTGGATTTTTTCTTCCAGCGTATCTCTTCCTGCTATCGTCTTTCATCCAGTTGTTTGAGTAGACTTTGTTCCTGTGAATCCAACATCTCAGTACGAACCTCTTTGATGATGCATTGTTGAAGCTTCGCCATATTTCTCTCGAGGACCTTTTGTTGTTGGAATATGTTCCCGAAGGTGGAGCAGTTCCATCTTTTGATGTGGGTTTTGAGGTCCTTGAGGTGTTGCTGGAATTGAAACATCTTGGATCTTGTTGGTGGAGTAAAACCATGCCAAGCATTGGTGACCATCTCCTTGAAACCCGAGTGGGTAAGCCAGAAGGCCTCAAAACGGAAGGGTCTTTTATTAGCATCGCCAGGCCTCATCCATTGAAGAGAAATAGGCCAGTGATCGGATCCTGAGAGAGGTAGGATTAAGGCCTGAATGTCTCCTCCAACATGAATGGCGTTATTTGATAGGAGGAATCGATCCAGCTTAGATGAAATTTGTTGTGAGCCAGAGTGCTTTTTATTCCAAGTATGTATGCCATTGGAGAAAGGAAGATCTATCAACCAATTCTTTTGGATGTAGTTTTTAAAGTGGATGCAATCCAAATCTAATTTGGCATGCCCTCCTCTGTTCTCTTCAGATTTAGTGATCATGTTGAAGTCCCCACCCGTGATCCAAAGGGGATGATTCCTGTTGGAGTTGAGCATTTCCATCGTATTAAGAAAAGCTATTTTCCGCATGGGTTCCTGAGGAAAGTAGACATTGGTGAGGTTCCCATGTCTATTGGTCCCCAATATGTGGAATGTAGCTTGGATTAAATTTTGTGCTGCATGTGCATCCGTGATTGAGACCGCCTACGGATCCCATGCTATGGCTAGTCCCCATGAGGCTCCAATAGCATCAACTGCAATGGAATGGCAGCCTGGCCAAGCCTTGGAGAGAATGGAGCCTAGGGTATTGCTATTAAATTTGGTTTCTTGTATGAAGAAAACCTTTGGTCTTTCCATTTGAATCATGTTTTTGATCATTCTGTACTTGGAGGGGCCATTTAATCCCCTTATATTCCAAGAGGTAAGCTTCATTAAGAACAGTTTTCAAGTGGCTGATAGAGCTTGGTAAGTTTGGGGTACCTACCAGATTCCATGAGCATCTCCCCAATTAGGATGGTCCTTTGTAGATATTTTTTTCTACCTCTCTTTTTGGAGTCCTTGAAGAGTTCTTTTCCTTCCCACTACCTGCCTAGTTGAATACCCAAGGATTTTTGGTGCTGTTGAACACGTGAGAGGGCTACCTCTAGACTTTCAATCTGTCTGTCTGATATTTTATCATAGTATTTTTTCCTGCAAGCCTGTTCCAGTACAAAAATATCTAACTCTCCAATGTCAATATTTTCTGGTTCCTCTTCCATGTGACTGGCTTGGCTATCTTCAGCCCCTGAGCCATCGAAATCCATGTTATTAGGTTTCCAGAGAACAAGATCTGATACTATGTTGGTCTTAGGTGGCAGAAGGAAAGACTCAGGTGGAGGCTTCGAGAACGAAGGGGGAATGGGAGATTATGTGCTAGGAATAGAAGCCAAGGGGGTCGGGGGGATAACAGACTTACTGGGGTTCTCAGATTCAGGTTGAGAGTGCTTTGCAAGAATGTCAAAGCTATTGCTGGTGGAGGGTATATCTGAAGCTGGGGTAGAAGGTTTAGTTGCAGAAGCAGGGGTTTTCTTGTGATGGAATTTGTGGGTTTGGACTTTGGTGAGGCCTTCTTCATCAGAGTTGGCAGAGGGCACATTGGGTTTGTTGGGGTGTGGATTGAGAGGGTAGTATCGGAATAAGTGGCCATGAGCATGGAATTTTCGGCAGCGGAATGGTACATGTTCATAATCAATATATTGCAGCCATTCAAAGTCATCATGAAAAAGACTTACCGATTCTGGAAGTGCTTTTGCTAGATGCATGTAGACGCATATTCTGGCATATGAAGTGTATCACCTGAGCTTGGTCTCCTTTGTTATCTTTATGAACTCTCCAAGATCATTGCCTATGTCCCTTAAGAATTCTTTGTCCCAGTATTCCAGGGGTAGGGAATATAGCCGGATCCAGACCGATGCCCAGCTGAAATCCTCTTTATCCGGATTAAATCGTTCAACCCAATCGCGGAGATCGAGTCCGGATGAGTTGAAAAAGTATGGCCCTACGTCTAAGATGTGATTTCTGTCTTCGATACAGTTTAAGATGGCATTGAAGAATCCTTTATGCCATAGTTGTACCATAACATGTCATTTTGGTTTCCATTTGGAGCTGATCCAACCATGCAGGGCTTTTTCTGTAGGCCAGAAGACAATAAATTTGCCAATGAGTGCATGGTACTTCATGTACTAAATCTGAGCATTGATGTAGTGGCTTGGAAGATCGATCTTAGGGCATTCAGCAGGTATTTGCCTGCATATGGCAGAGGTCGCTTTGGGAAGAGTCGTTTTGTCAAGAGAATCTGTGGTTTTGTCTTGTTGTGCCTTTGACGCGTTGCCAGGGGTTTGTGTGTTGACGGCAGAGGCTGTCGGACCTATGGCATGAGAGGGCTTCTCCGCAGTGACAGAGGGCTTCTACATTGAGTCAGAAGACGGAATCTGAGTCACATTAGAGTTGATAGAGGTGTGAAGGCCTGTTGGGGAGGGTGTACCATCCCCCCCCCCTATGGGGGGTCCATTGGAGATAGATCAGCAGTTGCGAGGAGATGTAGTCAGGCAGAAACAAAGAGCATTATTGAGAGCCCTAGAACCAGAGCATCGCCATCGAGGGAGAACCTTAAACCCTAGCCCAGAGCGTCATAGAGACAATTCTCATCTAATTTGGAACTACTTACAATGTTATTACCAACTACTTGTTAGGTATGAAAAAGGAATCAATATACTCACTAAATTTTGTTGGAACACCTCCACCTACTTCTGTTTTACTTGATATATTTGGTATTGTTTTGGGAAGCCCATATCTTTATGATATCAGAGAAATCTTTCATCACCATGAGAATAAGTATCACTTTTTCAAGAATGGGATTGAGTACATTGTTAGAGCGCATAGTAAGAAGATGAATTTATCTCTTATGCATGTTGGACAAATGAAGAGAATTATGAATGCTAGCCAAAATTTTTCTTTGTTAATGTTCAAACATCAAGATGTTGTGAATGACGTTGTTCAAGAAGATACATCAAATGAAAAATATAATTTCATTTAGGTTTCTAATATTTGTGATAAGATGTTTCAGGAGTATAACATGTTTCCTCCTAAAATAGGTAAACATGTTAGGAATCCACGTTCACATGCAAGGGCAAGAAAGCAAAGTTTTAAACCCCCGTGAGAGATCCCACAAATATGTAAAATTCCTAATTAGCCCTCAGCTAATTGGAATATCATAGTTATCACTTTTCTTTATTATTTAATTAAATAAGAGGGTGGAGGGACCCATAAACCTAGTAGATGAATAAGCTCCACTTCTATAGTATGAATGGGCGTCAGTTGAGTACTGGAGTAGCATTGTAGAGTAGTGGAGCAGCATAATAATGAAGAAAGAGTGGAGGTCATGGAGTGATAATGAGGAAGATGATGGAGATAGTGGAGGAATAAATGTAAGATGATTGAAATAGTGGAGGAATAGATATAAGATGATGGAGATAGTGTGTTAGTCATCAGTATTTTTCACCTGTTAATGATGACTAGTTTTTAAAGCCAGGTTTTCTAGCAGTTGATCTCCAATATGTCAAATTTTTCAGCTAGAAAACACCCATAAACATTTTTCCCTCCTACCTTTTCAATCATCCCATGATGAGATAAAGGCTAATTATCAAGCCCTATCTATACTCAGTCATATAAACTTTTCCATCAGCTCCAAAGAGAATACTCCAAATTTGTCCAAAAAGTCTCCCCTAAGTTAGGTAGTGACGCTTTAGGCGATCCTCCCTTGGAAAACTATCCTAAAGCCAAAAAAACCTCTGTCTAATAGCAACCAGTCATAGATAACCTTCCTATTCTACAAATAAAGCTTGATACACTCTCAAGTCGCGCCACTAACAAACCTTGATGTCTTAGCAGTGCATATGCCACAGGTCAAACTAATATTAGGTGGATTTACAGTGTTTCAATGTCTTTTTCAAGAGCAGAAGTGTACCAGTGTTCCAAAAGACATTATTAAACTTAGCATGAGAAGGCAGCTGCTTCCCATGTGGTTTTGGGCCTAGGATGCAAGTACTGGACAAAGAGTTATTTCAATAAGCTCCTGCAAACACAGTCAAAAGGTTAGTTACTTATGAATAACAAGTAATACTCTCCAGATACTGGTCAGGTTGCTTCTGATGTCTAAAGATGCATAAAGGTATTTTAACAGCAGGATTAGATATCTCAGAGAAATGCCCCTCATGGCATGTTCTCAAATTTTCACTTTCATTCGCTTAACTATGAATAGGCAGTGAAAGGAAAGATGGCACTTCTTGAAAGTAGATGAGATGGCATCACTGTGTAAGACCTCCTCCAAGCATGAGAAAAGGGTTGAATGACTGAGAAAACCTCCTCCAAACATGAGCAGAGGGTTGAATGACTGAGAAAACCTCCTCCAAACATGAGCAGAGGGTTGGGTCACTTATTGTAAAAGCTCCTTCATTTAACAAGCAGAGGTTTCACTAGTTGAAAAGTAGATTTTAAGTGCAGTGGGAGACAATTGAAGGCTTATGAATAAAAAATGGTGTTAAAAACAGAGGGAAAGCAGTGGTGTTTTAAAAAGGTGCTTACATGAGTTTCACTATTAAAACACAGAATTGAAATACAGTGTGAAACTAATTGGATGATTATGAATGAAGAAATGTTGTTAAGCAAATGGACAAGCAGTGGTACTATGATAATCAAAGAGGTTTGATGTTTTCTTCTATCAGAGATCCCCTTCAAAGGTAATTTTAGGCTAAAGTGAACAAAGCTTGGATAGGTTCATCAATATGAAGAAAGGTATATGACACCATGTTTCAAGTTCAAAAAAACATTCAAAGAAATGAAACATGATATTGTCACAAACAAAGGCCTTTTTATGAAACATATGAAGATACCTGGCTGTTGCATATGATTGCAAGAAAGGTCTTTAAAGGACCTTATTTTTGATAAACAGATATTTTTCAAACCCAGGTGAATGCAAATAAGGTTCCCACAGTCAAAGAGAAATGTCATTCAAAGGATGCATCTGTAATCATTAATATGGTTTTGAGCAAGTTTTCTTTTAAGGGACAGATATAGGCAAACAGGGACATGGTTGATGACTTTGTGAAATTTTTCCTTTAAAGGACAAAGATAGAAACAGTGAAAAAAATTCAAAAGGAGCCGTGACTATGGTTTCATTCAAAAGTGGCCTCCACAACATTTAAAATCGAAATCTGGGCCTTTGTAATATTAAAAGGCAATTTGTGTTTCGTTATTACCAAAAGCTCTTTCAAAAAGCATTCAAACCCTCACAAGTTAAGTTCAAAAGGTTTTTGGCCTTAAAAGGGTTGAGAGACCATTGCCAAGTCTCATTTGCAAGATTCAAAAACATAAACAAGCATCCACAATAGCTCTCCTAGCTGTTCACCAGACACAGCAAGAAGTTCGAGCAAATTTCGAGTGTTTTCAGGCTTAAAGCATATGCGGCGCGCATGGAAAAGTGTGTGGTGCATTTAGAAAAGAAAATATTTAGGCCTTCTACTATGGCGTGGCACGCAGCGCGCCTGTAGCGCCGGTCACCACTGCCCGAAGGCCGACCTGACTGCTTTCCACTGCGCGACGTTCTTTCCAAAAAACGTGCCGCTCCTCCTTTCACCTTCTAAGAAGCTCTAAAAGCTCCCTAAATGATCAACCAATGCTCGTGATGAATATTTAAGGTATTTTTCATCACCTCATGGTGAATTTCGATTTTTAAAAGGGGGGATTCGCCATGTTTTTTCCCCAAGAAGAAACAGTTGTCCTAAAAACACTTCATCACATAAAAACTATGAGATAGTCAGTGTTAAAGAGGTAGAGTTCTTGTCAAGGCTGAAAAAATTTCCTAGGCTTAGGAAATCTCAAATCAATTTGGACAGTAGTTTAAGCAGTGGCTTTAAGGGCAGTTTGTCATATAAAGAGCACGAGACCAAAACAATGATTAAAGGGTGGGGTTTTGGTCCAAAATTAAGGAGTGTTATTGCTATGAATGCCAAAGATCATTACAGTGTTAGGTGGATGTTTTAACAATCTTAAAGGACCTTAACAGCTTTAAGAACAGTGATAAACCATACACTAATTGCAAGACAAAAACACAGAGTTGTAGAGGTTTCAAATTGCTGGAAAGTGTCCTAACAGGGTTAATATAAGAAAGCAAACCTTGTCTGCTAAAACTTAGAAGAAAGAGATTTTTGTAAGGTGAAAACAGTGGTCATAGTCTGAATGCTTTGTCACTTCAAAAGTGTCCTCTTTGTATGGTGAAACAGTGAAACCAGTGCAACCTCCATTGTTCCATAAAACAGAGTATGCTATGAAGATCTTTTAAATCAATTTGGGGGTGTTTTTTTCTACCTTTGTAAGGAAACATTGAATAGAAAAGGGGCACTGTTTGAAGAGAAGGGTGTTCCTATCAAAACAAGATTTTATTTCTTCACCAAAAAACCACAAGCATATCTTTTCAGGGTTATTGGCCCAAGCACAATGATAAGTTGATTTTATTTTATTTTGACAAATAATTGTTGATTGGCATCAAATAGGACAAACAGTGACTTATAAGGAGGACAGAGGT
Source organism: Pinus albicaulis (assembly GCA_034641835.2). Taxonomy (NCBI): domain Eukaryota; kingdom Viridiplantae; phylum Streptophyta; class Pinopsida; order Pinales; family Pinaceae; genus Pinus; species Pinus albicaulis. The sequence goes on along the minus strand of JAXQQM020066223.1, from coordinate 357,307 downwards.
GTGGTTGAGAAAAACATTTCAAGGGCCATTTAAAACAACTTGGTTTTTCAAAGAACATGTTGTACATATTGACCCCTGCATATAAATTTTGGTCCGATGCCTCTTCTGAACCTATCTCAAACCTTTTCCGTGGCCTAAACCCCCCATGTCTCTGTTTAAAATTACCATTTGCGCTCATAAAATACAATGTGCAAAGGATTAAAACCCACTCTTGGAAATCTGTCGGGCCTGGCTCCCTGAAGCCATAGCCCCTTTCGATTTAATTCACATATGACCCGAGCGCAAATTCATATGCCAGAGGGAAGGGGGTCTTAACGATAAACGTTTCGGGCGTGTCTGCAACCGTCAGATCAAAACCAATCGACGACCCGCAATCAAATCATCCGTAGTGGTCCCCGCACCCGAAAAACTGGCTGTATTGTTCCGCACCGCTTACCCCAGGTCAGAGGTTTTCAACCAAACACCAACGATTCCACAAATCACATGATGCGTGTCCCTGAGTACGGTTTCCGAAACCACTTTTTCGCGCATTAAATGTTGAACAATGGCCGGGAAGCAGAACTCACCCGTGCCGTTGGATCTGTCGACCTCAATCCAATGGCGGATATCCTCCAATCTTGCTCGCCCGTTAACCTATGTCCGTTGTGTCCTGTGGCTCACCATTACGCCGCTCCAGGCGCCTGTGATCTGTTGATCTGTTTTTAAAATCTGACGGCCTAGAATCCAGTCTTCTCTGTCTGTTGACCCCGCAGCCACGTCATCCACCCTCCTGTCCTTCATACACCCATGTGTCGTATTCCCGTGTGTCTGTGGCGTTCCCCCCTTGCCGAATATATATATATGTGTGTTCATTCGTATTCATTGTTTTATTCCGCCACCACGTTCAAACCATTTTACGTGGAAAACCTGCATTCCCTCTTACTATCAAAAGCCTCCATTGTTTTTCCTTCGCCACCCTGCGTGTTCTTGTCATTTGTCCGTATCTGCGATGTCATCACCATTTCCACCTCCAAGCCCCTTACTTCTACCTGGTCTTTCTAATGTGTTGGTGGATTTTGCAGGGTTTCAACATACTGACGGATGTTTTGATTCACAGCTTTGGTTGCAGCGATAGAGCATCTCAGAAGGCAATTCAATTGGAGCTATCATTTACGAAGAAGGGTCCTGAAAGCCGCCATGATAAGACATTCATCGCAGGAGCAGGATTTAAAATCTTTCGAACTCCCCAAGAACAATTTAAAGATGCCAGTTAGCGTATGGGGATATAAATGTTCCTGCAAAAAACATCGGCAAAGAATTAAAGATTTCAACAACCCCATTGAAGATTATGAGCTCGTATCTGATATTAAAAGACAAGGGTATTGGACCAGAGATTTTCAGGATCAAGCCGAGGGTACAATACATTAAAAATCATACCCTACAGATTATATTTCGGCTGATTTTCTTCTCAGGAAAGTATAGAAGGTTCATGAAGATTTTCTCTTATGTCGTGTCTCTGAAGAGATCTTCTTCCTAGTTCATTTATTCTTGCAAGCAACCTCAAGGCTTTATCACAGCAGATTTCCCTCCAACCAAGTACATAGCATTTGTATATTTTATTATTTGTGTCTTGTTTATAAGGAGATTTTCATCCTCCAGCATTTATTTCTAGAGGCAGATTGTAAAGTACAGACATTTATATTTAGTCATTCTCAATGTGGGTGCGAATGTTTTCCGCCATTTTGTTCAAATCAAGTCATTAAGTGTGGTCCACCTACCTCTTTCTCTATAATTCTCTATCTTTTCTATAAAAACCCAGAAATAAGACATTAGAAGGGTCCCAGGTTTCTATCAACAAAATGTGAAGTGAAAAGGCTTTTGTATACATTTTGTAACACTTCTATATGAAGGTTCAGAGCCCATAGGGTCTCAGTGAGGAGGAGTTATAACTGTAATGAGGATTTTGGTCTTTGGTATCTCACAGTATGTAATTTTCTCTTATGTGTTAATACAATATATCATTTCATGCTATTTATCTTCTTGTATCATGCTCTAGAATGCGAGTGGCTCACTAATATTGAGTAAGGATTCATCTTAGTTGGTGCCCATACTGGGGTTAGTCAAGCGCTTTAAATAGGCATACTCATGATATACTGTTCCATGTTCATCGTACCCATATTTTTTGCTATGTTAGTTACTTGAGGAGGGTGCTTTTAAAACGCCATTGTCATGTATGGATTCTTAGTTGGATAAGCCCATATGTGATTCTGTTGTGTATCTGGGTATCAGTCTCATGTTAACTAGTATCTTCTACATGTTTCTTCACTGCATCCACTTTCTGATATTTGATTTATGTGGTATATTATTTGAACCGGCCCTCTTTGTAGTAAGCTGTCTCTTAACTGTCTGATGCTTTCATATTGGAGCTTTGCATGATGTTCCTGCATTATTCTTATCTTTGTATTAGCTTCTGAGAGAGACTGGTCCCATTTGAAATAATTTCCTTGTTTAACAAGAGATAGTAAGAGAGCTTTTGGACTGACAACCCAAGCAATATTATGAGATCCTTGCTATATTAAGATGTCCTAGGCACTCGTCTATGGCAACTATAGGCTGTCTCTAGGGGTGACAAAATTTTCCACAACAAAACATTCAAAACAAAATGCCTCCCAGGCAAGACAGTAAGAGTGGCCTTCACAGGAGGTTTGAGCCTGTTTCAAATGAAGAGGTAAATGCTCATCCATCAGTCCTGTTTAACTTCCATGAGGTTTGGTGTCTAGAGTTTTTTCAAAGGGTGCAGGAGGTGAAAAGCTATTTCCATTTGACACATCTTTGTGCTTTGAGATTTCAAGGGAAACACTTTCAGTTGGCAGGCTTGGATTTCAAGTTCTCTCCTAGGTCCATTTCCAAAGCCACCAAAATCCCTTATGTCAGAGAGAAGTGGTTCAAACAAAGCCACCTAGACTCAGAATAGTACGAACCTTTTTTGAAGCCTGAGCATAGAGATACATGTCCATCCATCTTTCCCTTCTCATATCTGTTGACTAGTTATGCTCCCCTCATGAAGATAATCATAAAATACTTCACTTGCGAGGGAAGATTCTCCCGGGTCTATGCCTTTCATGTCCGGTTACTCATGCATTTCACAAGAGCCAAATTGTTAAATCTCCCTTTCTTCCTTCATAGAAGTATTAAGAAAATGGCCTCCACTATTCAGAAAAAACCTCCTTCTCAGCAGTCAGCCTGCCTTTTCCATCACTCCCTCAACAAGGTTATCTTTCTTCATCAGCTTGAGAAGAAATAAATCTCTTGGGATACTTTCATTTCACATCCAAATTTTTCCATTGTTCCTTCATTCCATACATCTCCTTCTCCTTCTACTCACCATCCTTCACCTTCTTCAAGCAAGCTCATTCACAAGAAGCTCAATTTTCCCATTGAAAAAGAAGAAGATCATGATGAGGAAGAGCAAGAAGAAGAGCATGATGAGGAAGAAGAGCATGAGCAAGGGGAGGAAGAGAAATATGAATAGCAACATGATGAAGAGGAGGAACAACATGATGAAGAAGGGAAACAAGGGAAAGAAGAGCATGGTGAAGAAGAGCATGATGATGAGCAGCAGCATGAAGAGGAGGAACAACATGATGAAGAAGGGCAGAAAGGGGAAGAAGAGCATGGTGAATAAGAGCATGATGATGAGCAGCAGCATGATGATGAGCAGCAACATGAAGATGAGCAGCAAGAGCATGATGATGAACAGGTGCAGAATAGTGAGGGAATGCAGCCTCATGAAGAAGAAGAACAGCATGATGATGAGTGCAGCACAGTGAATAAAGATAGCCTCATGAAGAAAAACATAGTGATGATATGCAGCACAGTGAGGAGGGCAACCCTCAAAAAGAAATGCAAGAGGACAATCAAGGCATCCATGAAGAAACTCAAGATAATGGCAAGAATGATGAGGAAAGTAACAAGGGCAAAGAGCCAACAGAGCATGTGCCAGCTGCCTCTCCTAGGCAAGGGGCCATGCTCTCTTATCCAAAAGTGGCCAAGCCCCGGACATCAAGGAAAGGGGTTCCTAAAGCTGTAACTCCAAATTTTACTAGGGCCCTCCGAAGCAAGGGGAAATTTCCCAAGAAACCCATTGTCGAATTTCCCAAGAAGAGTAAGACTAAAAGAGCCACCCAAAGCAAGGGAAAGGAGAAAGAAGAATGTAGCCATGAAAATGAGAGGGACTTCGACATAATTCAAATCCAAAGTGATGATAGCGACAATGAAGCCCGAATCCTAGAAACTCTCTTGATCAATAGAGAAAACCAAATTGATGCTTTGAGGACTGATCTAGAGAGGGCTAGAAACTTCAATAACTTTTTTCAAATTCAAAACAAACACATGAGTGTCCATATGGCGGTATATGAGACACAGGCCATCAAATACAAAAAGAAGCCTCTAAGGCAGAAGTTAGATTGGAAGAACTCATGCGTGAATTCGATGAGAGCGAAGATGAAGATCAACCTAGGAGAAAGAGGCCAAGAATCTTGGGACTCAAAAGAGCCCTTGAAAAACAAAAGGAGGAAGAAGTTTCCCTTTCCAAGCTACTCCTCTCACTACTTTGTTCACCCAAGAGATAGAGAACAGTCGAGAAGCATGGCTTGAGAGGGTAAATGATCACTTGGAAAAGAAGTTGGAGAAGGAAAATAGAGATTTGGACCTTCAACAGAGGATGACCAGGCACTATAAGAAGCTCAACCAGTTTTCCCAGCGGAAATTGAAGGCCACACAAGAAAAACTCAAGGAGGCTGAAAGGAGGCGCCCGACACCAAAATTGAAGAAAGACACCTCAAAGCTCCAAATTTTGGTCTCAGCTTTACAGCATGTTTCTGAAAACCCTTGAGCGTCATGCTCGCCAAAATTAGGCAAAATTCAGCAAGTTTTGGTTTTTTGTCATTTTTAGGTTTTTGGCTAAAACTCATGGGCATCGCCATTTCTGTTTGGGGCATCCTAAAAGGATGAAAATGATATCATTAGATGCCATAATTTTAGGGGCATATACTCAGCAATTTTTAGATCAATTGAAGATGATTTTCTCCCCAAAAATGGCGAAAAACACTCACTTTTTCTACACTCTGCCCCATTTATCAGCAAGGTCTATTTTTTGGGTTTTTACACACAGGTCAATTTTTTATGGACTTCTAGCGGTAAATTTGGAGAAAAATAAGCGTTTTCAGAAAATATGCATTCAGAGCTTTCCAACGAGCCATCACGGGCCTCGTTTCGACATCGGGAAGGCCTCCAAAAGTTGTCGGCAATTCAGAGGACTTTCTGCTGATATATTTCTTAAGTATTTTTGTAAAAAATGAACCTTTCTAAAGTGACTTTTCCTCGTGTGTGTTTAGATATTTTTGTGCATGATTAGTTATGAAAAGTTGTAGCGAGAGACACAGCAATTCAAGCGAGCCTAAGCCACAATTCGTCATTCCAGATTCAGAGTTGTAGCCAGAGACATGGATGCCCATGAGCATGCCTTTGGTTGATGGAAAGCCTTAAACCATCCATGTGAGGTTGATATTCTTCCTCTTTCAGAGCACTTCCTCTAGCAGAATATTTCAGCTTCTTGCCAACTTTGGTTGAGTTCCAGGAATTGCATCAAGCATTCCAATGTTGGTGGTCATCCTTAAACCATCATAGGTTGTAGACTTCCTTTCTTTTAGGTTAAAGGTCTCCCTTTTCAAATATGAGGGACAATTCCTCTAGCAGAAGCCCTTAGCTTCTTGCCAGATTTGGAAGAGTTCCAGGAACTGTAATAAGCGTTGCATTCAATTGTTGGTGGCCATCCTTAAAATACCTCTTTATATCAACATTTCAGAGTGATGATTCAGCCTAAGTGCTATCATGCATACTTTGCAGATTTGAATTACAACTCTCTTCTTGGACTCACACATACCCCTTCAGATTAAGACGGGGGATGTTGAAAACCTAATCTTCTATGGGTAGGTGTGGAAGGTGAAGAGTCACAAAGGAGTCCAAGTGAACTTGGAAGATGAATCCAAGAGTCACACCATTGTATTATAAATGTACATCTATGTGTAATAAAGAAGCAACGAATGCCTATCTTTCCATGTGTGTGTTTAACAAAAGCTAATAAAATTTCTGACAAGTTTTATTTTTATCATAAAATGGAATTCTAAACATAAAAACTGTTTTGGCTCGCAGAAAGTTGAAGAATAGAAAAAAATGATATTTTTTTCTCAAAAAAGGGCAAAATGTGTAACCCAACTTCACATTTTCCCTAAATTGGAAGAAATGCCACATATTACTTTTCAAGGTGCTAATTTTTCAAAGAGTAATATTATAGGGAGAATAGGGATGAACATGGTACAACCTCTAACATGGAAAAATACGTAGAATATCCATGAACCACTTTCCGAATCCTATCTAGTCCATATATAATTATTCATCCTTGACACCATTATAGTCATACTTCAACTCCACTAGGCTCAGAATTCCTCGAATAGAGGGAAGGTAGGGTAGGAAATCTAAGAATATAAATTGATCATAGAGGTTGAATACAATTTTGTCATAGACGCTTCTGTTTCAAACTGTTTCATGCACGTTTTCAAAGAATTGGTATGCGTGCTCGATACAACAACTTTGGGCATACCCTAAAACTAGTATGGTCCATGAATCTACATTACATTCATGAAATCGTCAAAAAATCATCGGTTGCTTCTATGAGCCCATTCTTTGCGTATCCTATAATCATTGCATTCTTGGAGATAATTTTTCATTTAGCATTGTATTAAAAGGTTTTCATACATCCTCTACATTTATATTCTAAAACAATCATGCTATCATTACTTTTCGTGTAACCATGCCTTAGACACAATGAAATTTAAATTTTCAAATCTAGTTGAGTTGCCGTAAACACCCTTGAATACCTTGATCATCTATTGTGCAGAGATCCAAAAGATTCAAGCTCAAATCATTTGAAGGTGTAGAAACATGCTTAAGGAGTTCCTTTGATACATGGATATAGGATCTTGAAGAATGAAATCAACAAATCCTTCATTATAGTACTTCTTAGAGTAATGCTAACATTTATCATCACAAATGGCATTGTATGTTCACAAAAACCTAAAACCCAAAAGTGTAGCAAGGTATCATGATATTTTTAAGGCCATGACTTTCTTTCCTATAGATCTTGATGGAGGTATTGGAGCTATATTTGGCATTATTGTCATCATTCCAAAACGAGAAACAACATCAACTCATAAACAACTCCATATATATATATATAACCTCCATTTACATGTATGAAATCAACCTTCTAAATATTATTGAAAAATAAATAAAATTCTCCATGTTTTGTGCCATTTAATTGTATCCCTAACATTATAGATGTCTATGGAACTATATTTAATTGAGATATTTCATAAACTAGTTTAAGGACATAAATGGTAATTTTCAACTCTATACTTTTTCCTTGGTTCCATCACTCCATTTTTATCATGTGAAACTCAATGTTACAACTTGTGCTTTGATACCACTTGTAACACCCCTTAGCTACCTAAGTGGGCCAATGCTACTCACAATGCTACTAATACTAGAATAGCATAGAAACGAGTTATTTTACCATTAATGATGACCTCCTTTGATTTAGAGGGTATGATTTAGATGCTTAATCCTAAATGTATCTATCATCCGTTGAGGTATTTTATGAGACTTCTCCAACATTGTACAATGATGTGCAACCCCATTTTTGATCGGCTTATCACTATCACACAGAGCCTCATTTTACTGATCTAAAAAAAGAACATACAAATAATAGAAATTTTGAATATTTTATAGAGAATAACTTTCTATATAACAATTTCTCAATATATAAAAAAATATTACTCTTAATATATTGTAAAAAAGATTACTCTTAATATATTGTAAAACCAATGTTTTAAGTTATAAAAAAAAAACAATCATACTTTAATCAGTTCACGTAGTAAAGAATCTACAAGTTCACCGCCTAAACTGCGTTCATATCACTCAAAACCTTTTGCAGTAACACCTTAACAAGTGGTCCATACTCATCCACACTATTGCTTTTAAGAAAATCTCCAAACACTAGAAGCGCCTCATCTCTTCTTTGATCGCCTCCTTCATAGATTACCGCTACAATATTTAAACCAAATTGCACATGAGATGGCCACAGATATTTGAAACCAGCGAGGGAAAGTCTTAGGAGCCGGAAAATTATGCTTACTATATCTAAATCTTGCAGCTTCTGCTTCGAATATTCGGAGAAGAACTCTTGATCTTCACCCTCATAAGATGTAACTGTGAGTATGGAATTAATCAACTAGAGCCCTTGGTTTAGTGCTATGGTAATAAAATAAATATTCTTCTCTTTCAGCTCATCAAATTCATCACAGTAATGGGGGTTTTCATGGAGGTCTTTGAGGCGGTAAATGCAAAGATTTACCAGGTTGACGATAATGTGAACGTAATCAAGCTCTGAAATGCAAAGAGACTTATTTTTAAGCCACGCAGCATTGAGAATTTCCATTCTGTTAAGTCCCTATATCACTAGTATAGTCCCTTATTATTGTTAGTGTAACCCCCTTATTGTTATTATTGTACCCTTGTAACCCCCATTTTTTTATTATTGTGCCCTTAAATTATTATTGTTAGGTCGGCTAGGATTACATTGTGGCCCACTAGGATTACATTATGGCCCCATGGACTCCTATATATAGAAAGGGGGTTTTGTAAATTGTATCATCCAAGAATTGTTCATTCATGTAATGTATTGGAGGTTGCCCCCTCGAAGTGGCTTATTTCTAAGGCGTTGATATCTCATTTCTTCTATTTTTGGAGTTGGTTACACAACATTTGGTATCGGAGCTTTGGATTCTAGGGTTTCGCTGCTCCAAACAGGTCATCGTGGCATTTGCGCTATAACTTTTTTTCTACGAAGTTTCAGAAGCTGAAATTTTTAGGGTGCGAAGCCGAAATCCTGAGGAAGCTTTTCTAAAAATTTCAGAGCTTGGTTCGCAATATTTGAGGAGATATCATCTGTGGAAGTTAGGTATTGTTTCAGGCTCCTAAATAGGTCATCGTGGAATTTGTGCTATAAATTTTTTTGTGCGAAGGTTTAGAGTCTAAAATTCATATGGTGCGAATCTGAAATCCTAAGGAAATTCGTCAAAAAACTTCAGAGCTTGGTTCGCAATATTTTTGGAGATATGATCTGTGGAAGGTAGTGCTTTTTCAGGCTCCTGAATTTCATCGCAAAGAGGTGATCGTGGGAAAAGTTCAATAACTCTCTCTCTGGGCATCGGATTGGAGTGCCATAAAAAGTGGTCACAATTACACGGACTGTAGTTTCTTGGCTATCAATTTCAGATACAAAGGATGAAACAGTGACACGTGGCAGGTCATACAAGTTCGCACTACTGAACCAGTCCATCATTAGGTCATTGTGGGAGATTGGACACAACTTTGTCTTGGAGAATCCAAATCAGGTCAGACATGTGGCATTCGAAAGATAATTCAGAGGGATACATTGGTATCGAAATTTAGATATTGAAGTGCTACAATCACAGAAATAATCCATTTTCAATATCGAGCTCCTCAAAAGCAAGAAAAAGGTGTGTATTTTTTTTCCAAATTGCATAAGTCTTGTTTGAATAATCAAGTTAAATTGATCCCAAGGGCATATTGTAGAATAGATATCAGTATTGGATTCTAAAATGGCCCCTAAAAATAATTCAACACCCATTAAGCCTTTATAAGGCTCTACTATGACTCATGAAGATGAAGAATGGCAACATGACATATCAAAATTACAAGAGCAAATTTCGCTCTCTCAAAGAACAACAAAAAATGAAATGGAAGTTTTGAAGAAAGGCGTGGAAACTAAGATGGATGGTTTGAAGAAAGGCGTGGAAGCTAAGATGATTGGTTTGGAAGCTAAGATGGATGACATGAAAGACAACATGGAAAACATGAAGAATGATCTAAAAGCATACATGGAAGGCTTGATGACAAGTTTAAAACCAGAAATGATTCCTAATGGCGAAAATATAGTAGAAGAACCTCATGATGAGAACAAAATAAATGTTAATCGTGATTTCATAAACTCTAATGTTGGCGAGAAGAACCACCATATTCCAAAAATGGATATGAGGAAGTTTGATGGAAAGGATCCTGTAACATGGATACTACGGATGGAGCAATATTTTGATCTCCATAATGTGCAAAACACACAAAAGGTACGCATTGCAACTTTACATTTAGAACAAAATACATTTATATGGTATCGATGGCTTTGCTCCCGTAAAAAAATTGTCACTTGGTCAATTTTTACGGAGGAAATGATAGCACATTATTAGGATACAAAGAGCAACACCTTCTTTAGCCAATTGATAAATCTCAAACAAAAGGGTTTAGTGGGGCAGCACATTGAGGACTTCCAAAAATTGAATATAAGGGTAACTGATATTCCAGAGGAACACATGATTGATCTCTTCATAGGCACTTTAAAGGATAACATCCAACATGAAGTTTGCGTTTCCGGAACCCGATTCATTGGAGAAGGCATTCGAGGTTGGCAAGAAAAGTTGAATGTAAAGTTATGGCGACAAGGAAGCCTACCACCCAATTCTATAAAGAAGGAAGTGTTGCTACATCTAGATTTCCACAACCTACAAGGTTGACACCACAACAATTGGAAGAAAAAAGAGCAAAAGGGCTTTGCTATAGTTGTGATGGAAAATACACCAAAGGTCATAAGTGTGCTGAAAAGAAATTATTTTACATAGATTGTGAAGAAGAAGAAGAAAATGAACAAGAAGAGGATACACACCAGGACCCAGCCATAGAAGAGGAAGAAATGAATCCGACTATATCATGTAATGCACTGGCAGGAATTACCACTCCTCAAACTCTCAAGATAGCAGGACAGATCAAGAAGAAAAAGGTAATAGTGTTGATTGATTCAGGTAGCACCCATAATTTTATTCATTGTAAGGTAGCCGAGGAATTAAATTGTTTCCTATACCCAGCACCAGAATGTCAAGTGATGGTTGCAAATGGAGGAACTATAAATTGCTCTGGAAAATGCCATAATATTAAGCTAACCATGTGGGAATATGTATTGACTAGTCCAATGCTTTCCATTCCTATGGGAGGTGCTGATGTTGTACTAGGAGTACAATGGTTACAATCTTTGAGGACGATAGCTTTTAATTTTCAAGAACCTTTGTTGAAATTTTTTTCAGAAGGAAAGGAAGTCGAATTACGGGGTATTGCAGGGAAGCCAGGAAGGATAATAAGCTCTAATGTCATGACAAAGCTTCTAAAGAAAGAGCAGCGAGGCGTAATTGCACAATTATGCTCACTAGAAGTTCCAACATCAAAATCATCTATTTCTGCAGATCTCCAACAAGTCTTGGACTATCATTCCAAGGTGTTTGAAACTCCCAAAGGACTCCCACCTATTCGTGATCATGATCATGCTATTCATTTGATTCCAGGAAGTGTTCCTCCAAACATCGGGCCTTATAGATATCCTTACTTCCAAAAGAGCGAAATTGAACGTATGATTGCAGAAATGTTAGAGGCGGGTATAATTCAACTTAGTCAAAGTTCTTTCTCTGCTCCTGTAGTATTGGTGCACAAGAAGGATGGATCATGGCACATGTGTCCAGATTATAGGGAGCTCAATAAGCTCACCATTAAAGACAAATGTCCCATTCCTGTGAATGATGAGTTATTGAATGAATTACATGGAGCAATTTATTTACCAAGTTGGATCTTCGTTCAGGATATCATCAAATTAGAATGAAGATTGAAGATATTCCGAAAACAACATTTCGAACTCATGAGGGTCATTATGAATTTTGGTCATGCCTTTTGGCCTTACCAATGCACCTTCTACATTTCAAGGGTTGATGAATTCCATTTTCAAACCCTTCCTTAGAAAATTTGTGCTAGTATTTTTTGATGATATGCTAATCTATAGCAGGTCTTGGAAGGATCATGTTGAACATGTTGACAGGGTGCTCAAACTATTGCAGGAGAAACAATTATATGCAAAAACATCCAAATGCTTCTTTGGAGTAAAAGAGGTGGAATATCTGGGTCATATTGTATCTCACGAGGTGTTAAAGTAGACCCTAACAAAATTAAAGCCATTAAAGAATGGAAAGTCCCCACAACCATAAAGCAGTTGCGAGGATTTCTCAGGTTAACAGGGTATTATCGCAAGTTTGTTAAGAATTATGGGAGAATAACAGCACCTCTAACAACATTATTGAAGAAAGATGCATTTTCATGGACTTCTGAAGCAACTAAGGCCTTTGAACATCTTAAAGAGGCAATGTGCCTAGCACCGGTCTTAGCTACGCCAGACTTCACAAAAACCTTTATTGTGGAATGTGATGCCTCGAGAAATGGAATTGGTGCAGTTTTAATGCAGGAAGGAAGACCCATTGCTTTTGAAAGTCGTCCAATCAAAGGAAAGTATTTACAGAAACCTATTTATGAGAAGGAAATGTTAGCAATACCGCATGCACTAAAGAAATGGTGAACTTACCTAATGGGAAGACACTTCAAGGTAAAAACTGATCATGATAGTCTTAAACACTTTTTGGAACAAAGACTATCGTTAGAAGAGCAGCAAAAATGGGTCACAAAGATGTTGGGTTATGACTTTGAAATAATCTACAAAAAAAGAAAGCTTAATGTTGTTGCAGATGCACTCTCAAGAAAAGGATGAAGAGGTGGAAGCATTGCTTTGTGCCATTTCTATTATCCAAACAGATTGGATAACTGAAGCAAGAGATGAATGGAATAAGGAAAAAGATGTATGGACACTCATCCAAAATTTTCAGCAAGATCCTAGTACATCTGATACATTTAGTTGGAAAAATGATTCCTTATGGTACAAAGATCACTTATATCTTTGTAAGAATTCCCATATAAAACAAAAGATTCTTCTGGAATTGCACACTTTTCCTTTAGGAGGACACTCAGGATTTTTAAAAACTTACCACAGGGTGAACAAAGAATTTTTTTGGGATGGCCTTAAATCTGATATTCAAAAGTTTGTGGCGGAATGTTTGGTTTGCCAGCAGAATAAAGTGGAAACAATTAAGACCCCGGGAATTCTACAACCTTTATCCATTCCAAGTCAACGTTAGGAGGAGATTTCAATGGATTTTATCACAGGTTTACCTAAGTCCGAAGGAAAGAGTGTCATCATGGTGGTAGTTGATAGACTTACCAAGTATGCACATTTTTGTGCATTATCTCATCCATTTAAAGCAAGTACGGTTGCTACTACATTTATGGACAGAATTCAAAAGCTACATGGAAGCCCAAGGGTTATTGTGAGCGACAGAGATCCCATTTTTACTGGAAATTTTTGGATGGATTTATTTTCTTGTTTGGGTACTCAATTAGCTCATAGCTCATCTTATCATCCTCAATCTGATGGTCAAACTGAGATCGTAAATAAATTTTTGGAAGGATATATTCGTTGTTTTGTATCTGATAAACAAACACAATGGGTCAAGTGGTTACCTCTTGCTGAATGGTGGTATAACACTTCCTTCCATACGACAGCAAAAATGACCCCATTTATGGCACTTTATGGATATCATCCACCATCCATCACATCATCTTTAAGGGAAAATTTGAAGGTTCAAGCAGTGGAAGATCACATCGAGGATCAGCAAGAAGTTCTCCAACTCTTAAAGGATAACCTGAATTTGGCACAAAATCGAATGAAACAACAGGCAGATCAACATTGCAGTGAGAGAATTTTTGATGTAGGAGATTGGGTATTTTTACGGCTACAACCATACAAACAAATGTCCCTCAAGCAAGCTAAGAAGGATAATAAATTATCAGCAAAGTACTATGTGTTGAGCCTCAAAATTGTGCTTCCTTTCATCTTACTTTACCTCATTTTCCTTTGTCCATTGATATCCTAGACCCAATTGATCAATGAATTTAGTTAAAATTACTTTTAGAATGATTTACATGACTGACTTGCTAAGTTTTGTGATTTTTGCCACTGTAATGCATTTTGACCGGAACTAGTTGCAGAATGCAGACATTCCGTAGCTAATTGGCAATTCTGCAGCTGTCTTCACGTTTGTTTATGTTCCAGGTGGCCTCTCAATAAAAACCACATATGGGCATAATCCACGTCATGTCTACATTGTTCGTTGCTCACCATGAAGGAAGAAACGAATTCTGGATATGGTTTTGATACGTGGGAACACATTTAAGAAGGCAGACTTTTATTAGGACTGTCTCAGTCCAGATGTCCTTTTCCTTTTTACGTTGCCACTTCAAGAGTCCTAATGTGATTTCGATAAGGAAAGACAATGACCCTGGAATTGTTGCAAGTCTTGTTATGTATATTTGTTATATAAACACTTGGGAAACCGAGAGCTAGGCTAGATTTTGTTCTAGATTTTGCTCAAGATTCTGTGCTACATTTCTGAAGACGCATATTGCTCTGTTCAAGTTATTCCTCTTTTAATGAAGCAGACAGTGTTGTTTTGAAAGTGTTAATTTGATTTGGGGTTAGATTCCGTCAAGTGGTAGAGGGCCCCTGCCTCTTGCACGGATTTATTTGCGTAATTTAGATAAGTATCCTAGCTTCCTTTACGTTTTTTTTTTAAGTTGAATTCGTAGTTGTTTTCATTAGTTACTATAGTTATAACTCGTTCTAAAAACTCTTCCAAAAGAAGAAGCTCTTCCAAAAGATTATGAAAATTAATGGGAAATGGCTATAGTATTGTAGGATTTAATTGTAGTCTCTTTTGTTCACCATCACAGTTATACTTATGCTAAATACTCTTCCAAGAAATCTTTATAATGTTTTAAGCATGATTGTGATCCTGAACGCTTCATTTGTGTGTTTGCACTAAGTACCATAGCTTTCCTTGCTCTTAAACGCTTGTCCAAAATATCATAATGATGAGTGGGAGATAGCCATGATATCTTAGTTTTTAATTGCTTTCAGTCTTTATGTTTGCATAGCATAGTTAGGATACTCCGGAGTTTAATTGCACTTAACTCATGTCCAGTTGTTTTAAGTTTGATAATGACTTGTAGTTTAACATTGTTTTAGACTAGTGACATCTTAAGTACAATTTTAGCTTCACTCATTGCATTGGCACTCCACATTCAGTTGTCATTCACTGCATATTAGATTACTTCAGTTTTTAAACTTAACAAAACATCCTTCATTATTCACAAACCTCTTCTTGTTCTAAAATCCATAATTGATTCATAACCATATGAACAGAAGACAATATCATTTTAAGGCCTGAAGTACTTCTACAACTTCCTAATCATCTTACAAACAAACATTTCCTCAAAAGACTATTTTAAAGATTTCTAACCTTTGAGTGAAGTGTAGTGTTATCAAACTAAGTGGAAGAATAGAGTTAGGAACTAGCCTTAGAGTAAAAGACCTTATGATGGTATCAATATTTTACTCCAATTATGCTTCAACAAATATCTAATCAAGGACAAAATGTTGCATCATTATAAGTTAGTTGTTTAACTGTTTAGATAGGAGGATTTGCATACTTAATTAATCATGTCTCAAGCTCTCTCTCAAAACACCTTTGATGAAAGCATTTGAAAAGTTGAGTTTATGTTTTGAATCATTTGTTTAAAAGTCATTATCAAGCTTTGTTTCTGCTTAGTCATAGTTTATATTTGATTATGTTTCAGTATTGCATTTGCATTTGTCATTTGTCATCAACCAATTAGGCTTCACTCTGTTTTTAATCATTAGCTCCTTTCCATTAGCTTTCTAGTCATTTTCGTTGTGAACATAAAACTACCAAAAGACCAAAAACATCATAAATCATCACAAAAGACCAAAAACATCATAAAACACTACACACAACGCATTAAGAAACAAACACCTAGGTACATACGGTACACTTCACTTCAGCAGTTTACCAACCCTGGTTGACAATTAAATGAGCTCAATTTAGGAGACTAGATTGAGACCAAACATTTTGGCGCCGTTGCCGGGGAAGTGAAAACTAGGTAACCTTTGTTTCTTAGCATCCAAAAATAATTTTATGCGTAGGGAGAGAGATTCAAGGGGAATATTTATAAGCAGCATAGGTAGAAGTTTGATTTCTAGAACACCACTTGTTTCATCTAGATCCAGAGCTAGTACACCTTCAACTCAAACCCATCTTCCATCCTTTACTGATCCTGGACTTCTAGAAGACCTGAAATCAGATATCCCATTAGATAAACCTTCCACTTCATCCACTGAACTTGCCATAGAAAAAAATATAAAGACTCCTGGTAGGGACATAAATCTTTCCACTTCCACAGGAGAGTCAACCATGGCAGAAGGAGGAGGAGGAGGAGTTTTTAATGGAGAACACACACTATTTGGAGGTAGAGGTAGAGGTAGAGGAGAAGGAGGTAGAGGAGAAGGAGGTAGAGGTGCAGATGGAGGAAGAGGTAGAATAGGAAGCTCTTTTGGGTTCCCTATAATTGATGAAGAAACAAATACAACCATGAAAAATATTTCACCCTCTGTCCTTCCAAACTTCTATGGACTTAAAACTGAAGATCCTAAAACCTTCTTATTCGAATTTGAAGTGCTTTGTAAAACTTATGACTACTTACAAGATGCTCAAAAATTGAAATTATTTCCTTCAACTTTGAAGGGAGCAGCATTGAAGTGGTTTATGAGTCTGATCAGTAGTTCTATTAGAACATGGGAATACATGAAACAAGAATTTCTAGAGAGATATTTGGATTATTGTATGCCAGTTAATCATAAGGAAGAAGTGTTCAAGATGTTACAAAAAGAAGATGAAAATTTGGAAGATTTGTTGGAGAGATTTAATTACAATATCAAAAGAGCAAAAATGGAAAACCTAGATCAAGACACCTTAAAAGCTCTTTTGTTGAAAAAAATTAGGGATGAATGGTTGGATATCCTTAACATGATTGGAAAAGGGGATATATCACAACTCACATTACCTGAAATATCTGAGTTATGTATCAACCTTTCAAGAGGGAAATCTAAAACTGTCAAAGGTCAAAGAGATCCTTCTCTTGCAAGGGAAAGTAAGTCTGCTTCTGGGACAGTAAGTAGATCAGAAATAGGTCACATGCTTGATGATTTAAATCTGACATATTAGGGAGTCTTAGTGAACAAATAGACACCCTCAAGATACAAAACAAGTAAAAGGCTGAATCTGATGCCTTGGAAATCTTTTGTCCCAAATGTAGAAAGAAACATGCCTTGAGAGAGTGTTCTTTGGATGTAAAAGTTGTAGAAACCTGTGTCATTTGTTCTGAAAAACATGAGACCAAGAATTTTCCTTCTCTTCCGGGTCTCAAAGTTGTCTTTCAGGAGGAAACTCCTACAGATTCCACGGAGTCTCTCAATTTTGTATGTAGAAGGCCTTGGCAGGGACCTCAAACACAAGGATTCCATGATCAAATGTATAATCCAACCTGACCTTGAAATTCTTAGCGACTCCCTTGGCCCAATTTCAAAATCAATCTCGATCCTGGGCTTCAAGGAACACAAAGTCCCTATGGAAGATACTCTCCATACTATCGGTATCCACCATCCTATCCACCATACCCACATTTTTATCCTCAAAATCCTCAACAAAACTTTCCTCAAAATCTTCAACAAAATTTTCAACAAAATCCTCAACAACATCATCAGAACCAACCACATCAAAATCAACCACTTTCATTACCATTCCCTCAAAAATCAAATCAATTGCTTGCTCAACCCATACCAAACCCCAATAATAAGAATCCTCAGAATACATACATGATAGAAGGCCAACAGTTTCCAACTTATTTAATTACTCCTCTAGACCTTAGTGATGTTCAACTTAGGTCTGGAAGGATACTTGAAAAGAGGAAACCTTATGTGATCATACAAGAACAAGATAATTCTGAGGAAGACTCCCTACGGGTGAAACAATATTCTGGAGTAAAGCCAGGTAACCTGACCTCAAAATCCAACTTATTTAATTACTCCTCTAGACCTTAGTGATGTTCAACTTAGGTCTGGAAGGATACTTGAGAAGAGGAAACCTTCTGTGATCATACAAGAACAAGTTACCTATTTCATCGGTAACATTGTTGTGAATAAAAGTCTTGAGGAAGACACATCCTTTCAAGACCCAAACACTGAAAAACTAAAACAAAAAGATCCAATAAATCCAACTCTTGTATTAGAGCAACCATCTACATCTACTTCTATACCTCCCTTTCCGGAAAGATTACAAATTGATAGAGGTGTAGAAAAACAAATCATGGTGCCTAATAATGATTTCTTAGATGAGCTGAGAAATGTTTGCATTAAAATTCCATTATTACAAGCCATCAAAGAAATCCCAATTTTAGCCAAAACAATAAAGGAGTTGAGTATGAAGACAACAAGAAAAAGAATAAGAGAAACAAAGAAAATTCAACTGGTTGGACAAATAGCAGACATTATGATGGGCAAGATTGCTATTCCAAAGTATCTTGACCCCGGAAATCCAGTTGTCAAAATTCACATCAATGGAATTGAAATTCAAAACACACTCATTGACTTAGGAGCAGCAATAAATATCATGAGTAGACAAATCATGGACAAGCTGAAACTTCCTAATCTTCTCTTTACACCCACACTATTACAATTAGCAGATAGATCTGTGATCAGACCAGATGGGGTAATAGAAGACATTCCAGTGTCCCTAGATTCTTGGGAATACCCTGTGGATTTCATGATCCTAACTCCTAAGAATAATCTAGGAGGCCATCTTGTTATATTAGGAAGACCTTGGTTGGCTACAGCTGATGCTTTTATTAGTTGTAGGTCCGGTGATATGTATATTTCTGATGGTAGTTCAACAAAGAAATTCACTTTATATCCTCCAGCTAGGACAATTACAGATATAGATGACACTCAATGGATAGAGGATGAAGAATATTATAAACTGACTCTCTTACAATTTTAGAAATTGAGGGAAGGACCAAATTCTCAATACTTTTTAGAAAACTTTGAATCTTCTCCAGAACAGAAACATGAATCATTTCAGGAGGGATCCAATATTGAATTTCTGTCATCTAGGCAGATGTCTCTTCATTCTATGGACAAATTTGGCAGCTCTACAAGTGAAATTTTTCCAGGCAAAACTTTGAATATAAACAAGAACCTAGAAAAATATCAACAAGAAGAGTTAATCAAAGTATTACAAAGACATTCTTCTGCATATGCATGGGAATACACTGACATGAAAGGGATAAGTCCCAAGACTTGTACTCATCATATCTATATAGAGGCAAATTGTAAACCAATCAGACAGCCTCAAAGACGGATGAATCCAAATCTTAGGGAAATTGTTAAAGAAGAATTGCAAAAATTGTTAAATGTTAATTTTATCTATCCTATTTCTTATAGTCAAGGTTTCTCCTTAAGTAAATGTGCCAAAGAAAAATGGAAAATGGAGGGTGTGTTGACTACCAAGAACTAAATAAAGCTACTCTTAAAGACCATTTTCCCTTACCTTTCATAGATCAAGTATTAGACATACAATGGCAAAAAGTACTTCTCATTCCTCGATGGGTTTAGTGTTTACAATCAACCCAAGTAGCACTTGAAGACCAAGACAAAACCACATTCACTTGTCCTTGGGGTACCTATGCCTACCGAGTATTGCCATTTGGATTATGTAATGCACCTCCAACATTCCAAAGGGCAGTATTAGGAATTTTTTTCGGATCTAATACATGACTGTGTAGAGGTGTACCTGGATGATTTCACAGTTTATGGGAATACATTTGAAGAGGCTTTAGAAAACTTGGAAAAAGTCTTAAAAAGATGTCAAGAAGCAAACCTTTCACTTGGTCATGGAAAATGCTTTATGATGTTTACTGAAGGTATTGTTTTAGGACACCATATTTCAGGAGATGGGATTAAGGTTGATAGATCAAAAGTTGAAGCCATCTCCAAGTTACCTATTCCAAATTGTCAAAGAGATGTTAGAAGTTTTCTAGGATTTACTGGTTACTATAGAAGATTTATAGAAAACTTCACTAAAATAGCATCTCCACTCTTTAAATTGCTTACAAAAGACTGTGAATTTAAATGGGATCCTGATTGTCAATCAGCCTTTGAAACTTTGAAAACAAGAATATCTGAAGCACCTATCTTGAGAGGACCAAATTGGAAACTTCCTTTCCATATTTCTACAGATGCTTCAGATACAGCTCTGGGAGTTGTGTTGGGTCAAAAGGATTTAGTCCCTTATGCCATTTACTATACCAGTAAAAATTTGACTCCCACAAAGTTGAACTATACTGTAACTGAAAAAGAGTTTTTAGCCGTTGTTCATGCAATTAATAAGTTTAGACATTATATAACAGGCTATGAAACTTTTATTCATACTGATCATTCTACAATTAGATATCTAATGAACAAACCTGTTACTAATGGCAGAGTGACAAGATGGCTCTTACTTTTACAGGAATTCAATATGACTGTGTTGGATAGACCAGGAAAACAAAATACGTAGCCGATTTCTATCTAGACTCAAAAAATATCAAAGATGACACCTGCGCTGAAGATCAATTTCCCGATGAATATCTTTTTGCAATTTCTACTCAAACTCCATGGTTTGCTGATATTGCTAATTATTTAGTTTCAGGAAAATTTCCTTCAATTATGAATGCAAGGGATAAAAGAAAAATCATTTGTGATAGTGAAAAATATTCATGGGTTGCTAATGATTTGTACAAGACAGGTCTAGATTTGATCATTAGAAGGTGTGTTCGTGAAGATGAGATGCCTGAGATTCTCAAGGCATGTCATGATGAACCTTGTGGCGGACACTTTGCAGATAAGAGGACAGCCTATAAGATCCTTAATTTAGGATATTATTGGTCATCCTTGTTTAAAGATGCTAAAGAGTATGTCAAAAGGTGTGACAGTTGCCAAAGGGTAGGGAAACCTTCTCCTTCAGGTGAGATGCCATTACAACCTCAGGCACATATTGAACCTTTTGAAAAATGGGCTTTGGATTTTGTAGGACCTATTAGTCCTCCATCAAGACAAAAGAAATATATATTAGTTTGCACCGATTATGTTACTAAGTGGGTAGAAGCTAAACCATTACTTGTTGCTAATGAATCATCTGTAGTTACTTTTCTTTTTGAGGATATTTTTACTCGTTTTGGTTTCCCAAGGGAAATTGTTACAGATCAAGGAGCTCAATTTACATCAAGGCTAGTGGAGAAAATGATGGAGAAGTACAAAATCAGACATAGAAAATCTACTCCTTATCATCCACAAGCAAATGGTCAAGTGGAATATACTAATAAGGTCATTGAAGGAATCCTAACAAAGACTGTTCATTTACATAGAAGAGATTGGGTAGATAGGCTTCCTGAGCCCTTGTGGGTCTATAGAACTACATGGAGAAACACAACAGGCCATACTCCTTATGAACTTGTTTATGGAAAGCAAGTTTTGTTTCCCATAAAGTTCCAGATTCAAACTTTCAAGATGGCAGTTCAGTTAGGACTTGATTTAACGGAGGCACAAAAGCATAGACTGGAGCAAATCAATGAATTGGATGAGATCAGACAAGATGCAGTTCAGAAAACAAGTCTAGTCCAACAGCAAAGGGCTAGATGGCATGAAAAGTACATCAAAGAGAAGAAATTCAAAGAGGGTGACTGGGCTCTCTTGTTTGATTCAAAATTCAAGGATTTTCAAGGAAAATTTCAGACACATTGGCTTGGGCCATATGAAATTGTTGAAATTTTTGATAATGGGGCAGTAAAAATCAGAACTATAGATGAAGAAGAGGTCACTTTTCTTGTGAATGGTCATAGATTGAAGCTGTATCACAAACGACTCTCAAGAGAAGAATTTGTCAAGAAGTTCCAAGAATGCAGTGATGTGAAGTTAATGAAGAAGAATTTTTCTTCTTCATCAACTTGATTAAATTTTCTGAAGTATTTCTCTTTTGAAAAAAAAATAAGAAAAAAAAGAAAAAAAAGAAAAAAAGAAAAATAAAAAAATAAAGGTATAAACATGAAAAACCAATCATAGATTGGCATGTTTATACAAAAAAGATAGGGTGAAAATCAGAGTCTCTCTGACACTCTAACTTTTCCCATTTTGTTTTTGCAAGCAGTTGTTACAAAATCATAAGTTCAGATCCATAGTGCTTATGATCCATCTCATTTCATTTCACTTCATTCACTTATCCATCCATATTCCATTTCATTCATTCATTCATACTCTACTTCATTCCATATTTCATTCATCTCATTCCATACTCCATCCATCTCATTTTCATGTCAAAATTTAAAGTTTGATGTCTTGCTGTAAATGAATAAAACATGTCATGGATTGCATGGCAGTTCTTATGTTCTTCCACTCCATTTCATAAACTGAATCCATTTCATTTCATCATCCACTTCATACATATCATAACACATCATCCATCTTAATTCATATCATATAACATTTCACCTATATTCCAAAAACACTCCATTCCATGATTAAAATACTCTACAGGTACATTCTGCAGCTCAACAGACATTCTGCAGCTAATCAGCCATTCTGCAGCCAGACAGTCATTCTGCAGCTACAAATCCTGAAGGCACGAACCAGCAGACATTAGAATTGCAACAAAATGATCCAGAATATCCATGAATAAGAAACATCAAGAAGAATTATGAAGACTCTTCCAAAGGTGAACAAAGAAGACAAAGACTACAAAAATCAAATGAAAAGTAGAGGTAACAAGTTTAGATTATAATGGCATTTCATAAAGTTTAGCATAGTTTTAGTTATGAATTGTTCGAAAAGGTTGTTTTAATTATTTTTATTGATCATGACCAATAAACCCTCCAAAAAATTTGGATTAAATCTCTCATTTCAAATTCCATACCCGACAGTATTTAAGCAGTTCAAATGGTCGAAGTGTTTGAATTCTTCACGTCACCCAACAAAATCATTCAATGACGATTTTATTTTCCGTTGTAAAAATCTCTGCCATCTTTTCAATCATTAATTCGTTTCCTCCACCTCACTCCATTACCTCATTTCGTAACTACCTCCATCACTTCATTCTGTAGCTGGCACTTCATTCCGCAAACAGAGATATCCTTACCACCGAGAGTAGAGCAAAAGAGTATATCAGTTTGAATATCAAGCACTATCACCGTGGGCAGAGATTAAGCATTATCACTGTAAACGCAGAGGTATAGCAGTGAAGAGTTTGAAGCCATTTGTTACCAAGAGACAAAGGTATAGCAGCGTGAAGAGTTTGAAGCTATTTGTTACCAAGAGACAGAGGTATAGCAGCGTGAGAATTTGAAGCCATTTACCACCGAGAGAAAAAGGTATAGCAGTGTGGGAATTTGAAGCCATTTGTCACTGTCAACTAGAGGCATATCAATGCAAAGTTTCGTTGTCAACCAGAGGCATATCAGCTCGAAGTTTGAAGCTGTTTTCATTGTCAACCAGAGGTATATTAGTCCGAAGTTTGAAGCTGTTGTCACTATCAATCAGAGGTATATCATTCCGAAGTTTTAAGCCATTGTCATTAAGAACTTGAAGCCATTTCAATTCAAAGGTGAAAGTTATTGTTTCAGAGGGTAGAAAAAAAGTATTAATCTGAACATTGAAGAAGCAATTATGGGTTTCATTGTAAGAACTGAACCAGTGGGTACAAAATACCTAGAAGGCTACCCTCAATGTAAAGAAATTTTGCAACAGATAGGATGGCTACAATTTTTGGAGAAATTTAATGGCTTCCACAAAGAAGTCACTAAAACATTTGCAAGATCATTTCAAGGAGCTGAAGTTGAAGTGGGGGATGTTAAATTCACAGTCAATGAAGTTTTCATTGCAGAAGCTACGGGATTTCTTAGAAATGGAGAGAGATGGTTCAAAAACAGAGAATTCCATCATGAATCGTGGAAGCAAATTCTAAAATCACCAGGTATGGATGTCACTGTGTTTAAGAAAGGAATTCCAAGTTCTGCATTGAAAAATAAATGGAGAAACATACTACTTATTCTGCAAAAATTCATTACATGTGAGGGTAGATATGACACATTTTATGTTTATCACATTAGACTGATAATGCATTTTCTGGGGGAAGACTTAAACCTACCCTACTTCTTGCTTCAAAGTTTGAAAAAGATGGCTTCCTGTGTTCAAAGAAGGGTTCAATTTTTAGAGACAACTCTATATCATCATGGCTTGGTGAAAATTTTAATTGAACACCATTTAGCCAAAGCAAATGATACATGGGACAATTTCTTGATACAGAGAGAGGAGAGGGATCTTCTCAGCCAAGAAGAAGCCATAGACTAAAGGGGAAACTAAGGAAAACTCAAATCAAACAAACAGGGGTGATTAATATAGAGGATGAGGAAACATCTATTGAAGAAGATGTTGGAGAGGATTTTAATGAAGGAACCCCTAAAATTGACCCTGCTCAGCAAGAAGTTTATGATTATGTTGAAACTTTGGAAAGGAAAGCTTCAGAGAGCAGAGAGAGAACCCCTAGTCCTCCACTGTCCGAAATAGATGTGTTAAGAAGGGATAGGTACGAGCTGGAGATACTTAATAGACACATCAAAAATGAGAATTAAATTTTGAAGGAACAAGTCAAGCTCAAAACCGATATGAACTCAACCTTATCCCTACATATAGACAAAGTGGAAAAGGCTAATGACAAGTTGAATAAGAGGAACAAGAAGCTAATCAGGGCACTTACCAACCTAAGGTTCAAACTTGTCATCAGAAAACCCAGAAGATCTGTAGCTTCCAGGCAAAGGAGAAGGAGAGGATTATATGTTCTTGCAGAAGCCTCTGAGTTTATAGGATAATTTGCATGAGGACATGCAAGAAGACAGTAGTGGGGGTATGTTGAGCCTCAAAATTGTGCTTCCTTTCATCTTACTTTACCTCATTTTCCTTTTTCCATTGATATCCTAGACCCAATTGATCAATGAATTTAGTTAAAATTACTTTTAGAATGATTTACATGACTGACTTGCTAAGTTTTGTGATTTTTTCCATTGTAATGCATTTTGACTGGAACTAGCTGCAGAATGCAGACATTCCGTAGCTAACCGGCAATTCTGCAGCTGTCTTCACGTTTGGGTATGTTCCAGGTGGCATCTCAAGAAAAACCGCATATGGGCATAATCCACGTCATGTCTACATTGTTCGTTGCTCACCATGAAGGAAGAAACGAATTCTGGATATGGTTTTGATACGTGGGAACACATTTAAGAAGGCAGACTTCTATTAGGACTGTCTCAGTCTAGATGTCCTTTTCCTTTTTACGTTGCCACTTCAAGAGTCCTAATGTGATTTCGATAAGGAAAGACAATGACCCTGGAATTTTTGCAAGTCTTGTTATGTACATTTGTTATATAAACACTTGGGAAACCGAGAGCTAGGTTAGATTTTGTTCTAGATTTTGCTTAAGATTCTGTGCTACATTTCTGAAGACGCAGATTGCTCTATTCAAGTTATTCCTCTTTTAATGAAGCAGACAGTGTTGTTTTGAAAGCGTTAATTTGATTTGGGGTTAGATTTCGTCAAGTGGTAGAGGGCCCCTGCCTCTTGCATGGATTTATTTGCGTAATTTAGATAAGTATCCTAGCTGCCTTTACGTTTTTTTTTTAAGTTGAATTCGTAGTTGTTTTCATTAGTTACTATAGTTATAACTCGTTCTAAAAACTCTTCCAAAAGAAGAAGCTCTTCCAAAATATTATGAAAATGAATGGGAAATGGCTATAGTATTGTAGGATTTAATTGTAGTCTCTTTTGTTCACCATCACAGTTATACTTATGCTAAATACTCTTCCACAAGAAGAAACTCTTCCAAGAAATCTTTATAATGTTTTAAGCATGATTGTGATCCTGAACGCTTCATTTGTGTGTTTGCACTAAGTACCATAGCTGTCCTTGCTCTTAAACGCTTGTCCAAAATATCATAATGATGAGTGGGAGATAGCCATGATATCTTACTTTTTAATTGCTTTCAGTGTTTATGTTTGCATAGCATAGTTAGGATACTCTGGAGTTTAATTGCACTTAACTCATGTTCAGTTGTTTTAAGTTTGATAATGACTTGTAGTTTAACACTGTTTTAGACTAGTGACATCTTAAGTACAATTTTAGCTTCACTCATTGCATTGGCACTCCACATTCAGTTGTCATTCACTGCATATTAGATTACTTCAGTTGTTAAACTTAACAAAACAACCTTCATTATTCACAAACCTCTTCTTGTTCTAAAATCCATAATTGATTCATAACCATATGAACATAAGACAATATCATTTTAAGGCCTGAAGTACTTCTGCAACTTCCTGATCATCTTACAAACAAAAATTTCCTCAAAAGACTATTTTAAAGATTTCTAACCTTTGAGTGAAGTGTAGTGTTATCAAACTAAGTGGCAGAATAGAGTTAGGAACTAGCCTTAGAGTAAAAGACCTTATGATGGTATCAATATTTTACTCCAATTATGCTTCAAAAAATCTCTAATCAAGGACAAAATGTTGCATCATTATAAGTTAGTTGTTTAACTATTTAGATAGGAGGATTTGCATACTTAATTAATCATGTCACAAGCTCTCTCTCAAAACACCTTTGATGAAAGCATTTGACAAGCTGAGTTTATGTTTTGAATCATTTGTTTAAAAGTCATTATCAAGCTTTGTTTCTGCTTAGTCATAGTTTAGATTTGATTCTGTTTCAGTATTGCATTTGCATTTGTAATTTGTCATCAACCAATTAGGCTTCACTCTGTTTTTAATCATTAGCTCTTTTCCATTAGCTTTCTAGTCATTTTGCTTGTGAACATAAAACTACCAAAAGACCAAAAACATCATAAATCATCACAAAAGACCAAAAACATCATAAAACACTACACACAACGCATTAAGAAACAAACACCTAGGTACATAGAGTACACTTCACTTCAGCAGTTTACCAACCCTGGTTGATAATTAAATGAGCTCAATTTAGGAGACTAGATTGAGACCAAACACTATGGTCCTTACAAGGTGTTGCAAAAGATTGGTTCTATGGCATACAAATTGGAGCTTCCTGCTTCTTCGCGAGTACATCCAGTTTTCCATGTTTCATGCTTAAAAAAGGTTATAGGTGAAAATATTCGAGTTCAAACAATATTTCTAGAACTTGATGAGGAAGGAAAAATCATATTGGAACCTGAAGCGGTCATGGAAACAAGAACTCGACAGCTACGGAATTGATCAATTTCAGAGTATCTCATCAAGTGGAAGAACTTACCCACTGAAGATTCTACATGGGAGGATGAGAATTTTATACAGAAGCACCCGGAGCTACTCAAGCATTGAGGACAACACTTTTTTGAAGGAGAGGGGCATGTTAGGTCCCTATATCACTAGTATAGTCCCTTATTATTGTTAGTGTAACCCCCTTATTGTTATTATTGTACCCTTGTAACCCCCATTTTTTTTATTATTGTGCCCTTAAATTATTATTGTTGGGTCGGCTAGGATTACATTGTGGCCCACTAGGATTACATTATGGCCCCATGGACTCCTATTTATAGAAAGGAGGTTTTGTAAATTGTATCATCCAAGAATTGTGCATTTATGTAATGTATTGGAGATTGCCCCCTCGAAGTGGCTTATTTCTAAGGCGTTGATATCTCTTTTATTCTATTTTTGAAGCTGGTTACACAACACATTCCGTTGTACAAGTCTTCATTACATATTTCACTAACATTCACATTCTCGCGCCCTCCTTACACATAGAGAACGATTTGGACGGTACAGGAGCAGAAAAGCTTGTACCATGACAAATTAACAAAAGGAGACAGCAGAGAATTGCAGAGAGCACAACTGCACAAGATCTATATTTATTGAAAAGAGAAATGTATATTTATACAAGTCAGAAACAGTTATGCATAAACTGAATCTGGAAACTGATTGCTAACTAATCTAGAACTACTTCTAAACTAACCGAATGATTAATTCTTTAACACCCCCTCTTAATCTTGAGGGTTACATTATTTTATTCCTAACTTTGGACATTGAAATTCATTCTATATTTCCAAAGTCAGAGAGAAGTCTCTTGACTTTCAACTAGATTTGGTTTTCTTCTTCTTTTCTTTCAAATTTTGTAGCCTCTAAATTGTTTCATCATGTGCGTCTCATTGTATTGTTCAAACCTCAGACTTTTCATTTGCTGGTGTAGGTCTTTTACAATTCCAGGTTGTCTAAGCATGTCCTGGACATCTTCCAGAAATGTGGGCTGCTGCCACATACTATCTACTGTATTATGGTTTTCATGATCAATCTGCTGCAACATAATATTATAATAATGTCTTATTTCTTCAAAACTCCAATGCATGAAAATTTCATTAACATGTTCATCATGCATATCCTCTTCAACATTCAATTCTACATCTTCTGTGAATTCTACATCTTCTGTGTAGATCTTATCCAGACATGGTGTTGCAAGCCATGTTTCAATAAACTTTAACTCTTATTCATAATCATTTTGTGTACCTGCACACTGGAAATCAATATCAGAGTCCAAAATATTTTCAGAACGACATTGGTTCTGGTCTTTCTGCTCTGCAATAAGAGCTTTCTCCTGTTGCGATTCTTTCTCTATTTCTGCCTCTATCTCTATTTCCTTCTGCTCTGCAGTGAGAACTTGAACTTTCTGATGTTGTGCTTCCCTCTCTGCTTCTACATCTTTCTCTGTTTCTGCTTTTACTTTGCAGACTTCTTTCTTTGCTTCTGTCTCTGTCTCTTTTCCACTAACCTGTAATGCTGCGAACAGATTGTCTTCCACTAACTGTAGTGAGGAAACCTCACCAAATAACATCATGTCAATATCATATTTTTGTTGCATCATCTGCAACCAGTCATCATTAGTCAAAAATTCATGAGCAAAGTTAACATCAACCATCAAATTTTCATCAGCAAGTTGTGTTGTTGGATTCACCATTTCATCATCAGCAAGTTGTGTTTCTGGAATCAACAAGTCGTCATCAGCAAACTGTGTTGCTGGTTTCATCAAACCTTCATCAGCAAGCTCTGTTGCTGGAATCACCAAATCTTCATCAGCAATCCATGTTGCTGGTATCAACAAATCTTCGTCCACTTGTAACTGTGTACAGTGGGGTTCACAAACATCTTCATGTTCTCTCTCTGCGGCTTCTGCACTTTCTTCGCATACATCATCCACTCGTTATTGAACACAGTGGGATTCAACAAAATCTTCATCTCGTTCTACAATTTCTTCGCAGACATCATCCACCTGTGACTGAGCACAGTGGGATTCAACAAACTCTGCATCTCATTTTAGATCTACTGCTACAGTTCTACCTTCATCTTTAACTTCACCAAAAAATCTCTCAAGGGTATCCCAAGCCTCTTTGGTTGTCTTGGCATCTGAAATCAAGGGAAGTATACTTTCATCCACTGATTCTTTTATGCATTTTAATGCATAAGCATCTTTTTGCCTATTTATTTCCAGATCTAAAAAGGTCTGGAACATCTTCTGTTTTTGCTTTAGCCTCTTGGCTTTTCCCATGACCTCGTTGCTTGACTTCCACAAAAAACGAAGCCTACATATGCATCAAATACCTTGCTTCCAAAAACTTCCAAAATTTATGTAGTAAGACAATACTTTAACAAGTCTTTCACATTTTCACTTTCTGACACTTTCACTTTCTCATAATTTAAGTTGTTTTTTTTTAATCTAAATTCCTTTTTCTCAACAAAATCTCATATCCTTTAAAAGCTTAAAAATACCTTTTAAAATTGCAGCCCTCTTTTAAATCTCATTTTCTTAAAAGAAATCTCTCTTTTTTTTAAAACTTCAACTTCATTCATGCTCTTTTAAATAAACCTTCAACTTCATTCATGCTCTTTTGAATAAACCTTTTTCCTTTTTAAAAACATTTAAAAATTAAAATAATCCTTTAACAAAAAGGGCTCTCTTTTTTGTTTTCAAATCATATGGGGCATTAAAAACACCTTACATGGCCATATAAGCCATATGAATTTCATATGAAAAGAGACAAAACTTTTTCTTCCTTCATAAAATTGAGCTAACTCCTTTCTCCCAAATCACGTTTTCTTCAAGTAAAATTTTTAAAAATCACGTTGAATTCTTTTTGATGTAATCTATGAGGCCTTACAATCCATTGAGTATTTAATTTTCGCAGATGAATTTAACAGAAATCACTTTGTCGAACAAAAATACCTTAACGCAGGTGATAGCACCTTGGTTCGCTGTGTAGGTTAACGCCACTGATTCACTTCAGCCCCGCACGCAAGTGATAGCACTCTGAAAATCATAAACTCAAATGCAAGCATCCAGGAACTTCACAGGTGCATAAAGGTGGCAGAGCTGATGCTGGACAAATCATAAACTCAAATGGCAGCGTCCATGAACTTCACAGGCGCATAAAGGCGGCAGAGCTGATGCTGGACAATCCTCACCACTTCGTATGCCGAGCCAACAGCTTGCAGATCGGGCATCTGATTAGTCCTCTGACGGCAGACAAAGAACTGGAAATGAGGCATCTCTATTTTCTGCTACCCATGGCTATGCTGCACTTGGCACTGTCCGAGGCAAACATGGTCTCTCTGGCATTTTTGGCCAATTCCGCCATCAAAGCTGCAACGCTGTCCAAGACAAACATGGTCTCTCTGGCACTGACGGCCAATTCCGCCATGAAAGTTGCAACCAGACAGAACTCTGGTGCTAGAGTACTCCTCTGTTTGGAGACCTCATTCGTGCCCTCTCCTCAGAGATGAAAAAGGATTAGCGTTCCGGTGCCCTGGTCTCTGTCTCTGCTACTCCAACAATCAAACAACAAACAGAAAAATAGATTTACAAAGAATATTGACAAATCAACTCTCAACTCCGATACCATGACAAATTAACAAAAGGAGACAGCAGAGAATTGCAGAGAGCACAACTGCACAAGATCTATATTTATTTAAAAGAGAAATGTATATTTATACAAGTCAGAAAACGTTATGCATAAACTGAATCTGGAAACTGATTGCTAACTAATCTAGAACTACTTCTAAACTAACCGAATGATTAATTCTTTAATAGTGACGGTAAATTCTTAAAACCATACTCTGAACTTTCACATAATCGCACTGTTTTGCAAGGTCAGACAGAATGTGTACAGATGCCCACATAAAGTCTTCAGGTACCTTCACCAAATCGTTGTCGCTGTCATTCAAACCGATAATATCCAGAAAGCGAGTCACTTCTTTGCACACTTCCTTTGCATCATCACATGAAGAGTAAGCGTTGCGGCATAAATAGAATAGCTGTTCAGTTATTACTTGGTACAACCATTCATATCCTCTTATTGAAGAGAACAACTCCCTGTTTTCTGGGCTGTACTGAAAATAAAGACAGAGAAGATTAAATCTCTGCCACAGGGCCTTCCAGGAATGATTTTGCAATTGTTGCAACTCTCTCTTATTCACATTAATTAAAGACTTGTAGTCTGAAATTAATTCATTCAACAGATTTTTCATATTCCTCTCGCTTACGACTTTGGTATAGTCGGGAATGACCTATAGAGTTGTGTCGGTGAGAAGGTATTGACACATTTGTTGCCTCAGTTCAGCCTGAGGAATGGCATCGCTAATATTGAAGGGCTGGCGGGTGAATGGGTGAAGGGCTTCGTGTTTGGCGTCCCAGATGTTCTCCAGTGTCCTGCGGTTGTAAAGAAGCTGAGCAGGGTCATTTGTAAGGGGTAAACGAATTGGATCGTAAGCAAATTCATGTACCAATTCATCAACATACTCTTCTGGGATACGCTTTATGGAACTGGCTACACCCATTTTCAAACTTTGTTTTTCGCCGCTCCACCAAAATTACTTTGTTTCTTCTTTGTTTTTAGCCGCTGCACGAAAAATTCTTTGTTTCTTCTTTGTTTTCCCTATCTTTGACTTATACTCCTTTTTCCCTTTATATGTCACAAAATTAGGGTGTGGAATATGTTAGTGAGTCGGCGTGTGCACGTGGTCATCTATCCAACACCAATCAACAAAATGGTGTTCAATGAAGCTATTCACTGACTCTCCAAAACCAAACAAAATGGTGTTCAATGAAGCTATTCACCGACTCTCCAAAACCAATCATTACATTATACTTTCCAGATTTCAAACATTGAAACAAAAAGTTACATTATATTCCTCATTTCTATGGTTATTTGTATACTTATAATCACTACAGTTTTTTATTATTTAATGACTATGTTATGTTATTTTATTACCAATAATTTACTTCGATTGACCCAAGTCATGTAATTTTTCTAATAGGTTATAGGTTCAAATTTATAGAAAGCTAAGGGGTTTTATAACACAAATTCAATATTTGATATGGGCATGACCTTAAAAATATATTATTATTATTATTATAACCTATTTTTATTTTAAGTTATTGTTGTTAGATGATGGTGGAGGTATTTGGGGAGGATCAGTAGACAATAGTTGATTATAGATGGCCTTTGTTGACATGGTCCACTATTCCTCAACATGTTCAACTTATGGTTGATGATGGTTTATTATGGTCATGATGTGGTTGACTATGGGTTTCCATAGCTAATTATAGTTGTCCACATTTAACTATACTATACTATGATAGATTATGAATAACCTTGGTTTACCATGTATGATCAAATTGACCATGGTCAACCTTGGTTCAACCATGGATGGACATGGATTGACCATACATGGTTGTCTATGGTTCAACACTCAATTATGGTTGACCATATTTTGCATTGCTTTACCACTTAACTATGATTGACAACTTGGCCTCGTTGACCACTTGGCACTTGTTGATCACGTTGTCTAAGGTTATATATGGTTAACCATGTTTCACCATGGTCGATTGTGACAACCGTGCTTGACTATGGTTAATCATGGTAGATCATCTTGACTATGGATAACCATGGTCAACATGTTCTTTATGTTTGATCATGAATATAAAGTATGACCATGCTTCAGCATGGCTACTTGTGGTTTCCTATTGGTACCCATGAAAAGCTATAGTTGACCATGATTGACCATATGTTTGACCATCATTGGCAATGTTTCTCGTACTAGGCATGGTAAAATTTGCTAAAGTAAGGTTGAGAATGGTTTCCCATGGCTGAAGTTAACCATGGTTGTCCATGGTGGTCAACATATGGATGACTTCACATATGAATCTACAAAGCCCACTATTGGTTCTCGTAAATTCATAAGTAGTTCATTCATACCCAATACTTTATTTGTATTTGGTTGGAATAATCACACTAAGTCCATGCCATTCCTTAGCACAATTTGTGGAACTTATGTTTTCGATGGGATAACATTCCCTCGAGGTTGTTAATCATTAGGGAGTCAATATTTAAGGGGAACCTTCTATTTCATTTGAATTCCCATGGGGTTAGGCACCATTTCCCTGATACTTCATTTAATCCTTTAGGTACCAACCTATATTGCTAACCTTTTGATATATGAGCATCTCTTCCTCGCATATGCTTTGATCCTCGAGGTCAACAAAATTTTCGACAATCCTTTTGTTCTACGGGGCATTCCCCTTAGGGGAGCTAACCTTAAAGTTGTAAACATGTGTTCTTGAGTTATGCCCTCTAGTCAAACCACTTCCTTGAGTTAAACCACTACTAGAACCCATGTTATGGCTGAAGCACCTCCTCTACCTCAATCATACGGGGCACTTAACCCTCCGAAGAATCAATTACATCACCCATCTTGGAAACCCTTGAACTACTGGATCTTTAAAATTTTATTACTGATCTCATAAAGCATAACCCTATATGGCCCATTGTCCCACCTATACTGCTAGCTGACATTACCAAGTTCAATGGTAAACTTGACGAAGACCCATAATTCATATTTATGGCTCTCCTCCAAATATTTCATTGATGTTATCATTAGGCTGCATCCTTTTCAATGGACTCTTATCGGTGGTGAAAAATGGTACATTTATCTTAAAAGTGCCACTAACCATTACCAACTACTTCTTAGGTATGAAAAAGGAACCAATATACTCACTAACTTATGTTGGGACACCTCCACCCACTTTCTAATCATATACATGAGAGGAGAAGAAGAAAAGCCTATTTTGAACCAAGTCTCTTAATGAGTTGTTGCATGAGTGGTTTACCAAGTCTATCTTGCCTAGAATTGTTGAAGATATTGCTAAGGTAGGAACCCAAACCAAGGAACAAGTTGTCATGCATGCACATCAATTTTCCTTGATCTATTCTCAAGAAGGTTCTGTATAAGAAATCATTCCTAAAACACATATTTCATTAAATTTGGAAGCTTTCTGTTGATCTAGAATTTATAACTTTAACTAGGTTCAGTTTTTTCAAAATGTTGAATTATAAATCACTTAGTTTACACATTTTGATGTAGATATTCACCATTTTTGTGAAAAAATTATCATGGTAAACTATATAAAACAAATTTATATAAACTTACAAAAGCAAATCTTTCACATCTTAATCTTGGATTCCTTACATTATCTCTTTTAAAATTTTCTATGGTTTGTACTAAAAGCTAAGTCTGTTAAGGTTATCTTATGAAAATAATTTTTTGTATGTTACTGTTATAAACTTTATGAAAATAATTTTTTGTATGTTATTAAACCATTTAATTATAATCGGATATAGTAAATATCATGTATGGGTTAAGTTACGATTATTACTAAGACAAGGTTGGCACAATTTAAAAGTCTATCACCTTTGCAACACTAGTAATATGGTTGGAGATGAAAAACCCTCTTAGATCATCCAATTTATACTCATGTTGGATTTGAATTTCAAAATATTTGTGGCGCAACCAACCTTCTTGATTTTTTAAGTAAACAAAATTATGATGATTTCGAAACACTTATTTTAATGCTTTTTGAGCATAACAATAAAATTCTAAAGAATTTTGAGTAATATCTTTATGGATTCTTCTATACCATATTTGGTGTTAGTGGATGATAATCATCATTACATACATTTTTTTTTAACTATAGCTGATATTATTTTTGTATTTAAAAAATATTTTATTTTTTCTATTTAGAACATATTTTTTATTTTTTATTTTTAATTTAAAAGGGCATGGAACAGACAAACTTACACATCCCCTCATACTAGGCTATAGAATGAGCCTAGCCTCTCTCAATTACCAATCATTTTAATTATCAAAATCAATCATGAAATATAATAGTAACAAAGTAATACAATTTGATTATTTTCAAATACAAGAGAAAATTGACTAAATTGTTTATTACAAATGTTTAGTTTTTATTCCTGGAGTGTTTAAGGATATTATATTGAAAAGAACATATTGACATTCATCTAAAACTTAGATTCCTTACACTATTTCTATTATCATGAATATTTATATTTATGTACTACATTTGACTAGTGAATAATAGATTTTGTAAAAAAAAATCTTACCTATTATAAAGTTATTTAACAATATATTAATATTGTGTTTCTTACTATTATTGACCATTTTAAATTGACACTAACTACTTTTCCTGTGTTGAGTACAATGTTGGCACCACCTCAAAATCTATAACAGAAATATTTTATAAGTCTAGTTGTGTTGTTCAATGATCAAAATCATTTTTTTTATAAATTAGAATGAAACAAAACAACAAATTTGATTTATATCAATTATAATAAGGAATATTAAGGAAAACTCACTTCAAACATTATTACAAGTGTCTAAATTTGTTTCATTAAGTGTTTAAATGGTTTATAATCAATAGAATACTAATTAGCTACTCCACTATTGTTTTAATAGACCAAGTTTAGAAGATGTTGTTTTTAAGTGCATTATTGTGTATGTTATTATTATTAACCCATTTAATTATAATCTCATATGTTAAATATCATGTATGTGTTAAGTTACCATCATTACTAGGGCAAGGTTGGCACAACTTAAAATTCTATCACCTTTGTAACACTTGTAATATGGTTGAAGATGAAAAACCCTCTTAGATCATCTAGTTTAAACTCATATTGGATTTAAATTTCAAAATATTTGTGGCACTACCAACCTTTTTGATATTTTAACTAAACAAAATTATGGTGATCTTGAAACACTTCTTTTAATGCTTTATGAGCATAACAATAAAATTCTAAAGAATTTTGAGTAATATCTTTATGGCTTCTTATATACCATATTTTGCCTTAGTGGATGATAATCATCATTATCACCATCATCATTACATACTATTGTACGAGGTTTGAACCATTTTAGAGTAATATTTTTTTTACAATCAAATTAAATGTTGAATGAGAGTAATAATATAATTTATTGCTTGAAATCCTTTAGGTCCACCACTATTTGTGATTAGGACTTAGGCTTCTTGAACTATTTTTTTAAGGCGTTATTAATCTCTTCAATGGTTGTGTTCGCATGCTGGCCGATGTATCCCATGTACCAGTCCGAAGCTCTTCCTTCAAAGGCAAGGGATAGTTCTGCCCTTTTCACTACATCACTAGCTATGTTTTGCGTAGTCCATATGGATCCCGCAATAAAATAGAACTGATGCATGTCTTCATCTCACACACCCTTAAATGTAGGTAACTTCATGTGCACAGCCATGCTGTCTTCTCGTGGTGGCGGAGGTGTAGGCGAGCTCTTTCCCCTATGTTGGTTTCAAAATGGTGTGGCTGGAGGACTCTGTGTATTCGCTTCCCTTACTAGACTATAGGAAGATCTATCTCCTTCTTGGTTGGTCTGATAGTATTTACCATTGTGCGTTGTACCCTCACTTTGACCAGAGCTCATTCACTCGGTATGGATACACAGCATACTTTTCTCGCACAATAAGCTCTTAATTAGTAACAACAAAGTTTTTAGAAACTTACCCTGGAAACCCTTGAAGAACCTCTTCTCTGCTTCTAAGTAGGACTCAAATTGATCGATTGCAAATTCGGTCACAAATCCTCCTATCACACTGTCCACCCAATGATATACCGTGCAAGTAATGGTATTATCAGTATTTTCCAACTGCCAGATTAGTTCCTGGGTCCACTACGTGACCTGTTCGTCTTTCCAACAATTATGAAACTTGACCAGCCTTGCGAGCCACTCCTGCAGCTCAATTGCAAAAGTTACCAAGAAAATCTTATAGCTTTCCATGAAAATATACTTATTTTTCCACTTCTCCGCAGTTAAGTTCACAGTGCAATTTTCTTTTACAGTGAATTCCTGAACTTGATTTTCAAACCACTCATCGATTTCTTTCTTTGCAGGCTTCCAATACGGCCTTGGAATTACCAAATATCTCGCTCAAAATTCTCCCGGTCTCAGCAACAAAACCATTTGTTGGCTGGAGGGGTCTTCACCCAGGTTCGAAGGTGAAGGTTTGTCAACAAACCCCTATACTACAAGCCCTTTCGGCAGTGACCCGCTTGCGTAGGTCAAAGTCTCACCTGAAGTAGTATGGGAGGGTGCTAGAAGTAGGTTTCCGCACCCTGAGAGAGAGTGCATAATAACACAGGTCCGCAATTATCATATCTACACTAAAGGATGATTCGCAGCGTTCCAGAATGTAACCAGACTATAGTTATTATCAGATCTTCTCGAGCAGGTTCGTATCCAAGTGTGTATCATCGATTACAACCATAAAATAGCATAATCATAGCCAATATTATCAACACACATAATTCACGTTATTAACAGAGATGCAGTCAGTAAGTGCAACAACATTCTTAACGGAGTAATATACTAAGTGCAGATACTTTCATATCACAGAGATAAAATAGACGAGTTCACAACTTAACAGACAATCTTAGTTCGCATCAATCATAATAGAACATATCCAGATAACATCATATGTTCATAAATACTTCACATATATTACTTATCAAAAATCTTCTTACATTCCCTAAATATTGCCTGTGCACACAACCAACAGGGTCCGCACACAACAAGATATTGGAAATATTGTCATTGATGGCAAAGGAGCACAAAGGAGCAGCACCAAGACAAGGGAGCAGATCAGATTCAGATGGAATTTTTGCAGAGAAAGAAAGTAAAGTGGTAGAGGATACAAGAGGAGGGTTTAGATAGGAAGAATTTTTTTTGAACTGTTAGGGTTTTGTTTTGTAAGCCTACGAGCAAATTAGACAAAAATGGAAGAAGAATTTCCATCATTTTTGAGCTATGGGATTATTGCAGATATGCGACTGTGTATTCTCAAAAGGTCAATTATTTATTTATTGATTATGCATGACTTGTAAATTTTGAGAAATTAGTATCGATCACAGAATGGATCGATGCCATTAAAGAAATTGCTTAGACTTCTAAATTGAGGTATAAAATCTACCTGGATGTATTTCGCAATTGGCTGACTTCGTATAAAGCATTTCAAGGAGATATTACACATTCTGTTCTGTATACACAGTGAAGGAGATCCAGAGTTTAAAGTCACATTTGGGGGATTTATTGTATTTATAAATGATTATAAAACCACAGAAAATGAATAATAGAGGTTAAAGCCATGTGTGGAATGAATGCCCGAGAGGGTTTGAAGACTGGTTGATATCACTAGAACAGAAGATGTATGGCATAGCCGTGGTGGAATTATTTCAAGTTGGAACCATAGTTCTATTTATAAACCCGAGCTAAATGAAAACAGAACGATGGAGTGAAGGAGAACAGTGGATGGTTTTGAAAACCAACCGGTGGTTTTCGCATAGGTCAAAGATGGTAAGCGGTAATTGCTGGAATGAACGTGATAGTGGTCATGGGCTGACACGTGGCAATTAAAAACCACTAATTTTGTGTAAGTTCTAAATTTTTACCCATCATGCTATTTGGAGCGCGATATCGAGCGATGTTCGTCGGATCTGAAGCAGTTAAATGGATGATGGAGATTGGACTGCACAAATGAATATGTAAGTTGTATATGCTGTGGGACCCGAATATAATATTATTTTGGTGCTTTTGGTTTTAACCAAAGTAAACTCATAAATACGATTAAACCAAGGTGTGATAGTTGACAGATGTGGGCCAATGTTAATACAAGTTGGTACTTTGGTATATTTATCCAAAGTCGATTTGGTATAGTCAGAAGATAAATGAACGGGTTTTTATTATGGTTTGTTTAAAAATTGATATTAAAGCTTCTGCATATGAATTTATTACCATTGGGTTTATCATGGTTTATAACCATATTTTTTTTGAAAAGTGAGATTGACCGTCAGGAAATCTGTGGGCCCGGATATATTTTGTAATGTTGATATCTTGTGTTTAAACCTTAGAGTTGAGAATCATAAGTGGAGATGATATTATGCTAGCACTTGAGTATTAATCAGAAGTGCCAGCAGCAACGAGGACCGTATATCTGGACAGATCAACGGTGATGATTACATCGGCGAAAATCAGATCATAAATTGGAAGCAAGAGCAATGTGATGCGATGTGGCGATGCGAAGGGACATGTGGTGACACAACACAATATCGCACATCAGCAATGCGAATTTCATCACATACCGTGAAGTGGATGAACAAAGTTGTGATGCGATGTGATCGCATATCGCAATCGAGGTAGGAGAGATATCACATATCGCAATCAGTGATGCTTATGTGATAAGAATTCGCAAGTTATAGAAGTTGCGATGTGAAGTGGCGATAAAGTCAACTGGGACCCGTCGCATATCGCATATCGGGAGATTAGATGGATGAAGGCACATGGGATAACTGGAATCACAGAAGTGCGATAAAAAGAGAGGATGCAATGGAGATCGAAGCTGAAGCCTAAAACTTTTCAAGTCCGGGAGTATGGATTTTCCCTTTGTAAATCGCATCAGAGAGCAAAAGAGCCATATATCAAAGAACGATTGAAATACCGAAATGCGATAGAAAGTGGATGCGATATAGTTCAAAGCTAAAATCTAAAGGAATTGAAGTCTGGTGTGGGAACCTGTAAGCTCTTGTTTCATATATGTTAAATGCGCCATTGTATAATGTTTACACTGTTGATTATTTTAAATGTATGTATGATGACTAAAGCCCAGAGTTGTAATCTGTCGTGGGCATAAAGGAAATACTATGTGGGCCATACTCTACAGGTCATAAAGGAATGGAATGCACGCATATCAAGAACTCGTGCAAGACAGTGGTGCGGCAGCATGGGAAGATAAAAAGGGTGAACACAACACAAAAGACACAGGTAAGGGAAGAAACAGAGAAGCTATGTAGCAGAGCTGGAATATAATGGCATAACAGAAAAGACAAAAGGACAGCAAGAAGAAGAGGAAGAATGCTCAACAAAGCTAAGAAACCAAAAGTGCTGAGTAAATGGTTGATTGTAACTGTAAATGTATTATTGAATTTATATTGTTTGTGATGCAAAGGCAAGTCTCCATTGGTAAAGAAAAAATCCATTGTAATACAAAAATGTATACATTCTGTTATATTATTCTGAATGTGCTGGACAAGAAAATGAGAAGGGGGAAGGCAAAGAGTCATAAATGTTCATTTCGAATTCCCTGTGGAATGAAAATAGTTATGAGGTGTTATCTATAAATAATGTTACCAACATATGCATAAGGAGTTATAGAATGGAGAAAGAAGTGAGAGAGTGTAAGAAAAATAAGGAGTAGACAGAGAAGCTGTGAAGATCCAGAGATAATATAAGGAAGATATGAAGGATGGATGACAATAGTGAAGAAGGAATATAATAGAGCTGATATCCAGGTATATCAGCATGTGTTTTCATAGTAGTGTGAGGAAGTTGGTGCTTCCATATCAAGTTGTAGCTTGATATATGTCTAGTTGTAGCTGGCTGAGGTAGGACCCTTCTGTAGGTTGTAGCCTGTAGAAAATAGATGGGTGTTGGAGCTTCCTTGCAAGTTGTAGCTTGTAGAATTGAGGTAGTAGCCTCCTATAGGTTGGAGCCTACATAAAATCATTTGTGAGAGGGAGTTGGAGCTTTCCTTTTCATCAAAACAATAATAATATGTGGTTTTCTCCCTTATGGGTTTCCACTTATATATGTTGTCTATGTGCATGATGATTATGTGTTGATATTCTGTATTTAATCTGATTTATACCTGCTGCTCACTTATTAAGATTGTTGTTCCATTGTATATCAAGTTGATCATGAAATGAAGATGTTAATAAGTGTAAAAGAAATTTTTACAAGACCATGACTGTATTAAACTGATTCAACCCCCCTCTCAATTTAATCAAGGGTTCAAAAATTGGTATTAGAGCAAGTTCCTTCTGTATTAGTTTAACAAT
The DNA here is from genome assembly GCA_034641835.2 of Pinus albicaulis. Lineage (NCBI taxonomy): Eukaryota > Viridiplantae > Streptophyta > Pinopsida > Pinales > Pinaceae > Pinus > Pinus albicaulis. The sequence continues at coordinate 315,962 of JAXQQM020066223.1, read as the reverse complement.
TGGAAGGAGATCCTTGGTCCCCAAGATGACTAGTCTAGAAGGATGCTCAACAAATAAAGCCCCTATGTTTACTAGCACAAATTATACCTTCTGGAAAATAAGAATGAGGACGTACATAATTTCTCTAAGAATAGAAGTTTGGGCTACTGTGGATTTAGGATATGCCCCAAAGGATTATGACACAGAGAAAGAAGCCAAACAAGATTTTATAGCTAATGCCAAAGCCATCAATGCTCTCTTAAGTGGTCTGTGTGAGGTGGAATTTATCAAAGTAATGCACAACAAGACTACCAAAGAAATATGGGATACATTAGAAAGTATCCATGAGGGAGATAAAAAGGTGAAGATGGCCAAACTACAAGTCTATTGAGCCAAATTTGAAAATATAAAAATGAATGAAGAAGAAGATGTTGCCAGCTTCTTCTTAAAGGTTGCAGAAATTATGAATAATATGGAAGCTCCAGGATAAATCATTAGAAAATTTGTAATTGTTCAAAATATATTGAGATATTTACCATCCAGTTTTAATCCCAAGGTTTCTACCATAGAAGAAATAGTTGATTGGGAAACATTGACCATGAACCAATTACTTGGAAACTTAACATCCTATGAGATGAGACTTCCACAAAGGAATTCAAATGTGAGGGAGGCAACCTTTAAGGCTGAGAAGAGAAAATAAGAAAAGGAAGATACATGCTCCTGTTCTGATGAAGAAGAGGCCAAATTTGTCAGAAGATTGGATAGAGGCTTAGGTAAGTATAAAGGTAAGATTCCATTTAAATGCTTTGATTGTGGAAGAGTTGGGCACTATGCATCAAAGTGTCCTTACAAGAAAACAAAGAATCGGACTCAAGAGACAGAGAAAACCAAAACAAATAACTGGCAAAAAGGGAAGAGATTCAATAGAAAATCACTTTATGCTCAGCAAGATAGCAGTGCATCTGAAAAGTCAGATGAATCCTCAAATGAAGAAGGAACCTATGAATTTGTGTTGATGGCCAAGGAAGAGTTTGAAGGATTCCTTCTAGAAGATGAGGAAGAAGGTGAGGTAGATCTTGAGGGGGAGCTAGGAAGTGCCCTAGAAGAAATAGACAGACTTAAAATCAAGTGAATAAAACAAAAAGACATTCTTCTCAAATATTTAAAAGAGGTACCAAATTCAGAAGACCTCATTCAATTGAAAATAGAACTTGAAGAAGCTAAGAAGGTGGAAGACACATTACTAAAGAAAATTAAGGATAAAATTCAAAAGCAAGAAAAATTGGAAGAAGAAGTAGTATGCCTGAGAAAGAAATTAGAACACACCCAAAGGGAATTGACAATGAACACTCCTCGGATGACAAGCACTGAACAGTTGAATAAAATACTAAATGCTCAAATATCTCTCATAAATACTGTGATAGGTTAAAAAGGAGAAACCAGCTAATCAAAGGTAGAGGATAACCTGTTGAAAATGCAGCAAGATGATGGAGCTTAGTGAAATGAAGTCGCCTTCACTAAGTGGGCCCGCAGGCAAATTCTGGCGCAAAGTCTATTTTTAGACTATGTCTATTTTTAGACATATGGAGCATGGTCCGGGGATTGCAGTATGTTATTCTTGGAGTATTTTTCATGTTGGTAAAAATAGATGGGACTCTATTTTTTGGACCTATAGGTCGAAGTCTATTTTTAGACTGCCTCTCCTTAAAATAGGGAAGTCAAATATTATTTACCCTTAATAATATTTGGACTCTAAAATTCAGTTTACTCTCTTGGAGCACTTCAGTTCGAGCTACAGAAGTGGCTCATGCATCTGACAGAGGAATTATGCTATTCCTAATGGTTTGGTGAGCTCATGCATGGTTGACTTCAATTAGGACTTCAGTGGCAGAAGTTTGGTGGAGTTGATGAGACAATTGGTGGAGTTGTGTTCGGTTTAACTTAGTTGAACTAGTTGAGATTAGTTTAACTAGCTAATCAACTAGTAATGAGTGGAGTGAATTAAATATTATTTAATTCATTAATTATTAACTGATTATTCAACTCAAGAACACATCAGTTCACTACAGTGCATGGACAGTTCAGTGGAGACCAGTGAAAGAGGTAGATGAAAGGGTGAGTACAACTATCAGTTGTGACATCAGTTGTGCATGAGATTTGCACCACACTTGGAGGCAATTTCCCATGATGATTGCCCTGTCAAGCCAAGGAGATTCGAACCTTGGATCTCTATTTAGACAGGCCATGATTGCGCAATAGAGTAAGGCAATTAGTGGATGTGTTTTGAACCTGTGACTTGTTCAAAACCAAGCTAGTTTGTGTGTAACTTCATGAGATAGTACTGAGTACTTGTGAGGAGTATTGTACTGAGTTTGTTACATGTGTTCTCCATTATAATATACACAATAGCTATGGGGTTTTCAGCTATAAGCTTTCCCCGTACATACTGTGTTAATGTGTATGATGATTTGATGTGCTATCGCTTGTTTTATTTCCGCATGTGTGATGATCTGAGTGGAAGAGATTATGTGTTGCATATGAATTTGAATTGATATGTGATCAGGATAGCCTCGGTGGATAATTAATCATTATTCAGCAAATTTCTACATGGTATCAGAGCTATTGAAGCAGAGATTGATCATCACAGTGATTACAAACTTATTTCGGTAGACAGAGTCTGCATGCGGGCCAGGTAGCCTCTGGATCCATCCTTTCTTTTGAAAGGTGATATATCCAGTAAATGCCCCTTGCAGTCAATCTCTGTGCTAGAAATAATTTGTTCTCACAGATCTAGAGCGGTTGAGCTTTGAGGTGGAATTCGAATTTTGCAGCAGTTTTGTTTTCTTGGTGTCGGAGTTGAAAATGTCTTTCAACGGTTTGCGACTCGAATATGCTCTTGAAGGCAGTTCAAATTATGTTGCATGGAAGGATCGCATGGAGGCAATATTAGAAGATAATGGACTGAAGGAGTTCATGGATACGGATGTCCAAAGGCCCACTGATCCTGCTGAAGTCGAAGCATGGCAAAAGAATATGGTGAAATGTCGAAGGATCCTGTTGGAGGGCGTCAAGGATCATATTGTATCTAGCCTGCATGGAAAGGCTTCTCCATATTTAATGTGGAAAGATTTGACGGATCTATTCCAGAGTAGGAGCGACCAAAGGAAGCTGGCGCTCAAAGATAAGCTCAGGAACATCAAGATAGAGAAAGGCGACAGTATCGCCAAATACCTCACGAAGTTCACTCAATGCAGAGATGAGCTGGGAAGTGTGGGGGTGACTGTCGAAGATGAGGACATGGTGGACCTAGCTCTCCTTGGTCTTCTGAAGGCTTGGCATTCATATCAAGATAGTGTCAATGGTCGGGAGAAGTTGCCGGGATGGGAGCGCCTTTGGGCGGATCTCATGCAGGAGGAGATAAGGAGGACTACCAGGGACGAATCTTCATCAAAGGGAGCTGATGAAGAAAATTGTGCTTTGGTTGCCAAAGCAAAGAAGGGGAAGGGTAAGAAAACTTCTCATTCCGGTGCAAAGGGCAAGAAGTAGGATATGGCGAAAGTGAAGTGTTTTCACTGCCATGATCACGGACATTATGCTACTAATTGTCCAAAGAAGAAGAAGAACAAGCAAGCGGGAAGATCTGCAGATGGAGAAGCTTTGGCTTCACAGTTCGAGCTTGAATTTTCACTGATCGCATGCTTGGTTTCAAGTGTGATGGGATCGGTGTGGTTCTTGGACAGCGGTGCGTCATTTCATACGACGGGAGATCGGGATTTGTTCTCAGATCTGGAGGACAAAGATCTGGGTGTGCACATCGAGATGGGCGATGATGGTAGATACAGTGCGACTGGTATCGGTACCATATCCTTTCAGAGGGAGTCTAGTAAACCCTTTGTATTGAAGGATGTCATGCATGTACCTAGATTGAAGAAGAACTTGATCTCTGTGGCGATGTTGGAGGATAAGGGGTATGATGTGGTCTTCAGCGAAGGAAAAGCCTTCCTGCGCAGTAAGACTACTGGAGAGACCCAGAAGATAGGGGTTCGAACCAAGAACCTTTATCAGTTGCAGGTAGATGGCTGCGCAGCTATGGCATGCAAGGCGGGAGAAGTGGTGAGCCGGGATGATGAGGGTGAACTGTGGCACAGGAGATTGGGCCACCTTCACCATGGAGCTTTGAAGATACTGCAGCAGATTTCTACTGGGCTTCCTAAGGGCACTCTTGCGCAGTCAGATCAGTGCAAGGGGTGTACCTTTGGGAAGTATGTGAAAGCCACCTTTCACGAGAAGGATAGTCGCGCCACGACGATCCTTGAGAGAGTTCACACAGACGTGTGTGGTCCTTTCTCAGTAGCTTCGACAGCAAAGCACAAGTACTACATGATCTTTGTTGATGATTTCTCTCGAAAGTGCTGGATCTTCTTCATGCAGAAGAAGAGCGATACATTCGCGAAGTTCTGTGAGTTTAAAGCACTGGTCGAGAAGGAGTCGGGGAAGAAGGTGATTTCTCTAAGGAGTGATAACGGTGGTGAATTCATCTCGTCTGAATTCAAGGAGTTCTGCAGCGCAGAAGGGATTCGGAGAGAGCTCATCGCACCCCATAACCCACAGCAGAACGGGGTGGCTGAGCGGAAGAACAGAACGATCGTGGGTGCTGCACGGCGATGTTGCATGATCAGGGCCTACCCCTTCACTTGTGGGCTGAGGCATGCAATACAGCAGTGTATGTGCAGAACCGTTGTCCTCACAAGGTTCTTGGAATGAGTACACCGGAGGAGGCTTATTCTGGCAAGAGGCCTGATATTTCCCATTTGCGGATTTTTGGTTCTCCTGTCTACATGCATGTGACGAAGGATGCGAGAAGGAAGCTGGATCCAACCGTAGAGGTTGGAATATTTGTGGGGTACACTGATACACCTCACAACTACCGAGTGTATTTTTCAGACAGTCGCAAGACTGTTGTGCGACGGGATATAAAATTTCAGGAGGAGAAAGCCATGCAGTGTTCGCTTGAGAGGGAGCTACACTTGCATGCATATGAGGAGCTGTTAGTTCCTAAGGAGGAGCTTCCGGATGTGGATCAACCACAAGAGGAAGTTCAGGAGGTGGAAGAAACCACCCATGCAGCGCCAACCATCAGAGGGCACAAGCGCACTACAGAAGCTGAGCGACTGGCTCGAGATGCAGAGAAGGTTGTAGGACCACCTACAGCACAGCGCAGACAGAGGAAGTCACCGGATCGGTACACTGGATACATGGCTCTTGTGAGTCAATGTGTCATGACGGAGCCATCCTCTTTTGAGGAAGCTGTGGAGGAACCCGCATGGGTTGATGCCATGATCGAAGAATATGATTCGATCATCAGGAACAGTGCATGGGAGATTGTCCCAAGACCGATGGGAAAATCAGTGGTGGGTTCGCGATGGATCTACAAGGTGAAGCAGGCGGCTGACGGGAGTGTGGAGAAGTACAAGGCGAGATTTGTCGCCCGTGGCTTCTCACAGATCGAGGGGATTGACTATGAGGAGACTTTTGCACCTGTCGCAAGGTACTCTTCCACACGGACGATCCTTGCTCTCTCAGCGCAGATGGGGTGGCACATTCATCAGATGGATGTGAAGACTGCGTTCCTCAATGGAGTTATTGAGGAAGAGGTGTACATAGAGCAGCCTGAAGGTTTTGAGATCTTCAGCAGTGAGTCGCATGTGTGCCAACTCAAGAGAGCACTGTACGGGCTGAAGCAAGCACCTCGTGCTTGGTACACTCGGATAGACAGTTACTTCACCGGGCTTGGATTCTCCAAGAGTGAGGCGGATCCAAACCTGTACCAGATTGTGGTGGAGGGGAAGCCGTTGATCATCGTACTGTATGTAGATGATCTGATTTTGACTGGCGATGAGCAGTTGATACTTTCATGCAAGGAGGATCTTGCACGAGAGTTTGAGATGAAGGACTTGGGCATCCTTCATTATTTCCCGGGATTGGAGATTTGGCAGCGCAGTGGAGGACTGTTTGTTTCTCAGGGCAAGTATGCCCGGGAGATTCTGGAGAGGTTCAACATGCAAGGCTGCAAGCCTGTTGACACTCCTCTTCCTGGTGGTTGGAGGAAGGAGGATACTACTTTAGCGGAGGTAGTGGATGCCACTGTCTATCGACAGTTGGTGGGGTCGCTTATGTATCTGGTCAATACACGACCCGATATATGCTATGCTGTTAACCAGCTTTCGCAAGCTATGGTTAAGCCTACCAAGCTCTTTTGGAAGGCAGGCAAGCATATATTGCGTTATATTAGTGGCACATTGGGATATGGTTCATGGTACAGACAGGAGGATCAGTTGAGGCAGCATGGCTTCACAAATTGGTATCATCATATCAGAGATTGTGTTCAGCGGAGAATCATGATGCTTTCATATGTTCCCACGGAGGATCAGGATGCCGACATCCTGACGAAGGCGCTCACCAGGAGCAAGTTCGAATTCCATAGAGACAGGATAGGGGTTGCAGATAATCCATATCTTGCTGAGAGGGAGTGTTGAAAATGCAGCAAGATGATGGAGCTTAGTGAAATGAATTCGCCTTCACTAAGTGGGCCCGCAGGCAAATTCTGGCGCAAAGTCTATTTTTAGACTATGTCTATTTTTAGACATATGAAGCATGGTCCAGGGGTTGCAGTATGTTATTCTTGGAGTATTGGTCATGTTGGTAAAAATAGATGGACCTCTATTTTTAGACATTTAGGTCGAAGTCTATTTTTAGATTGCCTTCCTAAAAATAGGGAAGTCAAATATTATTTACCCTTAATAATATTTGGACTCTAAACTTCAGTTTACTCTCTTGGAGCACTTCAGTTCGAGCCTTGGAAGTGGCTCATGCATCCGACAGAGGAATTACGCTATTCCTAGGGGTTTGGTGAGCACATGCATGGTTGACTTCAGTTAGGACTTCAGTGGCAGAAGTTTGGTGGAGTTAATGAGACAGCTAGTGGAGTTGTGTTCGGTTTAACTTAGTTGAACTAGTTGAGATTAGTTTAACTAGCTAATCAAATAGTAATGAGTGGAGTGAATTAAATGTTATTTAATCCATTAATTAGTAACTCATTATTCAACTCAAGAACACATCAGTTCACTACAGTGCATGGACAGTTCAGTGGAGACCAGTGAAAGAGGTAGATGAAAGGGTGAGTACAGCTATCAGTTGTGACATCAGTTGTGCATGAGATTTGCACCACACTTGGAGGCAATTTCCCGTGATGATTGCGCTGTCAAGCCAATGAGATTCGAACCTTGGATCTCTATTTAGACAGGCCATGATTGCATAATAGAGTAAGGCAATTAGTGGATGTGTTTTGAGCCTGTGACTTGTTCAAAACCAAGCTAGTTTGTGTGTAACTTCATGAGATAGTACTGAGTACTTGTGAGGAGTATTGTACTGAGTTTGTTACATGTGTTCTCCATTATAATATACACAATAGCTGCGGGATTTTTAGCTATAAGCTTTCCCCATACATACTGTGTTAATGTGTATGATGATTTGATGTGCTATCGCTTGATTTATTTCCGCATGTGTGATGATCTGAGTGGAAGAGATTATGTGTTGCATATGAATTCGAATTGATATGTGATCAGGATAGTCTCGGTGGATAATTAATCATTATTCGGCAAATTTCTACATAACCAGAATATCATTTTTGTGAAAGCTGTAAAAGAAAAAACTAACTCTCAGCAATCTGAGATTATTGCAGCTAGAAGACTGATAGAAGAAAGGAGCAGGGGGTGTCAGCAGCTTGGAGATGCGATTGCCTCCATGGAGACCTCGGAGAAGGAAAAAATTAAAAGGAATGATGAAGCAACTCAAAAAGGAACCAAAGAAGCAGAAGCCAGCAAGAATTTGATGTGTGATGAAACAAACAGGAACAAGCAGCAACATCAAGAGACAAAGAATGAGAGGAAGAAGAAAGCAGTTGCAAAAATTTCAATTGTTCCTGAAGATTAACTGAAAAAGTTCGGAAGATCTCAAAGGAGATTATTTCCACCTATGAGAAATGTCACTTGTTTTTCCTGTCACAAACTGGGACATATTGCAGCATACTATCAGACAAAAAATAATAGATTTCAACCAGAAAAGGATGAAAAAATGAAAAGACTACCTCAAGCAACCAAATGGAGAAGATAACCCTTCGCCATATACACTAATCATTTACTTGGGTATTGTTTTTGTTGTAAGGGGTTCGGCCATAAAGCCATGGAGTGCAAAACATATGGACAAAGATTGATTTTTAAAACCCTAAGGATATTTATGAACAATGGAGAGTTCACTTGTACACATAATCCTTTTAAAAATATAATCAAATGCTTTGTATGCCATCAAATTTAACACAAGTATTCCAAATGTCCTCTCAAAGAATGTGGTCCATCTTCTCAGAATAGCTGCATGCAGTGGAAAAATAATTTGAATAAGTGTGACCTGGCTCTAATAGCTCAAGATCAGAAAAGCCAATGGTATATGGACAGTGGATGCTCAAAGCATATGACTGGAGATCGAAGCAAGTTTGTAACCTTTGATGAAAATAAATCTAGAAATGTAAAATTCAGAAATGATAAAGCAGTGAAAATCAAAGGAAAAGGCTCTGTCAGTCTAAATAATGGAAGAGGAGAGGCTCAAGATGTACTATTTGTGGATGGGCTGAAAGAAAATCTACTAAGCGTCAGTCAAATGTGTGATAAATGTTGTGAGGTCCTTTTAAAAGCCCAAGATTGTGAGGTAAGATCGAGCACCATAGGAAAGACCTTGATTAAAGGTCTTAGAACAGAAAGTAATGTCTATATATTGGAAGAAGAGAATGAAGCATGCCACATAAGCAAACTTAATGAATCATGGTTATGGCATAAAAGATTGGGACACTTAAACTTTGACCACATCATCAATCTGAGCAAGAAGAAAGCAGTCAGAAATATGCCTACAATAAAGAAGCCTCCAAATACTATATGTAAATCTTGCCAATTGGGAAAATAGACCCGCACATATTTCAAGACCAAAGATGAACTATCGACAAGTAGGCCACTTCAGCTTGTACACATGGACCTGTGTGGACCTTCAAGAACTAAATCACCAAGCGAAGAATCTTATTTCATGCTGATAATAGATGATTTTTCCAGATTGATGTGGGTGGCATTTCTCAAAATAAATCTGAAGCACTTTAGAAATTAAAGATATTCAAGGCATTGGCAGAAAATCAAACAGGATGCAAGCTAAATTGCATTAGATCAGACAGAGGAGGTGAATTCATAGACTATGATTTTGCAAACCTATGCAATGAGCATGGGATAAAACAACAATTTACAATTGCAGGTACACCTCAACAGAATGGAGTGGCAGAGAGGAAAAAAAGGTCATTACAAAAGATTTCCAGAGCTATGATGCAAGAAAGTAACATTCCCCAAACCTACTGGGCATAAGCAGTACACACAGCTGTTCACATTCTCAACAAAGCTCATCTAAGACCAAATTGTGACAAGACTCCTTACGAATTATGGCATGGTAAACCTGCATCAATCAAGCAATTTAGAGTCTTTGGAAGCAAGTGTTTCATAAAAAATAATGATGAAAAACTGGGGAAGTCTGATGTAAGAGCTGATGAAGGAATATTCTTAGGATATGCATCTAAGAGTAAGGGTTACAGGTGCTACAACAAAAGACTGTACAAATTTGTGGAAAGCATTGATGTAAGATTTGACGAAGATCTACCAAATAGAACAAGAAGCACAAGCTGCGCCAATCCTCCAGATGATCATGAAGCTGAGAACCAAGATAATGAGGAACATAGCAAGAAAACAAAAGATATTGAATTAAACTCAAAAGGTCCCTCAAGACACACTCAAAAGAACCATCTAGAAGATCAAATCATTGGGGACAAGAGTGTGGGGGTCCAGACAAGAAGACATCTTGCTGAACAGACAAAAGAAGTATACATAGCCATGCTATCTCAAATAGAGCCTAAGAAGTTAGAAGAAGCCATCAAAGACAAAAACTGGGTAAATGGTATGAATGAAGAACTAGACCAAATTGAGAAGAACAATACCTTGGAATTAATTCCAGGACCCACTGGGAAAAATTTCATTGGCACAAAATGGATATTCAAGAATAAGATGAATGAACAAGGTCAGGTAATCATAAATAAAGCCAGACTTGTATGCAAGGGATACTCTCAAATCAAAGGTCTTTATTATGATGAAAACTTTGCCCCTATATCCAGAATGGAAGAAATCAAAATGCTTTTGGCCTTTGCATGCTATCATGATTTCAAGGTATATCAAATGGATGTGAAGTCTGCCTTCTTGAATGGAGATCCAGAGGAAGAAGTCTACATGGAACAACCTGAAGGATTCTCATTAACAGATAAACATGACTATGTGTGCAGATTAAAGAAAGCCTTATATGGTCTGAAACAAGCTCCTCATGCATGGTATTCAAGGCTGGACAAATACTTGCAAAAAAAAGGGTTCAAGAAAGGAGGAGTAGATAGCAATTTGTACATAAAGGCTAATGAAAATGAACTCTTAATTGTAGTAGTGTATGTAGATGACATCATGTTTGGAAGCAACAAAGATGAGTTAGCAAAAGGATTTGCTGAAGAAATGAAATCAGAGTTTGAGATGTCAATGATTGGAGAGGTCACCTTCTATTTAGGACTTAAAATTCAACAAAAGAACACAGGAATATTCATTTCGCAAGAAAAATACTTAAGAGAAATGTTGAAAAGGTTTCAAATGGAAGACTACAAACCTATGTCAACTCCCATGATCACTGGATGCAAACTATGTGCTAATGATGGATCAACGAATGTAGATCAAAAAATTTACAGATCCATGATAGGAAGTTTGCTATATCTAACTGCTTCTAGACTAGACATTATGTTGGCAGTAGGACTTGTGGCAAGATATCAAGCATCTCCAAAACAAAATCATTTACTTGCAATCAAGAGAATATTTAGATATCTACAAGGAACTACACATTATGGCCTATGGTATCCAAAAGGAAAAAGCTTCACATTGGCAGCATACACAGATGCAGATTGGGCCAGTTGTGTGGATGACAGAAAAAGAAAAAGTGGAGGTGCATTTTATTTGGGAAAAATTCTGGTGGCATGGCTAAGCAAGAAGCAAACTTCTATCTCTCTATCTACACCAGAAGCAGAATACATAGCAGCAGTTTCATGTTGCACACAAGTAAGTGCATGAAAAAAACTCTCCAAGACATGAAGGTAAGCATTGATGAACCCATTTCTATCAAATGTGACAATACAAGTGAAATAAGTATATAAAAAAATCCTGTACTTCATTCAAAAACAAACCACATCCCAATAAAGTACCACTTCCTCAGAGAACAAGTAGCACAGAAATTGGTGAAGTTGGAATACGTACCAACAAAGGAACAAATATCAGACATATTCACAAAACCTCTTGCTAAAGAACCATTCGAATATCTAAGAGAAAAACTAGGGGTAGTGTCTGCAGATGTTACTCTCTGATATGATTGAGAAAAAAAAAACAAAAAAAAACAAAAAAATAATAATAAGGGCTCCATACAAGAAACAGTATCAGTGCAGAAGACAAGTGATAGTCAATATCAAGCAAGAAAGCATCACTCCAGGGGGAGAGTAGTCACTCAATTGTAATAAAAGAGCTAGAACAATGGAGCAGTGCATGGAACAGGTCCTCAAGATCAGAGGAAATGAAAAGATCAAAACTACATTGGGAAATGTGCAACCCTTTTTCATTGATCTCAAAGGGGGAGGAAAAGCAACCAAAAGAAGAAAGGGTCTTCTGAAAAGCAAGCAAAGGAATTCCTGGAGGAAGCATTGGAGTATTGCCATCAATGCCAAAGGGGGAGACTGTTGGAAATATTGTCATTGATGGAAAAGGAGCACAAAGGAGCAGCACCACGACAAGGGAGAAGATAAGATTTAGATCAAATTATTGTAGAGAAAGGAAGTAAAGTGGTAGAGGCTACAAGAGTAGGGTTTAAAGAGGAAGAATTTTTTTTTGAACTGTTAGGGTTTTGTTTTGTAAGCCTACGAGAAAATTAGACAAAAATGGAAGAATAATTTCCATCATTTTTTAGCTATGGGATTATTGAAGGTATGAGACTGTGTATTCTTAAAAGGTTAATTATTCATTTATTGATTCTGTGTGACTTGTAAATGTTGATAAATTAGCATCGATCACAGAATGGATTGATGCCATTAAAGAAATTTCTTAGACTTCTAAATTGAGGTATAAAATCTACTTGGATGTATTTCGCAATTAGCTGACTTTCTATAAAGCATTTCTAGGAGATATTACACATTTTGTTGTGTATACACAATGAAGGAGATCCAGGGTTTGAAGTCACATTTGGGGGCTTTATTGTATTTATAAACGATTATAAAACCACAGATAATGAATAATAGAGGTTAAAGCCATGTGTGGAATGAATGCCAGAGAGGGTTTGAAGACTGGTTGATATCATTAAAACAGAAGATGTATGGCGTATATGTGGTGGAATTATTTCATGTTGGAACCATAGTTCTGTTTAGAAACCCGACTTAAATGAAAACAAAATGATGGAGTAAAGGAGAACAATGGATGGTTTTGAAAACCAACCGGTGGTTTTCGCATAGCTCAAAGATGGTAAGCGGTAATTTCTAGAGTGAACGCGATAGTCGTTGTGGGTCAACGCTTGACAATTAAAAACCATTAATTTCACGTAAGTTCTAAAGTTTTACCCATCGTGCTATTTGGAGCGTGATATCAAGCGATGTTCGTCAGATTTGGAGAATTTAAATGGATAACGGAGATTGGACTGCACAAATGAATATGTAAGTTGTATATGTTGTGGGACCGGAATATAATATTATTTTGGTGCTTTGGGTTTTAACCAAAGTAAACTCATAAATACGATTAAACCAAGGTGTCATAGTTGAAAGATGTGGGCCAATGTTAATACATGTTGGTACTTTGGTATATTTATCCAAAGTCAATTCGGTATAGTCGGAAGATAAATTAACGGGTTTTTATTATGGTTTGTTTAAAAATTTATATAAAAGCTTCCGCATATGAAGTTATTAACATTGGGTTTATTATGGTTTATAACCATATTTGTTTTGAAAAGTGAGATTGACAGTCAGGAAATCTGTGGGCCCGGATATATTTTGTAATGTTAATATCTTGTGTTTAAACCTTAGAGTTGAGAATCATAAGCGGAGATGATATTATTGTAGCGCTTGAGTATTAATAGAAAGTGTCAGCAGAAACGAGGACCGTAGATCTAGACAGATTAACGGTGATGATCACATCAGAGGAATTCAGATCATAAATCGGAAGCAAGAGAAATGTGATGCGATATTGCGATGCGATGTGGTGATGCGAAGGGACACGTGGTGGCACTGCACAATATTGTACATCGGCAATGCGAAGTTCATCGCATATCGTGAAGTGGATGAGAAAAGTTGCAATGCGATGGATAGATGCGATGCGATGCGATCGCATATCGCAATCAAGGAAGGAGAGATATCGCATATCGTAATCGGCAATGCTTATGTGATAAGAATTTGCAAGTTATAGAAGTTGCAATGTGAAGTGGTGATAAAGTCAAGTGGGACCTGTCACATATCGCATATCGAGAGATCAGATGGATGAAGGCACATGGGATAACTGGGATCAGGAAAGTACGATAAAAAGAGCAGACACGATGCAGATCGAAGCTAAAGCCTAAAAGTTTTCATGTCTGGGAGTATGGATTTTCCCTTTGTAAATCGCATCAGAAATCAAAAGAGCCATATATCAAAGAATGATTGAAATACTGAAATGTGATAGAGAGTGGACGTGATATAGTTCAAAGCTAAAATCTAAAGGAATTGAAGTATGGTGTGGGACCCTGTAAGCTCTTGTTTCGTATATGTTAAATGCGCCATAGTATAATTTTTACACTATTGATTATTTTAAACGTATGTATGATGACTAAAGCCCAGATTTGTAATCCGTCGTGGGCATAAAGGAAATAGTATGTGGGCCATACTCTACAGGTCACAAAGGAATGGAATGAATGCATAAGAGGAACACGTGCAAGACAGTGGTGCGAAAGCACAGGCAGATAAAAAGGGTGAACATAGCACAAAATACACAGGTAATGAAAGAAACAGGGCAGCTATGAAGCAGAGCTGGAATACAATGGCATAACTGAAAAGACAAAAGGACAACAAGAAGAAGAGGACGAATGCTCAACAAAGCTAAGATACTGAAAGTGCTAAGTAAATGGTTTATTGTAACTATAAATGTATTATTGAATTTATATTGTTTGTGATGCAAAGGCAGGTCTCTGTAGGTAAAGTAGAACTCCACAGTAATACAAAAATGTATACATTCTGTTATATCATTTTGAATGTTCTGGACAAGAAAATTAGAAGGGGGAAGGCAAAGAGTCATACCTGTTCATTTCGAATTCCCTGTGAAATGCAAACAGTTATGAGGTGATCTCTATAAATAATGTTACCAACATATGCATAAGGAGTTAGAGAATCGAGAAAGAAGTGAGAGAGTGTAAGAAGAAGAAGGAGCAAATAGAGAAGCTGTGAAGATCCAAAGATAATATAAGGTAGATATGAAGGATGGAGGATAGTAGTGAGGAAGGAATATAACAGAGCTGATATCCAGGTAAATCAGCATGTGTTTTCATAGCAGTGTGAGGAAGTTGGTGCTTCCATATCAATTTTTAGCTTGATAGATGTCCAGTTGTAGCTGGATGAGGTAGGAGCCTCGGTAGGTTGTAGCCTGCAGAAAATAGATGGGAGTTGGATCTTCCTTGCATGTTTTAGCTTTCATAATTGAGGTAGTAGCCTCCTATAGGTTGGAGCCTACAAAAAATCAGTGGTGAGAGGGGGTTGTAGCTTGCCTTTACATCACAACAATAATAAGATGTTGTTTACTTCCTTATGGGTTTCCACTTATATCTGTTGTCTATGTGCATGATGATTATGTGTTGATATTCTGTATTTAATCTGCTTTATACCTGCTGCTCAGTTATTAAGATTATTGTTCCATTGTATATCAAGTTGATCACGAAATGAAGATGTTAATAAGTGTAAAAGAAATTTTTACAAGACCATGACTGTATTAAACTGATTCAGCCCCCCTCTCAGTTTAACCAAGGGTTCAACACAAGATAGAGGGTCTCCGACCACACAGCCAGCAGGAGTCCTAAGCCAAACAACCCAACCCAAGATCAAGCAATTCTTACTTTGCATCAATCTCTATTCATTCTCTGCCTATTGACTCAAAAAGGTTCAACTATTTATACTACTTTAACCTACGCATCCAATGGTTCGAAAACCGTGGTTTGTGGACTCTTGGTCTACCCTTGACTCACTTACAATGCATTAGGGGCTTTGACCCACCCCAAAACCCCTGAGCTAGACTAAATATAATAAAAAATATAAAAAATGGAGTAGATTCCCAGCTTTGTAGGAGACCCTATTCCAACAGGTACCTTTGTCATGTTTGATATCCGAACACAACGAAGGGAGAATAGTAAGTGTTAGTATGAATCCTTTGTCGAAGTGTACAAAAAAATACCACTTTAGCTATGCATAACTAATAGCCCTAACATCAAATATGGCTGCCAATATCATTAGATCTGTAGTTACTTGATCAAAACAAGAGCTGCAAAAAGCCAGATCTATGCATAGAAAGACATTAAGCAGTAAAAAGAAGGTTTTGCTCCATATATCCAATAGACAAGACAAGAACAATTTTTGAAAGAATTTTTTGTATTAAGGGCGCCTAGGAGGAAAACAAGAAGATGTTTCCAATTCTCCTCAATGGGATGGGTTCTTGGAAGTCCTCAGCACTTCAGATCTAGCATTTCTCTCTCCTGTTGGTGTAGAAAACCCAGACAAAGATAGAACTCAAAGGGAGCTCACACAGCAAATAATGGAAAATATGGCAATCATAATGGCTCAAAGTCAGACCAAGAGTTTAGATCCAAAGTGATCTAATAGGCAACAAAAGGTGAAGAATGGTAGGAAAAACCCTCCTATCTATAACAAAATATTGGGTCATTCTAGATCTTGGTGCATGATTAAAATAACATTAACCAAATCTAGATCCACCTTTTATGGAATATTTTATTATATTTGTTGGAGGGAAAAGGTATTTGACTTGGGTCAAATCCTTTTATTTGTAAGTAATAAATAAATAAATGATTTATTTATCATTTTAAGGAAGTGGTTGGATGATAATCAAATAAATAATGATTTATTTAATTATTTATGGGTGATTTAGTCATATTTAATAAGGAATATTATTTAAATAAGGTTTAAATAATTATTCCTAGAAAATAATAAGATAAATAAAGATTTATCTAATTAATTTATTTGTTTTGGGTTAAACATGACCAGGAAAATCAAACAAATATAGGTTGGTTTAATATTTGCTTTTGGGGTTTCCTGTTTAGACCATAAACAACCTAATAAATGTGTTTTATTAAGTTATTTTACATAGTGAAGGAAATTTTACTTAGGGTAAAATTGGTCTTACATGGTGTACTTGGGTCCATCTAATGATAATAGGTTAGATGACCAAAAAATGGTGTAACAGATTGCCCCCCAGCGTGCGACTGTTAGGAGAAAATCGTATGATCGAAGTACGTTGTAAGAACTCAATCACCAGACATCAAAAGGGAAGTCAAAGAGAGAAATGTAAGGTAGACTAATGTGCCGGAGAACTAGACCCTGAGGAGACGAGACTTACAGGTGAAAGAAGTCTCCTTTTATGAGAGGGTACCTGTGCTAAAGGCGGCGGGGGAGGCATACCTATGCCCGCCGAGACAAAGTACAAAAGAATAGTGTGTCCAGTAAACAAGGGACCGAACCATAAAGTACAACCTACATAAACATGAGCCAGATAAGAATACAATGAGGAATCCCACATACATGTTGTGCCTGGGATAACAGCCAGGACTTATACAATAATATCTGAGTACATGAGATACAAATACAACCCAAATGCCCCCTATAAGTGGGGAAGGGCTCACAAAATCTGACTGATACATGCAAATCAAAGAGGCGCTGCAAGCGGCTAAGGCCGACATCATCAAATATATGGAGCTGCATCGAGGGCTGCAATGAAGAGGTCATCCGGGCATGTGGGGGGCTACCTGCAGGGCCACCCCCTCATGAGGGCTAAGACATCTCACACACACCCGGGAATCACCAAGAGCTGCTGCTGCATCACTGAACCATCAAGTATACGGATCTCGATCATGCTGAAAGGAGCTGGAGTGGAGAAACAATCAAGTCAAAGGGAAAGGAGAGATCCCTTTGCCTGATCCGAGGCACCAAACAAGAGTGGAAGTTGGAACCAAGGTACACCGCCCTCTAGACCTGTCTTCTGGAATGAAGGAGCTGATGTCGACAGAAGGAGGTCCACCATAGGTGAGGCAATGAGAGATCCTCAGCTAAGGCACGAGAGAAAATAGTAGAGCGACGGATAGACTAATACCAATGATGATGGTGGAATGGAGGGGACTGAGTAGCGAATGGGCGACTTCCCTTGCTAGAGCATAAAGGGCATGAATGCCATGGCAGCGAATGACACAATATCATCAGGGATAAGGGATAGTGGGACTGAGGGCCAGAATGTCCGACATAAGAGAGAGACCAAGCAATGACGGATGGAGGACTATAGCGGGGTACAAAGGGACTCGGGATAGACTCCATGAATGCGATGATGACTCCACTCAGATGCTCTAAACAAGGGCGACTCGATGGTGTTGCCACATAGTAAAGGTCCAGTGGGGGACCATGAAAACATGATTACAAGATGGTAACTCACGACGAAAATCGACAAGAACAAAGACAAGTAAGGAGGCAAAGTGGTGCCCCAAGTACAAGTGTTGTAAGTGAATAAATGCGATTTTAAGGAGAGGTGAAGTGACCCATCTTGGACAAAATGTGTCCTGGTGAAGTATCAAATCACAAAAAACTAACAGATACCCATTTGAGGGCTCGGTGAGAGCTTTCCAACGGTGTAGACAGTTTGTCAAACGGAGCTATGGTATGGTCGCAGCAGGCGAAAGAAGAAACAAGGGTTCTCTTTTAATAAGGCAGTTTTCCCTCCAAATCCACTCATTTTCTAGTGTTGCTGAGGTGAATGTAGAGAGGAGAGAAGGCCCTAAATCTTGCGGTGAGCGTAGCGAACAAATCGACCGTTGGAATCGAGATCCGTCAGTTGCAGGTAAGAGGCCTAACCTTACTCTTTCATTTTGATGGATTGAAATTTCAGATTAGGGCCCAAAATCTCAGGAACAAACCTCCTTGCATATTTTCAGCCGATTCGCACTTTTTGGGCCAAAATCTGCGACCTGGGATGCAGGTTTTGAGCAAAAAGGTGTGACCTGTCCCAGGATTTGGCAAAAAAGTGTGACCTGGAAGATGAGGGGGTTTTAGTACTGTTTGATGGCTGAGAGTTGGGTTTGTGTGTTTGGTTACAGTATTCCCTATCTATAGGCTGACAAAGATGATGTTTTTGTGCAGATATGGCAGATATATGGGTGAACTAGAGAGAGAGAGACTTGGGTACATTACGGGCAGAGATCTAGGCAGATCAGGGTGTCCATCATGTGTTGGCCAGGTTTGGGGTTCTGAAGTTTTTGGAGAACCCTTTGATGAGAGCTGGAGATCCCTTGTTGGCCCGGATTATCAGTTATTGGGATCCAGAGCATGAGTTCTTTGTAGTGTAGGGGCACAGGATCGAACTGACAGTCCAGGATGTGTATTTCCTGACAGGTCTCTCTTCACTTGGGATGGTGGGAAATACGCAGCCAGTGTTACCGCGGGGGTGGAACATCATGGAGTTTGTGGAGCGGCATTGTCAACTAGGTCTCCATGTCAAAGGGACGCGGATACCGATCGGGGAGCTAGAGAGGTTGGAGACCCGGGCAGTGGCCGCAGTGGTGCTGCGGATCCTAGGCAACCAGGCATTCCATCACATCACTGGGGGGCAGATGATGATCGTAGAGAGCGTGTTGAGTGGGACCTAATATGGGTGGGCCTAAATGATGTTGGTTTCGTTAAAATAACAGCTGTCTCTATGCAAGCGGCAAGTGAACCACGATTGCTCGTATGGGACTTTATTGTGTTCCTTTTTTTTTGAGAAGATCCCGACCTTACGACCTCATATACAGCTCCTAGATGGGGGCCCGGGAGAGCCCAGGATGCGCCAGTGGGGGTGGCTACTGTGCAGAGGAGGAAGAGGGGCGGTCGGACGAGTGTTCCGACCTGAGTTCTTTGCCCATTGGGATCATATGTCGTTATACATAGATGACTATCCCTATAGTGGGATGAGTTATTGTGGGGATCCGGACCTACCACTTCCACCTGGTTGAGTATGGGGACCTGATGGTAAGTGATAAGTAACTATTATTTTTTGGGCATGTTAAAGTTAGTGAATAGTAGATAGGGTACTGATTCATGTACTTTTGGTATGCATATATAGCTCCGGTAACACTGGCCGGATATATGGGACGACCGGCAGCATCTGGAGTTGCAGGTCCGAGTGGGTCGAGAGCAGTGCGTAATGAGGATGCGGCCGCCCTTCTGGAGGACATTCGTCGTAGATGCGAGAGGTTGCTGACCGGAGTGTCAGAGCGCGGGTGGCAAGACTTAGACAACCAGTACATAGGGCCATGTATTGGTCTACCCTCGGAATGGCGAGGTGTCATGCGGCGCATGGTGATGGTCGATCAGGGGATACGTGATCTACAGGCTGCAGGAGCAGAGCCATTGGCTCGGGATTCGCAAGATAGTGATTAGGTGTGGGGCATGTGGTGCCCCCTAGTGTGTATGTAGGGGCAGGTGGTGCCCCGAGTTTTGAGTTTTTTGTAACATGCTATGGGCATGTCATATGTATCAGAGTAGATGGACTCTAAACACATGTTTTGCGACACATATTATGGATATGTATCTTGTTGAATGATTATGAATGTTATTGTCTTGTATAAAAAGCGTGTGATAAATGCCAATCTAGAACATGGTTTGCAATGCTATCTACATAGTGATTTTGTTCTCGAGGTACATGGGTGAAAGTTATGGTTTCAAACTCACGTATCAAGAGTTTCACTCGTAAATATCATCTAAACAGCACAGGATTATGCACACGATAGACACCATTTAGTTGCATGACAAGAAGTAGGGAATCTAAACGAACATGCAGATGGAGGATGCGATGAGAGAGGGCATCGACTAAGAGACCACGCACTGCATCATATTCGGCCTGATTATTGGTGGCAGGACCAATGCATACCCTATTGGAAAGAACAAGGGCATGCAAGGGGGTGAAAATGGCCCAACCTGCCGAGGCTAGATTCTGGGAGTAACGACTTGCACCATCGGCGTAACCGATATAGGGTGTGGACGGGAGGTCCTGCGGAATGATGTTACAAGACAAAAAATGGGGGGAGGGGGAAAAAGGATGGCAGCGTGAGTGTATAGTAGACATCGAGCGGCAACTGCAGGAGGGAGTGTGATGGGCAGGATGGCTATGACACATATACAAACTAGATGGTGGTATATGAGGGCTATAGGAGGTATGGCTGGGACTTGGGCTGCGAAGGTCAACATGGATATGAGTGGGGTTATCCCGTGTGTGGGTGGGAAGGATGGGGTCATGGGTGGAAAAAGTTTCCAAGGGGGCATCCGGACGGGAAAAGAGGGGATGACGAATGGAAGGGAAACCACATGACGCAGCAAAGCTACCTAAATCATCCGTATAGGAAGGAAGGCTCACATATGGATCGTTATAGGGAAGGATGGAAGAACAAAGAAACAAATGGTCAAATGATGTTGAGCCCAGGGTGGTTGTTGAAGGGGGATCAAGCGAAACAACAGGGGAGGATTCAAGGGGAATGTTCTCCAGGGGTCTCACAGAGGATGATAGGTAGAGGATGGTGGTAGTAGACTCTGTCATCTGGACATCAGGGGGGGGAAATGTCAATGGTAGCGGGGGAATCCTCAAGCTGTCCTGAAGCATACTGCGCAAGTATGGGAGAGGCAGACTAATTTTGTTCAATCTCATACTCGCGAACTACTTCTAAAGAGGCACGGTAATGTGTCAGGTGAGGACAATGGTGGGAATAATGGCCATGGACACCGCACAAAGCACCGGGTTTGCTGGTGCGAATAGTTTTTGGGTTCTTGGTTACGGATGAGGACAGGAGAGAGGGGTTAGGGACTGTAGACTCAGGGAACACGACTTTAACCATGGGTTGAATGCGGGGCAATTCAGGACAAGTATGGGTGGCGTGACCGACGACATCACACAAGGCGCAAGGCTTTGCAGGCGGAGGAGGAACCGGGTCAGTCAGGGTGATCTTGTCTTTGGATGCCCCCTTGCGAGCTTTGCCTTTCTTTCCTGGAGCTGTCACCATAGGGGTAGGGTCCTGGGGAGGTGCAGGGGGCATGGTAGAACCGAAGGAAGCGAGGGGGACCGGTTGAATCGGTGTCAAAGCAAGATAGGGTTTGGGGTGACCAGGAGGGGTAGCGGCTAGAGGGTCAAGGTACCAGACAGGTATAACCAAGATCAGGTTAGGGAGAGAGAGGGTGGCCATGACGAGGACCGAATAGACTCCGGGAGGGGGATCGAGGAAAGGTATCTGACCATCGGGGTAATGACCAAGAGGGATGGCTCCGAGATGGTTAAGACCTGGGGGAACCGATCCAGTGGGATAAAGGGGTTCAGGGATACCAGTTGTAGGAGAAGGGCCAGAAGGAGGAGGTCCGGCTGGCGGGGATGAAGGGTTAGGAGCGGGTTGCAGTGGGCGAGGTTGCGTCTGAGGTTGCTGACTAGCCGAGGCGGGTCGCTTAAGGGCAGCCCGAGACGATTGCATCATGCAAACATTCCATAAGCTGGGATCAGAGATAGGAGAAGGAGGGAGACCAGAAAAAGTTCCAAGCAAAGAGGAATCTTTATAGACGCCGGGAGAGACACTGGTCAAGGAATCGACGGTTTGCTTATTGGATACAGAAGAGATGGTCGTCTCAGGGGAGGTATGAGACTTTGGCTCATGATAAGTCAACTGGTCGATGGTGACTATCTTTCCATTGTGAGGAAAAGACATCTTGCGAAAAACCGCGGATGGGACAACAGACATGGCATAGGTGTAGCTTCGCCCCAATAGAATGTTGTAGTCTAGAGGGGCGTCGATGACTTCGACGTCAACGCAAACAGTCTTACCGGCAAGGGTGATAGGAAAATTACGAAAAAGGCCAATGGGCTGGGAGGCGTGGCCGTCCCACGCTCGAAGATTGATCGTGGAAGGGGCCAGGTTAGGAGATCCTAGTTGCTTCCAAACCGAAGCGGACATCACACAGGTGGATGCCCCATCATCAATTATACACCGAGAAACGTTGGCATTCCGGATTTTGACTGGGATTTGGAAGGCGACAGAAGCAGGAAGAGGAGGATGTTCTGATGGATGGTCGTTGAAAACAATCATTTGGTCATCAGCAGGATCTATAGGGCCCACAAAAGATAGCAGAGCCTTCTTTTGGGAAGGGCATGACTGGAGGAGTTCCAATGTGGAAATGGCAGCAGGAGATTGTGCCAAATCATCTACTATGCTATACGAGTGAGCAGCTCGACCAGAAGCAACATTTCGACGTAATGGTCCCTTAGGAATCTTGGTATGAACCTCAACTTTGGGTTGAGGGATATGTAAGGGGCCATTGGAGGTCGAAAGAGGCTCTGTAGAACCGGAAGAAGGGGACTCGGGGGCAGACTGAGCGGGAGGCTTGGGGTACTGGCGAGACCGAGTTTGAAGGTGAAGGTCGACGGTTGGGGATGGATCAGAGTTCATCATGAGGATCTGGTAATCGGAGGAACCAGAAATGGAAGGTGGAGTGGCGACCTGTCCGTCAGGTGGTTAGGTAGCCACGAATCCTTGCTGAGGGAAAGGATCAGTAAACACAGCTGGTTGAGTAGTGGCCACATTAGGGGGAGCATGAGGGGAGGCATGTTGTCCGCGCAATGTGGCTTGAGACTCCCACATCTACCACATATGTGGTAAGAGGGGACAATCGTGGGTGTAATGACCATAAACACCGCAACACGAACAAGGCTTATTTGTGCGAAGAGGCCTGTCCGGCTTGGGCTGAGTGCCCTGTTGCTGGTTAGCAGTGTTAGGGTCAATACCTTGAGGATTGGGTCCACGAGTACCAGGGGTAGATTGGTTTGGATTGCCTCTCTGCCTTCTTTGAGAAGAAGGGGGATTAGTCGCGCCCTGCTGTGCAAATACTTGCCCTGGAGGGGGCTGTAGGTGCTGTTGCGGGGTTGGAGGAGGCAAGGGAGGTGGAAGCACATATGCTGGAGGAGCTGGCGCACCAGGCTGCGGATAAGGGTAATGGTTAGGTTGGGAAACATTGAGGTAAGCAGGAGGTTGGGAAAAAGGATGAGGCATGCCGTATCCTGGATACATGCTACCTGGAGGGGGAAAAGTGCTAGAGGTGCTGGCCCCTCCCTGAGGGAGACCATAGCCCATAGGAGGTTGAGCATATGGATGAGAAAGGGCTCCAACGATACTGTCGGTGGAATGAGATGCCCCCAGGGCGTTAGTGCCTCCAGGCCTGGGGAGGTCAGGAAGGATGGTATAAACATAACCAGACTGAGCGTAGATCAGGTCATATTTCAAGGCTATTTGGAGGGCGGCTTCTTCGGTTTGAGGGAAATGGGAGGCGACATCTTTGCCAATGGGAGCTAAGAGAGTGCGAAGGAACCAGTCCATATAAACCCAATCTTCGAAGGGGGGAGCTCGACATAAGCTCCGTCTTCTTCGCCATTTCTGGACATGAGTGGAAAGGCGGGTCAAAGAGGTTTGCTTGAAAGAGGTCAAAAGCTCCGTACCAGTATCGTATCGGAGAGGGAGCTGGAAATAAGATAAAAAGGCTTGGGCAATGGTCACAAAGGTGGTATGGGAAGAGGTGGCTTGGTCAACATACCATTTAGAATCTTCGCCGGTAAGCGTGCATTGGAACAACCGAAGATGGATGGAATCATCGGTAATGGAATTGGAGGAACACCACATGTGGAAATATCGGACATGGTTGGTTGGATCTTCTCCAGCAAGGCCTTCGAACTTAGGGATGTCGAAGGGGAGCTTGGTTGGCATAGTAGGCCAGCCAACATCGTGGCAGATAGGGTCATTGATCAACTGATTGAAATCGGGGAGGCGGAGGCCTGTGATGTATGGTAGCAAGGGTGCGGCCGAGGTAGTTCCTGTGGCGGTTCCGCTAGTAGTAGTTCCGGCATTAGGGCCGGGATTACCGCTAGCATTAGGCCCTGGACCAGACATTAGTGAAGGTGACAGGGGGAGAACCAGAAGTAAAAGGAGAACCTAATGAATCAGAAGAGGAGTCGGAATGCGGACTCGGAGGAGGACTGGCTCGACAACGGCGAGACGGAGCAGGTCGACCGACCGGAAACTTACGGTGAAGGCCAAGAAGTCTCCGGGAGGCACGCCTTGGGGGTGCAATGGTGACAACAGAATCAAGGTAGGGAGGTGCAGAATCAAGTGATTACAATGTCTAAACAAGGGCAAAAAGGTGCAGTGTCAATTGATTTTAAATTCTTTGCCTAGCAGTGTAAACCAGGCTCTTCTTCGCTTAGGGTGAGTGTGTGGCGTGCGTTAATTTTAATTTTTAAACCCTTTTCGTTTTGAGAGAAAGAGAAAAAGTGTGCTGCGTAACTGAAAATAATGCTGCAAAAACAGTATATAATGCTGAAATAACAGAAAATTAACAGCTACTAGTGCATCGATTCAACCCAAAAAGGTGGGTCTCTCAAAACTAATCTAAAAGAGGGAAAAAATCTAGTCAAAACACACTAAAAAGAGGCCAATAGATCTAGGGTCGAAAGGGACAGGGATCTAAAGGAGAAATTTGCTGAAAAGAGGTGCAGATCACAACCAAGAGGCAGAGGCAAGGTGGCTAGAAAAAAGGATGAAATCATAAAAAGGTAGAGAGGACAGGGAGGTCCAAACAAGACTACAAGAGGTGGTTTGAAAGGAAGAAGAGTTGATTAAAAGGGATCTAAGAATGAGGCATCAGATCTGAAAAAGGGAAAGCTGAAACTCTGAAAAATCAGACACTTGAAATAGCTAAAACTCTTCCACCAAAAGTGGAGGGTACTGAAGCCCTAGGGGGCTAGGTTCCCACTTAGATGAGAAAAACAGATCAGAAACAGGTCCAAAGGGGCGAAGACAGAGGCTGGAAAACCCTGACAGAAGCTTCAGCAAAACCTAGAAAAATTGTAGAAAAACAACAGAAAAAATCACAGGTCGCAGGTTCTGACCTGTTTTCCTGTTCAGGTCGCAGAAAAGGGGCTGAAAAGTGCAACCTGAAGTCCAGGTTGCAGTTTTTGGGCTGAAAAGTGTGACCTCCAACTCCGGTTGTCCCGGCGGTAGATTTGCGGAAAAGTTGCCGTCTCAGTTGCGGCTGATGTCTGTCACCTGCGCAATAGGGCCAGAAACACGCGGAAGTTAGAAATTTTAATGTTTTAGGGTTTTATAGGTGAAAAACAAAATGAAAATAGGAAAAAAAAAAAGTTGAAAAGAAACCCTAAGGTCTGAAGTAGCTGGATATGCAAGAATATGAAAAACGACAGCGGTCGTAATTGAAAACCCGTGTGGAGTCGCCAATTGCTAGTATGAATCCTTTGTCGAAGTGTACGAAAAAAGACCACTTTAGCTACGCATAACTAATAGCCCTAACATAAAATATGGCTGCCAATATCTTCAGATCTGTAGTTAGTTGATCAAAACAAGAGCTGCAAAAAGCCAGATCTATGCATAGAAAGACATTAAGCTGTAAAAAAAAGGTTTTGATCCATATATCCAATAGACAAGACAAGAACAATTTTTGAAAGAATTTTTTGTATTAAGGGCACCTGGGAGGAAAACAAGAAGATGTTTCCAATTCTCCTCAATGGTATGGGTTCTTGGAAGTCCTCAGCACTTCAGATCTAGCATTTCTCTCTCCTGTTGGTGTAGAAAACCCAGACAAAGATAGAACTCAAAGGGAGCTCACACAGCAAATAATGGAAAATATGACAATCATAATGGCTCAAAGTCAGACCAAGAGTTTAGATCCAGAGTGATCTAATAGGCAACAAAAGGTGAAGAATGTAGGAAAAACCCTCCTATTTATAACAAAATATTGGGTCATTCTAGATCTTGGTGCATGATTAAAATAACATTAACCAAATCTAGACCCACCTTTTATGGAATATTTTATTATATTTGTTGGAGGGAAAAGGTATTTGACTTGGGTCAAATCCCTTTATTTGTAAGTAATAAATAAATAAATGATTTATTTATCATTTTAAGGAAGTGATTGGATGATAATCAAATAAATAATGATTTATTTAATTATTTATGGGTGATTTAGTCATATTTAACAAGGAATATTATTTAAATAAGGTTTAAATAATTATTCCTAGAAAATAATAAGATAAATAAAGATTTATCTAATTAATTTATTTGTTTTGGGTTAAAACATGACCAGGAAAATCAAAAAAATATAGGTTTGTTTAATATTTCCTTTTGGGGTTTCCTGTTTAGACCATAAACAACCTAATAAATGTGTTTTATTAAGTTATTTTACATAGTGAAAGCAATTTTACTTAGGGTAAAATTGGTCTTACATGGTGTACCTGGGTCCATCTAATGATAGTAGGTTAGATGACCAAAAAATGGTGTAACAGTAAGCCCAAAACAGTTCATTTTCTGTGAGTTGGTCCATTGAAACCGAAAAAGTGAGAAACCTATGTTCAATGAACATTTGCCTAATTTTTTTATGAGTACGAGGAGACAAAGTAAACTCAATGTCCTTTTTGAAATTTTAACGAGTCCAATAAAGAAAAAACCGATGCTCTCTTTGAATTTTTAACGAGTTCCACCGAGAAAAACTCGATTACTTTTTCTGTTTAATGAGCTTTGAAAAAGATGGAAAAGAATGGCTCATATTTCTTCGTCGTAGTAGTTTAACGAGCCCGATGAAGGCAAGTCGGAGTTTTTTCAGTTTTACGAGCTAGAAAAAGTCCCTAAAAAGAAATCTCGTGGGTTTCTTCAGTTTTATGAGCTAGAAAAAGTCCCTAAAAAGAAGACTCGTGGGTTATTTTAGTTTTATGAGCTAGAAAAAGTCCCTAAAAAGAAGGGTCAGGATTTTTTTAGTTTTAGGAGCTAGAAAACGTCCCTAAAGAGAAAGCTCGGTGCTTCTTCGTGTAAGTTTAATGAGGCCGAAGAAGAGAACTCGAGGTTTTTCAGTTTAACGAGTGAGAAAAATACCATAAAAATAATGCTCATTGCTTCTTCATGTAATTTTAACGAGCCTGAAGAAGAGAACTCAAGGTTTTTTGGATTAATGAATGAGAAAAAAACCATAAAAAGAATGCTTGAAATTTCTTGATCTCTTTCTCATCAATAGAAGGATCTATTCCAGGATTTTCTCATAAGACCAAGAAAAAACATCATGGAATTCCTTAAAAAGGGATGTGAAGTCTGCAATTTCCTCTGGATTGCAATCGGCCCGAATCTGAATTTTTTCCATGATACCCGTTTTCACTGCGATATCTATGAGCATAGTCTTGAAAATATTTCCCATGTTCCCTTCCGAATCGATAGTTTGAATAGTCGTGTAGGTGGAGGGAACGATCTCAAGCGGGTCAAAATATGGGACTTGAGTAGTGATCGTGTCCAAATCAAACATCGAAGCACGATGATGGAACTCTCCCCAAGGTCGTTCTTCTAGAGATATGACCTCTCAAATAGCTTCGTCCGTAGGTAGGACTTCATCGAGGAGATCCCTAGAAAGAATCGTGATGGGCGGGAGGGTGGTACCATTGCTCGGAACCAAAGTAATGGAGGGTTCAGATGTGATTTGGATGGCTTGATAAGGAAAATATTTCGGTGATAGCAGCATATGATCTCCATAGGAATTAATGTTTGAAGGTGCTGATAGGATCCATGGATCGATAGAGCCATCCGAAATGGTGGATATCATTTCAATTTTATGTGGAACCTCAGGGCAAGAGATGAAAGCAACCCATCAGGGAAGATGCCTTCAGAAGACCAGTACCGATGCTGACGTACGAGTCAGGGATGCCTCCTACTAGGGGTATAGTGCTACTTTGTAATGTGGAATAATCGGGGGTGCAAAAAGGATAATTGACCCACTATGACTATCTTCCCATCCAGTGGAAAGAGGATGAGTCGAAAGACCGAAGAGACAATGGCAGTCATTGCGTAAGACCAACTGCAACCCAGCAATAGATTATAGTTGAGATGACAATCTACGACTTCTATGTCCACCGTTATCGTTTTCCCACTAAGATAAATGGGAAATCTAGCAAGGTGGCCTTTTGGGAGGAAAGTGTGGTGATAAAAAGATTTAAGGGAATTCGATGGCGGAGACAGAGTAGGAGAACCCAAAGTGAGCCAGCAAGCAGTTGACATAACGTAGGTCGAAGCACCTTCGTCTATGATAATGTGATGGACTAGTATCCCTTTCAACACAACTTGAACCTGGAACGCAAGTTGGTGTGAGAGGAAAGGTTTAGATTTCTCCATGTCAAATATGGCTAGCATAGAATCTAGGGGGTCGATTCCACCAATGGCTGAAAGAAAATATTTTCTTTGTGCTCGGAAATTTTGCAATACTTCAAGTGCAGACATGTTTGAGGGTGCTTGTGCCAAATCTTCTACAATATTGTAGTTTTGGGCAGCATGTGAAAAGGTGTTATGAGTCGTGCATCAAAGTGTCCCTTTGGGGGGACGAATCGTAGGGTCAGCAGTAGGCCTTTCGATATACAAATGGTTGGGCCACAGTGGATTCGAAATTGCACCAGGTTTATGAGCATCAATGATAGGATTTCAATAGAGTTTGGTTTGTGTTTGGAGTTCAACACTTTCAACGCCATAAATGGCAGATGATCCTTCACCGGAAGGATGTGTACCACCATTTCCCCTTTGTGGGGGTTGTGGTGGGTTCGCAACCATGTGTTGCTATTGCTACTGTGGATTAGGGCAGAGATTATGAAGAACAACAGGTGTCCTCCCAGAGTAATTGTCTATGATAAAATATGTGCAATCCTGTAGCCAAGGACTTTTGTATGTCAAGTCGTCCTCCGGACAAATTCTACAAGGAAATTTCATGGGTTTATCCTTTCCTTTTTCGTTCTTAGCAACGTTTTCCTGATTGGGATGATTCTGTGTATCTGACTGCTCTTCATAAGAAGAGGTATTTTTCTTGTTGTTCTTGTTCTTGCCACTAGGTTTTTGTGAAAATTGCACAGAATTTACCTCAGCGGTAAGAAGAGTAGTCGATTGGTTCAGGGCAGTGGTAGCCGAAGACAGTTGGGAGGTTTTCCCACTAGGTTGTTTTATCGCTATGCCAGAGATTGCACCAACCATGCTGTCGATGTGTGCTCTGGGTTTTGAGTAGCAAGAGGATTCGGATTTCCAGGGGCATGGGGTAGTAAATCATATAGCATGCCAAATTGCGAATAGATCATATCTAAATGTTGTGCATGATGAATGGATTGGTCTTCCATAACCGCATCGGACAAACAAACGCCCTTAGCTAGGGGGGGTAAGAGTGACTTACAAAACCAGTTGGATAAGAGATGATCTGGGATTGGCACTTTGATGAGCCTCCTCCTACGTCTCCACTCATGAATGTGATCGGAGATGTCAGTGGTGGTGTCTTAGCACATCGAGGTTAAGAGTTCCATGCCAGTTTCATATCTAATATGTAATTGGAAGTTCTTAATAAATTTTGTAGCTAAGGCGCAAAAAGTGTTGATGACCCCACGTGGTAACTCAATGTACCTTTTGGCAGTGTTTCCTATGAGAGTGTGGGGGAAAATTCAAATCTGGATACTATCATCCACGATGGAGTTAGAAATAGACCATAGATGAAACGTGGTGACGTTCGTAGCCAGATTGTCCCCTTGTTTCCCGTCGAATTTACAGATGTCAAGCAGAACCTTGTGTGGTACTGAAGGCTAGAGTGGGTTGTGGTTGATGGGATCATTGGTTAGTTTATAGATGTTGGGGATGTCTAGAGCTGCCAAAAATGGAAATTGAGTGTTTGCCCATGGATCTAGCCAAAGAAGTATTGGCTGACCATTCAGACCATAGGTTCCACCCATCAATGTGTTACCAATGAGATAAGTAGGAATTTGTTGATAAAAATTCCCTGTGGGTGGGGGTGTAGGGGTGTGTGGTTGTTGTCCGTAGGGTATGTTATACTGGTGGGCGATCTATTGGTTGACCCCATTGTAAAAGTTACCCCCTTGCCCAAATTGACTTTGGGGTTGCTTCTCCTATATGGAAGAGATAAAGTTAGCCAAAGGCATACTGCTATTCGCATAGTTAAGCAACGACATAGACCCTACACCTGAATTTTGACCAGTCAAAGGAACAATGTTAAAAATAGGTTATCTTATTTGGCCCAATGTCTGTAGGGGTACCAAAGTGCCACCCTGGCATATATGTGTTGGTGACACTACCCCTTAGCATGATTTCCAAGGGGTTTGAACTCAGCAAATGTTTCCAACCAAAAGGGTTGCTAAAAGGAACCGAGGTAGCCCCGCTAGCAGGAGAAGAAATCGTGGGTCCTAGCATAGTCACTATAGGAGCAGATCCTGAACGATTCGGAGGCCCACTGATAGTTGTGGTGACCAAATTTCTTGGTGTTGGATGAATAAGTCATTCTTGCTGACAAGACAGACCTCCCAAGTGTCCTACAGACAACTAGCAACAAACAGCCAAACAAAAACTATTTTCTCTAGATAATATTCGATTCAGAATTAGCTACAACAGAGGTTTTGAAGACCTACCTATAGTCCAGTGCTATTCGTAATGATCTTCTTTCCAATTGCTTGAAAGAGTTGTCTTCAAATATCTGCAATCACAAACATGGAAAAAATAAATAGCACCTACATAGTAGAAACTAATTCATGAATCATATATCTATCAAGATGACCAAGGAATTCAAGAAATAAGATAATTAATTAAATAACTCATTGATAAAACATGATTAACAAGCTACTTAATTAAAGAACTCGTTGATAAAATAGGATTCATTCGTATTATCTTTGATGAATAAAGAGCCTTACAACTGTGTCTGTCTTGATGTCGTATAGGCCGTCCTGGGTTCTGGAACAACCGTTTCCTTTACTCTGACAAGCTTTGCACTCTCTCAGCTAAAATTCACATTGGTGTGTAATAACTCCCACATAATGATCAGTTAAGAGAGTCCAAATCTCTACAACATTTCTCCTCAAAAATTCTCAAAGTCTAACCTCCTTTGAAGCTGCACTATGGCTTCAATCTATAGGAAAAGAGAGGAGGTTGCAGCTCCACATAAGAAGGGATAGAATGCTCTTTTGAAGGGATTGAGCTCCATAAATCAAGGGGTAGGCTCCCATAATGGAAGAATGAACATACATTATAGGAGCGAACCTTCGACTGGATAATTTCTTCTAGAAGATTCAAGATTTGACTGTTGGGATTCTAAATGTTACTTTCCGCCTTCATTTAACCTTTTACAGGGGTCTGCACCCTTAATGAAGAAAAAATACGTTTAGCTCTGCATGCTTTAGAACAAAAAGGTGCAGCACCGCAGGAAATGTTAAGAGAAAGTGCAGTACAAGTGTTTTTAAGACTTTTATGAGCTTTTCTCTCAATTTCAAGGCTTGATTTTAGGAACTTTGATGTTGTAGACTTCTAAGGGAGTACTAAAATGTCATGGTGAAAAATTTCAGTGTAACAAATTCCCCCCTAAAGTGTCAAGTGTGAGAGCATTCGAAGAGTGATGTGCTTTATCATTTCAAGGATTAGCCTGTGTACACCCCAGTCAGAACCCTGTAAAAACATCCAATGCAATATATATATATATATATATATATATCATCACTGAGGTAGGCATTCCCATACTCATATCAAAAGTAACTAAAATTGTTCTGATACAGGAATGATTTTAATATTACATCAATAGTGTACACACAGCATGGACACAACCATTTGTAATGAATATTATACTACATAATGAATAATAAAACTCCTCACAGCCTGGATGGTGGAAACTAGATCCAGGGTCTTGATTTCTGCTTCCCGAACTAGTACGATTCTATCCACGTGATTAAATGTGATGAAGTTGAACATGGTAGAACCCACTTGATTACCAGTCAATGATGTGAACTGTTAACAGGTGTGAGAGAAACCACCAATAATGAAAATGGCTCTCAAAGTACTCAGTACAATCCATGAAATGTGAATAAGTGATCTGAAGTCAAACATTTCATGGAATCGTTCGATCGAAGGTCAATGATGCAACCTATCATCGAAGGGGAGAAACTTGCCATTAAGGCATGCAGATTCTAAAGTACTGACGGATTCTAGATCAAATTCCTAAATGATGAGCTGTCATCGATAGAAAGTGATATTTCGTAAGCAAGCTCATGACACGAAACCATTGATCAAGTTTTGAAGAAATTTTTTGCAAGGACTGACTTAGGGATGGTCAATGCGAATGTAGACAAATGTTTGTAGATGAATGGTTTATTTGACTGTCCTCTTGAACACATAACAACACTGCAAATGGTTTGGTAATAGTTTCTCTAAGCTAATACCCAGAAACTGGCTGAAGACCTTCAATGTGGTTTGATTAATTGATAGGTAAAGGATTTTCCCAACCCAGGTAGAAGTGTGAAAAAAGTGTCGTGTTCAAGAGTGGTATAATACTTTTAAATCAAAGTGTAACAAATGAATTTGTTTTCTCTTTTTCCCCCACCATATCTGGCAAGTACCTCTTTATTTTTGACAAGCTTGAGGAGGATAACATTTGCTTGTTTATAAGCTCATCCTTTAGATGAGTCCAAATTAGTTTAAAATTGAACCTTAAGAAAGAGTGGTTCGTCCCTGTTTGTAATCGACATGTCCTTTATTGTCAGATTTTAACAAGTCCAGTATAGGAGAAACTCGGTGTTTGTCATTTTTAGGGAGTCAAAAGAAAAAACTTAAGAAAACTCCATGGGTGTTCTTTTTCGTAATTTTAGTCTCTCGGGCCCGAAAAAGGATAAAATAATGTAGGAGAGAACTCTATTGACCATGATTAGTCAACGTATACCTTTTTCGTAAATATTCCATTTCAGTCCGGAAAAGGGGTAAACTTATACTGAAACGTCATTTTTTCATTTCCTTTAA
This sequence comes from Pinus albicaulis, assembly GCA_034641835.2. Classification (NCBI taxonomy): domain Eukaryota; kingdom Viridiplantae; phylum Streptophyta; class Pinopsida; order Pinales; family Pinaceae; genus Pinus; species Pinus albicaulis. Next base: position 282,692 of record JAXQQM020066223.1, on the reverse strand, counting down.
CGAGTTCGAATAGTCAAGTACTTGGAAATATTTTCATATTTAGAGAGTCTGAAAAGGGCTAAAGATATGACTCCATGGTTTCACTTTTTCATAAATTTTGAGAGCCTGAAAAAGTGATAAAAGTATACTCTTCGTCAAAAATGACCATTTCACCCGAAAAATCTGGTATTCTGCACAAAAAACTCAAAAATTAAACTTACCTGCTCTTAAAAATAGAAATATTTTGAAAAACCGTTTTTGAAAGTGAAAAATAAACAAAATTAAATTTCATTTATTCGAAAAAACTTATAAAAAGGAGTTTTCCAAATTCATTTTTACCATTGAGTTTAGAGTGAAAATTTGAGAGCTTTTGGAAAAAATGCTCCAGAGAAGATTTCAGACAAACTGACCATTCAAATCGAAAACCGTCTGCTCCAGGTAATCGAAATTCTCTTTTCCTTGCTTTCCATCTGTTAATTTTCTTAATTTAGGGTTTAAAATTCATTTTTGGGGAAGAAATATGTTCAAAATTCTGCTCACAGGGGTTTGGAGGTAAGACACATGGTATTTGCGGACTCCAACATTTTCTTACAAAGAAAAATGTCGTGATCCCGCACTTTTAGTATAGAGCCCGTGCTGAGCTACGCACTGTCTCTAAATAAAAAGTGTGGGGGCATCGTGAAGAATTTAAAAACACATTTTCTCTCTAATTTACCCAAAATTTTCTTTTTAAAATGATTCTAATCTTTCATTTTATTCATTGTAGGATATTTACAATGCTTATCTGGCGGGAACGTGAACACGAGGAGGTGGATGAAGCTGCAATGATTCACCAACCTACATTAAAAGTTTTGAGAGCATTTGGGTTATTCAAATTATGGGCTATCAGCAACATGAGAGCTCAAGTAGACCTTCTCACTTGGTTGGTAAACAAGTGGGATGTATAGGACCAGTGTTTTGTGATTGGAGGTAACCGGCTCGAAATCGAGCTGGAGGACATATACTTTCTTACTGGTTTGTCTAAAAGAGGCGAACCACTATCTCTATTTGGGGCTAGGCCAGGTGGTCAGTCTGTTGCTAGCCTGCAACTAGAGTTATGCAATGATGAGGCCAATCCTAAAGACAAACGGATTGATATCAAAACCATCATCTGTCCTGAGTTGAAAGTATTTGCATTTACCGTAACCAAGTTATGTGCAAGTGCAGCTTTACATGTTGCTACTGGATCTCAAATGCGGATTGTAGTGGACTGTTTTTGAGGCACCATATTCAATTGGTGCGAGGCAGTGTTGGCTAATATCAAAGGCCAACTAACTAGAGTAAAGAACGAGAAGTTGAATAACTTCGAATTACTTTTTCTCTAGAGAGGATTCCTCTACTGGCCCCACAACATATTCCAGTTGATAATGTTAGAGTCTGAGAGCCTCGGATGGTTCTATGGGTTGCTTTAATGGCCGATCACAGCGAGGGTAAAAAGATTGTTCAATTTCCCCTGGCCTACTTCTATTGGTTAGAACACCAAATATTCATGATAGAAGACTTACCTTATGCAGGGATGGATTACCGCGGTGATTAGGATATGCCACTTCCTCTAGGAGCTCAGTGGGATGAGTCAGGTAAAAAATCATTTTGACACGTTCTAATTTCTAATTTTTATTTTCTTTTTTAAATCATCCAAAACTGATAACAAAAATTTCAAATGCAGATGTGGGTCCTCATCAACCAGTCACTCGCCACCCCTTTGAGAGGAGGCAAAGGGATGCAGCTGCAGCACCACCACCACCATAGGAACAGACAACAAAGATCCTTACTGATTTTGAACACCATCTAGAGCGACTAACTATGGACATCCCAGAGACTACCATAGATGACATTTCACTTCGTTTGCAGAGATATGTCATTGGTGTTCCTGGACCGTTCAGGAGATTCCTGAGCAGGGTGGCATGGGCTGTAGTATATTATCATGATCACTACCACGGATAGTGGATGATCGGCTGTATAGACTCATATCATTTTTTGTATCACTTTTTTCCCGATCATAAGGCATTTTGAACCTATGGTTGAGGATGATGTACTATTTTTTGAAACACTACTCTATGCTATGATATACTACTATTTTCAGTTACGTGTCTAACATGTTATCGAATGTTGATTTACTAGAAGCTATTGCGTCTGCTAATGTGTTTAAATTTCTTGGAATGTGTTGATACTCAATATATTCAAATTATCATTCCAAGAGATGAACTTTTAAAAATAGTCTTAACAACACTAGGTTTCTAATTTCATACACTCGATTTAATTGTAATACAACGAGTTTGGAATCTAACCTAATGATCAAAATCTAAATTCCAAATGAAATGGATTCAGATAATAACTCAATAACTGCACTATATTCTGCAATATTGTTCGTCGTTTGACTGAGGCTTACCCCATGCATAGATACTAACTCCTCAGTGGGTGAATAAATAACCCAGGTTGAGGAAGAAATGTTCTGTGTACTAAGACAAGCGCCATCAGCAAAACCAGTGTATGTTTGAAAAGACGTCGACATTTGCAATATCAAGAGTAATCCAGATAAGAAGGAATAGTAGAAACAACCACACTTAAGCTAAGCACACGTTTCTAATATACAAAAAACTAGCTAGAAAATAACTAATATATAGGGAAAATCTCCACACAAGAATCAAGCGTAATATGTCTCCAGATAAAGCCCATTTCCGGGTTTGCCTAAAGAGACCCCGTCAAAATCAATCAATTCATAGGCCCCTTTTGCAAGCTATTGCTTGACAATATAAGGGCCATGCCACATGGGTTCAAATTTACCATCCCCTAGCTTATCGTTAGCTTGGTCATATTCCAAAACTAGGTCTCCTTCTGAAAAAATATGAGGTGTAACAATTCTATCATACTGAGCTTTCATTCGTTTCGCATGAGTCTCGGTAGCTAATGCAGCGGTGCACCGATTCTCATCTAATTGAGCTAAGTAAAAAAAGAATTTCTCCTCCTCAGAAGTGGCTGGTAGTAACTCTATCGCTAGTTGGAGTGATGGTATCTCGCATTCAATCGGTAATACCACTTCTAAACCATAAACTAGTTGAAAAGGGGTAAAACCTATCGATGTTTTTGTTGAGGTCCGATATTCCCAAAGTGCTGAAAAGAGCATGGTATGCCAATTTGATTTATGAATTCCAATGATTCGTTTGATCATGGTGACTAAAAATTTATTCACTTCAATCAGACCATTAGCCTGCGGATAATATGGTGTAGAACTGTCATGGCGCAGGCCAAGTTGGTTAGTTAGCTCGGTCATCATGATGTTTCGAAAATGACTCCCATGGTCAGTAATTATCGCTTGGGGTACACCGAGACAAGAAATCACATGATTGAACACGAAAGTAGCTGCAGTTTTGCCATCTGCCACAAATGTAGGCATCACCTCGGCCCACTTGGTAAAGTAATCTACTGTTAGAATAATATACCCATGCCCCCCAGCCAAGTGAGGGTTACATGTAATGAATTCAATGCTCCATTTTGCAAAAGTATCAACAGAAATTATAGGGTGAATAGGAGTGGGTGGTGCACTCATCTTGCAATAAAAAATTTTACAATTATGGAATTTTCGGACCGCATAAATACAATCTTTGAATAAGGACGGCCAAAAGTAACTAGCACGCAATATATTTTGGGCTATGGCATACCCATACATATGACTGCCACATGCTCCAAAGTGACAATCATTTAAAACCTTTTCAGCTTCTTCATGGGTGAGACAACGTCGAAAGACAAAATGAGCACCACGACGGTATAGTGTGTCGCCAACAATATGATATTATTGAGACTGGAAACAGATTTTACATCATTGTGACTGTGAAATTTCGAGCCGAAAATATTGGGTCTGAAGATGAACAATGATATCTCCATACCAAGGATCAATGGTACTAATAAGAAACAAGGATTCGTCTGCGATTGGTTGTTCTGCCATAGTTTCTCTATCAATACGTGGGAAGTCACACATAAGTTAAGCAAATATCAATGCTTTCTTTGATTTGGATTTTTCAAATTCCAAGTCAAACTCCTGTAGGATAACAATCCATTTGGAATATTTGCCCCCTAGAAATTTTTTGGTCAAGGTATACATCATAGGGTTGCAATCAGAAAACATTGTTGTTTTGCGTAAAAGTATGTAATGACCAAAACATTGAACAACTTGAAAGGCTGCCAAGGCCAATTTCTCCACATGTGAATATTTGATTTCAGTCGGATGCAAATTGCGACTAAGATAGTAAATCACATGTTCACCATGGAATTCATCTTCCTGAACTAGAACCATTCCTATCATGGAATCGGAAGTGGCGAGGTACAAAAAGTAATCCTGATTGTAATTGGGAGGATGCAGCAACGGTGCATGGGCCAACGCATTTTTAAGAGCATCAAAAGATCGATCAACGATCTTGTCCCAAAAGAAAGAAATATTCTGTTTCATCAACCTGGTGAAACCTTTCGTTAACTCGGCGTAGTTAGGAATGAATCGTCATAAAACTTTTGCTTTCCCTTGCAAAATTTGGAGTTGGTGAAGAGTAGAAGGAGGAGGTAAATTAATGATAGCCTCAACCTTCGATGGATCGACAAGAATACCTACCTTTGAGACAATAAATCCCAGCAATCGTCCAGATTGTACACAAAAAACACATTTGTGAGGATTCAGACGAATCTTATAATGCTTAAATCGTATAAAAATAGCTCGTAAATGAGTGATATGATCTACTCTGTGTGAGGAATGAGCAGGAGAATCATCAAGGTAGGGTTGCACAATTTGTTTAATGTCATGAAATGCATAAGACATTTCTCGTTGAAAAGTGGCACCAACATTCTTAAGTCCAAAAGGTATTTTGCAATAAGAAAAAGTTCCCCATGGAAAAATGAAAGCTGTTTTGGGTTGATCTTCAGGGATTATGTTGATTTGATTGTAGTTGGAAAATCCATCCATGAACGAAAACATTTCACTTCCAGCACAATCATCAATAATTTGATCGATATAAGGGGTTGGATAATTGTCTTTTGGATAAGCTCGATTTATATCCCTATAATTGATACATAATCGTATTGTTCCTTGTTTTTTATTGACAGGAACGATATTGGATACCCAATCCATTAACGGAAATGGATAAATAAAACCTGCACGAAGTAATTTTTCAACTTCTTCTTTGATAGCGGCAGCTTTTTGCGGATGTATCTGACGTAATCTCTGTCTAACAGGTTTAGCATCCGAGTATGTCTTAATTTCATGAACAACAATCGATGGATTGATTCCTGGAATTTCTTCATATGACCAAGTGAAAATGTCATGGAATTCATGAAATAGGGCTTTATATGCTTGGATTTCATTAGTCGTACAAGAAGCACCTATATGAATGTTTTCAACAATTCCGCATTTTACTACAATGCCAATGGGAACCGTTGTAGAAATATTCTATAAATTCAATTCAGAATCGAAAGATGAAAGAGGATTATACATTTCTTTGACGTAATCAATATTAAAAATGGAGGAAAAATCATTCTCAAAATGATCGAGATCAGGTAAAAACGAAAACCTATGATGAAGATCTTCCCATGGTAATTCATCGACAGATAAGAATTCACGAATATCTTCATCAATATTGAACATGTGTTGACCAAAATCCGAAATTGATGTCGAAGCTGAGATCGATATTAAAAGTGACTCCTCATTGATCACATTCACTGGATTAGATTCAGTTGAAGGAGTATCAGAAAATGACTGTACTACCTAATATGTTAACTCAAAAGGATTGAAAGGCATCACGCCATCGAAAGAGTCCAATTTTGATTCTGAAGGTACTATCCAAGGATCATCAGAGGAAATAGTACATGATGTAATCATATTTATGTTAGAAATAGGAGATTGTACGTTGGGAGCAGGCAGGGAAAAAGTTCCCAGTAAAGCCGAATCTTTAAGCAAACCTACTGTAACATCCTTATAAGGGATAGTCGATTTTCCGATATGCTGGATACTATCAGTAGAGGCTTGGTCAAATGAATAATATGTGAGATGATCTATTTTAACGATATTTCCTTTATGAGGAAAGATGATGAGACGAAATATTGACGATACAACAACAGTCATGGTGTATGACCAACTGCGACCCAGGAGAAGGCTGTAATCCAGAGGGGCATCAACCACTTCCATATCTAGATTAATGGTTTTTCCTTCAACCTCTATTGGTAGATCCTATAAAATACCATACAGTTGGAAACCTCTACCATCAAAAGCTTTGAGGATAGTCGTAGATTGGTTAATTGTCAAAGAACTAAGTGATTTCCAACATTTTAATGATATAATACATGTATAAGCCCCTTCATCAACAACAGTACGAAATATACGTTTGTTCTTGATTATTACTAGAATTTGAAAATCCATTTGATGGGGTAGGCGGGGTGTAAAATTCTCTAAATCGAAGATCATGAGGTTTGAATCCTGGAGGTCTATGGCTCCTAAGGTGCACAATAGTAATTTTCTTTGGGCTGGGCATGATTGCAGCACTTCCAAAGATGACATTGCTAAAGGGGAAATTGCCAAGTCTTCAAAAATATTGTAATTCTGAGAAGCTCTCACATGTGGATTGAAAACTAATTTACGAAGTACACCTTTAGCATGTGGTTTGATTACTAAGTCAGGATTTTTTTTCTCGATCTGTAGCAGATTAGAAACTGAGGGAGATGTAGTTGATGCTGAATTAGATTTTTCTGCTTCCTTAGCAGGATTTTTACTACCATAATCTTGCGATCGCATCGCAACCATGAAGATATTCTCTAGTGCATTTAAGGAAGATCCAATCATGTTAGTATCTTGAGAAGGAAAAGGATCTTTCAAGACAGCAGGTATGGGCGAACCCTTAATTAATTTCAATACCTCAGCTCTATGTGGGCACTCTTTTGTAAAATGATCCTTATCACAGATTAGACAAGGATAACAAGGTTTTCGTTTTTCGTCACTTGGTTCAGTTTTATCGTTTTTATCTTTTGAAGATTTTTTATTTTTATTCTTACCCTTCTTCTTACTACCGGTTTTAGCTTTGGTTATAGATGATTCTAGAACATGAATATCGACGGATGTTTCAATGGAAGAATCTCCTTTCGGTGAATCGGGTAAAGTGATAATAGGAGAAGTCGTCTTGGAAGATTTCTTCTTACTCTTACCAGTGCTAACAGAACCAATTACACCATCAATGGCATGAGAGCTGGAAGGAGTTGTAGTTAATTGACCAGGTCTTGGTAAATCAGGGATTTTATCATACAGAGTACCTGACTGGGTATATACAAGGTCAAGGTACTGAGCCTGAGCAATGACTTGCTCTTCTGTAACAACGCCTCATTTGGCCACATCTTCAGTAATTTTGGGAAATAACGACTTGATAAACCATTCATCCAAAATTTGATCCGAAATAAAGACCAACAAATGCCTCCTACGTCTCCATTCATGAATATGATCGGATATGTATGTATACGTAGATTGTTTTAATGAAGTTAGCAATTCCGTGCCATTGTCGTATCTGACAAGCAACTGAAAATGTGTTAAGAAAGCAGTGGCTAGTGCATTAAAATTATTAAATGAGCCACGCAGTAACACAATGTACCATTTGGCAGCTAGACCAATGAGAGTTCTCTGAAAAATAAAAAATCGAATCAAATCATTGATTAGTGAATTGGATGCACACCAGAGATGGTAAGTCATAACGTGATTAGATGGGTCCTCTCCTAACTTACCCTCAAAGTTTGGAATATCACTGGGCAACTTGTTAGGCATCGGCGGCCAATACGGAAGATAAAATATAGGATCGTTTGTAAGGAGCGATAGATCAGGTAAATCTAAATTTGCTATAAATGGTAACCGATGGCTAGGGTCTTGATAACCTTGTGTGATCAAACCAGTTCTAGGAGGAGGATATCTAGGATACCCTTGAATTGGATGCGCATTGGGAATCATGAAACCTCCTGGATAACCAGTATTAACCAGACCATATTGGGGTTGTTGCGGTATTTGATAAGTATACCCAGGATACGGTTGACATTGATAAGATGGATTTTGTGTAGCCTATCCAAATTGATACTGTCCCTAGTATGGTTGATAAGTAAATTGTGGTTGACTAGCGACAACCGTACTTGTACCAGATTATCCTGTAGGCATCTGGGTCGTATTCTGAATTGTAGTTCTTGACTGTGGCATAGACACTTGAGGAATTTTCACTGATGTAGGGATAGAAGAAACAAGAGCTGCAGATACTCCATAAATAGGTGTGGTAGGTTGAACAGAAGTTGCAGTAGTAGCAGAAGTTTGAGGCGGAGTTCTAGGTGTACTAGGCCCAGGCTACTGTATAGAACCAAGTGCAGAGACTTGAATGGTAGGTTGGATAGGTTGCTGGGTTGGACCAGAACCTATGGGATGTCCATGTCGATTAGGTAACTGCACATTGGGTTGCATAGTCTGTTGAATTTGAGATGGATCCCAAACCATATTCATTCCGGGATATTGACTCATAGAAGGTTGTACATATGAAATACCATAACCAAGTTGAACATAATTTTGATAATTAACTGGTAAAGTTCCAGTTACTTATAATAATGGTTGACTGGAAGGAGGTTGGAAACCTTGAGGTGGGTACTGACCTTGAGGTTGATAACCTTGAGGCATGTACTAAATCTGGGGTTGATATTGACCCTGAGGAATAAACTGACTCTAGGGTTGATATTGGGGTATGTACTGTCCCTGAGGTTGATATTGACCTTGAGGTATGTACTGTCTTTTAGGTTGTTCTCCAGGCAGGTAATATTGTCCTACTGTTTGACCTGGTAAAAAATTACCCTGAGGTTTCCCTCTGGGCGGTAACTGACTTCCTTAAGGTTGCCCCCTAGGTGGTAACTGACTTCCTTGAGTTTTCCCCCCAGGTGGTAACTGACTTCCTTGAGGTTATGGATTTGGAATATTGTCAGACATCATAAAAAAAAATTTTGTGTTCAACGTTTCAGTGTTTGTTCCATTTTTACCAAATTATAACACTTGTTCAATTGGTTGAGGAGATGCCCCTGGGAAAGTACCAAAGAGCGACTAATATCCTGAAGGAACAGATGGACCACCATATAAAAATGTTTCTGGGGATTGAGAAAACATAGATGACTCACCCGACATAGCTAATGAAGGATTATAACCTCTCGGTGTAGGGTGAAAAGGAATTCAGGGTGGTGAATAATTAAGACCCGCGTTTTGTAAAAAAATAGTCAATGATAAATACCAAGCATCAGTTCTAAAAGGATTGTATAATATTGATTCAAGCTCCCTAATATTCAATGTTTCTTGGGTTTCGAGAAGAAATACATCTTCTTCTGGACCAACAAGTTCTTCAATACATATGAGGTCAGAAGGAAGGTTTTCAGTAATGCGATGTATTACCCTAGGTGAATGAGGATCACTAGAAGTTGGAGTAACAAATCCTGAAGATGGTTCCAACACAGTAGGTTCAGTGTTGGGCTCAGAAATTCCAGGTTCTTTAGCTAATTCACTCGTAGGAGAAATAATACCAGTAACTTCAGAAATTGAAATTGGCTCTTGAATATATTCTATTGTTTGTGATTGATAATCAAGATGAATAATTATAGGTGATTCTCCTCGTTGTGTTGATATAATTCTACTGACACTAGGTGGTACTCTTGAGGTTCCCATGTTTTGTCCAGATTGGCAAGACCAAAAGATGAGACAACATCAGAACCACTTTGGGATCCTAGGATCTAGCCTTCCTGGATCCGGAGAGGGATCTCTCCATAAATACAAAGAATGATATATCTTTGAAAGCTCAAGATGAGGTATTAGGCTAGTTATGAAGCACAGGGGGTTTTAAATGATTTTGTTGGTTGGTTGCTGGGTTGGTCATGAGATCATAGACTGAGAAGGTAATGGAAGGAAAGGAGAAAACAATAGAACGTTTCGGTAAGGAGGATAGATCAAGAAAATGCTATCCATTGGGCTATGGAGTCATGAAAGGGAATTACTTGCAAGCAACTGAACAAGGCTTTCAGAGGGCAAGTCATCTATACTAAAGGATCTTTTAGATAGATGGTGGAATGGAACATTAAGTATTGAAAGTGAAAGATTGAAAACCACCCAATTTTTATCTATAGATCAGGTCAGAGGTAATTTAACTCCATGCTTGCTTGGACATACTCAAAGGCAGCTCTCAATGAAGTCACAAGGGGGAAGCTTATAGATCAGACCAGAGGTCATTTAACTCTAGGTCTGCTTTAGCATGCTCCAAGGGAAAACAGAGATAAGTTTAACAGAGCCAGGGTCTATAGATCAGAGAAGGAATTTGAACCTTCAATGCTTTGACACCAGAAAGAGATCTTAGAAAGGCTAGCTGGTCGCACAAGAATCCTAGTGGACAGGGCTAACTCTAATCCCCAGTATCCCAAATCTTCCAGCTTAAACCCAATAAGAACAACTAAAGATAGATTTCATTAATTCATACATCAACTAGCAATATATGGAACTACTAAACTGGTTAAATTTGTTTGAAATCAATCCTCAGATAACACATACAGCAGAAAACATTGAAGGCAAGGAGAGCAGAGACATAGGGTACCTAACAAGGGTAAATCCTATGCCAGATTTCTGATGCAAGCCAGAAGAAATGAACAGTATTAAAATGTAATAAACAATGCGATAAGGAAACATCACCCGTAGTAATAGACCAGGATCCAAAGAAATTTTCTTGATTAATTGATGCAAAACCAGTCACATACACTGAGCTCAATGGCTGTTATAGTGCAGACTTTCTCCTGCCAGCCTACTACATTACAAACTACTCTGCTATTCCCTCCCAAGAATTTTCTAACAGTCAAAGTGAATCCCTCTAACAGCAACAACAACAACCCTACAACAACCTTTACAATGAGTTTCTTCATGAATTTTATAGCTGAAAAGAGGCTAAGGAGGTAGATGGAAAACTAAATGTAGTATTAAAACTTGGAAGAGGAAGAGGGCCGAGACCCCATTCTGTTTTAAATTCTGTGCATTTATCTCTGGTACTCTTTGGATGAAAGAGTGGTCTTCATCAGGCTGCAATTTACTCTAGGTAAGCCTTTGATGTACTTGCTATAACCCTCTGTAGAACTCTGGTGAGCTGAACAAAAATAGATCAATGACTTAGATCTGCCATACTGTATAACAAATGTTTCTGATAGCATAGGAATGTTGTCAGGGTGGAGATCTCCTCAGGAACACGATATATAATGAAAACAGCATGGGCACTTCATCCTTTCATGGGTAGGAACCTTTTGCTGATGGGGACATTGATATATATCATTTTGTGCGCCCTAGGCCTTCTGTATGATTCATGAGGTCTTCAATTTGATATTTCGCCTTTAAATTACTGGATTAAGGCTCAAAATATTTACTTACAGGCCATAATCTCTTTGCTTTCCCACTGATACTCTTTGTCGCTCCATGATTGCCTATGTCTACAAAATCTGCGCTTTAATGGCTCTAGAAATTTTTACAAAGTTTTAACCCTGTTCCTTTAATGAAAGTTGTGTCATAACAGTTTCCCAAGCCTTCCTTCATAATTTTGATCTCTGCACATGGTCTTCCTTGTGTTCCTTGCCACGGTAACGGTGACAGTGAATCATGGCGGTTTTTTGCCTGCCTATAACCTTGCAAAACACGTAAAAATGTTAAGAAAGCCATGCATGGGGAGGGTGGATGCAGCGGGGATGATGAGAATGGTAGTACACCCTGGTGAAATGGTGGAACAGTGCAGGGTGGTGGCGAAAAATGCAGTGAAACGATGGAGGATGGTCTAGTAAAAGTTGGCGGACTGCGGCAAAAATTTAAATGAAAACATTGGACTTTTGACCTTTGAATGAAATATATAGGGGACAGACGAAAATGTGATGAAAAAACGTGGAATGGTGACGTGGTGGGACCCGGTCGATGGCGGGGTGTGAGAATCTGGACCGTCCGATCTCAGGAGGAGATTGACAGTGTAAAACGTAGTCGAGGGCGACAGATGGTGGGCCAGGGGTACTGTTTTCCTTGGTTAACTCCCGCACAACTTCGTGGTGCGACTACCGTCGGATGGCCCGCCCCAGATCGAACGGTGTACAAAAATATCGCACCGGATCTATGGATGAAAATTAATGCACGATGGAGGGCGGTTTATGAAAAGCGTGTGGAGCCACGTGTCATGCGATGAGTGGAATCGCTCCGAAATGAAAAATACCGCCCACCTCCCAAAGGCGGTGCGATGGAAACTGGCAGTTTTCTGCACGGTGTTTTGGCACGGGGACCACCACGGCGGGTGAACGCAGACCGTTGATCGACGGGTTAAATGGAAAATTGTGATGCGATCAGAGGGGCGAACGGAGTGGGCCACGGGCGCTATGTAGCTTGCAATGACCGTCCGATCTGTATAGATCGACGGCTCAAAACGCTCCTGATACACATTTGCGATAAGCGCCTTTCGGGTTAGCATTAGGTTCTAGCCCCCAGGTCAAGTTGGAAACGGTTTTAAGGGGCCGTTCGAAGGGGGCTAGGCCTGTCCTAAGGTGGGAAATGGGTTTTTGGCCCATTTTTAGTGCATTGCAAGGCCAATGAAGGGTAACGATAAGGGAAAAAAGGGGAAATTAAAACAAACCAGCGGTGTGTGTAGGATTTAGGGGGGGATTTTAAGATGATTTAGAAGGACTAAGGGAGGGATTTTGGAGTGAAAAGGAGGCTTTGAAAAAGGAAAAAAGGGATGAAATGGAAAATTATGCAGGGGTACAAGGGGCAAATGAAGGCCTTTTGGAGCACAATTTTTTGCAATCAGATATGCTTTATAATGGGAATCAGCAAAGGGGGTTTTATCAAAGGAAAAAAGGCACAAGGAGGCTTCAAGGATGATGTGTTTTCAAAGAAAATGCATTCCTTTAAGGCTCAAAACATTTTAGCCCCCTTTTTTCTTGTCAAAATTTATAAGAGGGCTAATAGTGGCTCCACATGGGGATGGCTTCTTCTTGAAGGAGTCAAGAATTCAGAACATGATCTTTGGTGTAGGCCAGATGCCTGGTACTTGACCCATCCATTTTCTCTCTTGGATAAACTGCCACAAATTGTGAAGACATTAAATCAGCAGTAACATTCTCAAACAATCTACCTACCCATCCTACAATCCTAGCATTTTTTCTTCCAGGGTGCATTTGGACTAGCAGACTCTTCACATCATTTATTTTTATAAACAGAAAATAAACCTATTCTATTTCTACCCTTATTACTCCATGAGACCATATTAGACTATTGGCCTCATAAGTTTCTCTACCTACACTACTATCTGCTAGATTTAGACTGTCTGGCTTGCTGGACTTTGCGGAAATTAAAACAACTAACTACATGCTCACAGACTGAGCTTTATTGAGATTTTCCTACCTACCCTACTCTACTTCAAATATTTATAATTCTAGCTCACAAACATTGTCTTCCAATGTAACCAGTCCATTAAGTGATCCCATGACTGGTCTTCCTTGCTCAACTCCTTGAGCAGGCTAGATAGGCAGGGCTGCTCCCACTCTTTTTGTTCCACAATAGCAGCTACAAAAATTTTTCTTGCTATCTGCAACATGCTGCTCGAAAAGACCCTTGATCCTTCTCCAAATGTGTGTAGGAATTGAACATAAGGATCATGAAATGATACCTGGTTATGAATATCTGGCAGGAAGGCTTCAACCAGGATTTCCTCTTCTTCCACTGGATCAAGAACAAGACTCTCTTGAGAAAGAGAATCTCCCTCATCTTCTTCATTTTCTGAACCGGAGGACTCATCATATATGGCAGTGTTGTCCTCTTGGAGATCTGATATATTTTTCTCTGATGTGCTGAGCTCTGTGAACAGATCTATGTATTCTTGAGCAGGGGTATGTTCCATTTCTTCCTCCTTTTCAAGAGAAGGCCCCTTAATTTCAATCTGCTCAGAAAATTCTTCTTTGTTTTCCTCCTCATCTTCTGAAAAGGAAGGCTGCTGGTTTCCAGTCTCGCGTATGATCTGTGGTAAAGTAGAATGAAGATTCAAGGTATCTTCATCTGCTATTATACTGTCGTAGCTCTCCTCATCAGTGTCATAAATAGGTTGGCTCAAACAAGTCAACCATTCTGGACGTTCAGCAGGTCTTTCTTTGTTCTGATTCTCAGAGGAGATTTCTGGATCTATACAATCAAACTCAGGAGATGAATGAGGAGTGTGAGTTCTATAAAAGACTTCAGAGGTGGACTGCCGATTTAATATCTAATCAATCTCTTCTTCTGTCAAAGGGGAATATTTTCTTGTGGTTCTTTGAGCAGAAGTGTAGTAGCTCTCTGTTTTTTGTATTAGATGATTTGGAGGCAGCATGTCTTCTTGAACCTCTTCTAGAATATCTTCAATTGTGCTTGTAGGGAAATCTTGAGGATCTTCTGATGTTTCTTGATCTCTCTCTGATTCAAACCAATCCTCATGAACCTGATGATACTCGGTTAGACTGCAAGGCTCATGAGTGGTTTCTTCTACCATATCAGATTCTGCATCTTCTATGTGGTCTCTTGTTTCCTCAAAGTAACATTCCCTATTAGATTTTATCAATAGGTCATCATATTCTCTGGTCAGCATCGTACAAGACATAGAAAGGTAATCAGGCAGTTCTTGATCACTTTCCTCTTCATCTTCCATAGATTTTAAAGCATCAGACATGTCTTGCTCATTATCTAGGTCTCGAGTTTGTTCTTGTTCTGGAAGAGGCGTGGGTTGTTCTAAATAATCATCATTTGCATTCAGATTAGCCATATACATCTCCAGCACTTTGCCAAACATTTCTGCTATACCATTTAATTGATCATACAAAGCATCTAGCTTTGTATCTTTGTCCATGTCTAGATCCATGTTCCTACAAAAATGGTCACTGCATCTTCTCAAGCAATTCAGAGTCTTCTACCAGTGGAGTCATTTGGTCTTTGGGAGTTATGGGGTGTGGAGTCACCAGGTGGATGAATTTGACTATTTGGAGCAAGCTGTTGTCCACCATCAACAATGAGGTACCAATCTAAGCAAACATTCTGGGTCTTTGAGTGCCTAAGAATTTATAAGGTGAAAAGCACTCAATTCCCTAGTGGAGTCACCATTATGTTGGGGTTCCCATGTTTTGGCCAGATTGGCAAGACCAAAAGATGAGGCAACATCAAAACCACTTTGGGATCCTAGGATCTAGCCCTCCTGGATCCGAAGAGGGATCTCTCCATAAATACAAAGAATGATATATCTTTGAAAGCTCAAGATGAGGTATTAGGCTAGTTATGAAGCACAGGGGGTTTTAAATCATTTGGTTGGTTGGTTTCTGTGTTTGTCATGAGATCATAGACTGAGAAGGTAATGGAAGGAAAGGCGCAAAATAATAGGACATTTGGGTAAGGAGGATAGGTCAAGAAAATGCTATCCATTGGGCTATGGAGTCATGAAAGGGAATTACTTGCAAGCAACTGACCAAGGCTTTCAGAGGGCAAGTCATCTATACAAAAGGATCTTTTAGATAGATGGTGGAATGAAACATTAAGGGTTGAAAGTGAAAGAAGGAAAACAACCCAATTTCTGTCTATAGATCAGGTCAGAGTTAATTTAACTCCAGGCCTGCTTGGACATAATCAAAGGAAACTCTCAATGAAGTCACAAGGGGGTAGCTTATAGATCGGACCAGAGGTCATTTAAATCCAGGTCTGATTTAGCATGCTCCAAGGGAAAATAGAGATAAGTTTAACAGAGCCAAGGTCTATAGATCAGAGAAGGAATTTGAACCTTCAATGCTTTGACACCAGAAAGAGATCTTGAAAAGTACAGCTGGTCACACAAGGATCCTTGTGGATAGGGCTAACTCTAATCCCCAGTATCCCAAATATTCCAGCTTAAACCCAACAAGAACAACTAAAGATAGATTTCATTAATTCATACATCAACTAGCAATATCTGGAACTACTACACTGGTTAAATTTGTTTGAAATCAATCCTCAGATGACACATACAGCAGAAAACATTGAAGGCAAGGAGAGTAGAGACATAGGGTACCTAACAAGGGTAAATCCTATGCCATATTTCTGATGCAAGCCAGAAGAAATGAACAGCATGAAAATGTAATAAACAATGCGATAAGAAAACATCACCCGTAGTAATAGACCAGGATGAAAATAAATTTTCTTGATTAATTGATGCAAAACCAGTCACATAGACTGAGCTCAATGGCTGTTATAGTCCAGAATTTCTCCTCCCAGCCTACTACATTACAAACTACTCTGCTATTCCCTCCCAAGACTATTCTAACAGTCAAAGTGAATCCCTCTAACAACAACAACAACAACAACCCTACAACAACCTTTACAATGAGTTTCTTCATGAATTTTATAGCTGAAAAGAGGCTGAGGAGGTAGATGGAAAAATAAATGTAGTATTAAAACTTGGAAGAGGAAGAGGGCCGATACCCCATTCTGTTTTAAATTCTAGGCATTTATCTCTGGTACTCTTTGGATGAAAGAGTGGTCTTCGTCAGGCTGCAATTTACTCCAGGTAAGCCTTTGATGTACTTGCTGTAACCCTCTGTAGAACTCTGGTGAGCTGAAAAAATACAGATCAATGACTCAGATATGCCATACTATATAAAAAATTCTTCTGATAGCATAGGACTGTTGTCAGGGTAGAGATCTCCTCAGGAACACCGTATAGAATGAAAATAGCATGTGCACTTAGTCCTTTCACGGGTAGGAACCTTCTGCTGATGGGGAGACTGATATATATCGTTTTGTGTGCTCTAGGCCTTATTTATGATTCGTGAGGTCTTCAATTTGATATTTTTCCCTTAAATTATTGGATTAAGGCTCAAAATATTTACTTACAGGCCATACGCTCTCTGCTTTCCGACTGATACTCTTTGTCGCTCCATGATTTCCTGTGTCTGCAAAATTTGTGCTTTAATGGCTCTGGAAAGTTTTACAGAGTTTTAACCCTGTTCCTTTAATAAAAGTCATGTCATAACAGTTTCCCAGGCCTTCCTTCATAATTTTTATCTCTGCACATGGTCTTCTTTGTGTTCCTTGCCACGGTAACAGTGACAGTGAATCATGGTGGTTTTCCACCTGCCTTTAACCCTGCAAAACACGTAAACATGTTAAGAAATCCATGCATGGGGAGGGTGGATGCAGCGGGGACGATGAGAATGGCAGTACAACCTGGTGAAATGGTGGAACAGTGCAGGGTGGTGGCAAAAAATGCAGTGAAATGATGGAGGATGGTCTGGTGAAAGTTGGTGGACTGCGGCAAGAATTTAAATGCAAACATTGGAATTTTCACCTTTGAATGAAATATACAGGGGACAGATGAAAATGTGACGAAAACACGTGGAATGGTGACGTGGCGGGACTCGATTGATGGCGGGGAATTCGAATCTGGACCGTCCGATCTTAGGAGGAGATCGACGGTGGAAAACTTAGCAGAGGGCGACGAATGGTGGGCCAAGGGTACAACAATATCGCGCCGGATCTGTGGACGAACATTAATGCACGATGGAGGGTGGTTTATGAATAGTGCATGAAGCCGCGCGTCATGAGATGGTGGAATTGCTCCGAAATGAAAAATACCGCCCACCTCCCAAAGGCGGTGCGATGGAAACCGACGGTTTTCTGCACAGTGTTTTGGCGCGGGGACCACTGGGGCGGGTGAACGCAGACCATTGATCGACTGGTTAAATGGATGGTTATGATGCGATCATATGGGAGAACGAAGTGGGCCACGGGCGCTATGGAGCTTGCGACGACCATCCGATCTGTATAGATCGACGGCTCAAAACGCTCCCGATACACATTTGCGATAAGCACCTTTCGGGTTAGCATCAAGTTCTAGCACCTAGGTCACGTGGGAAACGGTTTTAGGGGGCTGGCCGAAGTGGGATAGGCCTATCCTAAGGTGGGAAATTGGTTTTTGGCCCGTTTTTAGTGCATTTCAAGGCCAATGAAGGGTAACGATAAGGGAAAAAAGGGGAAATTAAACCAAACCAGGGGTGTGTGTAGGATTTAGGGGGGGATTTTAGGATGATTTAGAAGGACTAAGGGAGGGATTTTTGGGTGAAAAGGAGGCTTTTAAAAAGGAAAAAAGGGATGAAATGGAGAATTCTGCAGGGGTACAAGGGGAAAATGAAGGCCTTTTGGAGCACAATGTTTTGCAATCAGAGATGCTTTATAATGGGAATCAACAAAGGGGGTTTTATCAAAGGAAAAAATTCACAATGAGGCTTCAAGGATGATGTGTTTTCAGAGGAAATGCATTCCTTGAAGGCTCAAAACATTTTAGCCCCCTGTTTGCTTGTCAAAATTTATAGGGGGCTAACAGTGGCTCCACATGGGGATGGATTCTTCTTGAAGGAGTCAAGAATTCAGAACATGATCTTTGGTGTAGGCCAGATGCCTGGTACTTGACCCATCCATTTTATCTCTTGGATTTTCAGCTGCCACAAATTGTGAAGACAATAAATCAGCAGTAACATTCTCAAACAATCTACCTACCCATCCTACAATCCTAGCATTTTTTCTTCCAGGGTGCATTTGGACTAGCAGGCCGTTTACATCATTTATTTTTATAAATAGAAAATAAGCCTATTCTATTTCTACCCTTATTACTCCATGAGACCAAATTAGACTGTTGGCCTCATAAATTTCTCTACCTACACTACTATCTACTAGGATTAGACTGTCTAGCATATTTCTTCTCTACATTTTAAGACATAAATTGAAAAATAAATAGTCAAGACAGGATTGGACTGTCTGGCTTGCTGGACTTTGTAGAAATTAAAACAAATAACTACATGCTCATAGACTAAGATTTATTGAGATTTTCCTACCTACCCTACTCTACTTCAAATATTTACAAGTCTAGCTCACAAACATTGTCTTCCAATGTAACCAGTCCATCAAGTGATCCCATGACTGGTCTTCCTTGCTCAAATCCTTGAGCAGGCTAGATAGGCAGGGCTGCTCCACTCTTTTTGTTCCACAATAGCAGCTACAAAAATATTTCTTGCTATTTGCAACATCCTGCTCAAAAATACCCTTGATCCTTCTTCAAATGTGTGCAAGAATTGAACATAAGGATCATGAAATGATACCTGGTTATGAATATCTGGCAGGAAGGCTTCAACCAGGATTTCCTCTTCTTCCACTGGATCAAGAACAATACTCTCTTGAGAAAGAGAATCTCCCTCATCTTCTTCATTTTCTGAACCAGAGGACTCATCATATATGGCAGTGCTGTCCTCTTGGAGCTCTGATATATTCTGCTCTGATGTGCTGAGCTCTGTGAATAGATCTATGTATTCTTGAGCAAGGGTATGTTCCATTTCTTCCTCCTTTTCAAGATAAGGCTCCTTAATTTCAATCTTCTCAGAAAATTATTCTTTGTTTTCCTCCTCATCTTCTGAAAAGGAAGGCTGCTGGTTTCTAGTCTCACTGATGATATGTGGTAAAGAAGAATGAAGATTCAAGGAATATTCATCTGCTATTATACTGTTGTAGCTCTCATCATCAGTGTCATAAATAGGTTGGCTCAACCAAGTCAACCATTCTGGACGTTCAGCAGGTCTTTCTTCGTTCTGATTCTCAGAGGAGCTTTCTGGATCTGTACAATCAAACTCAGGAGATGAATGAGAAGGAGTGTGAGTTCTATAAAAGACTTCAGAGGTGGACTACCAATTTAATATCTGATCAATCTCTTCTTCTGTCAAAGGGGAAGATTTTCTTGTGGTTCTTTGAGCAGAAGTGTAGCAGCTCTCTATTTCTTGTATTATTTGATTTGGAGGCAGGATGTCTTCTTGAACCTCTTCTAGAATATCTTCAGTTGTGCTTGCAGGGAAATCTTGAGGACCTTTTGATGTTTCTTGATCTCTCTCTGATTCGAACCAATCCTCATGAATGTGATGATACTCGGTTAGACTACAAGTCTCATGAGTGGTTTCTTCTTCCACATCAGATTCTGCATCTTCTATGTGGTCTCTTGTTTCCTCAAAGTAACATTCCCTATTAGCTTTTGCCAATAGGTTGTGATATTCTCTGGTCAGCGTCGTACAAGACATAGAAAGGTGATCAGGCGGTTCCTGATCACTTTCTTCTTCATATTCCATAGATTTTAAAGCATCATACATGTCTTGCTCATTATCTAGGTCTTGAGTTTGTTCTTGTTCTAGAAGAGGAGTAGGTTGTTCTAAATAATCATCATTTGCATTCAGATTATCCATATACATCTCCAGCACTTTACCAAACATTTCTGCTATCCCATTTAATTGATCATACAAAGCATCTAGCTGTGTATCTCTGTCCATGTTTGGATCCATGTTCCTACAAAAATGGTCACTGCATCTTCTCAAGCAGTTCAAAGTCTTCTACCAGTGGATTCATTTGGTCTTTGGGAGTTATGGGGTGTGGAGTCGCCAGGTGGATGAATTTGACTGTTTGGAGCAGGCTTCTGTCCACTATCAGCAATGAGGTACCAATCTAACCAAATATTCTGGGTCTTTGAGTACCTAAGAATTTTTAAGGTGAAATGCACTCAATTCCCCAGCGGATTCGCCATTATGTTGGGGTTCCCATGTTTTGGCCATATTGGCAAGACCAAAAGATGAGACAACATCAGAACCACTTTGGGATCCTAGGATCTAGCCCTCCTAGATCTAGAGAGGGATATCTCCATAAATACAAAGAATGATATATCTTTGAAAGCTCAAGATGAGGTATTAGGCTAGTTATGAAGCATAGGGGGTTTTAAATGGTTTGGTTGGTTGGTTGCTAGGTTTTTCATGAGATCATAGACTGAGAAGGTAATGGAAGGAAAGGAGCAAAATAGTATGACGTTTCAGTAAGGAGGATAGATCAAGAAAATGCTATCCATTAGGCTATGGAGTCATGAAAGGGAATTACTTGCAAGCAACTAACCAAGGCTTTCATAGGGAAATTCATCCATACTAAAGGATATTTTAGATAGATGCTGGAATGGAACATTAAGGATTGAAAGTGAAAGAAGGAAAACAACCCAATTTCTGTCTATAGATCAGGTCAGAGATCATTTAACTCCAAGCCTGCTTGGACATACTCAAAGGCAGCTCTCAATGAAGTCACAAGGGGGCAACTTATAGATCGGACCAGAGGTCATTTAACTCCAGGTCTGCTTTAGCATGCTCCAAGGGAAAACAGAGATAAGTTTAATAGAGCCAGGGTCTATAGATCAGAGAAGGATTTTGAACCTTGAATGCTTTGACACCAGCAAGAGATCTTAGAAAGGCCAGCTGGTCGCACAAGGATCCTAGTGGACAGGGCTAACTCTAATCCCCAGTATCCCAAATATTCTAGCTTAAACCCAACAAGAACAACTAACGATAGATTTCATTAATTCATACATCAGCTAGCAGCATATGGAACTACTACACTGGTTAAATTTCTTTGAAATCAATCCTCATATAACACATATAGCAGAGAACATTGAAGGCAAGGAGAGAAGAGACATATGGTACCTAACAAGGGTAAATCCTATGCCAGATTTCTGATGCAAGCCAGAAGAAATGAACAGTATGAAAATGTAATAAACAATACGATAAGAAAACATCACCCGTAGTAATAGACCAAGATCCAAAGAAATTTGCTTGATTAATTGATGCAAAACCAGTCACATACACTGAGCTCAATGGCTATTACAGTCCAGAATTTCTCCTCCGAGCCTACTACATTACAAACTACTCTGCTATTCCCTCCCAAGACTGTTCTAACAGTCAAAGTGAATCCCTCTAACAGCAACATCAACAACCCTACAACAACCTTTACAATGAGTTTCTTCATGAATTTTATAGCTGAAAAGAGGATGAGGAGGTAGATGGAAAACTAAATGTAGAATTAAAACTTGGAAGAGGAAGAGGGCCGAGACCCCATTCTGTTTTAAATTCTGGGAATTTATCTTTGGTACTCTTTGGATGAAAGAGTGGTCTTCGTCAGGCTGCAATTTACTCCAGGTAAGCCTTTGATGTACTTTTTGTAACCCTCTGTAGAACTCTAGTGAGCTAAACAAAAATAGATCAATGACTCAAATCTTCCATACTATATAGCAAATGCTTTTGATAGCATAGGACTGTTGTCAGGGTAGAGATCTTCTCAGGAACACGATATATAATGAAAACATCATGGGCACTTCGTCCTTTCACGGGTAGGAACCTTCTGCTGATGGGGACACTGATATATATCGTTTTGTGTGCCCTAGGCCTTCTGTATGATTCATGAGGTCTTCAATTTGATATTTCACCTTTAAATTATTGGATTAAGGCTCAAAATATTTACTTACAGGCCATAAGCTCTCTGCTTTCCCACTGATACTCTTTTCCGCTCCATGATTGCCTGTGTCTGCAAAATCTGCGCTTTAATGCCTCTCCAGAGTGTTAACCCTATTCCTTTAATGAAAGTCGTGTCATAACAGTTTCCCAGGCCTTCCTTCATAATTTTGATCTCTTCACATGGTCTTCCTTGTGTTCCTTGCCACGGTAATAGTGACAATGAATCATGGTGGTTTTCCGCCTGCCTGTAACCCCGAAAAACACATAAACATGTTAAGAAAGCCATGCATGGGGAGGGTGGATGTAGCGGGAACGATGAGAATGGAAGTAAAGCCTAGTGAAATGGTGGAACAGTGTAGGGTGGTGGCGAAAAACACAGTGAAATGATGGAGGATAGTCTGGTGAAAGTTGGCGGACTACGGCAAAAATTTAAATGCAAACATTCGAATTTTTACCTTTGAATGAAATATACAGGGGACAGACGAAAATGTTACGAAAACACATGGAATGGTGATGTGGCAGGACTCGGTCGATGGCAGGGCGTGTGAATCTAGACCGTCCGATCTCAGGAGGAGATCGATGGTGGAAAACATAGCAGAGGGCGACGAATGGTGGGCTAGGGGTATTGTTTGCCTTGGTTAACTCTCGCGTAACTTCGTGGTGCGACTACCGTCGGATGGCCTGCCCCAGATCAGAGGTGTACAAAAATATCATGCTGGATCTGTGGAAAAATGTTAATGCACGATGGAAGGTGGTTTACGAATAGTGCTCAGAGCCATGCGTCATGTGATGAGTGGAATCGCTCCGAAATGAAAAATACCCCCCACCTCCCAAAGTCGGTGTGATGGAAACCGGTGGACTTTGGCATGGTGTTCTGGCGCTGGGACCACCGGGGCAGGTGAACACGGACCGTTGATCAGTGGGTTAAATGGATGGTTGTGATGTGATCAGAAGGGTGAACAAAGTGGGCCACGGGCGCTATGGAGCTTGCGACGACCGTCCGATCTGTATAGATCGATGGCTCCGAATGCTCCCGATACACATTTGCGATAAGCGCCTTTCGGGTTAGCATCAGGTTCTAGCACCCAGGTCATGTGGGAATCAGTTTTAGGGGGCTGGCGGAAGGGGGCTAGGCCTGTCCTAAGGTGGGAAATGGGTTTTTGGCCCGTTTTTAGTGCATTTCAAGGCCAATGAAGGGTAACGATAAGGGAAAAAAGGGGAAATTAAACCAAACCAGGGGTGTGTGTAGGATTTAGGGGGGGATTTTAGGATGATTTAGAAGGACTAAGGGAGGGATTTTGGGGTGAAAAGGAGGCTTTGAAAAAGGAAAAAAGGGATGAAATGGAGAATTCTGCAAGGGTACAGGGGGAAAATGAAGGCCTTTTGGAGCACAATTTTTTGCAATCAGAGATGCTTTATAATGGGAATCAGGAAAGGGGGTTTTATCAAAGGACAAAAGGCACAAGGAGGCTTCAAGGATGATGTGTTTTCAGAGGAAATTCATTCCTAAGGCTCAGAAAATTTTAGCCCCCTGTTTGCTTGTAAAAAATTATAGGGGGGCTAACAGGTACCAGAGCTCGAAGTCCTTCAAGTTGGCTTGGTGTATACTCAAGGGATTTCCCCTGGATTCTACGCGATTGTCTTGGTAATTAAACCACAATTAAAAATAATTAAGCACATGCAATCAAAGAAAATTTCAATGAAAACTCCTAGAGTCACTAAGGAAACAAACAAATGAATCACATGACTAAAAATATAGGAGATCAAACCACACACAAATAGTAACTTCCGACACTAAAAACACTAGTTGGTGATGAAATCCAACATCATAGTATTTTAATGTAGAAAGGGCAGTTGGAACAGCTACCCCGACAACCAGCTTAATGAAATAGACGGGTGCAAGTTTCTTCACTTAAACCATCTCGAGTGAAGATAACCCTCCAGAGATTCCAAGTGACACTAGTCGACGTCTGCTCCAGGTACAGTGGGATCTTTCCTCCACCGTCACCTTAGGAAAAAACCGTAAAAATTATGGCCACTAAGATTACCAATGGGAACTAATATACCTGGGGGAAAAGTCTATGATCCGACATACGTGCAAGGGCAGAGTAACAAAGCTTAATCCCCTTGAAGGCTCCTTGACATAATCCAAGGTATATCAAAAATTTACCCCAAGCTCCTTAACAATTGTCTATTTGAGGTTTACCGTTGTTAATATGTGCACATCTTCTATCGTTCCCAATGCGATAGAATTGATTATCCCACTGGTTCAGATATGACCTCGTGCTTGACTCCTTTAAGAGGAGCTTCCCAAAGCATACAAGAAACTATTGGATTTTTCCTACCGCAAGATCATCTACTTGTTTGTTTTAATTATCTTGGAGAGTTAATTACTCCTTACTCCAAGACACTAGCCTAAGCTATGTTGGTGAAAAGAGCCCTAGAAATATAAAAATTTCTATATTGATTTTAATTTAAGCGTTCATTTTAATACGTTGTTTCTTAGGAAAATAGGTGCAAAAGTGAAACTGATGATATGTAGTGACCCAACTCAAAACACACTAAAAATGCATCTATTATGAGAAACAATTCCTTTCCTTTCAATGAATTATATCTAAAAGAAATAGTTGAGAAATGCAATCTTTTAAAACACTTCTTTCCTTCAAACAAGAATAAATGAAAAGAAATCTAATTTCATGAGAACTAAAAATGATCAATTTCTCAATAAGAAATCCCTTTATCATTCAAGATCTAAACTAAAAACAAATTTTTCTCCAAAAGAAGACTACAATTTCTAGAAATAACACTCAAAACTAAAAAACACTAATTTTGAGATCTAAAAACTCTAAAGACTAAAACTGAATTAAAACTTTAAATATTTTGAGGATGTTTTTCTTAGCTTGTTATCTAACTAATAAATTCTTTGCTTGGATCAGTAAGAACTCATAAAACATCCAATTATGGTTTTTTAAGTGAAGTTCCAAACTTATCAACAAAAGGTTTTTAAAGATTTGCAAATGAGAAAATGGGATTTAAATCTCATAAAAAAATTTCTGCTATGAAGTCAAACTCAACAAGAAAGCAAGGAAATACCAGTGATCTAAAGTTATACCAAAGCTTCTAATCTTTGAGTGGGATAAAGACAAAGCAAAAATCACTGTAACATGCAAATATTTCAGAAAATCATTCAAAACTTAAAAATGCTGAAGAAAACTCTCAACCAAAGCTTTCTGACAGCAAATACAAGTCTGGGTATACACTGAGAATTTAACAAACTAATCCAAAAAAGAAAATTTTAATGTTTTCTAAAAAATTTCACAGGGTCCGCAAGCTTTAGTGTAAACAGGTGCGGTCCTGCACTGTTTATACAAGAAAAGAGAGGAGATGCCCACACTGTTTCTAAAAGAAAAGTGCGGATACCAGAAAAATAAGAGAAAAATAAAAAAATTTAAAACATTTCTCAGGGATTCTATAGGGATAAACTACCCAAGCCAGTATAAACCAATCAAAATCAGAAAAAATAAATTCACAAGTCAAAAATAAAAGAAATCAAAGTTCAAGATTATTCCCCAGTGGAGTTGCCATTTTGTTGGACGGATAAGTCGTTCTTGCTGACAAGACAAACCTCCCAAGTGTCCTATGGACAACTAGCAACAAACAGCCAAACAAAAAATATTTTCTCTAGATAATATTCGATTTAGAACTATCTACAACAGAGGTTTTGAAGACCTACCTATAGTCCAGTGCTATTCGTAATGATCTTCTTTCCAATTGCTTGAAAGAGTCGTCTTCAAAGATCTGCAATCACAAAGATGGAAAAAATCAATAGCACCTGCATAGTATAAACTAATTCATGAATCATATACCTATCAAGATGATCAAGGAATTCAAGAAATAAGCTAATTAATTAAATAACTCATTGAAAAAACATGATTAACAAGCTACTTAATTAAATAACTCATTGAGAAAACGAGATTCATTCGTATTATCTTTGATGAAGAAAGAGCCTTACAACCATGTCTGCCTTGATGTTGTACAAGCCTTCCTGGGGTCCAGAACAGGTGTTTCCTTTACTCTGACAATATTTTCACTCTCTCAGCTAAATTGCACATGGGTGTGTAATCATTCCTACATAATGATTAGTTAAGAGAGTCTGAGTCTCTACAAAATTTCTCCTCAAAAATTCTCAAAGTCTAACATCCTTTGAAGCGGCACTATGGCTTCAATTTATAGGAAAAGAGAGGATGTTACAACTCCACATAAGAAGGGATAGAATGCTCTTTTGAAGGGATTGAGCTCCATAAATCAAGGGGTAGGCTCCCATAATGGAGGAATGAACATACATGATAGGAGTGAACCTTCAAATGGATAATTGCTTCTAGAAGCTTCCAGATTTGACTGTTGGGCTTCTAAATGTTACTTTCCACCTTCATTT
Source organism: Pinus albicaulis (assembly GCA_034641835.2). Taxonomy (NCBI): domain Eukaryota; kingdom Viridiplantae; phylum Streptophyta; class Pinopsida; order Pinales; family Pinaceae; genus Pinus; species Pinus albicaulis. The sequence goes on along the minus strand of JAXQQM020066223.1, from coordinate 255,868 downwards.
TACATTTTACATGGGTATGCACCCTTAATGAAGAAAAAGTGTGTTTAGATCCGCATGCTTTAGAACAAAATGTTGCAACATAGTTGGCAATGTTAAGAGAAAGTGTGGTATAAGTGTTTTTAAGACTTTTATGAGCTTTTCTCTCAATTTCAAGGCTTGATTTTAGGAACTTTGATGTTGTAGACTTTTAAGGGAGTACTAAAACGTCATGGTGACAAATTTCAGTGTAACATTAAAACCGAGTATAGCCTGGCTACTAGGGTTGCCAGTCATTGGTGTAGAACTGCTAACCAGCAAGGAAGATGGTGGTGAACCAGAGTTGGTTACCATTGGCATCGACCCCATGGGTGTCGATTGTGAAACAGATGTTGGTGCAACCGAAGACATATCTTGGCTTGGTGTAACCTGAAATAACACTGGCGCTGACGGGTTAATGAGAGGAGGATTGGAAGGAGGTATGAATCATTCCATAAAGGGATCCTCTAGAAAGTCCATATGATATAGGGCTATGTGAAAATGAAGGGTTGTCAGTGGAGACTGCTCTTTCGAAAAATCCACGGGCTCATCGAGACAGTAACCTCATGTAAGTCCCTAAAAAGTCTGGCAAATAAATATACCTCAAATCATAAACATCATTAGTGGGGTCATGGTCATAGACAACAGGCTATATTTCTAGAACACCTAGATCCCCGATCTAGTTTCAATGTCCCCGAAGGGAACCCCAATATATAGCATTCCCACTAAATGCACTCAAAGGTGGGCTACCTTCTCATGCACCGTGGTGTTGTCTCGCACTTAACTCCGGTGGTAGAAGAGTGGTCCTGATAATATGACTGCAGCAGGATTTCACTTTTTAATGACTCTAGTTTCAAGTTTTGAGATCTTGGGTGATTTTCTCACTTCTCCTACCCCAAGATCCTAGCCTGAACTACTGTTGTTGTGAGCTCAGAAAAATTTATATGATTAATTTTACTATCACTTGGTTTTTAGTCTACTTGATTATTAGTCTTGCGGAGGGGTAGTGGACATATGAAATGTGATGAGACTCTGACTCAGAAACCATGGAGAAACATGCTCTAAATATTCAATTCAATGAAGAGTTTATTCTATAAGGAGAGATTATTTCAACATCCATGCACCAATATTCAAATAACACAGTTAAACTTTAAATATTCATACATCTATATGTCTTCACTTAACAGCTTTTTAACCAAAAAAAAAAAATTAGAATTAATTCAGCTAAGTTCAGAAAACTAAAAAAAGAAAAAAATCTTCAAAAAGTAGATGCTACTAACATTAAATTTTTAAATAAGAACTAAAGACAAAAATTCTAACTAGTAAACAAGCACATGGATCCAGCAAAAGAAGCTAATATGAGGGCCAAAAACTCCACAGCCAAAGGGAAACACAACAGAGGTCTAAACAACATATTTTGGCTCAGTAACATTAGCCAGCAGAGGTTACAAAATGTTAATATTGAGACTACCGCACTGTATCTGAGCATAAGCAGCATTATAATGCACTGAAACACTTACAGAGGAAGCGTTACTCAGGGTAAAGTTGCACAGATGGATAAGCAGGGTCTAATATAGACTCTGTGAGCTTTTGAGATGATTACTAAGAATATAAATTGGTTGGAAGGATATGTGAATAGAGGGAAGGAGGTAAAGTCATAGGAACAACCTAGAAACTTGGTGTTTACTCCCTAGCAGAGTCACCTAGGGTAATATGCTTGGGTGGTGGTTATTGGGTATCCCTCTATGGGTTGTCCGGTGCCCGAGGCAGACTGTCAGATTAGTTGTAAAGTTACAAAGGTATTGCATACATGTTCATAATAATATATATAATTAACAAAGCGAGATGGAAAATATTACCTCTTTGTGGAAAATAGATCCTATGGAGAACACCAAGCAATGAATTAGAGGTCCTTCTTCATCAGCTCCAAGTCCATATCCTGCAACTAATCAAAGCACCCATGTAATCTCTACAACAATATAGCTTTCTATCAAGTAAACTAGCATATAAGAAACATAAAACAATGCAAATCTAAGCCATTCATATCATGCTACATAGACGATTGAACAAAAATTGTGACACTGATGCATCGAATGGACAAAAGAAATATAGTTCTATTGATTTATGAAAAGGAGGATTACAACCATTAGTTGCACCAATCCCTCCTCAATCTTGCAATTCCTCCCTCTCTTTCTCTATCTCTGAGTGTCATGATGCTTAAGGAAGAAATATCTCAATGAACTTTACCAATCTTCAAGCCTCACACTACAACAATGAAATTCTACTCCACATATAATCAAACCTTCGACCTTAGACCAAGAGCCCACAGCTCCAATTTATAGGAGATGCAGAGAGAAAACCTTGCCAACTCTATCAACCAGTTCAAATCGTGAAAGATCTATATGTGTCCTTCCTTCCCATTACTTTTTCCTTCTATAGGAGTTCAGTTGTGTTTGGAAATGCCTAATAAAAGGTTTGTTCCATTTAGTTTCCATTTTGAACTAAATCTTTTTAAGAAAAAGCTAGAAATTCCAGTCCATTTTCTGCAAGATATTTCCCTTTATACATTCAAACACAGATAACACTGCCCCTTGGGCAAGACAGATTGTTACCCTAAGCATTAATGCTTACTTTGCATGGCTCAGGTGTGTTATAACTCTGCTTAGCTATTTCTCAGGTGTGTTACTTTTGGAGTAGGGTCTCCCACACTGATGAAAGCTGGTCAAATTTTGTATTATTTTGATTATATTTAGTCTAGCGCAGGGGTGATAGGGCAGATAAAAGCCCCAATACATTGTAAGTGGGTAAATAGGTAAAACCAGAAGTCCGCAAACCACAGTTTGTGGACCATGGTAAGTCTAGGCTAAATTGGTATAAATAGTAAGTCTTTTTGAGTCGATAGGTAGAAGATGAATAGAAGTGAATGCTAGGTTCAGATTGTTAGTTCTGGGTTTCGGGTGTTTGGGTTGGATTCTTGCTCGCTGTGTGTGCGGAGATCCTTTGTCTGGTTGTGTGCGGACCCTGCTGGCTGTGTGCGCAGGTGGGATTTGGGGTTATGTAAGAATATTTTGATAATATATGAAAAGTATTGCTGGTATTTGGTTCTAGATATATCTGTTATATGAATCTGCGCTTTGAGTTAAATATGTGATAAGGTACGAATGATCTGTGTTATCTGCTGCGTTTATCTATAATATATGCTATCTGGTCTATTGTGCGTGTTGTAATTTATGTCTTTGCTGGTCGAACGCATGTGGATACGGACCTAAGATCTAGATTTGTAATACTGTGTACATCGGTTATCTATTTAAGCCTATGAAGTAGCTCTGTTTTCATAGATCTCTGTGTTGTGCATGGATTGGCTTACCTGCTCTCTTTCTGAGTGCGGAGACTTGGTTCTAGCAATTCCCATACTGCTTCGGGTGAGATTTTGACCTGCGCAAGCAAGTCACTGTAGAAAAGGCCAGTAGTATAAGGGTTTGTTGGAAAACCTTAACGTACGAACTTGGGTCAGGACACCTAAGGCCAACAAATGGTTCCGCCAACACAAATATTGGTAAGCATTAGGTTCAGTACTATACTCCAAGAAGAAATTGAAGAACTTCGCTGAAAGAGAGATACCATCAGTCAACAAATGAAACCATGGGTCGCTTCGACTTTCCGTCTTTCACAGGATGCGGAGGTAGCAGCAACGCACCTCCATCAATTACGGGAAAATATCACCTCATTTGTGGAAGGACCAATGTCGCAAAAGTTTTTTGCACTTGCCCAAGGCGCCGCCACAAGAGTCTCGACATCATTCCCCCCCTAATTGCATATATTAATGAATTACGCACACAGGTGGAGGCTCTACCATTGCAGTGACTCGGGACGAGTCACAAGATTTTGTTGGGGGACTGTTGGAGCAGGTTCTCCCACACTAATGAAATCTAGTCCAATTTTGTATTATTTTGATTATATTTAGTCTAGCGCAGTGTGATAGGGCGAATAAAAGCCCCAATACATTGTAAGCGGGTAAATAGGTAAAACTAGGAGTCCGCAAACCACGGTTTACGGACCATGGTAATTCTAGGCTAAATTGGTATAAATAGTAAGTCTTTTTGAGTCGATAGGTATAAGATGAATAGAAGTGAATTCTAAGTGTGGATAGTTAGTTCTGGGTTTCGGGTGTTTGGGTAAGACTCCTGCTGGCTGTGTGCGCGGAGATCCTTTGTCCTGCTATGTGCAGACCTTGCTGGCTGTGTGCACACATGGGATTTGGGGTTATGTAAGAATCTGCTGATAATATATGAGAAATATTGTTGGTATTTGGTTCTGGATCTATCTGTTATATGAATCTGTGCTCTGAGTTAAATCTGTGATAAGGTACGAATGATCTGTGTTATCTGTTCTGTTTATCTATAATGTATGCTATCTAGTCTGCTGTGCGTACTATAATTTATGTCCTTGTTGGTCAAACACACGTGAATGCGGACCCAAGATCTGGATCTATAATACCATGTACATCAGTTATCTATTTAAGCCTATGAACTAGCTCTATTTTCATAGATCTGTGCGCTGTGTGTGGATTGGCTTACCTGCTCTCTTTCTGGGTGTGGAAAATTGGTTCTAGCACCCTCCCATACTGCTTCGGGTGAGACTTTGACCTGCACAAGTAGGTCACTACTGAAAGGGCCAATAGTATAGGGGTTTGTTGGAAAACCTTAACGTGCGAACCTGGGTCAGGACCCCTAAGGCCAACAGTTGCCTTGGAAAAAATGGGTCTTGTATAGGTCATTTTATTCCTTCCATGTTACCTTCTCCTCTGAGTTGATGAGGAGGTCATTTGTTCTGTAACAGGTAATTAATAAGAATGTAAATTACTTGTATAAGAATGAGTACATTCCCTTGTGGAACAGGTCCTCCCTGGCTAAAGGGGGAGAGATAGACACATCATTATGGTATTCAATTGGGAAGACATAATGGATGATTGGGTAATAATTTGGGATTCGGCACTCTTTAAGAATGTGATAGTGCATAAAGATAAGAGTAGTCAGGGACCGATATTATTTGAGGGATACCTACCCAAGAGAATAATATTCCAAGAAGGTCATACTTTGGAACACCTAGGTGGAGTATGTACCTTGGAGAGACAATGGCTATGGTTTCTATAGGCCATGTGTCTCACCATCATTGTAGCCCATTGTCTCGTTGAGAGATGGGGTTGTTAGTCAAGGCCTTGCACTAGGAAAATCCTGGTTGATATGATGCTATATAGATGTGATTACCAATCCATTTCTTCTTATGAGATTCTTGAGTTTGAAAGTGACCATGTACCTGTATGAATACCTCTCTAGTTAAGAGGGAGTGTTGAAAAATGTAAGTAGCATCGGTCTTCATAATGACTATGTAATTATGTATATATGTAAAGAATAAGACAAAGATAATAAAATGTATTTTTGGTGTACTTGCATCATGGGTTTCAAGAGAAAGATTTTTATTATAGGTGATTATAGTTCTTGTTGATGTTTATTAGGGTTGTCTTCTGGTTACAAGTGTAATAAAGTTTCATATGAAGTGGCTAGAGAATGCTCCAAGAGCTTGTCATAAATATGTGAAGAAATGGCTCCTAAATTAGGCTCAAATCGACACTCTCAACACTGGAAAATGTGTTCTTAAATATGCCCTTCAAACAACAAGAAAATTTGGCCTACAACCATTGATAGAGTCGCCCTCCTAACATATGATAGGTTGGATTATGGCCACTTTGAGTTCTTGGTGATGCCCTTTGGGTTAACCAATGATCTGGAAACTTTCTAGTCTTGTATGAACCATCTATTCTGCTGTCAATTAAGGAAATTTATGTTGGTTTTCTTTGATGACATTCTTATCTACAACGACACATGGTAGGAGCACCATCTGCAACATATTGAGATAGTATTACGCATTCTGGAGGAGAAACAATTCTATGCTAAGATATCCAAATATGAGTTTGGGCTCACAGAGATGATTTATTTGGGCCACGTCATTGGAATGGATGGAGTAAGGATCCATGAGGAGAAGATTTTTGCTATTCGAGATTGCCTAGAGCCAAAGAATGTAACATAACTTTGGGGGTTTGTAGGCATCTTTACCTACTATCAGAATTTTGTCAAAGGGTTCTCCCAACTAGAAACACCACTCACATATCTAACCAAGAAGGGAGCCTTTGGTTGGACAAGTACTGCATAGAGGGCTTTTCATAGGTTGAAGGAGGTGATGAGAAGTTTCCCATTGTTGGTATGGCCGAGTTTTACCTAGCCCTTTGCATTGGAATGTGATGCTTCAAGGGAGGGCATTGGAGCAGTCTAGATGCAGGGGGGCCACCCCATAGATTTTGAGAGTTGGAAGCTACTACCTCATGAGAGGTTGTATCCTATATATTATAAGGAAATGTTTCCTATTATGCATGCATTGGAAAAATTCACGCAGTATTTGGTGCGCAACAGATTTCGAGTGAAGACTGATCATAACAGTATTCAGTATTTTCTTTAGAAGAAGCAGTTACAAGAGAGGAAACAAAATGGGTTAGGAAAATCCAGGCATGTGAATTTGACATTGAATATGTCAAAGGGAAAATAAATGTTGTAGAAGATGCCTTATCATGGACACCAGCAACGTTGTAATTGATGAGTGTGGATACATATTGGAAGACCTAGCTATTGGTGGAGTATTCCAAAGACCACTTCACATGTGAGATACTAGATGGGTAGGTGACCAATGAGAGGTATATATTGATGGATGTGATCATATATTACCTGGAATAGTTCTTCTTGACTGGAGATTATAAACTAAAGGAGAATATTTTGCATGAAACACATGATTCACCACTCTCAGGCCACCAAGGTTTCACAAACACGTATCGGGCCATTAGGGATGGATTCTCATGAAAGGGTCTCAAGGAGGATTTTCTCCAGCACATCAGGGAGTGAAAAGTTTTCCAGAAAAAAAAAGGAGAGAACAACCATCCTATAGAGTTGTTACAACCACTTCCTATTCCTCAAGGGAAATGGGAGAGTATTTCTTTGGATTTCATTACCAGTTTTCCAACAGTTAGAGGCAAGGATTATATCTTTTTGTTCGTTGATCAACTAAAAAATTATTCACATTTATTTTCCATTTCTTCTTCTTACAATGCTTTACAAGTGGCTGAGATATTCTTTAGATATGTTTTCAGACTTCATGGTCTTCCAAAGACCATAGTCAGTGATAGAGATAGTTGCTTCATGGGTGGTATTTTGTAGGATATTTTCCGTTTGGTGGGTACCGATTTGAAACCAAGTATGATTTATCACCCCCAGACTGATGTGAAAATAGAGATAGTAAACAAGTGGCTGGAAGGATACTTGTGAAACTATGTTTCGGGGAAATAGAGAGCATGGTTGTGCTGGCTCCATTTCGGAGAATATTGCTAGAATACGACATTTCATATGTCGATCAGTATGTCTCCATTGCGGGCTATATATGGATATTATGATTTATCATTTGTTGATGTGATGTTTGGAGCAATCAAGGCTCCTAGAGTGAAATATTGGATCCAAGAGAGTCAGGATATACTCTGTTCTCTCAAGGATAACATTGTTACAACTCAAAATCAGTAGAAGTTGTATGCATATCATGGTCGGGTGGAGAGATAGTTTGAGGTGGATGATTTGGTCTATCTCTATCTTTAGCCTTACAAGAAATATACACTAAAGGAGAAGGGGGAAGATAAGCTTAATCGCTATTTCTATGGGCCATACAAGGTGATCTGTCATGTTGGGGAAGTAGCATATGAGTTGGAGCTCCCCATGGGGAGTAAGATCCACAACATTTTTCATGTCACATGCGTCAGGAAGTCCATTGGACAACATGTAGCTGCTACTATGCATATCCCACCTATTGATGATGAGGGCCATCTAGTTTTACAACCATAAGCTAACTTGGATACTCGAGAGAGGCAACTAAGGAATATGGTGATTAAAGAATATATGATGCGATCGAGGAATCTATCGGATGGGGATGCTACTTGGGAAGGAGAGAAGATTTTTCAGCATCCATCCTTGCAGTTTCTTGAGGACAAGCAACATTTGGGAGGGGAGGACTGTAATATTCCTAATTAGCTTTTAACTAGTTAGAATATTAAATTTTGTGTTTGTCAATAAGATAGATGAATAAGAGGGTAGAGGGATCCATAAATCTCTTTAGTAGGAATAAAACCACTTCTTATTTGAATGTGGATCATTGTATTTAGTTGAATAAGTCACTCCTTGGTGTGAATTGGGGTCAATGGATGTGGATAGGGTCAAGGTTGAAAAAATCAACAATGCGGTCATGAAGGTAGTGGAGATAGTAGAGGACATCGCAGTCATAATGGGAGGAAGTCTCCATGAGAGTAGCATCATTATTGAGTGGGACAAAGGGGTAGGAGGCTCAAAAGGAATATAAGGAAGGAGATGGAAGCCATAGAAAGCTTTCTAAATATTGTTTACGTATGGTATTTTATGACTTTCTCCACACTTAAGCTGTCGAGCGGAGTTCGTTGTGCTGTTTATCACAAGGGTGTTTCGGGGCGGAAATCCCACCCTCATCTTTGGGGGACTTTGAGTTCCCACTTAGGAAACCTTCCTTTGAGCTACATCCCATCTGTTATCACTCAGATTTTCCTTGAAGTTATATAAAAGAGGAAAGGGGTCCGAGGTAAGCACAAACCAATATTTTCCGTACAGAATCTAGCCAATCTGTACCCAGAGAGGGCTCTCTCTGTAAAATTTAGCTTTGTTTTTAGAAGATATTAGGCTAGTTATAAAGTTCAGGGTTTTTTTTTGAATTTGGGTGGTGGAATTCGATAGCTGAGGGCAATATTGAGTAGTTCAGGCCATTGGGCTATGGAGTCAAAAATTTGGCTTTACTGGATTAAGTTTCAAGACAAAATATGGTTTTACAGGGCAAGATAGTCAAACAGAGAAAATTTTTAGATTTAAAGTGAATGGAATGGATTTAGAATGGATGAAAGGAAATTAAGAATCTTTCAACATGTTCATAAGAGGGAAAATTGTGTGATTATTAACAAAGAGAAATTAATAATTCTTTATTAAATAACCAAGATGTTTAACTATAAAAACAGGAGCAATTAAGAATTCACTGTTTAAAACCAGTTTAGAAGAAAACATTTAGAATAACAATGATTGAAATCAGATTACACTTAAGTACCTTCTGATTTATTCTTTTTCATTAGTCATTCAGAAATGAAACATAGTGATATAATAAACAGATATAAAAACTTTAAACACAAGGGAAGGATGACTTATTGATCCGTAGTCTGACACATGAATCCTGTAAAAAGTCTTTCGCTTCAATTCATCATCCAGCTTAGCCACAAAGAAATTTCTCCAATAGCACTTTATTCCAAAATCTTCAATGTTACAGCAAAGTCTAAGAATCCACCCTCAATACTCCGATTGAGGGAGTATTTATACAAAAAGTTACAAAAAATATCTCATAACAACTTGAGATATTATCTAGGATGACTCACAAGTGAATTACAATAAAATATAGACAGATGGTCTCGTAGATAAGAAAGAATGATAACTGATGTTGTGTTGTTTCCTTATTTTAAGAATGTGCTGGAGGCAGGCCCTATGCTTTGGCTCATTGTTGTCTTCTTCAGTAATTATGTGCTGGCTGGTCCCTTTAACTAATACTCTTTGACTACTCTGATACACTTTGACCTTTTTTCATCTTTTTATCCTTTTTATCATGATATACTGTGGTAAATAGGCAAAAATTTATGTAAGAATAATTATTACAAAAGTTCCATTAGTTCTTCCCACCATTTAGCTTCTGGCACTCTGGTCCTTTGCAACTTTTTTAGTGTTTCATCAGCCTCAGTATATCTGAAGAAATTAGGCTGAATTGGGAACAAATGATTTACTGCATGTTCAAGATAAAATAGATTTTCTAATCTGTCACGAAGGTTTCTTCCTATAGGCAATGCAGATGTTGATGAACTGGTTGAAGAATTGGCCTGATTATTAGCATATTTATCCAATTTTCCAACATAACTGTCAAGGTCCATTAGCTTATCTTCTGAAACCATAGGACTGGGCAATCCTCTGTTTAAAAAAATATTCAATCTTTCTCTGAAGGCAATGATTTCTTCTTGCATATCTGAGCACCTTCGTTCTAAATTCTGTACCAGATTTCTTTTAGTAAAAACTCTCTTTATTTCCAAAATTTTTCTGGTCCTGTCCTAAATACCAAGTTCTGCAAGTTGATTCTTAGTCTGAGTATAAAATATGTATAAGTCTATTGGCTTCTTCTGGCTTATTTCCCAACTCTTCTCTTGCTCTCTCAATCTCATCCAGAGCCAATTTAACTAAGTCATTCTGTTCATCCATTATTTTAATTGAGGACCAGATGTCCTTTATTGATTGAATGGTGTTATCCCAAATAATTTCCTTTATTTCTCTTAAAGGTTTCTCCAATGTGAGATCCTTTTCCAATGCTCTGACTATTTTTTCTAATTGGTTCACTTCTCTTGTTTTATCAGCAACACTCATTTTTGAAAGATCATATTTGTGTTCTAGAGTGGCCAATTGTTCCTTTGTTTTGAAGAGCTCTATGGCCTGAAGTTTCATTTCTTCCATTGACTTTGTTAACTATTCAGTGTTCAAATTTGAAGTATTTCCCTGTGACAACTCTATTGGCTAAAGTGTTACTGCTGTACCTGCCACTACTCCTGCTGTAGATACTGGAATGTTCGCCTGCTTATCTTTCAATGCATTCTCAAGCTCTTTTTTAGTTTCATTAAGTTGCTCATTCAATTTTAAGAGAAAATCCATCAGTTCTTCCTCAGAAATTTGTTTGATGATTTCTGCAGTCTATGGATGTCTTGAGGCTAGTAACTTCAATTGTTTTCTTAGAGCTGCAATATCATCATCTTTATTCTTGATTAAAGCTTCAATACCTTTCACATCTTTAGGATTATGACCCAAATTAATGATTATTTCCTCCAAAGTTTTGATTCTATTATCCTTAGCTTGGGAGGAGGCTTTTTCAAGCTAAAACTGTGTATTAGTGTTATCCAAAGAATCCTGCAATTTATGGGCCATCATTGATTTATCTGTCAGAGTAAATAAATCATCTCACCTGTTTGCTTGTGTAGCTCAATTTGATCTAAAGGATGGATATCCTTTGCTAAGACTTCAAAATTAGTTTTACTGTAATCCGAAGATGTTTGAGGCTACTATACCTTGGGCTTGAAGTGGCTCATTATCATCTTACCCTGTTGGATGTCATAGGCTGACATCAATCTTTCTTGATTTTTCGGAGCCATTTTCAAATATTGGTTGTACACTTGAATTCTAAGTGGTTCATTCTTGGCCTTTATATTGATGAATGTTCTTTTGATGTCCCAGGCATCTTTTACTGGAGGTTTGAAAGAAGATATATCTGCACTTTGTTGCCTCTGTAGTTCCTTTCTTTGAAAATTAGTGGATGTCCCACTACTTGTACCTATTTTCTGACTGTCTTCTCTTCCCTGACTATCAGGGATCTCCTGCACTGATTCAATTTATGGAAGAGGAGTTAATTTCTTCCTTTTAACACTTTGTTGTTTAGAGGAGCCACCAATAGGAGTAGCTGTTTCAGCCTCTCTCTTTTTTCCCTTTTCTACATTCCGGGGAGTTTGTAAAATTGAAATTTCTGGCTCATTTACTTGAGTAGGAGGAATTTGTACTTGCTCCTGTCCTTTAGAAGTCTGAGGCTGTTCTATCATTGTGAATTTTTCAATTACTTGTATATCAGGCTCCTTCTCTTTTCCTTTAGATTCTACTACCACTGTACTAATCTCTTGCAATTTTCGTTGTGAAGTCCCTGCTGAAGAAGATCATAGTATCTGTACCTGCCCAAAAGAGTCTAGGTCAAGTATATTTTCAAGATATTTCATTACATTTTCAACATTGACCTGCTCACTATCTTTTTCAACCAGTGTCCCTTCCATCCATTCATCCATATTAGCATATTGTTATATTTCTGGGATTCTTTGATGGATGTATGGTGATAGTTTATTTTTCATTCTTCTGTCACAGATAAAGCTATTTGGATCATAAGGCACCCAGTAGAAAATCTTTTGTAGTCTGAGATAGTCTTCTAAAATTATTTTGGCCTCTTTTCCAGCTTCCCTAGAGTTACAAATAAAGGGGCCTAGTTGGCTCTTGATCCTAAGTTGAGCCTTCTTCTTTGCATTGAAAAAATGAACTATATCTTAATTATTCATCTGCCTAAAATATTCTAATGCAAAGAGTCTCATTGGGACATATTTTGGAAATTTAAAAGGGCATAATTCACATCCATATATTCTGATCTCTGTGTGGTTTTGATATAGGTACTAGTCACCTATCTTGTACTGCTTTGAGAGCTGAAGGATTTTATTGATGTCATTATTTACCCTAGGAGGAGAGACTCCTGTCAACAAAGTGGTTGCAGGATGAACAAAAAGGTCAACAAAATCATTATAGGAATAAGGAGAATCAATGGAATTGTCAGTAATAACAGACCAAAAGATGACTGACCTAGGATTCCCTTTAGCATCAAGTTTCTTAACATAAAAAGGGAAATTCTCTGACTGAAAGTAAATCATGAGGTGATATATGATAGAAGAATACTTGAACACTCTCTCATTCCCGAATCTCATGAACTGATCATGGATTTTGTCAGCAATATAAGATGCAAAATCGTACTTGACAGCAGGAGGTTGTCCAGGGGTGAAAATAGATAATAATACTAGGGTTAATTGATCAACATACTCACTAGTATTGAAACCCATTATGAAAGATATCATGTTCAGAATAAGTCTACCTTCTTCAGTGAAGAAAGTATAACCATAAGGGGGAGGGCTTTTAGGCTTATGCTCTGGTAACATGAAGGTCTGACACAGGCGGTTTAGCTCTTCATGGGATAACTTGGTAGATTTCTCAAGTAATTAAACCATAGATAAGGGAGTGAGGGCTTGACCAGGTTGGAATTGTAGAATTTCATTTATGGACTGAGCAGTTATTGGAAAAAGAACTTTTTGACTTGGGGATAAAACTGATCTTTGGTCAGGATCATAGTTTGTACGGCAATAATTGATTAACTCAGGAAAAATGTGGACTGAGGGGAGAAGGTACATGGGAAGATTGGATTGCTGGAGTCCATAAATTTTAGAACCATTCAAATAATTCTCTCTGCAGCGGCAAAATATTCGAAGAGGATTCTCACTAAGCTGAAGGTCTTTGATTTGAAAATCCATATTGGCTAAAGGAAAATAATCCAAGTCCCTGTGAGGGGCATTGATGGGCACGACATTAAGAGCTACCAGAACTTCCATTTCTGGTTCTTGTGGATTCAAAAATGGAAATTCAGGGTTTTTGTGATAAAGGGGCACAATTACCAGTTTTGGGATTATAATTTCAGTTCTGGGAATGAAATAGAACAAATTGAACTTCTTTTCAGACTTTAGAGCGAAATTAAAACCAGAACCAGGACTTTTTCAGAGTTTTACGGGGAATTGGAATAAATACCTGTTTACTGGAAATGTACAGTGATTAAACAGGCACAGGCTATGGTGACTGAACTCTGAATTAGTTGGCAGCAATGGTATTCAGTAAGGTAATGGTTAGCAGCTTCGACAGTCGATTTCGTATTTATGTGCATGGAATACTGATCTCAGCGCGAGATAGTGAAAATAACGTGGGTTTTTGTTTTATTTGCAAATTCAAAGGTGGCAGGTTTTGATTGATGACGTCAGCAAGTACGGTAGATGCGTCAGAGAGGATAGGCGGTAAGCAGTTTCCATCACACTGCTTTTGGGATAGGGCAGTTTTGGGCGGAAGGGCAGCGATTCCATACAATGATTGACGCGTGGTGGAGCACTGTTTACAAAATCGCCGGCTCATCGCGTGTTATCGTTCAGACACGGATGGCTAGCGATATCGATAATAGCCGTAGATCTTGGATCAGTTGATTGGACGGTCATCGGGACACGGACATGACATAGGTTTAACAAGCAGGACCGATGCGATTATTTGTTAATTAATCTCATCGGGGGGAATTCGATTGGCGGGACAATTTATTAATTAATCGTGAGGATTAATTAATACCTTTGTACGACGAGGCTCGGGGATGAAAAATGTGCAAGGGATGGGCTATTTTCGAAGTTTGGTTTAAATTAACTTCAGGTTTATTTTTGTTTTAAACATATAAATCATATCTTTAAAGATTTTTTCATATATTTTTATTATATGGTAATTAAACCAAAGAGATTTATTTACCATAGGGGGCGGAGTATTTATATAAAGATATATTTAGCCAAAGGGGTTATAAAGTGGGTATTTTATTTAAACATGTGGGTTTTATTAACTTTGGCCAAAATTATAATATATGGGTTTTTGGGGCTATTATATAAAAGGAATTATATACTATAGGTAAAGTTTATTTCAATAGGGATTTAAATAATAAATTAGAAGTTAATATGACAAATGAGTTAAAGCGCTAAGTATAAAACATCAGAACAATGTATTTAACTTATGCTTGCATGAAAAAAGGTTTTTATTGAATATTGCATGACTTTCCTAAGTAAAATGGAATTTTACTTCAGGAAAATATTTTTTAGAAATGAATGAGTGTGATGATGAATTATTTTTAGTACTTAGATTTTTTCCAATTATTGGGCCGAGGGTCCGGTCCCTCCAAAAGTCAAGGAAATTCCTTGAGCCCCTCGAATCTTTAAATACCTTAGCACTTAGGGGAAATTAGTAAAATGTTTCAGGAAAAAAAGAAGGGAAGTTAATAATTTTGAGTTTTCCTCACTTGCAATTCTTCCAGTGTATTATCTGCCCTTGCACTTGTGATGAAAGTTAAAAATTTAACCATCTAAAGCCATCATTCATCACATGTCATTCAACAACAACATCTACCTACCCTACCTACGTTACCCTACAATTTTTTCTTCTTTATTAGGGTGCACTTAGATTGGCAAACCCTTATCAAACTTCTTTTCTTTTACATCTGAAAATCTATCTAATTCTAATCTTATTACGTCCAAGAGCTCAGATTAAACTGTTGAGCTCTTTTTATTTACTCTACTTATCTACTTATCTGTCAAGATTAAACAGTTGGTCAGATTTTATTCTCTATCTCTAAAACATGAAATTGAAAGATGAACTAGCCAAGTTTAAACTATTTGACTATTCATGAATTGTGGCATAAAATACAAGTTGCACATAATTTTACTTATTATATCAGAGCAAAAAGTAGTGGCATTTAGACTTGCATACTTTCCTTGGCCTTTCTTTTGGTGGGGTTCATTTTCTTTCACTTTTTTGGCCTTTTTATTTTTTCACCCTTTGATTTTTCTTTTAGGGTATACCCTCTTTACATTTTTTTAAAATTTTTTGATTTTTGAGAATATGGAAAACCTTTGTAGTAAGAAAAAGGTATGAACATATTGCATAGTTCATCAAGTCAATCATGAAATATGACACCTATTGGTATAGGAGCCTAACACCATCATCCGATATCTGGCTAATCTTCAGCCACATTCAACAGCACAGTCTTCTTTAGGAATTGCGAAATCCAGGATGGAAGTTTCAGTGGAGGGTTGATAACCCAAACTTGTGAGCTTATTTTCTAGTTAGGGGAGTAGACCTTCATCCAGAAAGTTAGTGGGGAGGATTATCAGCCATTTTATCATTAGATCAGCCACCTCCCAGCAGCTAACCAGCTGTAGAACATAATTCAGCCCTAGGGATACATTTTTCATCTTGGGTATTTCTGGAAACCCTTTCTGGTTTATCTTGGAATTGTGCTAGAAAGCACAGATCTCCGATCCTGTCATTTTGTAAGCACCCTATAAGAATATATACACATTTCTAGTTTCTAGCAGTAGTTATTTCTAGTAGGATTTTCCAGTAATGGCCTCCCAGCAGTTTATGTAGTAGCAGTTTCTTATGTCTTGATGTATAGGGTCATTTCAGGCTTGTTTTGCCTAGATTGAGTGTCTTTTCCTCAAGATATTGTATTTCATTTTCTGCTATCATATATAATAAAATGACTCAATGAGTTGATCATGTTTTTGATGTATTGATGTTTACTTCATTTTCTAGTTTTATGTTCAATATTCCTCTTTTTCCTACTTTGGAATATTACATATACCCCTACATTTGCTGTGTAGAAGGTACAAAAAAGTGTGATTTCTCTGATTTTTTATAGTGGGTAAACGTTCATATTTCTCTGAGATTTTACAATGAATAAGTGAAATTTTTTCTGACATTTTTACAGTGAAGAAAGTGTATATTTCTGTGAGGTATTACAAAGGTTAAATGTGGACTTGAGATCAACAACAAGTGCGGGTATAATACTCAGAAATTGCAGATAGTTTTGTGCCACCACAATGTATCAAAAGGTATTGAATATATTGGAGTTAAAGATAGCGAGGTGTAGATAGTTTTTTGGGTACTGTGCTAATACAATGAAGCATATCATTTAGAAGGATATACAAACAAGAGAATTTCTCATCCTATGATGAATACACCTGCAATCTAATCATAATAAAGCTGGTACCTTATGCGATGTAAGGATTGTGCCTAATCTAAAAAGGATAATTACTCGATTGATAACTGAATAAATAAGGAGTGCTTGAAGATAAATTTAGAGAAAGAGTTCTCTAGTGTTGGTGAAGGACAATGTAGGTTGGTACGGAAAACAAGGATCAACATTGGAGGTCAACAAAGAAGTGGTGACAAGGTCTTTGAGGCATACATAGGTCAATATTCTAAGTGTTTTTCATGGTAGTTGTCATCTAAAATGCCTATAGAATAATTTCTCGTGGGTTTTCCTCTCCAAGAGGGAGAGGTTTTTCCCTGGATAGAAGAGCCTAAATTTGTGTCTCTTGTATTTTGGTAATTGCCTTGATGAAAGACTAAATAAGCTAAGAAGAGAAGGAATAAGTAAATTAAATAAGATCACAAATAATTATCAAGAAGATAATTTGAATTAATCACCAACTCTCAAATTCTCAACAATTTTACTATAAACTCTTTCTTGGGTGAACCCAGTTTACACTAGGAATACTATTGTATAATCCATGTTCCACGTTCTGACGTTCTCGTATTAGGGTAAAATAATCAATATAGATAAGTGGTCCTTTTGAAAACCTGACTTCCATTTCCATGATAGTTAGTTAGTTCCCTTTGTAGGATATTCCCATTATAATACTAAAATAATTGGAGTAGCGATGTTTAAATACTCTTTACTAATTTCCATATTTCCTCTAGTTCTACCTAATCCATCTCCATCTAATTCCACCATTAAAATGATCACTTTTTTCACCAATGTGTCCCATAGACCTCTTGATCTTTATAAAATTCTTACGGAACACGAATCTCATGGTGGAACCATGCCACTTCTTATCGAAGTGATAACCCCTTTAGTGGTCCCATTAATACCTATTGACACTTGTTATAAAATGTTGGGAATCAAGAATTATTGAGAGGGGAGGTGAATCAATATTTAACAATTTTTCTTACTTTTATTTTGAGCACACACTTTTAATTGGATATAATCAAATAACACATTAGGTACTATCATTAACATACATTGAACAAAATGATTTATGTGGAAACACTTCCAAGGCAAAAATCAGCAAATCGTGTTTTGTATTATGATGATAACCAAGGTACCAACTCTGATTACATCATATATTTGTGAGAAATCATAATATGTCACAACCCCATTCGAATTAGAAAGCCAGAACTTGCCTAAAGGAACCAACCTCTTATAATTGTAGGCACCTACCTGCTTCAACAAAATGTCCTATTTTTCTAAAATTTCTATCATTTGCATGCTCTTTTTGTAGGTGAGTAAAATGAATCTATGTGTGAGATAGTGATAGTCTCCAAATTGACTTATCATTTCTTTTTTGAGGAAAATAAAGTCTTTGTAAGTAAAATTTACTAAAATCCTTAAAATTAACAAATCATGTCATTACAAGTTAAACATGTTATAATTCAACCTAAAATGGGGTTGGAAATCGTTGTATAGTGTTGTGGAAGTGTCATAAAATACCTCAAGGGATGATAGATACACTTAGGATTAAACATATAAATCATACCCTCTAAATCAAAGGAGGTCATCATCAAGGCTAAACTAAATGTAAGAGTATCATAGTAAGAGATATGTAATGCAAGATGCACCAAAGTAATTTACACAAGCATCATCTCCCAATCGCTTCTTAACTTATGATTTCTAGACAACTTACCATTTTTTGATATGGGAGGTTTATTAAAATGCCTTGTAAGGTGCTTTCAACTTGTTGTAATTGCTACAACAATCCTCCTAATTCTCATCTAGTTCTTTGTCTCTAAAGAAAATTGGAGGGCCCACTTTTTCAAGATAAATCAAAGATCATACTATTAAGTATGTTAAGCTTCTGTGACCCTTAGTTAGAACCCTTGAATTGATATATTGGGGGGGGAATTGAGGGCCTAATTCAACCTATTTTTTTAGTAAAAAGAAGTAGGTAACCATCTGTAATAGAACCTACCAAGGAAACCATTTTTGAGAAGTTTTTGCTTAGATTTTCTTGCAAATTTATTTCTTTCTAGCCCTTGGTAATACTCCTTTGCAGCTCTATCCTACATTATATTTCCCTCTTGACCTCTAACCCAGTGTTACACCCATGAGATTGAGGCTTAAACGTATTTTTCAAGCGTCATCTCTCCATGTAATTCCATATTGAAACTTAAGGGAGCACTTTAATGCCCTCTTGAGCTCCTACACAAAACATAGGCTCATGATTTTCTCTTTCTAAGCATCCCTCTTAAGATTTTGACTTGGTCAGGCCTCCATAACTACCTCTTGACCTATTATGCAGCACTACACTTCCTTCTTTGTCCTTTTAAGATGTTTTTGTTTCTCTCTTTTAAGTCTCCTTAGCACCCTCTTGAGGCTCTAACCATGTTATAATACTCGAGAGACCTCCAAGCTAACACTATATAAGCATATTTAAGATGTTATCTCATTTTTATTTCTTTCTTTACTGACATAGAACCCTGCTAAGAATTAAGGGAATGCTATATTACTCCACTAGTCCTCCAGCTATCCTATAGTACATGAAACACCTTCTAACTAGAGATATAATGAATTTTTAAAAGCTTTCTCTCATTTTAAAGTTATGTTTTGAGCTTTAATCACCTTAAATCAATTTTACAAAAGATAAAAAGGAGAAAAAATTGGGTGAAAGAAAGAAATTTATTAAGTTACTCATGCAAAGGTCGAGTTAAAACACTTTAAAAAGAGATCGTTGCCTATTCTTTTCCTCACACAATCTTAGCTGTTTTCTTTAGAAATTGAATCACCCACAATAAAAGGCGTATTCCATCTTACTTTTGCAAGTAAACTTTAGCCACATCCAAGCCAACCTTAATTAAATATTTTTAATTCTTCTTTACTTTGTTTTTTTTTACATTTTTTATGGTAATTATTTTTACCTAGTTGCTAATTTTAATAGATTAAATCATATCTCATGTTAATTCGTTTCCAAATAAATAATTTTTAAGGATGTTTTATATGATTTTATGATTCTTCAAACACATTCTTAAAGGAGAATGGGACACATTCAAACTTTTTTTTCCCTCATATAATTTCAGGGGGTCATTTGTTCTTGTATAAGGGGAGAACAAAAGGACCTCTGACTATTGTACAAGAAGTATCGAAGGTGGATCAGAGTGTGAATGTAGTTTTCCTTTTTCTGTTTTAGGGAAGGTTGGAGCATTGGAGGGAGAGGTGCATGGGCATATTTCCCTGTATGGGCCTTGAGCGTACCTAGATAATCGTGAGGGAAGTTGGAAGTCCTAGAAGCCATAAGGATATGAGATATCCATATGTGACCTAACTATGAAACCCTAGAATGGTTGTGGAAGAGCTCAGGTGACTGTGGGTGCAAAGAAAGGATTGTAGTACCTTGGGTATTGTGGGTTGATGGGGATTTGAGCATATTTTTTGGATAATGGTGGGATTCAATATCTTAGCCTTGTTTATGTTTTGTATTTGACATATACCTAGCTTGGGTAGTTGTCATTATGGATTCATGGTCCTAGCTTAGGGATGACCTGCTGCTAAGAGAGCTAGAGAAACATGATCTATAGCTAGGTGAAAAGTCCAAGGTGTGCAAACAGTCATTATTTCTATGAGATGGGTGCTCATTCTTTCTTATGGTGGTTATGGTTATCATCCATGATATTATACTTTTCTAGTTGTTTAATATGTGTTTTTTTGATATTACGGTATCAGTAGCATTGTGAGTGGAATTGGCCCACTTAGTAAATAACTAGATCCAGAGATAGAGTTACTAATGGCCATAACGAAACCATTCCATCTTTCTGGAAATGAGCACATAAATAAAAGAGCCCTAACTTCATCATCAAAGTTTACCCCTACAGAAATTAACTGAATGGTAACCGTATTAAAATCATTTAAATGGTCTGCAACAAATCCACCTTCCAACATCTTCATATTAAATAAACATTTCATAAGAAATACCTTGTTTGAGGCCGAGGGTTTTTCATATAATTTCTCCAATGCCTTAATCAAACCATATGTTGTTGTTACCTTCAAAATATTGAAGGCTACTGACACCGCGAAGCACAACCGTACTGTTCCGAGTGCCTTTCTATCGATAATATCCCATTCTACGTTTGTCATAGTCGACGACTTATTTGTTTTTCCGCTCAATGGTAGGTCTAGATATTTCTGATATAGATAATCTTCCATCTGCATCTTCCACAGCGGGAAGTTTTGGTCATTAAATTTATCGACCCTAAATTTACCATCATCTACCATTGCTCCCACTCAAACCAAGAACGTTTCTTTCCTACAAGTTTATCAGCCAAATAGACCTTCAACTCTAATACCATTTGTTAGAAAATTATATATTACAGAGCAATGCAACACATAAAATATGCAGAAAACACAAGCACACAAAACACATAAAACTAGAGAGACATAGATATACGTGATTCACCCAGTTTGAGCTATGTCTACCCCTAACATCCAGTCCTTCCTTTCTATTATCCAACAAAATGGAGAGACACAACCTATAGCTTATCCACTGTAATATCCTCTGTTATCTCTCACAATCTCCCTATATTTTTCTTTCTCTGAGAATACACATACAATACACAGCCACAATACCATACCCTCATACAAGCGAGGGGTTGCCTTCTAGGGAAAAAAACCATAAACTAAACATAACTTCTACCATCAAACCATCTGCCTAATGAACGAACCAAATTGACTAGAAATTACTATACTTTTACAATGAAAATTTACATCTGTTTTTAACTTTGGGGGTGCTTCCCCTGAAACCCCCCACCAGGGGGGGCTCCATAAAGTCACAACCGTCCCCCCATAGATCCCCGAGACAATGTTTAATTACGAGCGGCGTTTCTGCCCCATTAAGGTATAGGGGTCCACAAAAATAAAGAAGGTGAATATTAGATTAGAAGAACAACAAAAAATTGCAATGATTGGAGATTATTGGGATGAAGACAAAGTTAACAAAATTATAGAGTTACTGCACGAATATCAAGATTTATTCCCCAGGAAATTCTCTGAATTAAGGGAATATTAGGGGACCTAGGAGTTATGAGGATTCCCCTGAAACATAAAGCAAAGCTACTAAATCAAATACCCTATAGGTTGAATCTGATATACAAGAAAAAAGTGAAGGTGGAGTTAGATAAAATGATCAAAGATGGGATCATTGATCTGGTCGAAGAGTCTTAATGGGTAAACCTCATGGTATTTCAAGAAAACAAGACAATAGGATAAATAAAAATATGTGTGGACCTAAGGAAGTTTAATGATGCATGCTTTCATGACCCCTTCCCCACACCATTTACAGATGAAGTATTGGACAATGTAGGAGGACAAGAGGTCTATTCTTTCAAAAATGGTTTTTTGGGTTACCATCAGATCACAATTGTGCAAGAAGATAGACATAAGAAACCTTTTGCAACATAGTGGGGCTCTTATCAGTACACGATGATGCCATTTGGATTGAAGAATGCTCCTACTATATTTTGTAGTGTTGTAGCTGTAGCTTTTAAAGAATATATACACAAATATTTGGAAGTTTTCTTTGATGACTGGACAATATTTGGGTTGTTGAAAAAGCATGTTCAAGCTTGAGGTTGATGTTAGATACATGTAGGCGATACCAAATATCATTAAATTTGAAGAAGTGTATCTTTTGCGTACCGTTTGGCATACTTTTGGGCCATGTGGTTTGTATATAGGGATTAATGGTGGATCCCACGAAGATAATAGTTATTGTAAACCTGGATCCACCTAAGATAGTGCGATAATTTTGCATGGAACTTGGACACACTGGCTCAACATATTGAAACAGAAAATGGTGATTGCGCCTATTCTGTTTTTCTTGAACTAGAATAATTAATTTCATGTGAATTTCGATGCATCTTGCATATTGTTGGCTATGATAATGATATAACCAGGAGTAGGAGAAATTGATCATCCCATATTTTTGCAAGAATAAAATTGTCCAAGGTAGAAAAATAGCTATTGTAAGATAGAAAGAGAAAGATTACCTATGGCCTATGCATTACAGAAGCTTAGGCACTACTTATTGGGAGCACATTTCAAGATGTTCATTGATCACTTTGCACTGAAACATTTGGTGAATAATATTATTTTAGGAGGAAAAATATACCGATGGTTTTTTTTGTTCCAGTAGTACGAATTTGAAGTTGTAGTCAAACCAAGAATGTTGATTCAAATAAGTGCATCATATTCAAGTGAAAACAATGAATTATACAAGACATATCCAGATCTCATCATTAGAAGACTTGTACAAGAAGACGGAATACCTGAAATATTTAAGGCATGCCATGATGAGCCATGTGGAGGACTCTTTGTTGATAAAAGGTCTACTTATAAAATCCTTCTCTTCGGATATTATTGGCCTTCCCTTTTCAAATATTCCAAGGAGTATTTTAAAAGATGTGACAATTATTAGAGAATGTTGAAACTTGTTCCTACAAATGAAACACCCTTACAACCACAGGTACTCATCAAAGCCTTTGAAAATTGGGCTCTGGATTTTTTTGGACCAATCAATCCACCATCAAGACAAAAGAGGTATATACTTGTACACACTGAATATGTCACTAAATAGGTAGAATGTAAAGCACTTTCTTTTTCTAATGGAAATTTTGTACTCTCATTTCTTTTTGAGGATAATTTTACTCGTTTTGGTGTCCCAAGGGAAATTGTGATAGATAAGGGAACTCAGTTTACATCCAAAATGGTGCGAAATATTGTGGAAGGATATAAAATCAAGCACAAGAAATATACTCCATACCATCCATATGAAAATGGACAAGTGGAGTCTACTAATAAAGTGATTGAATCAATCCTCGCAAAGACTGTACATTTACATAGGAAGGATTAGGCAGAAAAAATTCCTGAATATTTATGGGCCTATTGAACTACATGGAGAAATACAACAAGACATACTCTCTATGAGATTTTCTATGGGAATTAAGTCTTGTTTCCAATAGAGTTCCAAATCAGAACCTTCAAAACATCATTCAAATTGGGACTTGATTTGTTAGAAGCTCAAAATCATAGTATGGAACAACTCAATGATCTTGATGACATAAGACAAAATGAAGTTTAAAATACCAACCTAGTTCAACAACATATATATAGATGGAATGATAAATACATAAAAGAAAGAAAATTATAGGTAGGAGATTGGGAACCTCTATTTGACTCAAAGTTCAAAGACTTCCAAGGGAAACTTCAAACTCATTGGCTTGGGCCTTATGTGATTGAAAAATTCTTTGATAATGGAGCAGTCAGCATTAGGACTATCGATGAAGAAAAGTTTCCTCTTCTTTTAAATGGAATTTGAATAAAGTTCTATCATAAGCCACTGAAAAAAGAGGAGTTTGTCAAAAAAATTCAAGATAATGATGATATGAAGCTGGTCAAGAAGAATCTTTCTTCTTCCCCAACTTAGTATTATTTTTGTTTTTCATATATATAGATAGATAGATAGATACATAGATATATAGATTGATAATTGTATATGTATGAAAACCAATCATGGATTTGCTTGATGAGATAAGACAAAATGAAGTTTAAAATACCAGCCTAGTTCAGCAACATATATCCAGATGGAATGATAAATACATAAAAGAAAGAAAATTATAGGTAGGAGATTGGGCACTTTTATTTGACCCAAAGTTCAAAGACTTCCAAGGGAAATTTCAAACTCATTGGCTTGGGCCTTATGTGATTTAAGGATTCTTTGATAATGGAGCAGTCAGGATTAGGACTATCGATGAAGAAAATTTTTCTCTTCTTTTAAATGGAAATCGACTAAAGTTCTATCATAAGCCACTAAAAAAAGAGGAGTTTGTCAAAAATTTCAAGATAATGTTGATATGAAGTTGGTCAAGAAGAATCTTTCTTCTTCTGCAACTTAAGTCTTCTTTTTGTTTTTCATATATATATATATATATATATATATATATATATATATATATATATATATATATATATATATCTATATATATATATATATATATATATATATATAGATATATATATATATAGATATATATATATATAGATATATATATATATAGATATATATATATATAGATATATATATAGATATATATATATAGATATATATATATATATATATATATATATATATATATATATATATATATATAGAAACCATGCATGGATTAATCATATACAAAAAATACAAGATAAAAATCAGAATTTATTTCTGACATCTTATATTTTCTTCTTTCCAATTCTAAAAAACCTAAATTCTTTGCATTCCGCTTTCCTTTTCAAAAAAATAAATATTAGCTACAGAATTGTTGCATTTCTGAAACTCTCATAAGATTATGTAGCTCTCATACACCTTTTCAGCACATATGAACATGAATTTTTGACAGAAGCAACTAAAGACAAGATTGAAGATCATACTGAAAAATGTAATAAAGAACCCTTGAGGAATCAAAACAAAGAAGAAATGATATATGTTATCTATATCCAATGCATGATACAAAATGATTTTAAATAATAAGGTTCAAAACATTGATATATATAAATTTGATGATCATATACTACTAGCTCAAAATGTCATCATTAAAACTGATTATGCCAAATCGAAATCTAAATATCATGATTCACCAACAAACTCGCATCATAATCTCCTCAACGATCAAATACGATCTCATCCATTAATAATTTAAATGGTCATGTCCCATGCTGAAACCTCACTCATACCGAAACATCACTCATGCTCCTAAAACCTCGCTCATTCACTTGTTTACCTGCACTTCTCTATCATTTCATTACATAAATCCTCCATGTTTTCAAGCTCATATTGAAACCCTTAATTCACCCAATAAAAAGGAGGTAGTCTTGAGGTGCCATCACCTATGACTTCTTCTCCCACACAGAATCCAAGTAGAAGAAATCTAGATATTGATCGAGTTCAGCAAGAGATTTATGATTACATTAGTTCTTTAGAAATAAGAACTTCAAAAAAGAAATCATATCTTGGTGAACATCCTTCTAGTCCACAAGAACCTCTAGTGAATACTTTAAAACAAGAAATGTTTGAGCTAGAGACACTAAATATTCATATAAAGCAGGAAAATGAAGCCCTGAAGATTCAAAATCAAATTGAGAATACCATCAATGGTAATACTCTTCTAAATTTGGGGTTATGGTTAAAAAGGAACAAAAAATTGAAGAAGAGGAACAAATACCTGAACAGAGAGATTATAAATTTGAACTATAAACTTATAATGAAGAAACCAAGAGTAGCAGTGACTTCAAAGAAAGGAAAGAAGATGAAGTTAGATGTCCTAGCAGAAGTGTTAGAGCATATGCAGTAATGAGGTGAATACTCACAATTTTGAAATTGCATGAGGACATGCAATTGTTTCTTAGTGGGGGTATGTTGAGCCTCAGTATTGTCTCTATTTTTTATATCTATCTCACCACTTTTCCTTCTATTTTGACAAAATCCATAACCTCAATTAGTGTTAATTGGTACATTTTCACTCTGAGAAGGTAATTGAATGAATGATATATTATATTTGAATGTTTCTTATTATTTGAATAATTTTTTTATTTAGCTACAGAATTCATGCAATTCTCTAGCTAATCTTTGTTTCTGCAGCTACCGACATTGCTTGACATGTTTCGCAGAATAAATAGAGGAGCGAAGCACATGGGTAGTTTGGAAATGATCCATGCATGGATTTTATCCTACTTACCTATCCAAGATAGAGAGGAATAATGCCTAAAAACATGGTCAAAGGATTAGTCAAGTAGAGGGCTTAGACAAGCGGGCGAGAGGTTGAAAGGTTCACGATTTTCTCTCCACGTAGAAAATCATGAAATCTATGAAGACTGCAATTCTGCTTAGAAATCTATTCCTAGTTTAAGTAGTCAATTTTAGGCGAGAACATCTCAAACAGTTAAACTTGAATCTGTTATAAATACCAGGTTGTTTTAATAGGAGATAAGCTTAATTTTTTACTGTAATATTGTTACAGATTCAAACTCTGTTTTTATCAATTCATAGAGAAGGTATTTTCAATACCACTGATGTGTAATTAGTCACAAGTGAATTTATAACTGTTCTGTTGCGGAGGCCCCCTTCACAGAAGAGTTTTAGTAATTTAAATTTTCTGTTGTTTTGTAGTTTAATTCATTTGCTTTCCACATAGTTACTTGCCATGTTCTCCATAGTTAAATGTTGTGTTTTTCGCATGGTTGAATGCTCCAATTATCTTGATTTCCTTTAAGATATTGATGTCATAATTATGTTAACATTTATATTTCATGGAATGAAACCTTTCTCACATTCTTTTACATGATAAATACATACTTCATCTTTCGTTTCATAGATCAGATTTTCATTCTAGTTTTACACAATAGGTAAGAAATTTGTTTTTCTTTTCTCATTTCAACTAGTTTTTTAATTTACTTAGCTTAATAACTTATATTGAATACTATTGGTTTGATATTTCTATTGGTATAATTTAGATTAAAATATATGATTTGTTGGATAGAATTAGAATTAGCTAGATACTTTATTTTCATAGGATTAACTTAGACATATATTTCATTTGGTATATAAAAGAAAGTTCTTGAGATATACGTAACTAAGACTTAGATATAGAGGATTAAATGTTTTGTTCAGATTAAGAGATGATTTAATTATATGTTTTATCCTTCAATTAAATTGGTTTAGAATTAATTTAGATAGATATTTTAGAGATAACTTCATCATAGTTTCCGGCATAGAATGTCTAATATAGTTAAAATTTATCACTTAGATTGATCTCTTTTTATGCAATATAGATTCATCATAGATCGAATTTCCTTCTTAAATAAAAATTTCCTTTTCTTCCTTCTCAAGATTATTTTTCAAGCATTAAAATTCTTCTCTAGGTGTAGTTACTTTCTTTCCTTTTATTTCATTTATATAAAATCTCTAAAACATACAAAAAGATTGAATTATCTTCTCATTTATACTTTTCTTTAAATCAATTGTTCAAAGCCAAAAGTAGAATTCTTATCATAAGATTTGTTAGTTAAGTTTAAATTTCATTTCATAGTTAAATTCTTAGTTTCTCCATTTCATTTAAAAATTTAAGATAAAACACAAAATCCTAAAAAATACATATAAAACCAACACAACGAATTAAGAAAGAAAGGCTTCTAGCATATATAGTGCACTTGCACTTCATAATATTACTAAATCTGGTCGATAATTTATGATAAAAATTTAAGACATTAAATTGACTATACACATCATATGCTCGAAACAACTCCTTTGGATCCATATGTATTTTGGGCCACCATAGCCCAGCTCTCAATATTTTATGCGTAGTGGATTTCCCTGGATAATATCCACCTACAACTCCTCCACGATATTCTACTAGAATACTATGTCGTTAATGTTCTAGGACGTATCTGCGCAGTATTTCATATTGTCCCATGTTGTACAAGTGTGTTGAAATCAACTGGAAATCAACTGTTTTGACTACCAATTCCTTCTTTTGTTGCATAGTGTACTCAGCGGACACTATTCATGTGGCCAAAAATTGAATAATGTTCACAAAGTGATCATCTGTGACCCTGATTGCAAATAATTTCACGCCAGGCAAGTTATCCGTGATACTTGTGGGTTCTTCTCTTGTCTCTAACCTATACATGTTACCATTCTATTCATTGCACTTACCATAATTTTTCATGATTTTTCTCGGTTTCCAAGAATTACCATCCGTATTTACTGTTGCCACCATTCATTTTCACCATGTATGGGCAGACTGATTGTGCGGCATGAACCTAAAAATACATCTTCGATCCGCATTAATCTGGAGGTATGGAAAATATTTGTCAATGCAGGATGGGATGCCTATTTTGACAGATTACAAGGCTTTGTCAGGGAAATCAAAATGGAGTTCATGCTTAATTTGGATGAGAATGGCTCGCGGGTCAGAGGATTTGAAATTCCTGTCACATAAGAGATAATTGTAGAAGTTAGCATACTGAGATAGTAAGGGCAACAATGGTTTGATCAGAGATTTTCCCTCCTAGAGTTTCCCAACTTATTATTACAGGCAGGAGAAAGTGTTGTTTAATTGGGCAGAGGATATGAGCACAAGTGTGTGTTGTATAGATGGAATGAAGTCGCAGGTTTTTTAATGAAATACATAACTTGTGAAGGTCAAGCCACAACTCTATTTAAATATCACTTTGAAATTCTAACTCACGTTCAATTTCTACAAGCTCAGGTGCATTCCTTAAACATGCCCTTCTTTCTATTAAAACAGTTGTAGCACATGGCATAGTCTGTTCAATGTTCACGTCAGATGCAGGTAGTGCTCTCCCACCATGGATTGGTGCGTTTAATGGTCATGCATGCAATAGAAAAATTTCGAGTCTCCTGGGTGGAACTCTATGGATCCTCAAAAGAAGAGATAGAAGTCGTTATTGCTGCTAGAGAAGAGGAACAAGTCTCTCCGGCTAGTTTAGCAGAAGAAGAAAATTTTGAGGAAATTGATCAAGAGGAAACCGAAGAAATGAAATGGAGGTTGATCAGGAGGAACCTAAAGAAATGAAAATGGAGATTGATCATGAAGAGCCTGAAGAAATGAGAGTAGAGGAGATAATCAATGACACAGTCAAGGCTGCCACACAAGAACCAGCCTTGCCTGAGGAGCCCACAGATGAAGGAATTATGGATACAGTGCATGAAGTCAAGACTATCATACAGTCATTGACTTTTGTCAACGAGGAACAGGGAAGTGGAATGGCGGACAAAGGGATGACAAGTGATGTTGTTTTGCAAGAAACAACATCACCTGCCCAGGCATATATGAATATTGAAACAAGTGGGGGTGTTACACAAGAACCACTCTCGATTCAGCTAGAACAGGGAAAGAGGGAAGAAATCTATGAAGAACAAAAAGATAAAGGAGAAATAACCCGCGAGGTCGATATTGTCCCACAAGAACCAGTATCGACCTTAGAAAAATAAATAATGCACAAATAACATGAGGAGAAAAGGGAAACAACCCTTGGAATCGACGTTGTGCCACAAGAACCAGTATCAAATCTGAATGAAGTAATAACGCATGAAAATCAGGGCCAACCTAGAAACAAAGATGATGAAGCTACTCCCCGCTCTCTGTTCCAGTCCATGATGCCTAGAGGGCTGAGGGGATTCCACTCACCCTAAATATTAATGAAGGAAATAGTTGTTCCACTGGTGTGTTAGGGTCCCGTGATTTGGCATATTGGCAAGCCAAATGACAAGGTAACATCAAACCAACTTTGGAGCCCAAGGACCTAGCCTTCTTGGACTCAGAGAGAGCTCTCTCTATTATGCAAGGGATGTAGATTTGTTTGCTTCTTTATGTGTTTTATTTTAGGCTAGTTGTTAAGTAGGTTTTTAGTTTGTTTTTAGGTTTTTGAGGGAGGAACTGATCAAAGGATAAATAGATAAAAATATTCTTAGATCAACTGGGCTATGGGGTCGAAAAGGTCGAGAAAGCCTCAAATGGTGGACAAGGTATATTTCAGGGCCGATTTGGTCAAGGTAAAATGGATTCTTTAGGTGGAGTGAAATGGGATGGACACTAGGTTTTGTGAAGGACAAAGAGGTTTAAACATAAATAGTTTTACAACATACATCCATGTGGTATGGCTAACCATTAATCATAGTAAATGAAACTCAAACTGATAGATGCATAAAATAAACATTCAGGCGATATATAGAAGTATAAGACCGTCTAACTTTGGGAAAATCGCCTTCAGACTTTGAGGAAAACAAAAAAGACAAACAAACAACTAAATATATGAAGAGGGAACTCCTAAACATCATATTTGAGCTATCGGGAACTTTGAACTGAGATTGCAGAGCATAGGCAAAGGTCAATATCGACACAAGGCCTCTTTGGTTCAACTGGGACAATCAAACATTCAGAGAAAGGTTTTAGTAATGGGGTTTTGGTTAGTTATGAGTAAATAGTTCATACCGTGAATCATACTAGATAGCATACATAATAACCATTAATGAAATTTATAACAAGTTCTTAGGGTATCAAAGAGCAGTTAAGAATTCTTTGACATAACTAAGAAAGAAGAAAAACATAGAAGCTATAATGAATCGGGAAACTTGAGGTGCCTCCATGGGCATGTCTCAAATCTATTCTTTACTATCCTACAACAAGTAGGACGTATGAAACATGTATGATAAACTAAGGAAACAGAACAGAGAAGGAACACTATACCATTTACCAAGTCATGGAATCCTACAAGAGTCCTCTTCCACCATCCAAAACACACAAGAAATTATCCACTTCATGAGACAAAGTATTTCTTCCAAGCTTGTAATACCATGTATTGCTCTATAACATCAAGTTCAGCCTCCTTGATACAATGAAATCTCTTGGAATATATAGGCTAAAGAGAAAGAAACTATCCAAAAGCATCTAGAAGGCCATTGGCCCATTGCAAATATCTAATTTTGTCCTTGAGGCTTTGCGAAGCCCAAGGCACAAAATATCTTCAAAAATATCTATAAAATGCTAAAAATGGAAATAAAATTGACTTTTCATGACTAAAAATGGCTAAAAAAGTCTTAACGCACATTTGTATGAGCATCTTCAGAAATCTGCCTTTTCTGCCAAAATGCTACACGAACATATCAACAGAAAATTTCCGTCTTGTAGACAACTTTTGAGGGACCTCCCGATGTCGAAACGAAGCCTGTGATGGCTCATTGGAAATCCATGGATTTATAGTTTCTATAACTACTTGATTTTTCCCTAACTGATCCCTGGAAGTATGTCAAAAATGGAACTGAGTAGAAAAAACCAGAAAAGTAGCCCTTGCTAATATGTGAGGCAGAAAGTTAACAAATCATTGTTTTTCGCCTCTTTGGGGGACCAAAACACCTCGTTTGGATCTGAAAATTTGTGAGTAGATTCCCCAAAATTTATTCCATCCAAAACAATGACTTTCATGATCTGAGGATGCTCCTAGCACCCATGGCAGCACCTTGCAAAATGTGCAATTATGGCCAAAAAACAGAAAAAACAAAATCATGTCAAAATTTTCTCAATTTTGGCGAGCAAGCCCCTTATGGGTTCTTAGAAGCATGTAAGGAAGCTGAGGCCAATATTTCAAGCCCTGATATGCCTTTCTCCACTTTTTCTACCAGGCGCCTCTTTCGGACAGCCTTGAGCTTTTCTTGAGCAAGTTTGAGCTTTCTTCAGGCAAATTGGTTCAACTTCTTGTAGTGCCTGGTCACCTTCTTTTGTAGAGTCAAGTATCTCTTAGATTTCTCTAATTTATCCTCCAAATTGTTGTTGGCCCTTTCAAGCCATGATTATTTATCATTTTCTATTTCTTGGGTGAGCAATTGAGTGAGAGGATAAGATTGAACAAGGGCTACCTCTTATTCCTTATTTTTCTCCAAATATTTCTTGAGACCCATAGTCCTAGGCCTCTTTCTCATTGGTTGCTCTTCTTCTTCTTCAGTATCATCAAATTCGCCCATAAGCTCTTCAAGCTTGACTTGTGCTTTATAGGCTTCCCTTTGGTATTTGAAAGCCTGAGCCTCATAAACTGCCATTTGACCACTCATTTTTTTGTTTTTCATCTGTAGAACATGTATGAGGTCCTTTGAACTTTCTAGATCATCTTGTAGGTCATGAATTTGGGATTCTCTGTTTTGCAAAAGAGCCTAAGGAATTCTAGCTTCATCATCCCCATCATCACTGTCTATCTGTATGATGTCAAACTCCCTTTCCTTTTCATGACTACTCTCTTGTTGTTCCTCTTTTTCTTTCCCTTTGCCTTGGATAGACTTATTGGTCCTCTTCCTCTATGGAAATTAAACAATACTCTTCTTAGGAAGTTTGCCTCTACTTCTTAGCGCTCTTGTGACATTGCTAGTCACTGCTAGAGTGATCTTCTTCTTTGCAGATGTAGTTTTTCTAGGCTTCACCACTTTTGGAGGAAGATTCATGGCCCCTTGCATAGGAGAGGTAGCTAGCACATCCTCTTGGCTGTGTTAAGGAGAGGAGAGAGGAGTTTTGTCTACCTGTAGTTGCTCAACTTGGTCTTTTACCTTGCTACCTCCATCATCATCTACTCCAGCTTCAGCTTTGTCACTGTTTTCTTCTGCTTGAAGATTTCCTTGTTTGTCTTCATCACTGCTATGCTCATGGTCACTGATTTGGTCTTGGCTTCCCTTAGGACTGTTTTGATCTTATTGCTCCATGCTACCCCCTTCAGAATGCTCACTGTTTGGTGTTTTCTTGCCATCATCATTGCTTTTTGAGGGTTGTCTTGTTTCTCATCATTTGTGTCTCTTTGAGGATTGTTATGACCCTTATCATCACTATTTTGGCTGCCCCTTTTTTTTTTCTTGAGGACTGTCTTGTTCATCTCTGTCACTGCTTTCTTCATGACTGTTGTGCTCTTTAGCTTCACTATTTTGTCCCTCATCACCATCATGCTTACTGCTGTGTTGGCTACCATCATGTTCCTCTTCATTACTGCTATGATCACCATCATTTTGGTGATGCTCACCATCATTTCCTTCTTCCTCGCTGTCATGTTTAGATTCTTTACTTTGTTCCTCATCATTACTAGTTTGCTTCTTATCACTTTGCCCTTCTTCATTAATAGTTTTCCTCTTCTCTTCTTCACTCTCAATCATATGGGATTTTTTCCTTTTAGGAGTGGATTTACTAGAAGAAGGAGAAACATGATGAGTGGATGGTGAGGAAGGTGCATGAGATGAAGAGGCAATGGAAAAATCGATATGGGAGATGAAAGAGTCCCAAGAAACTCCCTTTTTCTCAAGTTTATGGAGGATGATGATCTTGATAAGGGAATGATGAAATAAACAAGCTTGTTGTTGAGTGGAGGGCTTCTTTTGGACAGTAGAGGCCATCTTGTCAATGCTTATATAGAGGAAGAAGGGTAGGTTCAACAACTGAATTCTTGTGAAATGCATAAGAAGCCTGATGTGATAGGCATAAATCTGGGAAAACCTCCCTTCACATGTGAAATACTTCATGACAACTTTCATGAGGGGGTCATAGCTGGTCAATAAGTGAGAAAAAGGGAAAATAGCTTGGCAAGCATCCTCATGGTCTGGCTTTAGAAAGGGTTTATAGTGATTCAGATCTAGGTATGTTTGTTTGAACCACTTTTCTCCTATATAGGGGATCTTAGTTGCTTTGGAGATAGCCATAGGAGTGAATTTGAAATCCAGACCTGCTAGATGGACATGCTTTCCTTGTAGCCTCAAAGAAAACAAATGTGTCAAAGGAGGGTGATTTTTTACTTCTTGGATTTTTTGGCAAGAATCCAAGCACCCTACTTCATGAAAATTGAAGAGTACTCAAGGGGATTCATTCACCTCCTGGGTTGTAATAGGCTCATACCTATTGTGATACCCACTTCTGCTGTCCTTCTTTGGAGGAATTTTTGCTTTTGATACCCCTTAATGACTTACCAAAACAAGACCTTGAACTGTACTAAAAAATAGACCCCTTCTTTGAGCACTAATTTTCTCTTTAGTTGGCAAGCAAGAATTTGTTAAATGAAAACAAATTTACATCTCCAACACTGTGTCTTGAGAAAAGAGGCCTTTAATAAGATCTATTTTTGGTTTTTGAAGACAAGTCCCCTTTTTTTTTTGACATAAAAACTCTTTCCTCCCCTTGAATACTATGTTTATCTTTAATTACTCACAGCAAGAAAATTCTTTCAAACTGACAACAATTCTTTCCTCCTTTATCACTGCTTATCTGTGATTTTTAGATAAACATAATATATTTGGAAATAGCTATGTTTCCTCTTTGATTATCATTGTTTTCCTTCTTTTGAAATCTATGTTTTTTCCTAGGTTGGCAAACAAGATATTTTTCAAGAGAAAACTGTTTTCTTTTTCTCTTAGTTACTCAAAAAAGAAAACCCTTTCAAATTGTCAACAAGCTCCTTCTTTAAAGACTGTTTTCCTTTAAACTCTGATATCAAACTTTCCCTTAAATCAAACAAAAAATTGACTTAGAGACATAAATACCTTTCAAAAATGTGTTTTTCTGTGTTTGGGGACGAGTTTGTTGTCTAAAATTCAATCTTCAACACCTTTGGTGGCTTCTTTTAGTATTGTCTCGAGCGGGCAGAAACCACGTTCAGGAGTGGCCAGGGCATCGGGCTGTTCAGAGGTGGCCCAAGTGGGTCAAATATGGGCGTGCAGAGAGTGGCAATGAGAAGTACAAAGGCATGACATGACAATTGGGAATGGCAAGGGTGCAAGGCAGGTGAGAGGTGCTCTTTCCACAGCTTGAGCGCTTAGATGGAGGCAAACGAAGAAAGCGCGCCGCGTTCAGGACGGGCGCTGGGCTGGGTAGGCTTGAACGAGTAAACGCGTTGCATTTGAACTGCAAGGTCTGCCCTGGGTGACCTTTGAACATCGGGCACAGGCGTGCCGCGCAACCACACAGGCACGTCGTGCTGTGTGCAAAGTCACACTGTCAGCACTTACAGGCGCGTCATGCATCCAAAACACTGTAAATGTTGTGTAAAAAAAACTATTTGAGATTGGCTTTCTCTCCTTTGTGAAGCTCTTGGCACAATGATGAACACAATATTTGGTTCATGGCCCTTTATAGTTTGAAAAACATACCTCTTCCCTCTCTTATCACTCTTGAAAACTTTAAAAATAAACTATCACTCCTTTCCTATGAAAACTTTATTTTGAAACATATGTCTTTGTTTTGTCATGTATTTTTAAACTTTTGGATAGAACATGTGATTCGTTCATGATAAATATTCTTTGTCTACCCATTAAGATGGCTTTCTCCAAAACTGTGATGTGAATATCTCCTTGGAAGGTTGTCTTGAAACCTAGATAACTGTGTTATGCCCTTTCTTATTCACATTGTCTCTTAACTTTGTCTATTCAATAAAACTTCTCTTAAAACACCATATCATACCCTCGTGATTTCTAAACCCCTTGTTTGTCAAAAAGGGGGTTATTAATTTGTGTTTGTTGATCTTCACTACTCTGTTTTTTTAACTTTTGAGGACATCCTCTTAACACATAGGAAACTCATCTTCATTTGGCATTGTGCCTTTAATTGTCCCTTTTTTAAGTGGTCCCTCAAAATTTTAAAACTTGAACTTATCATCTGATTAAAAAAAACCTAAAAATGCAGACTGCTTGTATCCACCAGGACTCAGTCTCTTATCATTTGATGGAGGTTTATATGAAAATTACTACTGCAGTCTCTTAAAACCACTATGTAAACCTGTTGTTTGTGGAGTAAAGGAGGTCTTTTAAACCATGATTTGACCTTTTTCTTGTATGATGAAGGAAGAATTTTTCTGAATACTCTTCTTGGCACTCTTTTATGAGGAAAGAGGCTAAAAACAATAGTGTTTGTTGCGTATTCATATTGAAGGTTTTCTCGAAGACAGTGACATTGTATATCATGTGAAAGAGGCTCACAAAATCATTTCTACTACGGCCTTTTGAAACCATTATGTAAACCCACTGTTTGTGAAGTAAAGGAGGTCCTTTATATTAGTTTGCAGAAGTCATTTAAACCCAGCTTGGTCTACCACTTTACCACTTAGATGAGGTTTCTTTTAAACGAAACTTCAGCCTCGGATTTGTCCTTTGAAGGAGGCTTTTATCAACATAAGAACAGAGGCCTTTTAACACTATCATGTCAATGTTTTACTTATGATGTAACAAAGGCCTTCAAACTACAAATTCGTATTGTCTCACCACTGTTTTCTCAACTTTTTTTATGAACAGAAACCTTTCAAACACAATTTTAAACCCTCCTATGCATCTTTTTTTCATCCTTTGGAGGAAAAAATCACTAAGCAGCCACTGAAGTTTCTCAAAAACATGTTTGACCCTCTACTTATTAGTGAAGGAGGTCAAAACAATGTGTCTTCTAACCCTTTGCTTTTATATGAAGGAGGTTTCTATCACTTTGTTTCTAACCCTCTACTTATTATTGAAGGAGGTTATCTCTAACACAAGATATCCATTTACTTCAATCAGTGTATCTTTCTCTGTATGTTTGTTTGAAGAATGAAAATAGGAAACAAAGTGGAATTTGAAATTCATTATTGATAAAATCACTTGAAAATCATGTCCTCTTGCTTTATGAGGCCTTGTCTAAGATGTAAATATCCTTTTGTAGAATATCACTGTGAACACAAAACCAGAAAAAATGTGATTTGTACAAGGAGAGTGTTTGCTGCTAGATATCATTGAACTGTCTTTTCCCTTGACTGTGTTGTTAGAGGTTTATTGAAATTGTCTTTGACTACTTTTCAAAAACCAGGTTCAAGGTAACATAAGAAGCAGTTGTCTTCTAATGCCCTACATGATGATGCCCTTTGGAAAGATTATGCAGCACTGCTTTTGGAGGAGATTATGGAGCACTCTTGATCAACATCTCATTTTAATTCATTTGCTTCATTGATGAGGAATGATCTCTGCTCTTCAGCAAGCCTTTAGATTTATAACATGTACACTTGTTACTCTTCACTTTACAACTCTTCATCTAATCATTCATGGAAAACCTTTTCAACATGAGAGACATGTTTGAACTTGCCCCTTTGCTCTTATTTGCATAGTGATCATGATTCAATTACACCCCTCCAGAGATGTAAAAACAGATGCTTTGGTACCTTGGAGAGCTCTTTTGGTGTTTCATGGAGATTATGCCTAATCTAAGCATATTTCTTCAGACAGTGATAAACCTTCTCTTTTACTGATTTGCATCTTTGTTGAAATTTTTCTGAAATGAGACAAAGTGACCCCTTAGTGGTGTGCGACCTATGGATAGACCAATGCCTGCTTTGAAAAAATAGGGAAATATTTAAGGCTAACTGGTAATAGAAATAGGCTTTTGGCTTAGGATATCTTAGCCAAGGAAAATTTTTCTAAACACGACTATCTAACTTAGGGATAATTTTCACAGATTCTGAGTGTTTTCTTAGGCATGATCAGATTGTCATATGACAAGATGATCAAGGATAGAGTAGCATACACTTTGTCAACATTTGGATAGTGAATGGTATGAGAAAAAATGGTAAATGATAGTAGATAATCATTGCTATGACAGCTATAGACAGAGATACTTTGCTGAAGCGAGATAGGTCTTGAAAACTAGAGATTGTTCTCATGATAGACTGATAGGAAGGGGTAGGAGGACAAAAAAATTATTTTAGGGTGTTTTCTAGATGAAAAATTGACAGTTTGAGATTAGCTTCTAGAAAAATCAGCTAAGGAAAGTAGTCATCAACAACAGGTAAAAAATATTGATGACTAACAGTGGCTCCATTTGGGGAGGGCAGCTCCTTTTCAGGAGGTGTCCAGAATTGCAGATCTCTGGCTTGTGAAAACCAGTGCCTTATCCATTGGCGAAAATTTCTTTCTTTCTTGATGCTATTTCTAAAAATTGATAGCATGATTAGCATCAAAGACATCTCTACCTACCCAGCTATATTTCCTAACATTTTTTCTTCTTTAGGTGCATTTTTACTAACAACCCTTTGAAATGATATTTTGAAAAAGAAAACTATCTAATTCTACACTTATATCTTCCGGGAGTTCAGATTAAACTGATGAACTCCTTTGATTCTCTACCTATGCTAGATCGACTGTCAAGATTAAGCTGTTTGACAAGATTTCATTCACTAAACTAAAACATGAAATTGAAAAATGACCAAATCAGGATTAGACGGTCTGATTTGTCATGTGTCTGTGGCATAAAAGGCAAGCTGCACATAAATATTATTTTGCATGAAATGAGATTTAGAAAAACCAGGGCTAGGATACATAGTTTGTTTCTCATTCCTGTTTTCCTCTTTGGTTCTGTTTTGAGCGTGTGGAACCAGTATCTTTTCCTAATCTACTTTCTTTGACAAGTCAAGCTTACACAATTTGACTACCACTCCTTTCACTAACTTATCAACAATAAATTTAAAACATGTCCAGTTATGATTAGTCTAGATAACTGAACAAGATATATTTTGAGCACTAGTAGTGGCATTTATACTTGCGCACTTTCAGCATGACTATTTTTTGAACATGGGGCTTTTCTACTATTTTCTAAAACTGCCCTCTTTTCAACTTTTCTACTATTTTTGTATTTTGTATTTTGTATTTATTTCTTCAAACAATGATATGTAAAACGAGTGAAAATGTTTACAACTAGAGCTCTTGATAAAATTAATTTTTTAGGGTCCTGCCATTTACAAGACCTCCTAAAGTTTCAGTCTCGTCAGGTTCTTGCAGGAAAAATGCATTGTTTCCGCTAACTAAAATGATAATGAAAGGCCCTTTCCATAAGTTTTCAAACTTACCATGCTTTCTTTTATCTTCTCTTCTGGAATCCCAGTTTAATACTTTATCCCCAATCTAAAAATCATTTTCCTTGGTCCTTCTGTCAAAAATCTGTTTCATCTTATATTGCACTGACTGAGTCTTTTGGTAAACTTCTTCTCTTGTTTGTTGTATATGGATAGTCTGATTTATCATCCTTTGCATGTCATTTTCTTCTATTTTAACTTCTTCTAATAGCTTCATTATTGGGACCCCCAAAAGATGTCGACAAAACGGCATCCATGCCATACACTAGTTGGTAGGGAGACATACCAATTGATTTTTTGGTGGTTAGTCTATCAGCCCATAGTTCATGCACTAGTTTTCCATGCCATGCCTTTTGATTTTGTTCAAGAAGCTTCCTAATGATGTTGACTAGGCTTTTGTTAGAGGACTTGGCTAAACCATTACCTTGAGGGTAATAAACTGTGGAATTTCCTAATGCAATATGATATTTGTAACAAAAGCCAACCATTCTTTTGGAGGAAAAGGCAACAGCGTTATCACTGATAATTTTCCTAGGACAACCGAATCTAGATAAAATGTTGGTTTCTAAGAACTTAATGATGACGGAATCAGTAACATTCATGGAGGGTATGGCTTCTATCCATTTGGTAAAGTAATCAGTGGTTGTAAGGATCCATTTGTGTTGAGCAGATGAAGAAGGGTGAATCTCCCCTATAAAATCTAAACCCCATTGCTGGAAAGGTCCTTCAACTATGATGGGATGTGAGGGCAAAGGTAAAAAAAAATTCTTGCCATAAAAAATTTGACACTTATGGCATGTCATAACCAGTTTGTGAGTGTCAGGAAACAAGGAAGGCCAATAATAAACGGCTCTAAGGATTTTGTTGGCTGTGTTTTTCCAGTAGAGATGCCCTCTGCATTCTCCTTCGTTCATTTCGTACATAATTTTTTCTGCATCATCCTCAAGCAAACATTTAAGCAGCATACTAGTGGGATTTTTCCAATACAGAATTCCATCTAAAATACAAAACTTTAAATATTTTTGTTTGAGGAATCTTGCTTTTGTATTTGATAAGGTTGAAGGGGCATTAAGATAAAATAGCACATAAAGAATATCAACATACCATGGTGAATTTAAAAACACTTCTTCAACATGAGGGGTTGCACATTCTTCCTATCCTTCTAAGGTGTCAGCAAAATTTATATCTAATGCTTGGAGGTTGGTTTCAGCCATTAGTCTTGTGAGTCCTTGTCCCTTAGCAAGTTTGGTGGGTCGGATTTCTAAGTCATATTCTAAGATGATACCAATCCATTTTCCCCTTTTACCATCGGGATCTTGATTTAATATATCTTTGACGATGGTATGGGGCACGAAAGTAATGATATGAGAATGAAAGATATAAACACGGAAATCTTTCAGTGATTTTACCAATGCGAATGCCTAGTTTTCCATGATATTATATTTCAAGGGAGCATCTCTTAGGGATTTGCTAAAAAAAGCTATGGGTTGTTCTTGTCATGCTGCATTCTTTTGTAATAATATTGCAGCCACCGTGTGTTCATATGAAAATGAGAAAATGTAAAAATATTTGGTGAAATTAGGACTTATCAGTACCGGTGTTTCGGTGAGTGCTTTTTTCACCAATTCAAAAGATTTTTTGGCTTTTGTAGTCCATTTAAATCCAAATTCCTTTTTTAACATGTTTGTGATATCTCTCAAAAGTTCAACAAGATTTGGGATGAATCTTCTTAAGCAAATAATTTTTCTGATGAATGATTGCAATTCCTTTATGTTTCTGGGGTGACAGATATGCAGT
Source organism: Pinus albicaulis (assembly GCA_034641835.2). Taxonomy (NCBI): domain Eukaryota; kingdom Viridiplantae; phylum Streptophyta; class Pinopsida; order Pinales; family Pinaceae; genus Pinus; species Pinus albicaulis. Next base: position 215,014 of record JAXQQM020066223.1, on the reverse strand, counting down.
ATGCCTTCAATTATTTTGGGGTCTATTTTTATTCCATCTTCAGAAATGATGTGACCTAGGAGTTTTCCTTCTTCAAGAAAAAAAAGTGTTTTCTTGGGATTCAGAGATAAACCATATTTTCTACATTTTTCGAAAACCTTTCTCGAGTGAACCAGATGCTCTTCATCTAATTTGGAATATACTATGATGTTGTCAAGATATATGACTATGAAATAACCTATGTATTCTGAGAAGGCTATGTCCATGGCTCTTTGGAATGTGGCACCGACATTCAGTAATCCAAAAGGCATTTTAACATACATGAAAGTGCCCGAGGGCGTGGTGAAAGCAATTTTGTGTTGATCAGTAGGAAAAACCAGCACTTGGTTGTAACCAGAAAAACCATCAAGTAATGAGATTATTTTAGCACCCACCACTTTTTGAAGTATGTGGTCCATTTTAGGTAAAGGATAGTTGTCCTTTAAAGAGGCTCTATTCAGGTTTCAGAAATCAATACAAATTTTGATCTCACCAGTCTTTTTCCTGACTGACACTAGATTTGAAACCCACTCAGAGTACCTAAGGGACACTATTATCCGAGCATCATACATATTTTTTATTTCCTTCTCATCTAAAGGTAGTAAGACTGGGATTATTCTTCTCAACTTCTGTTTGAAAGGCTTCTGGTTTTCTTTGAGGGGGATGTTGTGTTGAATGATGCTTGTGTCGTATGATTTCAAATCTTGGTATCCTCGTGCGAGCACATCTTTAAACTCTTTAAACAACTCAATGTATTTCTGTTTTATGTGAGAAGGGAGAGTTTTGGACAGTTTGATCACTTTTGGTTCTTCTATGCTTCCTATTTTATATTATTCTATGTCAACCTCGGTAGATTCCATTTTTGGTTTTTTGGCCACATCATTAAAATCAAACAATTCCTCTAAGGGTGCAAGACCTCTAGGTATGGTGTCATTTTCACAGTGTAAGACTTAAAGCTCTCTTTGGTCTAGGTTCTTGCATGTTTCAACTTCAAAAGGATGATTAATAAAATTTGTATGTGTTGGAGAAGGTAAATCTGGCTCTTGGTCTTCATTTTTGTCAAGACTTATTTCTTCATGTCCTAATTTTGTTTTAGTCATTTCAAACTCATTGGTAGATTGCAAAAAATCATCAATTTTCTCATCATCTTTGAATATTTTCCAATGGTCGATGTTGTTCGGCACTATAGGATGATGTTTGACTTGGATACTGTATTGTTCGTTCGCAAATGGTTTTTGGCAATTGCTTGCAGCAAAGGCGAGTTCATTGGCTAAGCTATTTTGAGTCCTAGGAACATAAGTGAGTTCATATTTTTCGAAAGTTTTAAGGGTGTCTAATGCTGCATTCCTGTATTCTCTCAGTCTTGAGTTTTTTGCTGAATATTCACCCTTGATTTGTCTAATTACAAGTTCTAAATCTCCCTGGGCTGATATTTTCTTAGCGCCTAAGTCTTTCAGTAAGTGTAGGCCAAGGAGAAGAGCCTCATATTCCGCAATGTTATTGGTACATTGGAATTCTAATCTGAAAGAATGACCTTCATTAGTATTGTGTATCCAGATGCCAGCCCCAGAACCAGTTTTTCCGCAGGAACCATCGAAGCTTATACTCCAAAGAGTTTCTTTTTCATACGTGTTACTAAGCTATTTTCAGGTTTCTTAGAGTTTTGATCATTAATTTCTTTGTCTGGAGATGACTAATGTTGTTTTGATGGTTGCAATTCTTCTTCATTTCCTTTTATCTGCTCATTTATATCAATTTCATTGTATAAGATAAAATAATCTAAATTGGAATGAATGGAATAAACTGGAGTATTATTTGGCCTATCTAGGTTGCTTACCATATATTTCATGTGAGTTTCTCGGTACAACCTCCTAGTTTGGTTAAAGACTGGGATGGTAGTAAATGACATTTCCATTTGAAGGCTACATTGTATTTTGGCAGCCCATGATCTTGATAATAGAATTCCATACTTGGGAGGAATATCGGCCACTACTACATCCATGACTAAGATTTTAGCCAGTATTTGTGTTAAAGCGAAACATAGGTTCTTTATTAGGCCTAAGCATTTGACCCGACTTGAATCTAATTAGTACAAATCTTTGTAAGGTTTAGTTACATCTAGCCCCAACTCTCCATGACTGCTTTATGCATGAGGTTATGGGAGGCACTAGAATCTAACATGGCGTTATGTAATATCCTGTCATGGATGTTCAGACTTATGTAGAAAGGGGAAACAATTCCTTCTTTGTATTCACCTTCTATTTTGGGACCAAATAAAAACTCGGGTTTGTCATCAGTCGGATTTAAAGTATCTGCATCATTTCCTATGTTTAAGACTTTAAAGATTTGAGATATGTACCTATCTATAGTTACTAGCTCAGTGAGGGGTATGGTTATCTTGCCCCTTCAAAACTGAAGGGTATTTGTAGTTTAGATATATTTGCTTCAGTTTTTTCAGCCATGAATTTATCTATATTTTTAATTTGCTGACTTTGATTTCGGGTTTTGTTCAATACAGTTGTTTCGGGAATCTTAATAGAAGTACTAGGACAATTTGGATCAAGGCTTGCCTAACTAGCTTTGTCTTTGTTTAGGCCAGTTTTATTAGCCATGATTTTGTTACTAGCTGTTGTTCTTTTAAGAATGGTATCGTGGGTTTTAGTAACAAGAGTGTCTAAGCTACCTTTCTTAGAGTGGTATTGGTTTTTCTTACTCCTGAGATCATATTGCCTATGAGCTTCCATTATAGCGTTTTGTAATCCTACCTCAGGATCTTTGGGGTCCTCATAATTTTCTTCCTTTTGATTTGAGGAGAAGAAAACTTTCTCTTCTTCTGTGAGGAAAGCCTCACCCTTGCTATCAGAACCTATCAAGTTTAAGTGATTTTCATCAAGTGGTTCCATATCTCGTTCTACCTCATCAACATAGTTTTCATTGAAAGGTGGCCTGATCTGTTGGTCATTTTCCCTTGGTTTGTTCTGAGGTGGGTCTCTTTTAAAATTTTGGTTCTGGTTTTTGTTTTGAGAGTTTGGCTAGTTGTCCTTAAGAGGTTTTTTTTCATTCAGATTTATTATTTCCCACATTTTTTCCATGGATCTAACCAGGTTGTCTATTCGGGGATCTGAGGAGGAAACTGAAGGCATGGCCTCATCTCGGTACGTGACTTTCTTTTCTGATCTGATCCTAGCTCTCTTTTCAGCTAGGTTGGCTTCGGCACTAATAGCTACATTTTGATTTTCTTCTAAATTTGCAGGATGTCTTTCTCTTAGTTGGTATGTCATATCCGGATTGAAATATTTGGGAAATTTTACTAGTGTTGAGCCAAGTGGAGGTTTCATGTGAGGCGGGAAGGCATTATAAACACTGTTGAACCTAAGCAATAGTCCTGAACACTTCCCCCAATATTCCTTTTAAGATTTTTATATTCGGAAAGGATTTGGATGGGGTTTTTCCTGATTTCCCACCTGTTTATGAAAGTTTGGTAAAGTGATGGGAGATCATGTATATTTTTAGGAGCTAAGTTTTTAAACCATTTCTTGGGTTCTTTGCCTAGGCTTTGGGCGAACAATCTCATTTTTATGATTTCATCTGCTAATTCCATGTAGTCAAAACCATCATTGATCCTATCTACATGTTGTTGAGCAGTAGTAGCCTCACTTAGGGTGAAGTGTGGTATTCAGGATTGGTAATAATTTTGCAAAGGTACCAAAGGAAGTGGTAATACTAAGGGCGCATACCAAGTTGCCATGATGGGAGCGGATGGCAGATTTACAGTGTGAGGAGTTGTGGTATGGGATGAGGTGATTTGCACAGTGGTGGTCTGAAAAGGTGCGGTGGAGGTACTTGGACTTGTGGACTGATTCTGAGCATATTTGGGGTGATACGAGCCAAAATGGTGGAGAAGATGAAATTTAGGAGGTGTAGTAGGTGAGGCTTCTCTGCTAGGACACTGTTGCAAATATAAGGGCTCAAGATCGTCAAGGTTGATTTTATTGTGTGACTTGCTTCTAAAAAGGGCTTTTGATGAACTCAAGTCAAGCTGGGAGTCTTGCAAGGATGTAAGATGTTTAGGTACAGAGCTTGATTTGTGGATGGTTATATCAGTAGCTAAGTTACCAGTTTTAGAAGTTTGCCACAAAATATTTTTTGGGTTATCAACTATGATAGGGGGATTTGGGTCCGGGTGAGATCTGGTATTAATTCTTCATGAAGCCAGATTTCAAAGTCAAAGTTTAGAGAGGGTGATAGTTGTGATTTTTTTTGGATGAATGACCTCTCTAGGCATTTTTCTAATGTGAGTGAGGTGAAAACAAAATGAAGGCTAGTGGAGTCGCCAGGTGGATTTTCTTGAGATTTATGGTCCACCACCAATACTGACAAAGATGTTTTTTAGGAAAATGCTTTTCTAGAAAAAAATTATGTGGAAACTTGCAAGAATGACTTAAAACTTAGTTTCAATAGTTTGCTAGATTGTTGAGAAAGCTATGGTTCTATTTGCAAGTTTATTCTATTGATTCCCTATGTTTAGATGAAGATTTCTGAATCCCTAGGTTGTACTTAGTTTGTCACTGATTTCAGAGGTTGCATCATGAACTTTGAGTTTTTGGGAAAGATGAGTCAACAGAATAGTATGATTTATGAATTTTTGGTTTTTAATGGAGTATTAGGCCTACTGGAGGCTAGTGGAGTCACCAGGTGGATGTTTAGTTGTTTTTAGAGATATGTACTTACGGTCCACCACCAATAACTGAGAAAAAGCCAATCTAGGGATGTGTTTTGGGGTTTTCTGAGTCCTTATATGCAGCCTAGTTTATAGGAGTATTCTAAACATGATTCATCACTTTTCTAAGATGGTGAAACAATAAGAGTTTACTCTAAATAATTTCTTAGGCTGTTTGTCTGAGTTTAATTTTGAAGGACTAATGAGTCTACAAGAGTTTGCTAGACTGTCATGTAATCAGTATGTCCCACCGTGATTGCCATTATGTTAGTGTGGCGATGAGGTGGCTGAAAATCACTGGGTATTCTTTAATTGAGGGATTATAAAGTCATAAGGTATACTTATATTGTCACTAACTCAGAGTTCGACCGTGATCGCCATTATGTTAGGGTCCTGTGATTTGGCAGATTGGCAAGCCAAATGATAGGGTAACATCAAACCAACTTGGGAGCCCAAGGACCTAGCCTTCCTAGACTCAAAGAGGGCTCTCTCTATTATGCAAGGGATGTAGATTTGTTTTCTTCTTTATGTATTTGATTTTAGGCTAGTTGTTAAGTATGTTTTTATTTTGTTTCTAGGTTTTTGAGGGAGGAACTGATCAAAGGATAAATAGATAAAAATATTTTTAGATCAACTGGGCTATGGGGTTGAAAAGGTCGAGAAAGCCTCAAATGGTGGACAAGGTATATTGTAGGGCGATTTGGTCGAGGTAAAATGGATTCTTTAGGTGGAGTGAAATGGGATGGATACTAGGTTCTGTGAAGGATAAAGAGGTTTAAACACAAATATTTTTACAGTAGAGATCCATGTGGTAGGGATAACCATTAATCACGGTAAATTAAACTCAAACTGATAGATGCATAAAATAAACATTCAGGCGATACATAGAAGTATAAGACCCTCTAACTTTGGTAAAATCGCCTTCAGACTTTGGGGAAAACAAACAAGACAAAAAAAAAACTCAATCTATGAAGAAGGAAATCCTAAACATCATATTTGAGCTATCGGGAACTTTGAACTAAGATTGCAGAGCATAGGCAAAGAGCAAGATCAACACAAGACCTCTTTGGTTCAACTAGGACAATCAAACATTCAGAGAAAGGTTTCAGTAATGGGGTTTTGGTTAGCTATGAGTAAACAGGGCATACCGTGAATCATACTAGATAACATACATAATAACCATTAATGAAATTGATAACAATTTCTTAGGGTATCAAAGAGCAGTTAAGAATTCTTTGACATAACTAAGAAAGAAGACAAACATAGAAGCTGTAATGAATCAAGAAACTTGAGGTGCCTCCATGGGCATGTCTCAAATCTATTCTTTATTGTCCTACAACAAGAAAGAAGCATGAAAAAATGTATGATAGACTAAGGAAACATAACAGAGAAGGAACATTATACCATTTACCAAGTCATGGGATCCTACAATAGTCCTCTTCCACCATCCAAAACACACAAGAAATTATTCACTTCATGAGACAAAGTATTTCTTCCAAGCTTGTAATAACATGTATTGCTCTATAAAATCAATTTCAGCCTCCTTGATACAATGAAATATCTTGGAATATATAGGCTAAAGAGAAAGAAACTATCCAAGAGCATCTAGAAGGCCATTGGCCCATTGCAAATATCTGATTTTGTCCTTGAGGCTTTGCAAAGCCCAAGGCACAAAATATCTTCAAAAATATCTATAAAATGCTAAAAATGGAAATAAAATTGACTTTAAATGACTGAAAATGGCTAAAAAAGGCTTAATGCACATTTGGATGAGCGTCTTTAGAAATCTCCCTTTTTTGCCAAAATGCTACAGGAACGTAGCAGTAGAAAATTTCCTATCTTGTAGACAACTTTTGAGGGACCTCCTGATGTTGAAACAAAGCTCATGATGGCTTGTTGGAAAGCCCTAGATTTATAGTTTATGTAACTACTTTATTTTCCCCAGACTGATCCCGGGAAGTATGTCAAACTGTAATGAACTGAGTGGAAAAAACCAGAAAAGTAGCCCTTGCTGATATGTGAGGCAGAAAGTTTAAAAATTATTGTTTTTCGCCTCTTTGGGGGACCAAAACACCTCCTTTGGATCTGAACATTTGTGAGTAGCTACCACCAAATTTATTCCATCCAAAAAAATGAATTTCATGAGCTGGGGATGCTCCTAGCACCAATGGTAGTGCCTTAAAAAATGTGCAATGATGGCCAAAAAACAAAAAAAACAAAATCATGTCAAAATTTGCTCAATTTTGACGAGCAAGCCCCTTATGGGTTCTTAGAAGCATGTAAGGAAGCTGAGGCCAATATTTCAAGCCCTGATGTGCCTTTCTCCACTTTTTCTACCGGGCGCCTCTTTCAGGCGGCCTTGAGCCTTTCTTGAGCAAGTTTGAGCTTTCTTGGGGAAAATTGGTTCAACTTCTTGTAGTGCCTAGTAATCTTCTTTTGTAGACTCAAGTCCCTATTAGATTTCTCTAATTTATCCTCCAAATTCTTGTTGGACCTTTCAAGCCATGATTCTTTATCATTTTCTATTTCTCGAGCAAGAAATTGAGTGAGAGGATAAGATCGAACAAGGGCTGCCTCTTCTTCCTTCTTTTTCTCCAAAGCTTTCTTGAGACCCTTAGACCTAGGCCTCTTTCTCATTGGCTGCTCTTCTTCTTCAGTATCATCAAATTCTCCCATAAGCTCTTCAAGCTTGACTTGTGCTTTGTAGGCTTCCCTTTGGTATTTGAAAGCCTGGGCCTCATAAACTACCATTTAACCACTCATTTGTTTGTTTTGCATCTGTAGAACATGTATGAGGTCCTTTGAACTTTCTAGATCAGCTTGTAGGTCATGAATTTGGGCTTCTTTGTTTTGCAAAAGAGCCTCAAGAATTCTAGCTTCATCATCCCCATCATCACTGTCTATCTGTATGATTTCAAACTCCCTTTCCTTTTCATGACTACTCTCCTGCTATTCCTCTTTTTCTTTCCCCTTGCCTTGGATAGACTTCTTAGTCCTCTTCCTCTTTGGCAATTCAACAATACTCTTCTTGGGTATTTTTCCTCTACTTCTTAGCGCTCTTGTGAAATTGCTAGTCACTGTTGGAGTGATCTTATTCTTTTCAGATCTAGTGTTTCTATACTTCGCCACTTTTGGAGGAAGATTCATGGCCCCTTGCCTAGGAGAGGAAGCTAGCACATGCTCTTGGCTGTGTTGAGGAGAAGAGAAAGGAGGTTTATCTACTTGTACTTGCTCAACTTTGTCTTTTACCTTGCTGCCTCCATCATCATCTGCTCCGGCTTCACCTTTGTCATTGTTTTCTTCTACTTGAAGATTTCCTTGTTTTTCTTCACCACTGTTATGCTCATGGTCACTATTCGGAATGCTCACTTTTTGGTGTTTGCTTGCCATCATCATTGCTTGTTTGAGGGTTGTCTTGTTTCTCATCATTTGTGTCTCTTTGAGGACTATTATGACCCTTATCATCAATTTTTTGGCTGCCACTTTGTTTGTTTTCTTGAGGACTGTCTTGTTCATCTCTGTCACTGCTTTCTTCATGACTGTTGTGCTCTTTAGCTTCACTATTTTGTCCCTCATCACCATCATGCTTACTGCTATGTTGGCTGCCATCATGTTCCTCTTCATGACTGCTATGCTCACCATCATTTTTTTCATGCTCACCATCATTTCCTTCCTCCTCACTGTCATGTTTAGATTCTTTACTTTGTTCCTCATCATTACTAGTTTGCTTCTTGTCACTTTTCCCTTCTTCATTACTATTTTTCCTCTTCTCTTCTTCACTCTCAATATTAGGGTTTTTTTTTCCTTTTAGGAGTAGATTTAATAGAAGAAGGAGAAACATGATGACTGGATGGTGAGGAAGGTGCATGAGATGAAGAGGCAATGGCAAAATCGGGATGGGAGATGAAAGAGTTCCAAGAAATTCCCTTTTTCTCAAGTTGATGGAGGATGATGATCTTGATAAGGGAATGATGAAATAAAAAATATTGTTGTTGAGCAGAGGGCTTCTTTTGGACAATATAGGCCATCTTGTCAATGCTTCTTTAGAGGAAGAAAGGTAGGTTCAGCAAATGAGTTCTTGTGAAATGCATAAGAAGCCTGATGTGATAGGCATAAATCCAGGAAAACCTCCCTTCAATGTGAAATACTTCATGATGAATTTCATGAGGGGGGCATAGCTTCTCAAATAGTGAGAAAAAGGGAAAATAGCTTGGCAAGCATCCCGATGGTCTAGTTTTAGAAATGGTTTATAGTGATTCAGATCTAGGTATGTTAGTTTGAACCACTTTTCTCCTATATAGGGGATCTTATTTGCTTTGGAGATAGCCCTAGGAGTGAGTTTGAAATCTAGACCTGCTAGATGGACATGATTTTCTTGCAGCCTCAAAGAAAAAAAATGTGTCAAAGGAGGGTGATTTTTTACTTCTTGGATTTTTTGGCAAAAATCCAAGCACCCTACTTCATGAAAATTGAAGAGTACTGAAGGGGATTCATTCACCTCCTGAGTTGTAATAGGCTCATACCTATTGTGATACCCACTTCTGCTATCCTTCTTTGGAGGCATTTTTTCTTTTGATACCCCTTACTGACCTACCAAAACAAGACCTTGAAATTTACTGAAAAATAGACCCCTTCTTTGAGCACTGATTTTCTCTTTGGTTGGCAAGCAAGTATTTGTTAAATGAAAACAAATTTACTTCTCCAGCACTGTGTCTTGAGAAAGGAAGCCTTTAATAAGATCTATTTGTGGTTTTTGAAGACAAGTCCCCTTTTTTTTTTGACACAAAAACTCTTTCCTCCCCTTGAAGAATATGCTTATCTTTAATTACTCACAGCAAGAAAACTGTTTCAAACTGACAACAATTCTTTCCTCCTTTATCACTGCTTATCTGTGATTTTTAGAAAAACAGAATATGTTTGGAAATAGCTATGTTTCCTCTTTGATGATCATTGTTTTTCTTCTTTTGAAATCTCTGTTTTTTCCTAGGTTGGAAAAATAGATATGTTTCGAGAGAAAACTGTTTTCTTTTTCTCTTAATTACTCAAAACAAGAAAACCCTTTCAAACTGTCAACAAGCCCCTTCTTTAAACACTGTTTTCCTTTAAAATCCGATATCAAACTTTCCCTTAAATCAAACGAAAATATGAATTAGAGACATAAATACCTTTCACAAATGTGTTTTGCTGTGTTTTGGGACCAGTTCTTTGTGTAAAATTCAATCTTCAACACCTTTGGTGGTTCCTTTAAGTATTGGCCCGGACGGGCAGAAACCAGGTTCAGGAGTGGCCCAGGCACCGGGCCCTTCAGAGGTGGCCTAGGCGGGTCAAGTATGGGCATGCAGAGAGTGGTAATGAGAAGTGAAAAGGTAAGAGATGAAAATTGGGAATGGAAAGGGTGCAAGGCAGGTGAGAGGAGATCTTTCCACAGCTTGAGCGCTTAGATGGAGGCAAACGAAGTAAGGACGCCGCGTTCAGGCTGGGTGTTGGGCTGGGCAGACTTGAACGAGCAAACATGCCATGTTTGAATTGTCGGGTCAACCCTGGGAACCCGTTGAATGCCGGGCACAAGCATGCCATGCAACCATAGAGGCGTGCCGCACTGTGTGAAAAGTTACATTGCCAACACTTACAGGTGTGCCGCACAAACTTCCAGGCGCACCGCGCGTCCAAAACACTGTAAATGCTGTGTAAACAAAATTGTTTGAGATCGGCTTTCTCTCCTCTGTGAAGCTCTTGGCACAATGATGAACACAATATTTGGTTCCTGGCCCTTTATAGTTCACAAAACATACCTCTTCCCTCTCTTATCACTCTTGAAAACTTTCAAAATAAACTATCACTCCTTTCCTATGAAAACCTTATTTTGAAACATATGTCTTTGTTTTGTCATGTATTTTTGAACTTTTGGATAGAAAATGTGACTCGTTCATGATAAATATTCTTTGTCTACCAATTAAGACGACTTTCTCCAAAACTATGATGTGTTTATCTCCTTGGAAGGTTTTCTTGAAACCTAGATAACTGTGTTATGCCCTTTCTTATTCACACTGTCTCCTAACTCTATCTATTCAATAAAACTTCTCTTAAAACACCATATCATACCCTGGTGATTTATAAACCCCTTGTTTGTTAAAAAGGAGGTTATTAATCTATGTTTGTTGATCTTCACTGCTCTATTGTTTTAACTTTTGAGGACATCCTCTTAAGACATAGGAAACTCATCTTCATTTGGCATTGTGCCTTTCATTGTCCCTTTTAAAGTGGTCCCTCAAAATTTTGAAACTTGAACTTATCATCTGATTAAAAAACACCTAAAAATGCAGACTGCTTCTATCCACTAGGACTCGGTCTCTTATCATTTGATGGAGGTTTATATGAAAATTACTATTGTGGTCTCTTAAAACCACTATGTAAACCCACTGTTTTTGAAGTAAAGGAGGTCCTTTAAACCATGATTTGACCTTTTTCTTGTATGATAAAGGAAGCCTTTTTCGGAATACTCTTCTGGGTGCTATTTTATGAGGAAAGAGGCTAAAAACAACAATGTTTGTTGCCTATTCATATTGAAGGTTTTCTCCAAGACTGTGACATTGTATATCATGTGAAAGAGGCTCACAAAATCATTTCTACTGTAGCCTTTTGAAACCATTATGTAAACCCATTGTTTTTGAAGTAAAGGAGGTCCTTTATATCAGTTTGTAGAAGTAATTTAAACCCAGTTTGGTCTACCGATAACCACTTAGATGAGGGTACTTTTAAACGAAACTTCAGCCTTGGATTTTTCCTTTGAAGGAGGCTTTCAACAACATAAGAATAGAGGCCTTTTAAAATTATCATGTCAATGTTTTACTGATGATGTAAAATATTCCTTCAAACTACGAATTCTTATTGTCTCACCACTGTTTTCTCAATTTTTCTTATCAACATAAACCTTTCAAACACAATTTTAAACCCTGCTATGCATCTTTTGCTCATCCTTTGGAGGAAAAAAGTGCCAAGCAACCACTGAAGTTTCTCAAAAACATATTTGACCCTCTAATTATTAGTGAAGGAGGTCACAACAATGTGTCTTCTAACCCTCTTCTTTTATATGAAGGAGGTTTCTATCACTGTGTTTCTAACCCTCTACTTATTATTGAAGGAGGTTATCTTTAACACAAGATCTCCATCTACTTCAATCACTGTATCTTCCTCTGTATGTTCGTTTGTAGAATTCCAATAGGAAACAAAGTGGAATTTGACATTCATTATTGATAAAATAAGTTGAAAATCATGTCCTCTTGCATTATGGGGCCTTTTCTGAGATGTATATATCCTTTTGTAGAATATCACCGTGAACAAAAAACCAGAAGAAATGTGATTTGTACATGGAGAGTGTTTGCTACTAGATATCATTGAACTATATTTTCCCTTGACTGTGTTGTCAGAAGTTTATTGAAATTGTCTTTGACTACTTTTCAAAACCCAGGTTCAAGGTAACATAAGAAGCAGATGTCTTCTTATGCCCTACATGATGATTCCCTTCGAAAATATTATGCAGCACTGCTTTTGGAGGAGATCATGGAGCATTGTTGATCAGCATCTCATTTTACTTCATTTGCTTCATTGATGAGGAATGATCTCTGCTCTTCAGGAAACCTTTAGATTTATAACATGTACACTTGTTGCTCTTCACTTTATAGCTCTTCATCTGATCATTGATGGCAAACCTTTTCAACATGAGAAACCTGCTTGAACATGTCCCTTTGCTTTTATTTGCATACTGATCATCATTCAATTACACCCCTGCAGAGATGTAAAAACAGATGCTTTGGAACCTTGGAGAGCTCTTTTGGTGTTTCATGGAGATTATTCCTGATCTATGCATAGTTCTTCAGACAATGACAAACCTTCTCTTTTCCTGATCTGTATCTTTGTTGAACTTCTTCTGAAATGAGACAATGTGACCCCTTAGTGGTGTGTGACTTATGGATAGAATAATGCCTGCTTTGCAGAAATAGGGAAAGATTTAAGGCTGACTGGTACTAGAAACAGGCTTTTGGCTTAGGATATATTAGCCAAGGAAAAATTCTCTAAACACCACTATCTAAATTAGGGATAATTTTCATATATCTTGAGTGTTTTCTTAGGCATGATCAGATTGTCATATGACAAGATGATCAAGGATAGAGTAGCAGACACTTTGTCAACCTTTGGATAGTGAATGGTATGAGCAACAAAGGTAAATGATAGCAGATAATCATGGCTATGATAGCTATAGACAGGGATACTTTGCTGAAGCGAGATAGGTCTTGAAAACTGGATATTGTTCTCATCATAGACTGATAGGAAGGGATAGGAGGACAAAAAAATTGTTTTGGGGTGTTTTCTAGATGACAAATTGACAGTTTGAGATTAGCTTCTACAAAACTCAACTAAGGAAACTAGTCATCAACAACAGGTAAAAAATACTGACAACTAACAAGGTGATTAAGTTTGACCACCTAGGAAAGGACATGGCGAATATTGGCCCAATTATTTTTGAATCTCTGTTCGAGTACTCAGAGGCTCGCAAAGAAGATGGGATTCTTGTGGAAACACCAAAACACAGAGTATTCGATGGAAATGTTAGCTAGACGGCACAATTCCCTGAAGTAAATTTAGAGGGAGATGCCCCTGAAGATAGGGAGCCAAACCTGAAAGACCCAACAGAAGAACCAACTGATAATAGTGGAAACATTTTGCCACCTCCTGAGCCTATTATAGGCCTAGAGAATCAATTTCCTATCAAACAAGAATGGATTGAATAGTGTGAGAGGAGAAGGTTACCTCTTAATAAAAGGTATCAATTGCAGTTCAACGAAATCATGAGATTGAAGAGGGAGGTTTGGGAGTTGAAGAGGCAAGTTTCCCAGTTGAAAAAGAAGGTAAAATTTTACAAATGGAGGGCAGTAAAGAAAAAAATTGAAGTCTCCTCCGTAGCTACATAGATTCGTTTGATTGAATAGTTGTTTGAAGGCCAGGAATTTTTCTTGGCCACCAAGATCGAGAGGTGGCAGTCTGCTGTGAATGGACATAAAAAAAGAGACAATGTGGGTTCAAGAACAGGCAGTCGAGATCGCTACAGGATACATAGACTAGTTAAATAAGCCACAACTAAAGAAAGCTAAACAAAAGGCTAGAATAGAAGAATTGGAAGAACAAGTGAAACAACTGCAATCAGATAAGGAGAATATGTTCTCCCTAGAACAGTAGGTAATGACCTGTAGACCTCCTGCACATAGCTATCTATTATTCCTTCATCAAAAATTTCTTTTATTTTTCCTTGAAAGTATATATAAGGAGATTTGGCATGAGATTGAGAACCCCATTCAATTTCTTTGTATCTTAAAAATTCATGATATCATAGGACAACACTTAATGTGCAAGCTCTGCATGCATGGTTACTTTTTGAGGCATGATGAGTCTTTTAACCCCATTCCATTCATGGGGCACGTTCATTTAAGGGATTTTTCCTCTTATACCATCAATAATATTAAATGGAGAAAGGCCCATGACACATTCGAGGAGAACCAAGTCATAAGGCCACTAATGATGAGGAAGGACCATGGCCAGTAAGCACATATTTATAACAATAATTTCACCTTCCTATAGATTGAGGGGCATCGAGAACACATGTTGACAAGCCAGAAATGGTGTGTTGACCTCTATGTCAGACAGATTACAATGTTCCACAAGGAAGCACAGGACAGTTTTCAGAGGAGGTGGATGTTGTCATCCTTAGCCGTCAGAGGATGAGAACCATTTGGAGCACCTAAATTTCATGGGATTTAGAGAGGGTGCCACGTTTTTTAACATGCATTCAGACCTATGGGATAAGATGGATGGGGCTAAGGTTTCAGTTTCCCCTTATTTGGTTGCCAACCGAGGAATATACTCTTGCATACAACGTTGACCCAGACTGGTGGAAGGATGTTGTTCTGATGGAAGGTTATAAACCCCTTGGGATGGAAATGGCTGAAGAATATGATCTCACATGGCTTCATGCCAGTGACAGTCAGTCCAACCCAAATCTGAGGAGACGATGAGCTACATGAAGACATGCAGATAGACCAGTTGGGGGGAGATGTTGGGTACCGGATTTGTATAATTTTCTCTCCCAAGTTCGCCCATATTTCTATCTCTTTGTATCATTATTGTTCTTAAACACACAAGGTAAACCCCTTTCTTTTATCTTACATGGGTTATTTGATTAATGAAGTAATATTCAAGGAGGTTTTACCTTTTTCAAACATCAACTCCGATATTCTCACAGATTTGGCAAAAGCAGGAATATTACAGCTGTAAGTCGTGGAGCAGCTCCTAATTTCCAGCATTTCCTTCACTTACTGCTATAGCGCAACAAAATCCATTTCACCAAATCAATATTTCAATCTTTTCCATGGTTTACTTTTGGAAATTAGGTTGTTGTTGTAACGAATTGTATAATTGTGGATATGTAGTTGTTAGATGAAATCAACGATTTCTTGAATAGTTGTATAAAGAGGGCCCGTAGGCTATGAATCGGGGGTCAAGCAGCAAATATACAAATTTTGTAACAAAATGATTCTACAGTTAATTGAATGCACAACAATCTATTGTCTTATCTGTAATTTGTGAGTTTGCGACAAACCTAATCAGAGATTTGGGCCCACTCTTCTGATCAGGTGATGTGTTACCTTTCTTTCCATTGATTTCATGTTTTAGTCTGGTTTTGTTACTGTTGTTCTAGTATTATCTTTTAATTGTTGTGAATTCCTTTTTAATTATAAAATCCATTTAATTTTTGTTACAGTAGTCTGTGTGTTCATTGATATAAGCATGTGATCCAATAACAGGTTGTGTGACTTATCTTGCACATACTGTGCACGTCAGTCTAGAAATAACTAACTCCCTTGGGTTAATAATTTATGTGGAAAAAGGGTGAATATTTTTCGCATCTGGACACCAACACAAATCACAAGTTAGGAAGTTATTGGGAGATGATGCATGTGTAAAGTAATTTTGTTCATATTGCATTAGATATTTCCTATTAAGATACTCTTACAATTATATTATCATTAAGGATGACCTCCTTTGATTTTGAGGGTATGATTTAGATGCTTAATCCTAAGTGTATCTATCATCCATTGAGGTATTTTATGAGACTTCTCCAAAATTGTAAAAGGATGTGCAAACCCATTTTAGGTTGACTTGTAACATGGTTAACTTGTAATAACATGATTTGTTATTCTAAAGGAGTTTAGTAAATTTTACATACAAGCACTTATTTTTCCGTAGATAAACAGTGATATAAGTCAATTTGGAGATGATCACTATCACACAGGGAGACTCATTTTAATCATCTAGAAAAAGAACATACAAATAATAGGAATTTTGAATATTTTATAGAGAATAACTTTCTATATAAAAATTTCTCAATATATAAAAAATATTACTCTTAATATATTGTAAAAAATATTGCTATTAATATATTGTAAAACCAATGTTTTAAGTTATAAAAAAAAATCATACTTTAATCAATTCACATATTAAAGAGTCTACAAGGTAGGTCAAAGATATAACCAATTTGCAATTAAAATGCATACATAGCTTGACTAAATTAAAAAAACAAAAATGGCTAGAAAAATTTATCTACTTTCATAAATAAATAAAATTTACAAGTTGAAAAGAATTTGATTCCTGGATCCTAGAAATTAGAACCATGGTGATCACCTAACTTGCATTGATATCGCTCAAAATGTTTTGCAGTAACACCTTAATAAGTGGTCCATACTCATCAACACTAGTGCTTTTAAGAAAATCTCTAAACACTAGAAGCACCTCGTCTTTTCTTTAATCACCTCCTCCTCCAGCCGCTACAATATTTAAACCAAATTACACATGAGATGGCCATAGATATTTGAAACCAGCGAGGGAAAGTCTTAGGAGCTGGAGAATTATTCTTACTATATCTAAATATTGCACCTTGTTCTTGGAATATACCGAGAAGAACTCTTGATCTTCACCCTTATAAGATGTAACTGTGAGTATGGAATTAATCAACCAGAGCCCTTGGTTTAGTGCTATGGTAATAAAATAAATATTCTTCTCTTTCATCTCATAAACTTCATCACAGTAATAGGGGTTTTCATGGAGGTCTTTTATGTGGAAAATGCAAAGATTTACCACGTTGATGATAATGTGAACGTAATCAAGCTTTGAAATGCAAAGAGACTTATTTTTAAGCCACACAACATTGAGAATTTCCATTCTGTTGTACAAGTCTTCATTACATATGTCGCTAACATTCACTTTCTTGCACCCTCCTTATTGGGTATGTGTTATATTCTTTCCACGACTAAGCACACACGGTGGGCCGATAGGCCCCCCTTTACACTGGGTGCAATGGGGGGGTCACAGGGGGGGCAGTAGCCCCCCTTGTCGGGGTCCGGGGCAGTGCCCTGACGAAAATTTTTGGTCCTTAATTTCTGATGGGTAGTCTGTGCCCATGGTTTTGTGCATCGTTTTGCACATGGTTTTTGGGGTACGATGGTTTTCGACCCCTGTTACTTTTTTTAGATCTGGACAAGGAAACTATGGTTATGTTCTAATCCAGGGTTAGTGGATTGGGGTTTATGTATGCTTCGGCATGTATATATATGTGTTGTAACACTAAAAGGAATATAATGAAAATCAAGCTGGTCGTCCCAATTTGGGATCCAGGGGAAAATCTCAGTATTTATCTGTTTTATGTTTTATGCTCTCCCTATTGTTTATTTTCTATTATAAGATTCGTGTTTAGATAATTTTTGTTCAAGGTTAAGACCTACATTTGGTATCAGAGCTGTTTCGGCTTCAAGGGGATGCCTTTGCTGCTAAGGGTTTTTTGCTCGAGCCTGAGGTAGACCCTATTCAGTGGGAGATCTGCAAGATCGATTCTTGCGGTGAAAGAAGATGGCGAGTGGCGGAAAGATAGAGATCGAGAAATTTAATGGTCAGAGTCTTGAGTTGTGGAAGCTCAAGATGGAGGATCTGCTCGTGGATAAAGATCAGTGGATCGCAGTAGATCCAAGTACTAAACCAACGGCAATGTCAGATGAAGACTGGAAGAAGCTGGATCGGAAGGCAAATAGCACAATACGATTGTGTGTCTCAGATTCAGTATTGTTGAATGTATCTGGGGAAGCTACAGAAAAGAATTTATGGGAAAAACTTGGGACTTTTTACCAATCTAAGTCTTTGGTGAATAAGTTGTTCCTGTGGAAAAAGCTGTATAACCTGAGGATGAAGGATGGAGACTCGGTGACAGAGCATCTAAATGCCTTCAATGATGTGGTAAGTCAGCTGTCATCTGTTGATATTGAAATATTAGATGAAGATAAGTGCATCAGTTTTTTGTGTTCTCTACCAGATTCGTGGGACAGTCTAGTTATTGCAATAGGTAGAAATACAACTACCTTTAATTTTGATGACATTGTCTTAGCCTTGCTGTCAGAGGAAATGAGACGGAGAAATATGGAGGGTCAGAATGGAGATGCCTTATCTGTACAAGGAAGGTCCCACAACAGAAATAAGAATAAGGTTTTTAGTGGGAGATCTAAATCTAGAGGGAGATATAAATCTCTTGGAAAGTTTGTAAAGGTGTGCTGGAAATGCGGAAAAGAAGGGCACTACAAAAAGGACTGTAGATCTAAAGCTCCTGAGAAAGGAAAGGGATCTGATGATGCTACTTCTGCAGAGGAAAAAACCACCTTTGATGAAGGTGGGGATGTGTATTTGGCTTCTTATTCAAATACACATGTAGATCATGAGTCATGGTTGATTGAATCAGGTGCATCTTTTCACTTCACTCCCATAGGGAGTGGTTCTACGAGTATGAAAAATATGATGGTGATGTCTTCCTAGGGGATGATAGGAAGGCCAAAATCGTCAGACGTGGAAAGGTCAAGCTGAAGCTGCAAGGTTGAAGGAATAGAACACTTCTTGGTGTTTTTCATATTCCTGCATTGGCCAGAAATCTGATTTCTGTAAGTAAGATGGATGATGCAGGTGTAAAAACAATGTTCGAGAAAGATGCCTGCAAGATGGTTCGAGGAGCACTGGTATTAATGCAGGGAGTTCAGACTGGAACTCTGTACAAGCTACAAGGTAGCATTGTTATTGATGGGTGTAACAGTTCTGTGGTTCCTGAAAGTGGAGTGGAAAGCCTAGTTGTCTCTGGAGAAAAGACCATGTTATGCAATCAAAGGCTTGGACATATTGGAGAGAAGTGCCTTCAGATACTGCATAGAAATGGTATGGTAGAAGGTATGTCTAATTTCTCTCTAGATTTCGATTTATGTGAACATTGTGTGTATGGGAAGTAGAATCAGGTGAGTTTTCCTTCTGGTGCTAAGAGGGAGAACAAGATATTAGAACTTGTGCATAGTGATGTGTTTGGACCTGTGTCAGTTCCATCACTGGGAAAGTCTGTGTACTATGTTTCATTCATAGATGAATTCTCAAGGAATACATGGATATATTTCTTGAGGAAGAAATCTGGAGCTTTTGATATATTTAAAGAATTTAAGGCTCTGGTGGAAAACCAGATAGAGAAGAAGATAAAGGCACTAAGGACAGATAATGGTGGGGAGTTTTGCAAGAAGGAATTTGAAGAGTTCTATAAGAAGTGTGGTATAGCATGACAGAAGACTAATCCATACACACCTTAGCAAAATGGAGTTGCAAAAAGAATGAACAGAACACTAATGGAAAAGGCAAGAAGCATGCTCAGTGGTACCAGGTTAGGACAAGAATTCTGGGAAGAGGCAGTGGAGACTGCATGCTATCTGGTTAACAGATCACCTTCATCAGTGTTGGAGGATAACACTCTACATGAGGTATGGACTGGTAAGAAACCTTCTATTTCACATCTAAAGGTATTTGGATGTGATGCATATGTACATGTTCCAAAGGAGAAAAGGACCAATTTGGATAATAAATCTGAAAGGTGCATCTTTATTGGGTATAAGGATGGTTTAAAAGGTTACAAGCTTTGGAACTCGGAAACAAGGAAGGTTGTGTACAACTGAGATGTGGTGTTTAGAGAGGTGAAATATGTTGTTAAACATGAAATCATACCAAAGGAACCTAAGAAGATAGAGTTTGAGCTAAAGGAGTATGAATCAAACTCTACAGCAGAAGAAGATTCAAAAGAGGAAGAGCCACAAACTCCAGCTTTGAGAATATTAGTTCGAGAAAGAAGGCAACTAGAAAGGTATATTCCATCTGCTTTCTGTTCAAGTTTTTCCTTAACTATAATTGATGATGATCCCAGAACTGTCAAGGAGGAAGTAGATTCAGAGGATGGAAAACTCTGGAAGGAGGCCATGGTTGATGAAATGGCATCCTTGCACAAAAATGAGGAATGGGATCTGGTGGATTTGTCGGCTGGAAGGAAGCCCACCAGGAGAAAATGGGTGTTTAAGAAGAAGATGAATGTAGAAGGCAAGGTGGAGAAATACAAAGCTCGGTTGGTAGCAAAAGGTTATTCCCAGGTGCCGAGAATTGATTTTGGTGATATTTTTTCTCCTGTTGCCAAGGTTACTTCTATTAGATTACTTTTATCTGTTGCTGCTGCATTTGATTTTGAGATAGAACAGATGGATTTGAAGACAACATTTCTTCACGGGGATCTAGAAGAGGAGATCTACATGAAGCAACCTGAAGGCTTTATGGTGAAGGGTAAGAAATAATTGGTATGCAGGTTGAAGAAGTCTCTTTATGGGTTAAAACAGTCACCAAGGATGTGGTATCAGAAATTTGATACCTATATATGGGGACTTGGCTTCACCAGAAGCGAGGAGGATCACTATGTTTATTTTAAATTAATTGGTGACCTTGTTATTTATTTTGTCTTGTATGTGGATGATATGTTGTTGATTGGAAATGACAAAGAAATTATCCAAGATTTGAAGACCCAACTGTTCTCCAAATTTGACATAAAGGATCTTGGTGCTGCAAACTATATTTTGGGCATGGAAATTAAGATAGATCGAGCAAAGAGGATGCTCTAGTTAAACCAGAGGAAGTATGTTGAAACTATATTGCAGAGGTTCAATATGCAAGATAGTAAACCAGTGAATGTTCCTATTCCTGTAGGTGTAAAGCTGTCTACTGAAGAGTGCCCAAAGACACAAGAAGAAGAGGAGTATATGTCTCGTGTTCCATATGCAAGTGCAGTGGGTAGCCTGATGTATGCAATGGTTTGTACTAGACCAGACATTGCACATTCAGTGGGAGTATTGAGCAGGTTTATGTCAAACCCAGGAAAGGATCATTAGACAGCAGTGAAGCGGGTTTTCAGATATTTATGTGGCACTAGTGATTATGGCTTGTGCTACCAAGGAAGACCAATATTGGAAAGAATTTTGGAAATTTGTGGTTTTTTTGATGCAGACTGGGCTGGAGATCTGGACCAAAAAAGATCTACAAGTGCATATGTGTTTAGCCTATTTGGAGGCGCAGTTAGTTGGATGAGTAAAAGACAGTTTGTAGTGGCTCTTTCAACTACAGAGGTAGAATACATAGCAGACACTCATGCAAGAAAGGAAGAAATTTGGTTGCAGAGATTGTGTTCAAGTATGGGGTTGGTACAACAAGCTATAAGGATAGACTGTGATAGCCAAAGTGCAATTTTCTTGGCTAAGAACCCTACTTATCATTCAAAGACAAAGCACATTGATGTTCAATGTCACTTTGTTAGAGATATGGTTGAGGCTAAAAGGGTGTTGTTGGTAAAGGTGGACACTTTGAAGAATGTTGTAGATGCATTGATGAAGTCTGTGAGCACTTAGAAGTTCTCTTGGTGTAGAGAAACAATGGGTGTTGAAGAATTGGGCCAATGACTAAGCTCTCCTATGGCCCCCTATGGAAAGAAAACAACAAGTGGGAGAATGTTGGGTATGTGTTATATTCTTTCCACGACTAAGCACGCGCGTGGGGGGGGGCAATAGCCCCCCCTGTTGGGGTCCGGGGCAACGCCTCAACGAAAATTTTTGGTCCTTAGTTTTTGCTGGGTAGTCTGCGCCCATGGTTTTGTGCATGGTTTTGCACATGGTTTTTGGGGTATAATGGTTTTCGGCCCCTGGTATTTTTTGTAGATCCGGTCAAGGGAAATACGGTTATGTTCTAATCCAGGGTTAATGGATTGGGGTTTATGTATGCTTCGACATGTATATATATGTGTTGTAACACTAAAAGGAATATAATGAAAATCAAGTTGGTCGTCTCGATTTGGGATCCAGGGGAAAATCTCAGTGTTTATCTGTTTTATGTTCTATGCTCTCGTTATTGTTTATTTTATGTTATAAGATTCGTGTGTAGATCATTTCTGTTCAGGGTTAAAACCTACACTCCTAACACATAGAGAGAGATTTGGATGGTATAGGAGCATAAAACCTTGTTGTGACAGTAAATTCTTAAAACCATACTCTAAAATTTTACATAATCGCACTTTTTTGCAAGGTTTGACAGAATGTGTACAGACGCCCACATAAAGTCTTCAGGTGCCTTTGCCAAATCATTTTCATTCAAACCAATAATATCTAGGAAATGATCCACTTCTTTGCACACTTTCCGTGCATCATCACATGAAGAGTAATAATTGTGGCATAAAAAAAAAATGGTTCAATTATTACTTGGTACAATCATTTGTATCCTCTAATTGAAGAGTGTTGGATTTTTGGATAAATCCTAACACACAGTGAGGAATGAAATTTCCTCTTCTAACACATAGATATCAAACATAAAACTTGCAGATGGAGTATAAAAACATATACCCTAGGGAGAAAAACACAGTTTTTCATTAACAATCTTCTCTGCTATTACACACCATCAAAATTGTAGTTTTAGTTTTACAGATATTTCTCCTCCTCTATATCGCTCACTACTTTTCTATACTCACATCTTGTGCTCTGTTGCGTACATAGTCTACTCTCCTCACTCTCTTCATACACAACATTGTAGTCTATTTGTATTGTAAGCATATTTGTTTACAATACATATATAAGACTATTATCTTAATTTTAAACTTTATGAAAAAAAATATATCATTGGAGATGTTTCAAACTATAAAACATAAAACAAAACATTACAAAAATACATTATAATTGCAATATGACAATTTTGTCGCATAGAACTTTGTGCTGGGTGATGTCAGCTTAAGATCATGCAATAAAGGAATGCGAAGAGGTTGCGATGGTTTATCGCATCATTTAATGTGTCGGCTGACTGAAAATTTAGACCTTGAAATGAAGCACCATTGGTCGAGGGCTGGTGAGCTGGCAGTGGTAGGGTAGCGCTATCATGCGATAAAAAAGGGAGGAGGATGTTGGCAAGAAACCTTTTGAAAAGGTTTTGATTGGTTGCGGGAGATTGATGAGTTGGCAGGTGGGGTCGGGTTTGTCGTGTGTTTTTTGTTTTCGGGATGATGCAACCACCAGAGGTTGCGATAAGTGCATGATTGGTTGAGGATGGGGTGACGTGGAATTGTGGGTTCCAAATAAACTTGCGTGGAGTGTTTTAATTTAAAAACAAATGGTGCGAAATTTAGAGCGGTAGGTGCCAAGGGTTTTAAGGCGAGAGGTTGCGTGATTCACCCATGATTTAGTGAATCCGAAAGGGCTACAGAAATGCAGATGGTTGAAGGGTTTTTAAAACAAAAATTCAATGGACAGGTTGAGTGTAAAACGAAAACTAATTTTCTGTTGCTCCTATCCTTTGTCTTCAAAGAAAAATTGATGTTCCTATCCTTATTTATCTAGATTGCAGTTGGGGTTAATTTCCAACACTCCCCCTTAAACACAACTGCCGTGATCTTGCATTCCCAAACATTTTCTGAGATAATTAAATATTTTCTTCCGCAATGGTTTTGTCAAAATATCTACAAATTGTTCTTCTATTCTACAATGCTTCGAAACAACTTCTCCATTGTTCACCAATTCTCTGGTATAATGATACTTTGCATCAATGTGTTTTCTTCTTTTATGAAACACTGAATTCTTGGATAAAGTTATTTCTCAACTATTATCACAATAAACTATTGTGCCTTTTACCTGTTCATGACAGAAATCTCTTAACATTCTCCTCATCCATACTGCTTGACATGCTGCTACTGTAGCTGCCACATACTCTGCCTCTATTGTTGATAAAACCATAATTGGTTGTTTCTTAGAGGCCCATGAGATGGCTCCTAATCCCATATGAAAAACATATCTAGAGGTGATTTTTCTGTCATCTCTACTTCTGGCCCAATCACTGTTAGTACATCTAATTAATTCAAAATTTTCTGAAGAGGTGTATAAAATACCATACCTCTTTGTTCCTTTCACATACCTTAGAATTCTCTTTTTTTCTTGCCAATGTGCCTCCTTTGGCCTCTCCATAAATCTGGAAATTAAACTCACAGCATGCATAATATTAGGCCTAGTTGCAGTCAAATACACAAGGCTTCCAACTATGCTCTTGTACAAACTTGGATCAAAAACCTTGCTGCCGTCTTCTTTGCTTACCTTCAATCCCATCACTGTAGGAGTAATTGATTCATTGCAATCCTGCATGTTATATCTTTCAAAAACTTATTTTACATATTTATCTTGAGAAATAAAGATTTTATTTTCATTTTTCTCTACTTCTATTCCTAAGAAGTATCTCAGCAATCCCATATCAGTCATCTCAAATTCTTCTTTTAGGATTGTTTTAAATTTTTCAATGAGGTAAGCATCATTACTTGTAAATATCACATCATCAACATATAAAAAAATAATCAACATCTTACCATCATTTTCGTTGATGTATAATGTGGGTTATTCTTCACATTTATCAAATGCATTTTCTAGTAGATAGGCATCTATTTTGCTTTACGATGCTCTTGGTGCTTGTTTCAGCCTATATAGATCTTTCTTCAACTTGCATACCTTGTGCTCTTGGTCTTATTTCTGATAGCCTAGAGGTTTTTCAACATAAGCCTCTTCCATTAATACTCCATTTAGGAATGTTGATTTCACGTCCATTTGGTAAAATTTCCATTTATGTTGTCCTGCTATGGACAACACTTCTCTCACTGTTTCCATTCTTGCAACTGGTGCAAAAGTTTCTTAATAATCTCTTCCTTGCTACTGCTTATAGCCCTTGACAACAAGTCTAGCCTTGTGCCTTTCAATCTTACCCTCAACATTTCTTTTGGTCTTGTAAACCCATTTTACTCTAATCACTTCTTTTCCTTTTGGGAGATCAACTAATTCCTATGTATTGTTCTTCTCTATTGAATTTATTTCTTCATCCATACCATCTATCCATTTCTTATCTTTTAATTCTTCTTCAAAATGAATAGGATATTATACATTACAATACAATGAAAATAAAGAGTTCATACCTTCATTGGTTTCCTCTTGCTAATAGATTTCATTTAAACTTCTGAATCTGGTTCCTCTTTCACTTCATGAACTTGTACTTGTAGAAGCACTCAATTTGCTCCTTGTGTTGTGCTTGGAGAAGCACTTTTATCATGTCTCAAGGGTGTTCTCATACCAGCTTGTGGTGTCCATTTTTGTCCTTGTGTTGGTGGAGGAGGTGTTATCAATGAGGGATTTATTCCTTCCATTTCTTCCTCATCATCTTCTTGAGACAAACAAGTTTTCACATTCACTATTTTCTCAATGCTTCCATGCCAAGATTCTTCCTCAATAAACTGCACATCTCTGCTTATCATAAAATTCTTTGTGGATGGGTTATACAATCTGTATGCCTTTGATTCATCACTATATCCAAAAAATATGCACTTCTCCCCCTTACTGTCCAAATTATTCCTTAGCTAATATGAAATGTGTGCATAAGACACACAACCAAATACTCTCATGTGGGTGACAAATTCTTTTATGCCACTCCATACTTCTTCTGGAACTCTATTCATAAAAATCTTTGTTTGGCATTTATTCAGCACATATTCTGCACAATGTACAGCTTCAACCCAATATTCATTTGGAAAATGTTTTTCCTTTAACGTGCTTCTTACCATATCCATGATGGTTATATTTTTCCTTTCAACAACTCCATTTTGCTGTGGTTTATACCTTGCTGTAAATTTCTTATGAATTCCATTTTCTCTACAAAAACGAAGAAATTCTTTGGAGATATATTCTCCTCCTCTGTCAGTTCTGAGAAATTTTATGTGCTGCCCACTTTGATTCTTAACAAGAGCTTTAAAGTGGCAGAACTTTTCAAATACTTCACTCTTCAAATTCAAGAAATATACCAATGTTTTTCTTGTGTAATCATCAATAAAGGTCAACATATAGTGGTTGCCTGCTAATGATGGTGTTTGCATTGGTCCACATAACTCTGAATGGACTATTTCTAAGGGTGCTTTTGCCCTTATGCTCTTTCCTGATGGAAAGCTTTCTCTCTGGTGTTTCCCCAAGATGTAGCCTTCACATAGGATGTCTGGTTTTTCAATCAATGGTAATCCCTTTACCATACCTTTTTTGTGAAATAAATTTAGGCCTCCAGAGTTGAGATGTCCAAATCTCAAATTCCATAACCAGTTTTCATCCTTTGCTTCCTTTTGGAATGTCTCTTGAGTTATAGTTGTCATTGCAACTCTTTTCTTCAAATCTTCTCTCATCTTGAGAGGAAACATTCTATTTCTTATCATCTTCACTTGTGCAATGAATTCATTTCTTAGTGGTTTATCCATGATAGTACATACGTCATCTTCAAGGAATACATTGTAGCCTTTTTGAATGAGTTGTCCAATGCTTAAAAAATTAATTTTCATACATGGTACATATTATACATCAAATATGCTCTTATTTTCTCGTTTCTTTGTTAGAACACTCACTCTGGCTTTCCCCATGACAGAGACTTTGTTGTCTATTCCCAATGTTACTTGAGACATCACATTTTCATCCAACATGGAAAACATAGAAATTTTTCCATTCATATGGTTGCTACATCATAAATCTAGAAACCATATATCTTCATTCTTCTCTTCATCCATATTACATGCTAAAAACAAAATTTCTTGACTCTAATATTCTTTAGTAAAGTTAGCACTGGGTCTATTACCCATGTCACTTTGTTTCTTTCTACATTCATTGGCATAGTGCCCATACTTCTTACAGTAATGACATTGGACTTAGGATTTATCATACCTTTGTCCATGTGCTTGATTTTGTCCACTTTGTTGGTTGTTGCCTTGGCTTTGATTCTGATTTTGGTTGCTGCCCCTTCCACTTATACTTGCAGGATCGTTTCTTCCTCTGTTCTGGCTTCTGCCTCTACCTTTTCCTCTATATTTTTATCTGCCTTAACGTCTTCCTCTTCCAAAGGACATTTTAGTCTTGAAGGCATGCTCTAGAGATGATTTTTCTATTTTGTTAAGCCTTTCTTCATGTGTCATCAAAGATGCATGAAGCTCATCAACTATAAAGCTTGACAGATCCATTGTCTCTTAAATGGTAGTGACTATCACATTGAATCTTGACGGTAAGATCATCAATTTTTTCTCTGCTATCTTTCTCTCTTCTACTATCTCTCCATGAGATCTCATTTGGGTAACCAACCCAATCAACTGTGTAAATAATGAGTCTAAGCTATCATATTCTTTCATGCAAATAACTTGAAACTCTCTTCTCATTACTTGAAGATTTGTTTTATTTACTTTCTACATACCTTGATAGGTTGTATGGAGGGTATCCCATGCCTCCTTAGACTTCTTTGCTGCTGCAATTCTTGGAAGTATGGTTTCATGCACTGCTTGATAGAGATAGAAGAGGGATTTTGAGTCCTTCTTTCAATTACTCTTCAGCAAATCCATTTCTGTCTGTGTTAAGGCATTAAACTCATTTGCATCAGTTGGTTCTTTAAATCCATATTCAACCAGTTCCCATAAATATTGAGATGCAAACAGGGCTCTCATTGTTATTTCCCAATAATCATAGTTCTTCCCATTGAACTGTGGGAGTTGATTATTTCCCATACTCGTGTCTGTGCTAGCTCTTGTCATTGCTAACTATGCTAAAAATTGAATGTGTATTTAAAACAAACTTTCTCACTACTGGAGAGTTATCCTCCATTGCTAAAGACTTCCTTTTACAGCTCTCTAGACTGTAATATTTTAAAACCAAAAAATAACTCTATTTTGTAAATACCTAACTTTCTAAACCTTCACACTGCTGGAGAAATGCTTCAACAATATTCTTCTTCCTTGAGCTTCTTCAATAACTGTTGAGAGCCTCGACTAGCTCTGATACCATGTTGGATTTTCTGATAAATCCTAACACACAGTGAGGAATGAAATTTCCTCTTCTAACACAGAGATATCAAACATAAAACTTGCAGACAGAGTATAAAAACATATACATTGGGGAGAAAAACACAGTGTTTCATTAAAAATATTCTCTTCTATTACACACCATCATAACTGCAGTTAGGGCTTTACATATACTGCTCCTCCTCTATATTTCTCACTGCTCTACTAAACTCACAACATACGCTCTACTGCATACAAATTCTACACTCATCACTCTCGGCATACACAACATTGCATTCTATTTGTATTGTAAAGTTATATTTTTACAATACATATATAAGAGTATTATCCTAAGTTTAAACTTTATGAAAAAAAATATATCACCAGTGGTGTTTCAAACTATAAAACATAAAGAAAAACATTACAAAATACATTATAATTGCAATACAATAATTTTGTCGAATAGAACTTTGCACCGGGTGATGTCAGCTTAAGACCATGCGATAAAGAAATGTGAAGAGGTTGTGATGGTTTATCACATCATTTAATGCGCCAGCCGACTGGGTAGTTAGACCTTGTGATGAAGCGCCATTGGTCAAGGGCTGGTGAGTTGACGGTGGTGGGGTAGCGCTATCGCACGATAAATAAGGGAGGATGATGTCGGCAAGAAAACCTATGAAAAGGTTTTAATTGGTCATGGGAGATTGCTCAGTTGGCAGGTGGGGTCACATTTTTCACGTGATTTTTGTTTGTGGGATGACACAACCACTAGAGGTTGCGATAAGCACATGATTGGTTGAGGACAGGGTGACGTGGACCTGCGAGGTCCACAGAAACTTGCGTGGAGTGTTTGAATTTAAAAATAAATGGTGCTACAATTAGAGCGGTAGGTGCAAAGGGTCTTAAGGCAGGAGATTGCGTGATTCAACCATGATTTACTAAATTTGAGAGGGCTATGAAAATCCAAATGGTCGCAGAGGTTTTAAAACACAAATTCAATGCACAGTCTGAGTGAAAAAACAAAACTAATTTGCTGTTGTTCCTATCCTTTATCTTCAAAGAAAAATTGTTGTTCCTGTCCTTGTTTATCTAGATTGCAGTTTGGGTTAATTTCAAAGAAAGAGAACAACTCCCTATTTTCTGGGCTATATTGACAATAAATATGGAGAATATTAAATCTCTACGACAGGACCTTCCGGTAATGATTTTGATGCAACTCTCTCTTATCCACTTTAATTAGAGACTTGTAGCATGAAATTAATTCATTCAACAGATTTTTCATATTCCTCTCACTCAGGACTTTGGTATAGTGGAGAATGATCAATATAGTTGTGTCGGTGAGGAGGTATTGACAAATTTGTTGCATTAGTTCAACCTGAGGAATGGAATTGCTAATATTGAAGGCTGGCGGGTGAATGGCTGAAGGGCTTTGTGTTTTGCGTCTTAGATGTTCTCCAGTGTCCCGTAGTCATAAAAAAGCTGAGTAGGGACATTTGTAAGGGGTAGATGAATTGGATCGTAAGAAAATTCATGTACCAATTGATCAACATACTCTTTCGGGATATGCTTTATGGAACTGGCTACACCCATTTTCAAACCTTTTTTTTTCGCCGATCCACGAATTCTTTGTTTCTTATTTTTTTCCTTATCTTTGAGTTATACTCATTTTCCCTTTATATGTCACAAAATTAGGGTGTGGAATATGTTATTGATTCGGTGTGTGCACGTGGTATTCTATGCAACCCCAATCAACAAATTGCTATGAAAATATCAATGAAGCTATTCGCCGACTCTCCACAAGCAATCGTTACATAAGTTTCGAACATTGAAATAAAAAATTTACATTATATTCCTCATTTCTATGGTTCTCTATATAGTTATAATGTTTACAGTTTTTTATTATTTAATGACTATGTTATGTTATTTTATTACCAAGAATACTGAAAGTGATTGACCAAATTTCTTTTATTATTTTTTTTAATGGGTGAAGCACCTCTTCTACATCGGTCATAGGGGGCACCTAACCCTCCGAAGAATCATTTAAATCACCCTTCCTGGAAACCCTTACGCTACATGATCTTTAAAAGTTGATGAATGATATCATAAATCATAACACTATATGGCCTCTGGTCCCACCTATACTGCTAGTTGACATAACCAAGTTCGATGGTAAACTTGACGAAGACCCATAATTCATATTTATGTCTCTCCTCCAAATCTTTCATTGATGAGATCACTAGGCTGCATCCTTTGCAATGGACTCTTATCGGTGGTGCAAAATGGTACATTTATCTTAAAAGTGCCACTTATGATAACTTCATTTATTTACCCCAAGCATTTTTTAACCATTACCAACTACTTCTAAGGTATGAAAAAGGATCCAATATACTCTCTAACTTTTGTTGGGACACCTCCACCCACTTTCTAATCATATAGATGAGAGGAGAAGAATAAAAGCCTATTTTGAACCAAGTTTCCTAATGATTTGTTGCATGAGTGGTTTACCAAGTCTATCTTGCCTAGGATTGTTGAAGATATTGCTAAGGTAGGAGCCCAAACCGAGGAAAAAGTTGTCATGCATGCACATCAATTGTCCTTGATCTATTCTCAAGAAGGTTATCTATAAGAAATCATTCCTAACACTCCTTAATCATTGATTGATGTCTCAAATCACATTCTTGGAACCCAAGCTCATGATGTGGTGGGGTTCGTATCCTCAAGAAACATAGGACACTGAGCCACTTAGATGGGTCAAATGAACATCTATTCTAGTGCCCCAACTACAAATTTTACAAATCAAACTCCTAGTGCTTCTATTCAAAACTTCAAAGTGAATTATGTTCAATACGCACTTGTAAAGGACCCTCAACAAACATGAGGTAAAAAGAAGTAAAAAAGAGAAACAAACCTTTGCACTAAACATGGAGCAACTCAAAACCAGAAGGCTATTGGTGGTGGCATGAAAAATAAAAATAATCATTTCCCTTGCAATATTTGAGGGGAGGACCATCTCGCTCATGAGTGCCCTTATATTGATGAGATCCATCATTATTTCTCATAGAAAAACATTGCACATTAGGTTTCTGTATCGACAAATCGATATCAAATCCAATAAAAAGATATGGTTGTGAACCCTCCACCTCCTCAACCAAGGGGTACTATGGGAGAATTTTCTACCAATGCCTCATCATCAACACAAGATGTATTTATTGATCTGGTGGATCAAATTAATGCTCAAAATTTAAATCTTTTGGAATGGCTCATAACCTAAATGACTGCGTAGATCTCATCATTTTGAATTTGGCACAAGTTGTTTCGTGAAAAAATTACTTCATATCCTCCTGCAATCGTGATGTGTTTGTTTCGGGAAACATAAAAAAATTTCTGTTTGGGTTGTACAGGGTTGCCAAGTGATCAGGCCATGCTTCTCACCAGATCCTGACTCGACATGGTTGACTCGGCTCCATCAGTTAATGACAACTTTCCACTTATCAAATGATGATTGGTTCGTGATTGGTTAAATTATATTTGGTTGTGGTGGTCGAATAAGGGACCGCCATGTCGGCCAATTTGTGGTTGCCACGTGAAATCCACTCACTATTCCAAAATTTTGATAAGGGGCTAGGCCATACCTCGAAGGAGTTGAAATTGCGACCTATCACCAAGCAACAACACCTCCTACAATCCACTCTACACATTATTTATTGACCCTATAGTTATGTGTAGCTATTTAAGGTTTATGAAAAATGCATGCGGGGGTTGCAGCAAGGTTAAACCCCGACCCTGGTTTGCAAACCAACATTAAGGGCTAACCTCGGGTCACATTAATGTTTATAACCTAAATAACCAAAGTCCTATGAAATTATTAAATCGAATAATATTTGAATTGCATAAGAGATAGGATATGATTGATACCCAAAGTCGTTGCAATTATATTTTTCCAGTGGTTATCGAAACACCTAAAGCTCGAAGGCTCTAAGGTGTTCATATGGCGGAGTTCGCGGTTAGAAATTCATGCTACCACTGGCATAAATTTCCACAATTACCACATTTTTTACCACCAACACATTTCTTTTGGTAAAATAATTCATGGCTTTCTCTTCCACATATAATTTGAGATATGAAATCATGGATAGTGGAAGGAGCAAGTGAATCTTTCCAAAATGTTTTACCAAAATTAAGGAATGTGTGATAATATAACTGAAATTCCTTATGATAACGATACCAAAAAATGTCGCGTACAATGATATGTTTAACATACAATTCTTTTTTTTGCACAGAAGCATTGATTGAGACATTAATTTCACGATTCTCTTCTTTGAACTTGTTGAAAAACTCTATTTGAGTGGTGTCCAAGAAATGTTTTGCATGTTCTTCGTACTGATTTCATGTTATTCTTCTTCACATCACATCCCTTGCTTTTGGTGAAACATGTGAATTTTTCATCCAATATTCATATATTATATTTTTAACATCTTCTCCAATTCTAAAACCACAAACAATCACACATATGAACACAATATTTAATGGGAAAGCTTAAAGCTAAAAACCCCAACTATCTATATATTATATGTCATGGAGATCATGTAACAATCATAGTACAAAATCTCCTCACAAGCTCTCATGCACACCCTCAATTGCTACACACTATCAAGCTAGATCTAGCGAAACACATGCTCCAATCTTTTTCCACTTGATAGCCAGCCTCTATTTCGTTACTAATGCTATGTGATGGCTTCATTAAATAGATAAACCACCTGGCTTGAACTGCACAATCCTCATGGGCTACTCCACCTATCTGTGTGTTTCAAATAGCAACAGTATAGTCACAACTGATAGTTAACTTGCTCTTTCACCTATTTCTGCACTGGTCTCCATTGAAATTTTCCATGCACTGAAGTTAACTAATGCATTCTTTAGTTGATTAATGAGTTTATAATTAGTGAATTAATTAATAATTAATTCACACCACTCTCACTAATTGTATCAATTATTTAAACTGAATACAAATAGCTCAACTATGTTTAGATTAGTTAAACTAAATACAACTCCACTAACTTCCTCAATCAACTCCACCGAACTCTGTCACATGAGTTCTAACTGAAGTATCCATGCAGTAGCTCCACTTAACCCTCAGGAATAGCGTAATTCCTTCTGTCAGCTCTTGTGCCACATCTGTGCGCTTAACTAAAGTGCTCCAAGAGAATAAGATAATGTTTAGAGTCTAAATATTATTAAGAGCTAATAATATTCGACATATCTATTTTTATACTAGAAATCTAAAAATAGATTCCGCCCAATATGTCTAAAAATATAAGTCCATCTATTTTTTCTGAATTGACCAACCATCCAAAAATAGCATCCTGCAACTCATAGAACATGATCCATATGTCTAAAAATAGACATAGTCTAAAAATAGACTGTGCGCCACAAATAGCCTGCAGGCCCACTTAGTGAAGGTGACTCCTTTCCACTAAGCTCATCATCTTGTTGCAATCTCAACACTCCCTCTCAACAAGGTAAGGATTATCTGCAAGCCCTATCCTGCCCCTATGGTATTCGGATTTTCTCCTGGTGAGCGCCTTCGTCAAGATATCAGCATCCTGATCCTCCGTAGGAATGTACGAAAGTAACATGATCTTCCGCTGCACACAATCTCTGATATGATGATACCAATCCATGAAGCCATGCCGCCTCAACTCATCCTCCTGTCTGTACCATGATCCATATCCCGATGTGCCTCTGAGATATGTGCCTCTGAGATATCTCAATACATGCTTCCCTGCCTTCCAAAAGAGCTTGGTAGGCTTAACCATAGCTTGTGAAAGCTGGTTAACAGCATAGCATATGTCGAGTCGTGTATTGACCAGATACATAAGTGAACCCACCAACTGTTAATAAATAGTGGCATCCACTACCTTCGCTGAAGTAGCATCCTCCTTCCACCGACCACCAGGAAGAGGAGTATCAACAGGCTTGTAGCCATGCATGTTGAACTTCTCCAGTATCTCCCAGGCATACTTACCCTGAGAAACAAACATTCCATCACTGCATTGCCAAATTTCCAATCCCGGGAAATAATGAAGGAGGCCCAAGTCCTTCATCTCAAACTCTTTTGCAAGATCCTCCTTGCATGAGAGTATCAACAGATCATCACCTATCAAAATCAAATCATCTACATAAAGTACAATGATCAGCAACTTACCCTCCACCACAATCTGGTATAGGTTCGGATCCGCCTCACTCTTGGAGAATCCAAGTCCGGTGAAATAACTGTCTATCCGTGTGTAACAAGCACAAGGTGCTTGTTTCAACCCATACAATGCTCTCTTGAGCCTGCACACATGTGACTCGCTGCTAAAGATCTCGAAACCTTCGGGCTGCTCTATGTACACCTCCTCCTCAATGACTCCATTGAGTAATGCAGTCTTCACATCCATCTGATGAATATGCCACCCCATCTGCGTTGAGAGAGAAAGAATCGTCTGTATGGAAGAATACCTTGCGACAGGTGCAAAGGTCTCCTCATAATCGATCCCCTCTATCTGTGAAAAGCCTTGGGAAACAAATATTGCCTTATATTTCTCCACACTCCCGTCAGCTGCCTGCTTCACTTTGTAGATCCATCTTGAACCCACCACTGATTTCCCTTCCGGCCTTGGGACAATCTCCCATGCACTGTTTCTGACAATCGAATCATACTCTTCCACCATGGAATCTACCCATGAGGGGTCCTCCACAGCTTCCTCGAAAGAGGATGGCTCTATCATGATACACTTGCTTATAAGAGCCATGTATCTAGTATACCAGTCAGGTGACTGTCTCTGTCTGCGCTGTGATGTATGTGCCCCTACAACCTTCTCTGCATCTTGAGCCAGTCACTCAGCTTCTGTAGTGCGCTTCCGCCCTCTGATGATTGGCGCTGCCTGAGTGGTCTCTTCCACTCCATGAACCTCATCTTGTGGCTGATCCACATCCTGAGACTCATCCTTAGGAACTAATAGCTCCTCATCTGTATGCAAGTGTGGCTCCTTCTCAAGCGAACACTTCATGGCTTTCTCCTCCTGAAATTTGATATCCCATCGCACAACAGTCTTGCGACTGTCTAGAAAATACACACGATAGTTGTGGGGCATATTATTGTACCCCAAAAATATCCCAACCTTCGCAGTTGGCTCCAGTTTCTTCCTGGCATCCTTCGTCACATGAATGTAAACAGGTGAACCAAAAATCCTCAAATGGGAAATATCAAGCCTCTTACCAGAAAACGCCTCCTCGGGTGTACTCATGCCATGTATCCTATGAGGACAACGGTTTTGCACATATACTGCAGTATTGCATACCTCTGCCCACAAGTGAATGGGTAGGCCCTGATCATGCAACATCGCCCGTGCAGCACCCATGATAATTTTGTTCTTCCGCTCAGCAACCCCGTTCTGCTGTGGGTTATGAGGTGTTATGATCTCTCTTTGAATTCCTTCTGCGCTGCAAAATTCCTTGAATTCGCCAGACATGAATTCACCACCATTGTCGCTCCTAAGAGCCTTCACCTGCTTGCCCGATTCTTTCTCAACCAATGCCTTGAACTCACAGAACTTTGAGTATGTCTCGCTCTTCTTCTGCATGAAGAAGATCCAGCACTTACGACAAAAATCATCAACACATATCACATAATATCTATGCTTTTCTATCGAAGCTACTAAGAAAGGTCCACACACGTCTATGTGAATTCTCTCAAGGATCGTCATGGCGCGACTATCCTTCTCATGAAAGGTGGATTTCACAAATTTTCCCAAAGTACACCCCTTGCATTGATCTGACCGTGCAAGAGCGCCTTTAGGAAGCCCAGTATAAATCTTCTGCAGTATCTTCAAAGCTCCATGGTGAAGGTTACCCAATCTCTGGTGCCACAACTCGCCATCATCCCGGCTCACCACTCCTTCTGCCTTGCCTGCCATTGATGCGCAGCCATCTACCTACAATTGATAAATGTTCTTAACTCGAACCCCTATCCTCCGGGTCTCACCAGTTGCCTTACTGCGCAGGAAAGCCTTTCCCTCACTAAATACAACATCATATCCCTTGTCTTCTAACATTGCCACAGAGATAAGATTCTTCTTCAATCCTGGAACATGCATCACTTCCTTCACTACAAAGGGTTTACCAGACTCCCTCTCAAAGGAAATGGTACCGATACCGGTCGCACTGTATCTACCATCATCGCCCACCTCGATGTGCACTCCAAGATCTTTCTCATCTAGATGAGTAAAAAAATCTCGATCTCCTGTCATGTGAAAAGACACACCACTTTCAAGAAACCACACTGATCCCTTCATACTAGAGACCAAGCATTAAATCAGCAAAAAATCAAGCTCAAACTACGAGGCTAAGGCCTCTCGAGCTGCAGTCCCAGCAGCCTGCTTATTTTTCTTCTTCTGTGGACAACTAGTGGCATAATGTCTGTGTTGGTGACAGTGAAAGAACTTCACCTTGGACATGTCCTGCTTCTTACCTTTCGCACCGGATTGAGAAGCTTTATTGCTCTTCCCCTTCTTTTCTTTGGCATCCAAAGTGAAATTATCTTCATCAGAGTTCTTTGATGAATATTTGTCCCTAGTGCTTCGCCTTATCTCCTCTTGCACAAGATCTGACCAAGGTCCATTGACAGAGTCCTGATAGGAGTGTCAACTCTTCGGAAGCCCAAGGAGAGCCAAGCTCACCATGTCCTCATCATCAAAAGTCACCCCCACACTTCCCAGCTCATCCCTGCATTGGATGAACTTCGTGAGGTACTTGGGCATATTGTCGCCTTTCTCCATCTTTATGTTTCTGAGTCTATCCTTGAGCGCCAACTTCCTATGGTCACTCTTGCTTTGGAATAAATGTGTCAAAGATTTCCACATCAAGAATGGAGAAGCCTTACCATGAAGGTTGGATACTATGTGATCCTTCACACCTTCTAACAGAATCCTTCGACACTTTGCTGTCTTCTTTTGCCATGCGTTAAGTACGTTAAGTATGACAACATCACTAGAAGTAGGCTTTGGAATTTATGCATCTATGAACTCCTTCAACCCATTTTCATCTAGCACCGCCTCCATCCTGTCCTTCCATGCAATATAATTTGAGCTGCCCTCAAGGGCATACTCCAATCGCAATCTGTTGAAAGATATCTCAACTTCGACACCAAGAAAACACTGCTGCAAATTCGAATTCCACCAACACAAAACTCAATCGCTTCAATGTTTTTCAATTTCTCCAATGATCAATATCACTCCGATACCATGTAGAAATTTGAATAACTGATATATTATTCACCGAGATTCTCCTGATCGCACACTATTTTAACTTCATGCACAATACATAATCTCTTCTACCATTGATCATCACATGCGGAAATAAAATCAATTGCATGCATACATTAAAACCACAAACAATCACACATATGAACACAATATTTAATGGAAAAGCTTAAAGCTGAAAACCCCAAATATCTGTATATTATATGTCATGGATATCATGTAACAATCATATTACAAAATCTCCTCACAAGCTCTCATGCACACCCTCAATTGCTACACACTATCAAGCTAGATCTAGCAAAACACATGCTCCAATCTTTTGCCACTTGATAGCCAACCTCTATTGCGTTACTAATGCTATGGGATGGCTTCATTAAATAGATAAACCACTTGGCTTGAACTGTGCAATCCTCATGGGCTACTCCACCTATCTGTGTGTTGCAAATAGCAACAATATAGTCACAACTGATAGTTAACCTGTTCTTTCACCTATTCTGCACTGGTCTCCACTGAAACTGTCCATGCAAGTTAAGCGTACATTCTGCTCTCTGAGTCTCCTTTGTCTCAGATGGTCTCAAAGCTACTAAATAGTATATTGAACTACCTCGTGGCATATTTCAAGATTGCAACACTCTCGCTATGGAATTCTTCACCCATTTCTAGTTTTTGGTTCATTATGAAGCTAGGACACATCTCCTAACATCCTTGAAATAGGACCAAGCTACCCATATCTCGGACCACATTCATGAATGGAGATGGCGTCGTCGCCTGATCAAGTTCAAAATTCCTGATCAACTTCTTACTCATTGGTTCACTACCTCTTTTTTCAATCAGATTGTGAAAGACATTGCCATGGGGGCATGTGTAACCGAGGAACAAGCCATTGCTCGTGCCCAGTACCTTGATTTAGTGTAATCTCAATTGGGCATTTTGTATGACATCTTGACTGAGGCTCCACGACCTGGGACCTCTAAAGCACCGACTACCCCATCAGTCCACAGCGTTATTGGTTTTGTGTCTCAGACTTCACGCAAGTCTTCCAATGAGAAGCAGAAATCAAATTCTTCAAATAACTTTGCTCCTCAGGCTACCCAGGATTCTGGTAAAACCTTGGAGGTCAACGCCATTCAGGCCAATCCTATGGACAAGAATTCCAAGGGGAGAAAGAAGGGCAAAGGCAAGGCCAAAGCTGATGCCCCAAAACTGAAATTGTCTAAACCTCGTGTTGATGATGGTTCACAGCGAAAGCCAAAGTATCCCCATCTGATTTGTGATGAGGACCACTACACTAAAGATTGTCCAAGACGATCTGAGGTTAGCCAACTGCTCAAAGGCATTAAGGGAACTCCAGTGGTCCTTAAGGAACCTTTCCCATCTCAGCAGAACGAGATGGTTGATCAACCTCCACCATCTGCGTCGTTTGTCTCTCAAGTATTCATGATGAACGGTTCTGCACCTGTTTCCATTGCTACTTGGTCGAAGGATTATGTCGAATCATGCTAGGTAGCCAGGAAAGAGGACGTTGATGGTCCTCCTCCCCCCCCACTTGCCTCTGGTCCTCTTGATATTGAAAGGCCCGGTGTTGAACCCATTGTACGACCACCTTCTAAAGGTGTTCTTCAGAAATCTTCTTATAATCCTAACACCAGTGCTGCCCAACATTACAATATTATTGAGGACTTAGTGGAGGTGCCTTCCGTGATGTCTGCATTAGAAGTGATTCAAATTTTTCCATCTCAACGGAATGTGCTACTATCTATGATCGGTGGGATTGATCCTCCTAATTCTAGCCTTCTCTCTTTCGACTTAGAGAATTTTGTCCCCCCACTCTGCACCAGATTACGGTTGTCATACAAGTCGGCATTAACGGTCTCAACGTCCATAGAGCCGTTGTGCCTGTGTCATGTCATCTACTTGCTGGAAGGCTATTGACTCTCTAGCCATGACTTCGTCACCCAATTCCCTTGAAACATTCGATGGAAGGGAATCGAAACCCTTGGATGTTTTCGCTAGCTTGTCGATCACGTTGCAAGGAAAGACGGTCAACCTTGAAATAGAAATTGTTGATACCAAACTTAATTACAATATTCTACTCGGTCGCAGTTGGACTCATGCTATGCTATGCATTCCGTCCACGCTCTTTCAACTTCTAAAGTTTCCACACAAGGGAAAAATCATTACTATTGATCAATTGTCATTCTTTACATCATTTTCCAAGAACAACGTGCCATACGTGGATCAGATTCCTTCTCCCCCTGACAGTGTAGGGCCAGGTCTTTTCAAAGATCCCACTCTCGTGGGTATATTTCCCCTTCTGCCACCAAATATCATTCAAGTTAATATGGTCTCTCAGTCAGATGACCCATGGATCGTCCCTTTACCTAAACAGGTTGATTCATTTGGAGATTCAATGCTACTTAGTCCAATCGAAATCAATTATTGTGGGCTTACAACTGCATCTAATTCTCCCCCTCCTGAAGATGCTCCTTTGAGCATGTCTCTCAATGTTTATTCTCAATCCTCCTGGCTCAGCAATGCGGATTCGTCTGATCCTTTGAAAGAAGTGTTTCCATCCGACGAGGCTATCATGGAAACCATGTCTCTTGAAGATCTACTATGGAGCAATTGGCATCATCATTCCTTGTTTATGCTTGGCCTCGAGACGATGTCTGACTATCTTGAGAGTTTTGCGTCTCAAGTTCCTTCTCCACCGCTTCAAATGCCTATTTTGACTCATGAAGTCTTCGTTGAAGGTAACTTGGGTAACATTACTCAAACTATGCCTATCAAAATTTCCGTGAAACTAGGAATTATCGAGAACATCCATGTGGGAGTCACTCGCTCTTCCCAGGAATTCCAAGTGTATACAAGCCTCTTTCACAAATTCTGTGATGTTTTCTCCTGGTATTACGAAGAGATGTCTAGAATCGACCCCAGTATTGTGCTACATGAGATTCCCACCTACCTAAGTGTGAATCCTGTTCGCCAACGTCTTCGTCCCGTGCATCCTCGGAAAGCCACCACCATCAAAGCTGAAGTTGAAAAACTTCTCAAAGCAGGTTTCATTTATTAGATTCCTCTAATAGAGTGGGTTTCTAACATTGTCCTTGTGGATAAGAAGCAGGGATAAATTTGTGTCTGTGTTGATTATCGTGATATCAATCAGGCCTGTCCTAAGGATAACTATCACACCCCTTTCATTGAAAAAATCATTGACGATTATGCAGGGAGTGAGATTTTTTCCCTTATGGAAGGTTTTTTTGGCTATAATCGGACCAACATTCTCCTATCTAATCAACATAAGACTGCTTTTATCTATCCTTGGGGAACGTTCACGTATAAGAAACTCCCTTTTGTCTTAAAGAATGTTGGGGCTACGTTCCAACGTGCGATGTCTTATTCCTTTCACGATATTCGTCATATTGTTCAACCATACCTGGATGACCTTATGGCTCATTCATCTGTGTGAAAATACCACCAAGACCATCTCCGCCAGATCTTTCTTTGTTGTAGACGCTACAACATCCATCTCAATCTGCATAAATGTGTTTTCTACGTCGACTCCGATAGACTTCTAGGGTTTATCATATCTAAAGACGAAATTTGCCTTGACCCACTTAAGGTTGAGGCTATTGTTAATCTCCTCTCCCCATCCTCATTACACCAGCTCTAGAGTCTCCAAGGGAAAGTGAATTTCTTACGTCGTTTCATCCCAAACTACACCGAATTAGCCAAAGGATTCACTCGACTTTTGAATCAGGATGTCCCTTTCTATTGGGATGAGATTGCTCAACAATATTTTGATAGTTTTAAGATGCTGCTTGTCAACACTCCTCTATTACGTCCTTCGAATTACCATCGTGATTTCACCCTCTATCTAGCTGCCGCATTCAGTACGATCGCCATGGTTTTGGTTCAAGATGATGATGACGGTACCGAGCATGTCATTTACTACCTGTCTCAGAACCTTCTCAAACCTGAAACACGTTACGCACATGTTGAGAAGTTAGTGATGGCTGCAGTCGAGGTTGTCTAGCGTTTTCGTCATTATATCCGTTTACGCATAGTGACCCTGATTTCTAATTGTAATCCCATGACCTATATTCTATCTCCGCAGTTGCTAGGGGGAAAATACTCGAAGTGGATCATTATCCTCCAATATTTTGATTTGGAGTTTACTACTGCCAAATTGAAGAAATCACTTGTTTTCACTGACTTGATTTGTTCTCTCCCCGCTGACTCTGCTCCTTCTCATTTTGAGGATCATATTTCGGACGAAAATATTTTCTTGATTAGCACCCTCGATCCGTGGTATGGTGATATCATCGTGTATCTCCAAACATCTACTTGCAGGTCTGAGTTAACAAAAGATGTCCGACACTGCATTCGACATCAGTCACAACCTTATCGCATTGTTGGGGATACCCTTTATCGTGTTGGAGTCGATTCTATACTCCGCCAATGCTTGACCCTCAAGGAAGCTAAGAAAGTTTTAAATGACTACCACAGTGGTGCCTGTGGTTGTCACATGTCTAGTTATGACACCGCAAAGAAGATCCTTCGTGCTAGCTATTTCTGGCCATCCATTTCTAAAGACTGCATTGTCGCAATATGCAAATGCCATGCGTGTCAGATATATTAATGCAAGATGCATGCGCCACCTGTTCCTTTGCACTATCATTACCATTGGTCCTTTTTCCAAATGGGGCATCGATTTTATGACATGTAACCCTTGTTCGGCAGGGGGGCATGCCTAGATTATCATCGCCATCGATTATTTTAGGAAATGGACCGAAGCAATGACTACACTAGCTGTGAATGGTAAGACAATGGCACAATTCATATTCAATCATGTTATTTCTTGGTTTGGTGTCCCTCAAGCCATCGTTACCGATCATGGTTCTCATTTTTGGGATTATATGATGGCGGAGCTGACGTCAAAGTTGGGTCTGTGTCACGACAGCTCAACGACTTATTATCCTCAAGCTAATGGCCAAGTTGAAGTTGTAAACAAATTCCTTGTTACAATGCTTCAATGAAAAATTGGGATCCATAAATCAAACTGGCATCTCATGTTTTTTTCATCTCTTTTGGCTTACCAAACATCGATTAAGAATGTTGTTAAGTCCCTATGTTAATAGTGTAGTCCCTTATTATGTTAGTGTAGCCCCACTTATTGTTATTGTTGTACCCTTGTAACCCCCATATTTTTATTATTGTGCCCTTACATAATTATTGTTAGGTCGGCTAGGATTACATTGTGGCCCACTAGGATTACATTATGGCCCCATGGACTCCTATATATAGAAAGGAGGTTTTGCAAATTGTATCATCGAAGAATTGTTCATTTATGTAATGTATTGGAGGTTTCCCCCTAGAAGTGGCTCATTTCTAAGGCGTTGATATCTCTTTTCTTCTCTTTTTGGAGTTGGTTACACAATATTTGGTATCAGAGCTTTGGATTCTAGGGTTTCGCTGCTCCAAACAGGTCATCGTGGCATTTTCGCTATAATTTTTTTTATACGAAGTTTCAGAAGCTAAAATGTTTAGGGTGCGAAGCTGAAATCCGGAGGCAGATTGTCTAAAAATTTCAGAGCTTGGTTCGCAATATTTTCAGAGATATCATCTGTGGAAGTTAGGTATTTTTTCAAGATCCTAAACAGGTCATCGTGGAATTTTCGCTATAAATTTGTTTCTACGAAGGTTCAGAATCTGGAATTCGTATGGTGCGAAGCTGAATCCTGAGGAAATTCTTCAAAAAAATTCAGAGCTTGGTTCGCAATATTTTTGGAGATATGATCTGTGGAAGGTAGTGCTTTTTCAGGCTCCTGAATTTCATCTCAAAGCGGTGATCATGGGAAAAGTTCAATAACTCTCTCTCTGGGCAATGGATTTGAGTGTCGTTAAAATTGGTCACAATTACACAGACTTTAGTTTCTTGGCTATCAATTTCAGAGACAAAGGAAGAAACAATGACACGTGGCAAGTCCTACAAGTTTGCTCTACTGAACCAGTCCAAAATTAGGTCATTGTGGGAGATTGGACACAACTTTGTCTTGTGGAATCCAAATTAGATCAGACTTGTGGCATTTGAAAGAAGCTTCAGAGGGATACTATAGGGCTAAATTTTAGATATTGAATATTTTCAATTACAGAGATAATTCAATTTCAATATCGAGCTCCTCAAAGCAAGTAAAAGGTGTGTATTTTTTTTTTCCGAATTTCACAAGTCTTGTTTGAAGAATCAAGTTGAATTGATTCCAAGGGCATATTGTAGAATAGGTATCAATATTGGATTCTAAAATGGCCCCTAAAAAGAATTCAAAACCCATTAAGCCTTCATAAGGCTCTACCATGACTCATGAAGATGAAGAATTGCAACATGATCTATCAAAATTACAAGAGCAAGTGCAACAAATTTCACTCTCGCAAAGAGCAACAAAAAATGAAATGGAAGTTTTGAAGAAAGGCGTGAAAGTGAAGATGGACGGTTTGAAGAAAGGCATGGAAGCTAAGATGGATGGCGTGGAAGTGAAGATGGAAGGTTTGAAGAAAGGCGTGGAAACTAATATGGATGGTTTGAAGAAAGGCGTGGAAGCTAAGATGAATGGTTTGGAAGCTAAGATGGATGGCATGGAAGTGGGCATGGAAGCTAAGATTGATGACATGGAAGCTAAGATTGATGAGAAAATGGAAAACATGAAGAATTTTCTAAAAGCAGACATGGAAGGTTTGACAAAGTTTATACAAGAAAGGTTTCCTAATGGTGAAAAGATAGTAGAAGAACCTCATGATGAGAAAAAAATAAATGTTAATTGTGATTTCATAAACTCTAATGTTGGCGGGAAGAACCACCATATTCCAAAGATGGATATGAGGAAGTTGATGGAAAGGATCCTGTAACATGGATACTACAGATGGAGAAATATTTTGATCTCCATAACGTGCAAAACACACAAAAGGTACGCATTGCAACTTTACATTAGAACAAAATACATTTGTATGGTATCGATGGCTTTGCTCCCGTAAAAAAATTGTCACTTGGTCAATTTTTACGGAGGAAATGATAGCACATTATGAGGATACAAAGAGCAACACCTTCTTTAGCCAATTGATAAATCTCAAACAAAAGGGTTTAGTGGGGCAGCACATTGAGGACTTCCAAAAAATGAATATAAGGGTAACTGATATTCCAGAAGAACATAGGATTGATCTCTTCATACGTACTCTAAAGGATAACATCCAACATGAAGTTCATGTGTTGGAACCTGATTCATTAGAGAAGGCATTCAGGTTGGCAAGAAAAGTTGAATGTAAAATTATGGCGACAAGGAAGCCCACCACTCAATTCTATAAAGAAGGAAGTGTTTCTACGCCTATATTTCCACAACCTACAAGGTTGACACCACAACAAT
Organism: Pinus albicaulis; assembly: GCA_034641835.2. NCBI lineage: Eukaryota > Viridiplantae > Streptophyta > Pinopsida > Pinales > Pinaceae > Pinus > Pinus albicaulis. The sequence goes on along the minus strand of JAXQQM020066223.1, from coordinate 170,269 downwards.
TGGAAGAAAAAAGAGCAAAAGGGCTTTCCTACAGTTGTGATAGCAAATACACCAAAGGTCATAAGTGTGCTGAAAAGAAATTATTTTACATAGATTGTGAAGAAGAAGAAGGAAATGAACAAGAAGAGGATACACACCAGGAACCAACCATAGAAGAGGAAGAAATGAATCTAACCATATCATGTAATGCACTGGCAGGAATTACCACTCCTCAAACTCTCAAGATAGCAGGACAGATCAATAAGAAAAAGGTAATAGTGTTGATGGATTTAGGTAGCACCCATAATTTTATTCATTGTAAGGTAGCGAAGGAATTAAATTGTTTCCTATACCCAACACCAGAATTCCAAGTGATGGTTGCAAATGGAAGAACTATAAATTGCTCTAGGAAATGCCATAATATCAAGCTAACCATGGGGGAATATGTATTGACTAGTCCAAAGCTTTCCATTCCTATGGGAGGTGTTGATGTTGTACTAGGAGTACAATGGTTACAATCTTTGGGGACGATAGCTTTTAATTTTCAAGAACTTTTCTTGAAATTTTTTTCACAAAAACAAGAACTCGACAAGTACGATCAATTTTAGAGTATCTCAGCAAGTGGAAGAACTTTCCTGTCGAAGATTCCACATGGGAGGATGAGAATTTTATACAGAAGCATCAAGAAATAATCAAGCATTGAGGACAACACTTGTTTGAAGGAGAGGGGCATGTTAAGTCCCTATGTTAATAGTGTAGTCCCTTATTATGTTAGTGTAGCCCCACTTATTGTTATTGTTGTACCCATGTAACCCCCATATTTTTATTATTGTTCCCTTACATAATTATTGTTAGGTCAGCTAGGATTACATTGTGGCCCACTAGGATTACAATATGGCCCCATGGACTCCTATATATAGAAGGGAGGTTTTGTAAATTGTATCATCGAAGAATTGTTCATTTATGTAATGTATTGGAGGTTTCCCGCTCGAAGTGGCTCATTTCTAAGGCTTTGATATCTCTTTTCTTCTCTTTTTGGAGTTGGTTACACAACAAATGCAACCGGATTTACCCCATTCCAGTTGGTATACGGTTTGGAAGCCACTCTTCCGATTGAATGTGAAATCCCTTCACTCAAACTAGCTGTGGAATTACTGCCTAGTACTTCGCCTAAGGAAGAGGGTCTCCTCTACTTAGAGATATTGGACAAAACTCATCGCTTAGCTACCTTGGTCTTCGAAGCACAGAAGAAGCGAGTCCAAGCTCATTTTGACCAAACAGTTTCCCCTCGTTCTTTTATCAAAGGCGATCTTGTTCTCCTGTACGACCAAGCTCATGACAAGCTGGGGCAAGAAAATTCCAACCCATGTGGCATGGGCCCTTCATTATCAAACATGTGTTACAGAATGGGGCTTATAAGCTTATCGATTATGAAGGTTACCCCTTAGCACAACCCAAGAATGGGTTGTACCTTAAAAAGTATTATGCTTGAGTCATTCATGCATGATATGTGTACACAAGTGATTTTTTTCATTTTTGTGCATGCTTTGGTTTGATGTGCTTTGTGAGATTTTTTCTGCTTTTTGGGTCTTGTTTTATATGCACATGTTTATTTCCCCTTATGTCGGTTTCGCAGATGGTGCTTCCCACAGTACCAGGAGCTTGTCTTCGGCAGCCTGGGTAATTTATGATCCTATTGGTGAGTTGATTAACTTACAAGGTATTTGTCTAGGATTGACTATGAACAACGTCACTGAATATAGTGCTATTTTGGAACTATTAACCGAGGTAGTTAACCTCGGCATACGCGCGTTGCTTGTGAATTTGGATTCGCATCTTGTTGTTCTTCAACTTAACGATCATTATTCGGTTCAAAACCCATGCATTTTGAGATTGTATTTGCATATTCGTTTACTTGAAATACATTTTGATTTCATTACATATCAATATATACCAAGATGACTGAATAAATTAACATATGCAATAGCTAACATTGTGCTAGATGGACATTTGCGCAATTTATAAAAACATCATCATATGTAAATAGACACATGTATAAAATAGATGTATATATATATATATATATATATTTATATATATGTATATATATATATATATATGTATATATATATATATATATATATATATATATATAGATATAGATATCGATTGTTTACAATGTGTGCATCATACAACACAAAAAATAATATAGGTCTATTTCAGTTACATCGTGAGACAACATGTCTCTCAAAAATGTGTGGAAATAAAGCCTAAGTGCCTAATCAACATGGTGCTCATGATAGCACATCATCGCCCATACCAACCACCTCAGCAAGCGGTGGATATGACCCGGCACCCCTACAGTGTGCCTTCGATAGGCTCGAGGCACATCATCCAAGCGAGCATAGTCTGGGACCCCATAGGCGATCCCCTCCAGGTTCCGTACTAGCTCCTCCTCGCCACCTTCACCACGAGGATCGAAATCGCAAGGAATCCGCCTCGCTATCAGCAACATGCTTGCAGGATGCTCTGGGCCAACATCTACATACATATAAGAATAATTTTCAGAACATGCATATATACCAAAAAATCATAAACTCATGAAAATAAAAAATGAGTCTCACCTAGCTCTTCCTCCCAATCCTCTCCCTTCGAGAGTGGGAGATCTGGATCTCTGGTGAAGTTTGTGCTAGCTTAAGGCCAATCCTCCATGACAATCAGTTTTCATTGGAACCAATCAAAAAACTCTGGTCTCCAGGACATCTATTGGCCACCCCCTGCTCTAGGCATCAGCGCGGCCCATCAGGCCATCCGTGGCTCTGTTGGTGACGGCATTAGGACAATAATCTCCTGACGCTGTAATATGGGTAATCATTCCAAGAAGAATGATACCATAATCGATCCATACCCAAACTGCTTTAGTTTTGTCTTCTTGCACTTAGTGAGTTATCGTTTGATGTTGACATTCACGGCCGCAGCCCATTTGAAGAGAGTCGGGTTCATACGCTCTGAAGAAAGAAGTAGTTGTGTCTTCATGGCCTCATGCAGTGCCTGAAATCTCGCAGCTTGCGTGATAGTGTGAAGCACTACTCTTAGTGCCAGATCAGGGATGGTTTAGATGTCCGCTTTGTCACTCCTTGTTCCTTTTTGTGCCCCTCGGCACACCCTTTCAATTACCATTGCCATGCTTTCCCCGGAAGGATGGGTAACGGTCAATATAGGGACTGCACCCATACATGAAAATCTAGTAATGAAATATGCATTAGAAACTTCAAGTTCAAGCTCCTGATTCCGAAGTACAAAATTTTCCTGATCTTCATCCTAAATGCTTATCAAATATCGAAGCAATTCGGGCTGATCCCAGAGACATGGTGTCAGGAAGAACTTCTTGAGCCCACAATTTCTGACACCATTCATTCATTTCTCATTTTCCATGGCCTATTCATCCACCTCACTATGTTCTCTCTCTTTCCACTCAATTACCATCTTTTCTGCTTCGTACCTGCATGCATTGTCCATATGAACATTGTAAGCCCCCTTGGGCATTAAAATTTGTAATCAAATGGTTGCATTTTCTTGAAATTAAGGCAGATTTTGGGTTTCACGATTGGTGTGACTATTTTGCTAACAGTCGCGACACCTGGCATGACCCCTGTGTAAAAAAGGGTCGATTGGCGCGGGTTCGTGCCCGAAACCTGCGCCCACCGTGATGCCCTAGTTCTTACAAATACTCCCCTAAGGGATTCATAATGAAAACTAAAGGTAATTAAATATAGCTCGAAATATATCAAATGGTGTCAGCTCTTACCTGAAACTGATGGAATCCAGATTGGTTCATTGGATTTTTCACAATCCTCGCAAGAAGATCGCAAGGAAAACAGGTCAATGTTGCTCTGCAAAGAGGTAAAAGTGAAAAGTAAATAATTTTTACCACATATGATATTTTATAACTTTTCAAAATATTAAAATAGGCTTTTAAACATATTTTCACTATATTTTCATATTATTTTGGAGAAATATGTTTTACACGTGTCTTTTTGTACAGCAACAAGTTTTCACAGGGTTATGACGAAGAAAACAATTGTATTTTATACTTTTTCGGACTCGGTAAAAACACGAAAAAGTCACTACTGGAGTCACCTTTCAGCTCTTTTCTGACTCTCTAAAACTAAAAATATCGTCAAGTCGCTTGTCATTTTGAACTCGTTAAAATTGGCTGCGAAATGATATCTACCCAGTATATCTTTACCCCTTTTTTAGGTTGGGATAGATTATTTACGAAAAAGGAATACCTTAGCCGATCGCGACTAAGAGGTTCTTTCAGATATTGTTTTCTACCTTTTCGGATCTGAGAGACTATTTACAAAAAGGGATTGCTGGAGTTTTCTTTTCCACCTTCTTTTCAAACTCTATAAACATGAAAATATGTCGAGTTCTCCCTTTGTCAGACTCGTTAAAACCTGATCACATCAGACTCCGTCGTTATGACGTTACTCGAGTTCCTCCTTCCTTGGGCTCATAAAATGTACTAGGTTGGATTTTTCTGAAGGAAAAAATTACATCGCAAGCATATGCTATCCCCTTCAAGCTTGTTTTCAAAAATAACTGGGTACTCGCCAGAAATGGTGGGGGAAAATGAAACCACATTATAGTCGTGTTGGCAGTATGTCACTCTTAAACATGGCACTTGTATGCATTCAAGTTGGGTTGGGGACATCTCATCTCATTATTTGTTTGCCTCCATTGGTTTGGGTAATCTCTTTTTACTGCTCATCTGCTCTTTTCCATGTCACCATGACCTTAGATCCCTTGATGTCAAATACTACCACATCCAGTGTCGTGCCGCTGATATGTTCAAGAGAAGTTTTCCTCTGAAGTTATCAACCTCCCTCTAATTCTCTATTGTTCTTGATTCACAAACATCATATTCATCTGTCTCATGTCGATGATGTGGGAAACATTATGGCCCACCTTCAATCAAGGTCCCTTCCTATCGTCTCTAGCTCATTATCCAGGAAGTTGATCTAGAGACTCCCTTCAGGTACCTTGGAGCTTGCATGCCTCAATGGCAGGTTCTTCGCATTCGACATAAGGTCCACATCATTGGCCTTCGATCGAATGAATATGCAGGTGTTCGACGTTAGATCATTGTTCACATTCCGTGGATTGTACCTTTTGTACCTTGAGAGCCATTGTCATTATTGGTGGTTTCTCTCATGTTTGTTAACAGCTTTCATCATTGGCTGGTAATCAGACGATTTTCTTGCATATTCGACTTCAGCTCGCATATTCACATGTTATAATTTGTACTTTTTTTGGGTCAAGATGGAGCGCAAGACCCTGGGTTTTTTCTGATGAAATCCAGGCTACGGGTTCTTTGTGGATTAGTATGACTTATTATATGACTCTTCTGATTGGATGGTTGCGACCATACCTGATTCTATTTTTTGATCCCTACTATTGGATGGTTGTGTCCATACCATGGATCTCATTGTCTATGTACTCTATTATGGATGGCTGCGCCCATGCCATATGTCATGTATCAGATGTATCATTTGTATTCGTACTTGCAGGTTTTCTGACAACAATGTTTGGGTCGAACGCGTTCTCATAAAGCATTTCACCCCTCCCTCTCTCTTGGACCTCATGCTTTAGGGGGCATCTGTTACATAGCATTTTTTCACCATCCCTGCGATCCCTTGCCCCGCATATTGGAGGGTCTTTCCCGTGACCTGTGAGCAGTGTCATACTCTACAAAAACCTTCTTTTCATCCTTCTGCATAAGGACATTATTTCTCTTGTTGAACATTTCCTTAAAAATCCCATAAAAACCTATGTTTTGGCATTGGCATGGGTAGCCAGTTCACCCCTCACACCAGTGTGGAGGATTTACACTAGAGGTTGCGCCAACTGGCACTCTGTCTCTTTGTTGTGCCCGCACCAGCCTTTTTGGGAATCTTTTTTAACAAATTAGAGGCTGAAGTTTCATTTAACCACCTCAGGGATGAGTCACAACAAGTGGTTAAACTTGATAAGCTATGTATCTTCTCCTTTAGGTAGTGGTTTTTGGAACATTCTTGAAGATAGGACTCCCCCCCATAGTTATAGGGATCCTAACCTCTCCTCCTTCCTCTATATAAACAGGCCTTCTCCCTTTACAAAAGCTAGCTGAACATATAGACAAGAATCTAAACTTGGAAGAGAGAGACTATAGTTAAGTAATTTCTATCAAGAAGGTAGAATTATGGCCTCTTAAAGAAAAAGGTAGAATTTTGTACTAAATATATTTGAGAAAAAGCTGGAAATGCCAGTCTGTTTTCTGCAATATATTTCCCTTTATACATTCAAACACAGATAATGTTGCCCCTTGGGAAAGACAGAGTGTTACCCTATCCATTAACCCAGCAGCAGAGCAGTCCCATCTTGCAGATGATAAGAAATTCATTGTCCTTGGCGGGTAATTAATAAGAATGTACATTACTTGTATAGGAATGAGTACATTCCCTTGTGGAATAGGTCCTCCCTGGCTAAAGAGGGAGAGATAGACACATCATTATGGTATTCACTTGGGAAGATAGAATGGATGATTGGGTAATAATTTTGATTCGATACTCTTTAAGAATGTGATAGGGCATAAAGATAAGAGTAGTCGGGGAACAATATTCTTTGAGGGATACCTACCCAAGAGAATAATAGTCCAAGAAGGTCATACTTTGGAACACCTAGGTGGAGTATGTACCTTGGAGAGACAATGGCTATGGTTTATATAGGCCATGTGTCTCGCCATCATTGTAGCCCATTGTCTCATTGAGAGATGGGGTTGTCAGTCAAGGCCTTACACTAGGAAAATGCTGGTTGATATGCTGCTATATAGATGTGATTACCAATCCATTTATTTTTATGATATTCTTGACTTTGAAAGTGACCATGTACCTGTATGAATACCTCTCTACTTAAGAGGGAGTGTTGAAAAATGTAAGTAGCATCGGTCTTCATAATGACTATGTAATTATGTATATATGTAAAGAAGAAGATAAAGATAATAAAATGTATTTTTGGTGTACTTGCATCATGGGTTTCATGAGAAAGATTTTTATTATAAGTGAATAGAGTTATTCTTTATGTTTATTAGGTTTGTCTTCTGGTTACAAGTGTAATTAAGTGTCATATGAAGTGGCTTGAGAATGCTCCAAGAGATTGTCATAAATATGTGAAGAAATGGCTCCTAAATTAGGCTCAAATCTACACTCTCAACACTGCAAAATGTGCTCATAAAGATGCCCTTCAAACAACAAGTAAATTTGGCCTACAACCACTGATAGAGTCGCCCTCCTAACAAATGATAGGTTAGACTATGCCCACTTTGAGTTCTTGGTGATTCCCTTTGGGTTAACCAATGATCTGGCAACTTTCTAGTCTTGTATGAACCACATATTCTGTGGTTAATTGAGGAAATTTATGTTGGTTTTATGACGCAAAAAAACTGAACTGGACCCTTCTAAGGAGAGATGATCAATTGTAGTCGTGACTCTGTCAGCATTCCTCTTTGGTTTTCTTGTTCCTCCTCCACGTGGTCTTCTTATATTTTCTTCCTCGGAGGTTATTTATCACATTCGTGGAATTTGATAAATAACATTATCCATAACCTTTGCAATTTAATTATATCTATGAGCCTTATATTAATAGCCGACACTTTATGACCAATTCACTGTGTAATGAACCCTCACACTGGGCCCCACCTCTACGATCGATGGCCCAATCAAACGTACGCACTGTACCAGTTATCTTCCACACATCTTAATCAAGTGATCACCATCTGATGGCCCCTTCCCAAATCAACGACACACGACAATATCGCTCAGCTCTCTTGGTCGAACGATAACATGCGATGGCGCGCTTTGAATGGTGGTTTTCCGGGGGTCCACCCCACCACGTGTCGAACACTGAATGGAATCGCTCGCGTTCAGAAAATACCGATCATCCCGCAAAAGTGGTGAGATATGGGAAATCCGGCTTTGGAAATCCACTCGCGGTTTTACTACAGTGATTAACCAGGATTCACGTCGGTTTAAGCTATTCTTTTATCCGCTCCATTTTCTAACTCAGGGTTCCGTCTCGGTTTATCTCTTAATTTATCAGGGCTTCCATTATCATAAAATAGATGTCGCCCACACATGGGATTTCTCCACAGGGTTTATCCAAACAATTACAGGGAAATAGACAGAGAAATGCAGACTTACACAACCACCACATTCAACGATTCCACACGGAACCAACGTACAATCGTCTCACAATTAAACAATTTCCTCACAATTAACGGTTTGAGACAATACAATGGCCAATGAGCACAGAAATTATTTAACTGGAAACAATTGTTAACACAGAGACTTTATTCCAGAAACTCTTTTCTCTTCCTCTCCTCCCTCTATACATCCGAGGGATTACATTTATATACATGAACATTTGTCTGTTTGGTTCCTCTGTGAGGACCGTTTAGGAAGACCAAAATCCTAATTAAAATTATTTAATTAACTGAAACAAGACAAATAGATCGAATCCAAACCTATTCGACTCCTATGGACTCTAACTAATCTAATTAAAAATAGTCAGCTGAGGTATTGACACCTAGCTGTTACAATTCGATGGATTTCGAACCCTCCTAGCCACAACATGTGGACAAAACCTCCTACATTGCTGGCTAGTGTCTAATGCCCCTGCATCAGACTCCCAAGGGAAATCTTCTTCATGGGCTCCTGTCCATGAGCTCTTCCACTGATCTGCCTATCTTCTGCAACATTCCTTCAGTCATCCAAGTGGCATATTCCTCTGGTTTGTCCTTCCATTTGATTAAGTACTAGAATTATTCTTGTCCTCTCGTCCTCTTGAACACTCTTTTGTCCAATTTCTTCTCTGGTTGCAATGGCTGTGCTGGAGGTAGCTGCTCTTTCCACTCAATCTGTTCCTTGTCTGTTGATCCTTCTTCTGCACCATCATCTTCATACTTGTACAAATCTGCAACATTAAAAATGGGATATATTCCAACATCAGGAGGTAATTCAATCTCATAAGCATTTGTAGAAACATTTCTAAGTATCTTGCATGGCCCAATATATTTGAACTTCAATTTGTTATATTGCTTCTTTGGGAATCTCTCTTTTCTCAGATGTGCCAAAACCAGATCTCCTACATCAAAATGAGCTTCTTTTCTGCTCAAGTTTGTTCTACTTTTGTATTTGATGCTGCTGCCTTGTTGTTGATGTTTCACTTGTTCATGTATGGCCTGGATCTCTGAAGCAAATTCCTCACCATCAGCACTCCTCATCTCTGCCTTTTCCAAGTTTCTTAACTCTTATATTCCTCTGGGGTGCCTTGCGCTCCTGTTCGGTGGGTCATTATATGCATATTCTGCTTGGGGAAAAATATGATCCCACTGCTTGGGATGCTCTCCTGCAAGACTCCTCAACAAATTTCCCAGACTCCTATTCACTACCTCTGTTTTTCCATCAGTATGGGGATGTTAAGCTGAGTTTAAACTCAGTTTTGTACCAATTTTCTTCCATAGTGTCCTCCAAAAGTGACCCACAAATCTGGTGTCTCTGTCTGAAAAAATACTCTTGGGCAACCCATGCAATCTAACAACTTTTTTGAAAAACAAGTTAGCAACATGGGTGGCATCATTAGTTTTATAGCATGGAATAAAATGTGCCATTTTGGAGAATCTATCCACTATAAAAAAGACTGCATCATTCCCTCTCTGAGTCTTGGGCAATCCTAGAACAAAATCCATACTCACCATGTCCCAAGGCCTGTCTGGAATAGGCAAGGGAGTGTACAATCCTGCATTCTGGCTCCTTCATTTGGCATATTGATAGATTTTGCAATTCATCACAAAATTATCCACTTATGTTATCATATTAGGCCAGTAATAGAAGTGAATCAGCTGCTCATAAGTCTTATCAGTACCAAAGTGTCCAGCAAGTCCACCACTATGCTTCTCTTTGATCAAATTTTCTCTCATGGAACATTTTGGTACACACAATTGGCTTCTTCTTAATAACAAGTCCTCCTGCAGGAAATTATCTAGCCACTGGATTCTATCTGTTAAAACAGGGTTACTACATGCCTCAAATTCTTCTTCAAAGTCTAGATCTGTTTTATACAATTCTTTGAGAAAATCAAATCCTACAACTTCAAAATTAGTTTCTTGAACAAGAATGTGCCTCCTACTCAAAGCATCAGCTACTTTATTTGCTTGGCCACTTATATGTTTCAAAACAAAATTAAAACCTTGGAGATACTCAACCCATTTGGCATGCTTATGCGTCAACTTGGGCTATTGTACAATATACTGCAAAGCATGATTGTTAGAATATAATAGAAATTCCATGGACATAAAATAATGTCTCCACTTCTTCAGTGCCTGAACAATTGCATAGAATTCCTTCTCATAAGAGGAATAATTTCTTCTAGTGTCATTCATCTTTTCACTGTAATAGGCCATAGGCCTATCATCCTGACTCAACACAGCTCCAATGGCCTCTCCACTGGCATCACACTTCACTTGAAATGGTTTTGTAAAATTAGGCAGAATCAACACAGGCTTTTCAGTTATCTTTTTCTTCAAAATTTTGAAGTTTCTTTCTGCTTCATCAGTCCACTTAAATGGTTGTTTTCTCTTCTTTATTGTCTCAATGATGGGTGCATTGATCTTACTGAAGTTTCTTATAAACTTTCTGTAAAAACCGGCAAGTCCATGGAAACTTCTTACCTCAAAAACATTCTTGGGTGAAGGCCACTCCACAATTGCCTTAACCTTTTCTGGGTCCATCTTTAATCCTTCTGTAGAAACAAAAAAACCCAAATACACCAACTCTTCATCCATGAATGAGAATTTCTTTAAGTTGATCATAAGTTTCTCTTGGTGCAGCGTCTTCAAGACATGATTAAGATGCCTTAAATGTTCTTCTTTAGTTCTGCTGAAAACTAATATATCATCCAGATACACTATCACAAATTTACCAATAAATTCCTTCAATACTTCATTCATAAGTCTCATAAAAGTACTAGGTGCATGTTACAACCCAAAAGGCATTACCATCCATTCATACAGTCCTTCATTTGGTTTAAAGGCAGTTTTCCACTCATCACCCTCTCTTATTCTAATCTGATGGTATCCACTTTTTAAATCTATTTTTGAGAAATATTTAGCACCACTCAAACAGTCCATCAAATCCTCAATTCTAGGCAAAGGGAATCTGTACTTGATTGTGATATTATTGATTGCTCTGGAATCAATACACATCCTCTAGCCTCCATCTTTCTTTGGGCTCAATACTGCTGGTACTGCACATGGACTCAAACTTTCTCTAATCAACCCCTTGTCCACCAATTCCTGCACTTGTCTCTTGATTTCCTCATTTTCCTTGGGAGTCATTCTGTAGGCTGCCTTATTTGGAAGATTTGAACCAGGGATAAAATCTATCTGATGACTGATCTTTCTCAAAGATGGAAGCTCATCAGGTAAATCATCCACAACAATTTCACAGTAATCATCTAACATCTCTTGGATTTCTACTGGAAAATCAGAAATATTTGTAGAAGTAAGAACTACTTTAGGTTTGCAAACTAAAGCAAAACTTACCTCTTCTTCTTCTATCTGCTGCAGATATTCCTTCCCGCTCAGCAAAAAGGTCTTTGGATCAATCACTCTGCTGGATGGCTCCCCTTCTTCCATGGGTATCAATGTATGATATACCCCATCCTTGAAGAACTTGTAAGTGTTCTTCTTGCCATCATGCACTGCTACTCTGTCAAAATGCCAAGGTCTACCCAGCAGTATATAACAAACATCCATGGGCATTACATCACACAGGAAATTATCTTTATATTTTCCCATTTGCGGCTCTATCTCACACTATGATTTTACAACCAACTAGTGCCCTTTATGCAGCCAGGACACCCTGTAGGGAGTTGGATTCTCCCTTGTCTTCAACTTCAACTTTTCTATTACCTCAGTGGAAACTAGATTGTCTGTGACGCCACTATCAATGACTAGCTGGCAGCATTTCCCTTGGACTTTGCATATGCTCCTAAACAAAGTCTTCCTTTGTGCAAGCTCAGTGACCTCTTTAGCTTGCTTCAACAGGACCTTATTAACCACCAAGGACTCTCCCCTCTCTGGTAGAATTTCTTCTTCAATTTCTACCTCTTCTCCAGCCTAGGAAACAACAACATTTCTTGGACCAGCACCCACATTCTTTGGACACTCATAGTTCTTATGTCCCACTTGTTGACATCGATATCACCTCAACTCTCTACCTCTGCCTCTGTCTCTTCCTCCTCTAAATTTTCCTCTGTAAGAACCCCTTCTGCCCCTTGCATCATCCTCTGTAGATGAATTCTGAGGTGAGCTACTGTTAGCTCCATCCCTGGATGTAGTAGGCTTTCATCTACCACCTGACTTCCCTTCCCATGGAAAGTACCTCTCTTCTTGGCAGACTGTTTCCTCAGGAGTTTCTCTTCTGATTTCAAGGCCATCTGGTAGGCCTCTTCCACTGTCTTGGGAGACAGAAGACCAATCTCATCTTGGATCTCCAGCTTGAGACCATTCACATATCTGGCAGTCTTCTCTGGTGTGTCTTGGAATTGCCCAGCCCTTATGCTTACTCTGTAGAATTCCTCTGTGTATTCCTTTACTGTCAGCAACCCCTGTCTCAGGTTCTGCATTTTCTTATACAATGTTAGCTGATAATCACTAGGCAATAATTTATCTTTTAATTTAGCCATCATTCTGGCCCAGCTTTTGATAGGTTTCTTGCCAACTCTCCTCCTTTCTGCCTGCACTCCATCCCACCAAAGTGCAGCATGTCCTTTCAACTTTATCACCGCAAACTTGAACTTTTTATCTTCACTTATTTCTTCATAATCAAAGCACTTTTTCATTTCATTAATTCAGTCCACCAGTTCCTCTGGATTCAGTCCCCCTGCATAACTTGACACTTCAATTATGGGCTTAACTGCAGACCCCAGAATAGTTCTAAGGAGCCTCATGTTAGGAGGAATCTCAACATTTTCTTCCGCTTCCTCTGTTTCAGGTTCACTGATGTCTTCAGGATATCTAGGCTGTCTTCGCTCCATGGCATCCATTTTGGCCTCGACCCTTTGCAACATCCCCAACACCTCTATGGAGTGTAAAAACTCTGGTAAACTTGAATAAGTATATATTATTATTGATAAAATATGAGATATGAGATATGATTACAATGGGGAATCACCAAGGCTTTAAATATAGCCTTATGGTGTCCCTTGGCGAAGAGGCATGATATTTGATCATGCCCTTTCACTTAATAAAACCTAAGATAACTATATCTAACTAATAATTAATAAAATATACATAACATTTCCCCTCTCTTAAATATGCTTTGTCCTCAAAGCATACGTAACGATGGACAATGTTGACGAACGCCTGGGTTTCTTGAGCGGTGGGCTCTTGCTTCCCACATTTTAAAAAGATCGTGGAGCATATTCTCGAGTTCAATCTTTTGTTGATCTGGATAGTGAAAAGATCTGATATCGACAGGGTTGGATCTTGTCTTGACTTCTATTGGATGTTTGATTTTCCTATCTGGAGGCACTTTTATGGGTAGATCCCGGAATACTTTTTCGTGTGTCCGAACTAGTCCTTGTTCTTCTGATGACTCTTCATGGCTCCCTTTTGAAGATAACATTTCTAACTGATGAAATTGTATTGTAGATTTTGGCGCTCCTATTTGAATCATCTTCGTCACCAGAAAGGAAGATACAACTTGATCTTCTAGGGCTTGGAATCCATACAACCTGTGTTTCTGCCCTTTCAACTTAAAACTTATAAACTGCTTCTGATGGTTGGCAGAATAAGTACCTAAAGTTTGTAGCCATTGAATTCCTAAGACCACATCTACTCCTCGTAATGGAACGGTGTAGAATGGAGATTCTAAATGAAAGTTTTTTATCTGTAGTTTGACCTTATGGCATTTCCCTACTTTCTCGATCTTCTTACCATCGGTCACCATTACCTTCATATTAGGCATGGGGAAGGTAAATATGTTAAGTCTTTTTGCCATGGTTGAATCTAGAAAATTGTGGGTACTGCCAGTGTCGACGAGAACCATTACGTTGTTGTTCTTGATATTTCCTCTTAACCTTAGGGTTTGAGGTTGTGATATGCCTGTCATAGCTGATAATGACACTTGCGGAATAGTTTCCACATCCACTTCTGGAGAGAACTCTAAGTTGTCTTCTAATCCTTCTATATATGAATCATTATTGTTAGCGTCATTAGTTGCTTCACAACTGTATAGATTTTTCGCTTTTCCATTAGCACATTTGTGCTTAGGGTCCCAATTTTCACCGCAATGCTTGCACTTGCCCTCTCTCATTCTTTGTTTTTCCACACTATTTTTTTCTTCTTCATGAAGATGGAGTGGGACATATTTTGTGTCATCTATATTTTCAGATTGAGGAAATCTTTGTCTCGAATATACTTTTTCTGGTTTTGATAATCTTTCAAATTTCTTTTCAGCAGCTTTTGCTTTTTGCCTTGCTACTTCTACGGACGTAATTTCATGTAGTTCTAGCTCTTCTTGTATGTGGATTTTAAGTCCTGAGATGTAAGACTGGATTAGACGAGATTCCGACAATCCCGGTACTCGTGTTGCCAAGGTCTCCCATTCTCGAGTGTACTCATCCACATCTCCTTTTTGGCGTAATTTGATAAACGTTGAAAAAACTTTTCTTCTTTTATGCCTTGAAACCTTTTGAAGAATGCATCCTTAAATTTCCTCCAACTGATAGCGAGCATCGTCTTTTTCCACCACATATACCAATTATATGCTTCTCCTTCCATTTTCATGGAAGCATGTTTAATTTTTTCGTCATAAATCTCAAAATATTCTTCTGCTTTATTAAGCCATGCAACGCTATTTTTTTCATTACCATCAAATTTGGGTAGCTCGATTTTGGCTCTTCGCTGATATGCTATTGGTGGAACAAGAAGGGGATATTGATTAGCAAATGCATTCTAGAGCTACTTATTTTGAAAATCTGCATTACTATCTTCTTGATGATGTGGGGAATCGGTCTTTTCTTGATGCTCTTCTGAGTTTCCTGAATCTGCGGAATTGTTTTGTTGATTTTGTTCCATGTTAGGAAATATTGGGGATTGTGTCCGACTTAACTTATCTATCTTATCATTTAGCTTATTGAAGAGTTCTGTCATATTGTTCATTGCTTCGCTATGCTCTGTCATCTTGTTCATTGCTTCGTTATGCTTTTCTGTGGCCTCGTGATGATTTAGCCACATTTGTCTTTCTATTCGATTTGTCGTATCATGAATCTTTTTGATGTCATTGGAGTGCCCTGCAACTGTACCTTCAAGATCGACTAATCTTTTTCCGAATTCTTCGGAATTATTATTGATTTGTTTCTCAAGATCTCCCAATTTCTTCTGGAATTCAGCCATCGACATCGATGAAGACATTGAACGTGTATGAGGTGGGGAATATTTTTCTGCCAGTTTTCCCCCTTTTTTTTTTAAAATTAATTTTTTAATTAAATTTTTTTTTTTTGGAATAATAATAATAATTTATATTATTATTATTATATATATATATTTTTAAATAATAATAATTATTATTATTTTATTATTTGAATTATATATATATATATATAATATTGTTTTTAAAAGTCACTTTGTTTTGAAAAGGCACGTTGTTTTGAAAAGGGGAAATGGGTTTTTAATACCATGGGCCCAAAAACCACGAGCTTGTAAACCACGAGCAATTACTCTTCCTTTTTAATTTTACTTTTACTCTTCCTTTTTAATTTTACTTTGTCTTCACATGTACGTATATCTCTCTTTTTACTTTTTTTTTTTTTTTAAAAACAAATGTTGCTACCCACAAGCACTTGGTTTTTAAAAAAATCTGCAATTTTGGAATTTTCTTGTAATTCCTTAATTCTGGGTGATCACACAGATCCCTAAGAGCGATGGCTCCGATACCAATGGAGTGTAAAAACTCTGGTAAACTTTAATAAGTATATATTATTATTGATAAAATATGAGATATGAGATATGATTACAATGGGGAATCACCAAGGCTTTAAATATAGCCTTATGATGTCCCTTGGTGAAGAGGCATGATCTTTGATCATGCCCTTTCACTTAATAAAACCTAAGATAACTATATCTAACTAATAATTAATAAAATATACATAACACTCTGCATTGGCAATAGGTCTCCTTCTGCCAGCACCTCTCCCAACTCGGATTGCCATGTCAGCTTTCTGCAAAAACAACCTTAAAAAAAATTCTCTGATACCACAAATGACGCAAAAAAACTGAATTGGACCCTTCTAAGGAGAGATGATCAATCGTAGTCGTGACTCTGTCAGCATTCCTCTTTGGTTTTCTTGTTCCTCCTCCATGTGGCCTTCTTATATTTTCTTCCTCGGAGGTTATTTATCAAATTCATGGAATTTGATAAATAACATTATCCACAACCTTTTCAATTTAATTATATCTCCGAGCCTTATATTAATAGCCGACAATTTATGACCAATTCACTGTGTAATGAACCCTCATACCGAGCCCCACCTCTATGATCGATGGCCCAATCAAACGTACGCACCGTACCAGTTATCTTCCATGCATCTTAATCAAGCGATCACCGTCCGATGGCCCCTTCCAAAATCAACGGCACACGGCAATATCACTCGGCACTCTTGGTCGAACGATAACGTGCGATGGCGCGCTTTGAACGGTGGTTTTCCGGGGGCCCACCTCGCCACATGTCGAACACTGAATGGAATCGCTCGCATTCAGAAAATACCGCTCAACCCACAAAAGTGGTCTGATATGGGAACTTTGGCTTTGGAAATCCGCTTGCGGTTTTACTACAATGATTAACCAGGATTCACGTCGGTTTACGCTATTCTTTTATCCGCTTCGTTTTCTAACTCAGGGTTCCATCCCAGTTTATCTCTTAATATATCGAGGCTTCCATTATCATAAAACAGACCTCGCCCACACGCGGGATTTCTCCACAAGGTTTATCCAAACAATTACAGGGAAATAGACAGAGAAATGCAGACTTACAAAACCACCACATTCAACGATTCCACACGGAACCAGCGTACAATCATCTCACAATTAAACAATTTCCTCACAATTAACGGTTCGAGACAATACAATGGCCAATGAGCACATAAATTATTTAACTAGAAACAATTGTTAACACAGAGACTTTATTCCAGAAACTCTTCTCTCTTCCTCTCCTCCCTCTATACATCCGAGGGATTACATTTATATACATGAGCATTTGTCTGTTCGGTTCCTCTGTGAGGACTGTTTAGGAAGACCAAAAGCCTAATTACAATTATTTAATTAACTGAAACAAGACAGATAGATCGAATCCAAACCTATTCGACTCCTATGGACTCTAACTAATCTAAGTAAAAACAGTCAGTTGAGGTATTGACACCTAGTTGTTACAATTCAATGGATTTCGAACCCTCCTAGCCACAACATGTGGACAAAACTGCCTACATTGCTGGCTAGTGTCTAATGCCCCTGCATCATTTTCTTTTATGACATTCTTATCTACAACGACACATGGTAGGAGCACCATCTACAACATATTGAGATAGTATTATGCATTCTGGAGGAGAAAAATGAGAGGAGAAGAAGAAAAGCCTATTTTGAACCAATTTTCTTAATGAGTTGTTGCATGAGTGGTTTACCAAGTCTATCTTGCCTAGGATTGTTGAAGATATTGCTAAGCTAGGAGCCCAAACTAAGGAACAAGTTGTCATGCATGCACATTAATTATCCTTGATCTATTCTCAAGAAGGTTATCTATAATAAATCATTCCTAACACTCCTTGATCATCAATTGATGTCTCAAATCACATTCTTGGAACCCAAGCTCATGATGTGGTGGGGTTCGTATCATCAAGAAACATAGGACATTGAGCTAGTTAGATGGGTCAAATGAACATCTATTCTAGTGCCCAACTACAAATTTTACAACTCAAACTCTTAGTGCTTCTGTTCAAAACTTCAAAGTGAATTATGTTCAATATGCTTGTAAAGGACCCTCAACAACCATGAGGTAAAAATAATTAAAAAAGAGAAACAAACCTTCGCACTAAACATGGAGCAGCTCAAAACCAAGAGGCTATTGGTGGTGGCATGAAAAATAAAAATAATCATTTCCCTAGCAATATTTGTGGGGAGGACCATCTCACTCATGAGTGTCCTTATATTGATGAGATCCATCATTACTTCTCATAGAAAAACACTGCACATTACGTTTTTGTATTGACAAATCCATATCGAATCCAATAAAAATATATGGTTGTGAACCCGCCACCTCCTCAACCAAGGGGTACTAGGGGAGAATTTTCTACCAATGCCTCATCATCAACACAAGATGTCTTTATTGATCCAGTGGATCAAATTTATGCTCATAATTTAAATTTTTTGGAATGGATCATGACCTAAACGACTGCATAGATCTCATCATTTTGAATTCGGTGCAAGTAGTTTCGTAAAAAACTGACTTCTTATCCTCCTGTAATCGTGATGTGTTATTTTCAGGAAACATCAAAATTTTTATGTTTGGGTTGTACAGAGTTGCCAAGTGATCAGGCCATACTTCTCACCAGACCCTGACTTGACATGGTTGACTGGGCTCCATTAGTTAATGAAACCTCACCACTTATCAAATGATGATTGGTTAAATTATATTTGGTTGTGGTGGTCCAATGAGGGACCACCATGTAGGCCAATTTGTGGTTGCCACATGGCCTCCACTCACTAGTCCAAAATTTCAATAAAGGGGCTAGGCCAAACCTTGAAGGAGTTGAACGTGAAACCTATCACCAAGCAACAAGACCTCCTACAATCCACTCTACACGTTATTTCTTAACCCTATAGTTATTTGTAACTATTTAAGGTTTATGAAAAAGTCACGCAGGGGTTGCAGCGAGGTTAACCCCCGACCCTGGTCTGCAAACCAACATTAAGGGCTAACCTCGGGCCACATTAACGTTTATAACCTGAATAACCAAAGTCCTATGCAATTATTAAATCGAAGAAGATTTGAATTGCATAAACGATAGAATATCATTGATACCCACAGTCGTCTCAATTATATTATTCCAGCGGTTATTGAAACACCTAAAGCTCGAAGGCTCTAAGGTGTTCATATGGTGGAGTTCGCAGTTAGCAATTTATGTTAACACTAGCATAAATTTCCACGATTACCACATTTTTTACCAGCAACATATTTCTTCTGGTAAAATAATTTAGGGCTTTCTCTTCCACATATAATTTTAGATATGAAATCATGGATAGTGGAAGGAGCATGTGAATATTTCCAAAATTTTTTACCAAAATTAAGGAATGTGTCATAATATAACTGAACTTCCTTATGATAATGGCAACAACAAGTGTCGCGTACAGCGATATGTTTAACATACCATGGTTTTTGTTGCACAAAAGCATTGATTGAGACATTAATTTCATGATTCTCTTCTTTGAACTTGTTGAAAAACTCTATTTGAGTGGTGTCCCAGAAATGTTTTGCATGTTCTTCGTACTGATTTCGTGTTATTATTCTTCACATCACATCCCTTGCTTTTGGTGAAACATGTGAATTTTTCATCCAATATTCATATATTATATTTTTAACATCTTCTCCAATTCTATCTTTGTATGGTTGCCTACAAATAGCTATCCAACAAGCAATTTTATCATTTACATCTATTTGCAACCCAAATTTGTGATGTTTGTGCAAATTTTTTCGTGAGGTTCCTAATGCTTGTGCCATAGATTTTACCAAGATATTCTCTTTAGTACTTGATGAAACCACTGGCATTTGTATTGCTCTACGTGCATCTAAATCACTTCTCTTTCTAGATATTCCAATTGACTTTAGAGCACTATTTATATTTTGTATCACATTTTCCTACACTTTCTTTATCTTTTGTTAATTTTCGAATACCCAATAAAGCCACAACTTCTTTTGATTTCATTGATGTTAAGATACTTTTCAACATTTGGGCTTGAATTACCACAGATTCATCTTTGAAGAACGAACCAATAATGTGATTAACATGATATCGTATAACATGGTCAACTTTTTTATCTCCATATGTGTGAGTGTCAACATTTTCTAACATCTCATCATCATTATTGATTTCATCTATACATATTAGAATTAAATGTACATAATGAGTTTACATATTCAATAATTAATTAAATTAATAAATATGTATAATTTCATCAATACACATTCAACATATATATATACCTGGTGATTCAATTTCTTCACTTGACTTTCTTTCAACATTTTCAAGATCTTCAATCATTGGTTCAATATCTCTTTCGCTTTCTCTTTCAGGATTTTCTATCTCATCATCAATGTTTTCAGGAATATCTCTCTGTTTACATTGCAAAATATTTTTCAAATTAGTTCATCAAACAAAACTTAAGTTTCACAATACCACTAGTCAAATTTTAAATATCAAATTTATAATATTTACATTTACATACTTGCTTCAACTTCTGGTTGAGATTGATTTTCCCTTTCAATATTTGAGTTATCTTCTCTATTTTTTTGCGATATTCTCTCCCCTGTTCTCTACGTTCCTCAGTGTCTCTTGTTCGATCATATTTTCTCTTGCAATTCCTTTGATTTTCCATGATAATTTAGTATGAAGCTCAAAAATTTTCCTTTAAAATATTGTAAAAAAAACTCACTACATCAAAATTTATACAAAAATCAATTTAAAAAGCATAAAAAAAGATTAATTTAAAAAAAAAAAACTCATTTTAAAAATTTTGCACAAAAGACATAAAAGTTAGAAAAAACTCACTTTAAGAAATCATTATAAAATATTTACTTCGACCCATAACACATACTCTAAAAAAATGTCACTTTAAAAAATACCTCCAAAAAATGTCCATTGAAAATTAAACCCAACCTCTTAAAAAATGTCACTTTAAAAAATACCTCCAAAAAATGTCCTTTGAAAATTAAGCCCAAAAAACCTCTAAAAAAATGTCACTTAAAAAAAATACCTCCAAAAAATGTCCTTTGAAAATTAAGCCCAAAAATCCTCTAAAAAATGTCACTATAAAAAATACATCCAAAAAATGTCCTTTGAATATTAAGCCCAAACACATTTCTTCAACTTTGGAATGATTAAGCTCCATCAAATTTTATGAATTAAGTGTAATTAAGTGTCATATGAAGTGGCTAGAGAATTCTCCAAGAGCTTGTCATAAATATGTGAAGAAATGGCTCCTAAATTAGGCTCAAATCTACACTCTCAACACTGGAAAATTTGCTCTTAAAAATGCCCTTCAAACAACAAGTAAAGTTGCCCTACAACCACTGATAGAGTCGCCCTCCTAACATATGATAGGTCGGATTATGGCCACTTTGAGTTCTTGGTGATTCCATTTGGGTTAACCAATGATCTGGCAACTTTCCAGTCTTATATGAACCACATATTCTGTGGTCAATTGAGGAAATTTATGTTGGTTTTCTTTGATGACATTCTTATCTACAACGACACATGGTAGGAGCACCATCTACAACATATTGAGATAGTATTATGCATTCTGGAGGAGAAACATGAGAGGAGAAGAAGAAAAGCCTATTTTGAACCAAGTTTCTTAATGAGTTGTTGCATGAGTGGTTTACCAAGTCTTTCTTGCCTAGGATTGTTGAAGATATTGCTAAGGTAGGAGCTCAAACCAAGGAACAAGTTGTCATACATGCACATCAATTGTCCTTGATTTATTCTCAAGAAGGTTATCTATAAGAAATCATTCCTAACACTCCTTGATCATCGATTGATTTCTCAAATCACATTCTTGGAACCTAAGCTCATGATGTGGTGGGGTTTGAATCCTCAAGAAACATAGGACATTGAGCCACTTAGATGGGTCAAATGAACATCTATTCTAGTGCCCCAACTACAAATTTTACAACTCAAACTCCTAGTGCTTCTATTCAAAACTTCAAAGTGAATTATGTTCAATACGCACTTTTAAAGGACCCTCAACATCCATGAGGTAAAAATAAATAAAAAAGAGAAACAAACCTTCGCACTAAACATGGAGCAGCTCAAAACCAAGAGGCTATTGGTGGTCGCATGAAAAAAAAAACTAATAATTTCCCTTGCAATATTTGTGGGGAGGACCGTCTCACTCATGAGTGTCCTTATATTCATGAGATCCATCATTATTTCTCATAGAAAAACATTGCACATTAGGTTGTTGTATTGACAAATCCATATCGAATCCAATAAAAATATATGGTTGTGAACCCTCCACCTCCTCAACCAAGGGGTACTGGGGGAGAATTTTCTACCAATGCCTCATCATCAACACAAGATGTCTTTCTTGATCTGGTGGATCAAATTTATGCTCAAAATTTAAATTTTTTGGAATGGCTCATAACTTGAATGACTGCGTAGATCTCATCATTTTGAATTCGGCACAAGTCGTTTCGTGAAAAATTGACTTCGTGTCCTCTTGCAATCGTGATATCCTCATTTCGAGAAACATCAAAATTTTTCTGTTTGGGTTGTACAGGGTTGCCAAGTGATCAGACCATACTTCTCACCAAACCCTAACTCGGCATGGTTGACTGGGTTCCATCAGTTAATGACAGCTCGCCACATATCAAATGATGATTGTTTCGTGATTGGTTAAATTAAATTTGGTTGTGGTGGTCCAATGAGGGACCACCATGTAGGCCAATTTATGGTTGCCACATGGCCTCCACTCACTAGTCTAAAATTTCGATAAGGGGATAGGCCATACCCTGAAGGAGTTGAACGTGTGACCTATCACCAAGCAACAACACCTCTTACAATACACTCTACACGTTATGTATTGACCCTATAGTTATGTGTAGCTATTTAAGGTTTATGAAAAATTCATGCGGGGGTTATAGCGAGGTTAAACCCCGACCCTGGTTCGCAAACCAACGTTAAGGGCTAACCTCGGGTCACATTAATGTTTATAACCTAAATAACCAAAGTCCTATGCAATTATTAAATCGAATAATATTTGAATTGCATAAAAGATAGGATATGATTGATACCCAAAGTCGTCGCAATTATATTATTCCAGTGGTTATTAAAACACCTAAAGCTCGAAGGCTCTAAGGTGTTCATATGGCAGAGTTGGAGGTTAGCAATTTATGCTACCACTAGCATAAATTTCCACAATTACCACATTTTTTACCACCAACACATTTCTTTTGGTAAAATAATTCATGGCTTTCTCTTCCACATATAATTTGAGATATGAAATCATGGATAGTGGAAGGAGCAGGTGAATCTTTCCAAAATGTTTTACCAAAATTAAGGAATGTGTCATAATATAACTAAAATTCCTTATGATAACGACAACAAAAAATGTCACGTACAATGATATGTTTAACATACAATTCTTTTTGTTGCACAGAAGCATTGATTGGGACATTAATTTCACGATTCTCTTCTTTGAACTTGTTGAAAAACTCTATTTGAGTGGTGTCCAAGAAATGTTTTGCATGTTCTTCGTACTGATTTCATGTTATTCTTCTTCGCATCACATCCCTTGCTTTTGGTGAAACATGTGAATTTTTCATCCAATATTCATATATTATATTTTTAACATCTTCTCCAATTCTATCTTTGTATGGTTGCCTACAAATAGCTATCCAACAAGCGAGCTTATCACTTACATCTATTTTCAATCGAAATTTCTGATGTTTGTGTAAATTTTTTCGTGAGGTTCCTAATGCTTGTGCCATATATTTTACCAAGATATTCTCTTTAGTACTTGATGAAACCACTAGCATTTGTATTGCTCTATGTGCATCTAAATCACTTCTCTTTCTAGATATTCCAATTGACTTTAGAGCACTATTTCTATTTTGTATCACATTTTCCTTCACTTTCTTTATCTTTTGTTGATTTTCGAATACCCAATAAAGTCGTAGCTTCTTTTTATTTCTTTGATGTTAAGAGACTTTTCAACATTTGGGCTTGAACTACCACAGTTTCATCTTTGAAGAACGAATCAATAATGTGATTAACACGATATCGTATAACATGGTCAGCTTTTTTATCTCCATATGTGTGAGTGTAAACATTTTCTAACATCTCATCATCATTATTGATTTCATATATACATATTAGAATTAAATGTACATAACGAGTTTACATATTCAATAATTAATTAAATTAATAAATATGTATAATTTCATCAATACACATTCAACATACCTGGTGATTCAATTTCTTCACTTGAATCTCTTTCAACATATTCAACATCTTCAATCAGTGGTTCAATATCTCTTTCGCTTTCTCTTTCAGGATTTTCTATCTCATCATCAATGTTTTGAGGAATATCTCTCTTTGTTTACATTGTAAAATATTTTTCAAATTAGTTCATCAAATAAAAATTAAGTTTCACAATACACTAGTCAAATTTTAAATATCAAATTTATAATATTTACATTTACATACCTGCTTCAACTTCTAGTTGAGGCTGATTTTCCCTTTAAAAATGTTCTTTGAATATTAAGCCCAAACACATTTCTTTAACTTTGGAATGATTAAGCTCCATCAAAATTTATGAATTAACTGTTGGAACCAAGAAAAGAATTTGTATAATTCAATCTACTTTCAGGAAATATAACTTTTACGGAATTCCATAAATATTCACTAATTTTAATTAATTTTGTAATAAAATTGGTGAAAACAATTTATGAAGGTCATTAGGATTCAGTGAAATCAAAATTATGTATCTTCAAAAATACATTGTAAGAAAAATTGAAAAAATATGGTGCATTACATTGGTTCATCGTCTGTAATGGGTAGCTTTTAGATTTTTAGTTTATAACTAATATGTTGAGGAATTTCAAGGGAGCCGAAACATATTTAAAATATGCAGTTTTTTTCATATTGGATCAGTTCAAAAAATTCTAGTGATTATGATATGCATTAGTTGGTTTCGTAAAGATAACAAAACCGAGGTAGACTCTTTCTAGACTGTCGTAACACATTTTTTTTCTCAAAAACAAAGTTTTCAAAGAATATACCAATGCGTTTGAACATGCCTTTTTATGAATCCTTTGATTTTTAAATAACACACACTCAAAGAAATGTTAAGTTGACTTATCAAATGTTAAGGGGGTGTTATAGCGCTCCCTTAAGTTCCAAGATGGAATTACATGGAGAGATGATGCTTAAAAACTATGTTTAAGTCTCAATCTCATGGGTATATCACAAGGATATAGGTCAAGAGGGAAATATAATGTAGGATATAGGTGCAAATGAGTACTACAAAAGGCTATAAAGAATCAAAGTTGCAAGAAAATCTAATTTGAAACTTCTATCAAAGCATGGTAACTTGTAAAAGCATGGTAACTTGTTTAAAAATCATAAAAGCATGGTAACTTGTTTAAAAATCATAAGTTAGGAAGCAATTTGAAGATGATTCTTGTGTAGTGTGTAAAACCTTTTAATTCTCATCCCATATGAAAGAATGATAACTTGTTTATAAATCACAAGTTAGGAAGTGATTGGGAGATGATGCTTGTGTAAAGTACTTTGGTGCATCTTGCATTAGATATTTCCTATTGTGATACTCTTACAATTATTTTACCATTAATGATGACCTCCTTTGATTTAGAGCGTATGATTTAGATGCTTAATTCTAAGTGTATCTATCATCCGTTGAGGTATTTTATGAGACTTCTCCAACATTGTACAAGGATGTGCAACCCCATTTTAAGTAGACTTATAACATGTTTAACCTGTAATGACATGATTTATTATTCTAAAAGATTTTAGTATATTTTACTTACAAACACTTGGTTTTCCTAAGATAAACAATGATATAAGTCAATTTGGAGACAATCACTATCACACACAGAGCCTCATTTTACTGATCTAGACAAAGAACATACAAATAATAGGAATTTTGAATATTTTATAGAGAATAACTTTCTATATGACAATTTCTCAATATATAAAAAAGATTACTCTTAATATATTGCAAAACCAATGTTTTAAGTTATAAAAAAAAACAATCATACTTTAATCAGTTCAGTTCACCTAGTAAAAGTCTACAAGGTATAAGGTCAAAGATATACCCAATTTGCAGTTAAAATGCATACATAGCTTGACTAAGTTAAAAAACATATACCCAATTTGTAGTTAAAAGCATACATAGCTTGACTAAATTAAAAAAACATATACCCAATTTGCAATTAAAATGCATACATAGCTTGACTAAATTAAAAAAACATATACCCAATTTGCAGTTAAAATGCTTACATAGCTTGACTAAATTAAAAAAACAAAAAAGGCCAGAAAAATTGATCTAGTTTCATAAATAAATAAAATTTACAATTTGAAAAGAATTCGATTCCTGGATCCGAGAAATTAGAACCATGGTGACCGCCTAAACTGCATTTGGTATTCGCTCAAAAAGTTTTGCAGTAACACCTTAACAAGTGGGCCATACTCATCCACACTATTGCTTTTAAGAAAATCTCCAAACACTAGAAGCACCTCGTCTCTTCTTCGATCGCTTCCTTCATACATTGCCGCTACAATATTTAAACCAAATTGCACATGAGATGGCCACAGATATTTGAAACCAGCGAGGGCAAGTCTTAGGAGCCGGAGAATTATGCTTACTATATCTAAATCTTGCAGCTTCTGCTTGGAATATTCGGAGAAGAACTCTTGATCTTCACCCTCATAAGATGTAACCGTGAGTATGGAATTAATCAACCAGAGCCCTTGGTTTAGTGCTATGGTAATAAAATAAATATTCTTCTCTTTCAGCTCATCAACTTCATCACAGTAATGGGGGTTTTCATGGAGGTCTTTGAGGCGGCAAATGCAAAGATTTACGACGTTGACGATAATGTGAACGTAATCAAGCTCTGAAATGCAAAGAGACTTATTTTTAAGCCACGCAGCATTGAGAATTTCGATTCCGTTGTACAAGTCTTCATTACATATGTCACTAACATTCACATTCTCGCGCCCTCCTAACACATAGAGAGCGATTTGGACGGTAGAGGAGCAGAAAAGTTTGTTGTGACGGTAAATTCTTAAAACCATACTCTGAACTTTCACATAATCGCACTGTTTTGCAAGGTCAGACAGAATGTGTACAGACGCCCACATAAAGTCTTCAGGTACCTTCGCCAAATCGCTGTCGCTGTCGCTGTCGTTCAAACCGATAATATCCAGAAAGCGAGCCACTTCTTTGCACACTTCCTTTGCATCATCACATGAAGAGTAAGCGTTGCGGCATAAATAAAATAGCTGTTCAGTTATTACTTGGTACAACCATTCATATCCTCTTATTGAAGAGAACAGCTCCCTGTTTTCTGGGCTGTACTGACAATAAAGACGGAGAAGATTAAATCTCTGCCACAGGGCCTTCCAGCAATGATTTTGCAACTGCTGCAACTCTCTCTTATTCGCATTAATTAGAGACTTGTAGTCTGAAATTAATTCATTCAACAGATTTTTCATATTCCTCTCGCTTACGACTTTGGTATAGTCGGGAATGACCTGTAGAGTTGTGTCGGTGAGGAGGTATTGACACATTTGTTGCCTCAGTTCAGCCTGAGGAATGGCATCGCTAATATTGAAGGGCTGGCGGGTGAATGGGTGAAGGGCTTCGTGTTTGGCGTCCCAGATGTTCTCCAGTGTCCTGCGGTTGTAAAGAAGCTGAGCAGGGTCATTTGTAAGGGGTAGACGAATTGGATCGTAAGCAAATTCATGTACCAATTCATCAACATACTCTTCCGGGATACGCTTTATGGAACTGGCTACACCCATTTTCAAACTTTGTTTTTCGCCGCTCCACCAAAACCACTTTGTTTCTTCTTTGATTTTAGCCGCTGCACGAAAACTACTTTGTTTCTTCTTTGTTTTCCCTATCTTTCACTTATACTCCTTTTTCCCTTTATATGTCACAAAATCAGGGTGTGGAATATGTTAGTGAGTCGGCGTGTGCACGTGGTCATCTATCCAACACCAATCAACAAAATGGTGTTCAATGAAGCTATTCACCGACTCTCCAAAACCAAACAAAATGGTGTTCAATGAAGCTATTCACCAACTCTCCAAAACCAAACAAAATGGTGTTCAATGAAGTTATTCACCGACTCTCCAAAACCAATCGTTACATTATACTTTCCAAATTTCGAACATTGAAACAAAATGTGACATTATATTCCTCATTTCTATGGTTATTTGTATACTTATAATCACTACAGTTTTTTATTATTTAATGACTATGTTATGTTATTTTATTACTAATAATTTACTTCAATAAGAATAAAGTGATTGACCCAAGTTCATTTATTTATTTTTTAATGAACTGGGTATATTTCCTTCGAATGCCTATGGGGTTAGGAGACATTTCCCTAATACTTCATTTAATCCTTTAGGTTTCAACATGTATGGTTAACATTTTCATATAGGATCATCTCTTCCTCGCACACCCTTTGATCCTTGAGGTCCACAAAATTTTCGACAAAAGGATCCTTTTGTTCTAGGGGGATTCCCCTTAGGGGAGCTAACTTTCAAGATGTAAACATGGGTGCTTGAGCTAGCCTCTCTAGTCAAACCACTTCCTTGGGTTAAACCACTACTAGAACTCATGTTATGGGTGAAGCACCTCCTCTACCTTGGTCATACGAGGCACTTAACCCTCCAAAGAATTATTTAAATCACCCTTCTTGGAAACCCTTGCGCTACCTAATCTTTAAAAGTTGATGAATGATCTCATAAAGGATGACCCAACATGGCCCATGGTCCCACCAATACTGCTAAAAGTTGATGAATGATCTCATAAAGCATAACCCGACATGGCCCGTGGTCCAACCAATACTGCTAATTGACATAACCAAGTTCGATGGTAAACTTGACGAAGACCCATAGCTCAAATTTATGGTTCTCCTCCAAATATTTCATTGATGATATCATTAGGCTGTATCCTTTGCAATGGACTCTTATTAGTGTTGCAAAATTGTACATTTATCTTAAAAGTGCCACTTATGACAACTTCATTTATTTACCCCAAGCATTTGTTAACCATTACCAACTGCTTGTTTTTTTTCTTTTCTAAGTAAGAGTAAGATCTATTAATAAAACATATATTACATGGAGGCTCTGGCCTCTGCCGTTCTGGCCTATGTCAATGGCATTTTTTCATCAAAACAACAAAAATGGAGCTGCCAACACAGGGAAACCAACCCAAAAATATTTTGAAGCACTGCCTCGAGTGAGGAAACCAGCTTTATACAGACTTGAATAATTGTACCAAACATAGTAGTAAGCAGATGGAAAAACTAAAAAACTAGTATCCTTAAATTGAAAAAGACCTGAAATTCTAAGTGTCATGAGATGTTGGAGGCACTTCTTTGACAATAAGCCATATGTATTCACCATCTTCAGCATGCGGGTAGCCTGGATCAACCTATTGAGACGTCGCTGCATCGTCGCTAGTACCCCCGTCCTGCTTGCCCTGCTCTTTGTAGTAGCTCGAGTTGCTACCGGTGTTCGAGCAAGGATTTTACCCGGCAGGAACCTGATGTGTCTTCATCATTTCAGAGGGGTCGAGGTCACTGCGAGGGTGCAGAGGTTGCATGAGTGGATTGGGGCAGGGGCCATCGCCGGTCACCTCTCAAAAAGAGACTGAGATTGTGGCAACGACGAGAGGGTGGTTGGAGGAACATTCAAATTGAAATTGGGCTGTGGTAAGGGATTTCGAAGAGGGAGACGGGGTCAGGTGAGGCAGATGGTGCGTCGGAGGTTCGGAGGTGGGAGGCCGAACAGAGGAGCTGAATAGGCAACCACGACCACTGCGAGTATCAGGGTATCTTCCCTAAGAGTGCTCGAGGGAGGAAGACGAGGAGCTGGATAGGGAGGAGGGAGGTGGATGAGAGACGCGGCCCCTGCTGTTGCCACGCCGGCATCGCATGCGATGCCTGAGTTAGGGCATGTTGGCACAGAAGGGGTGGGAGACGTGCTGAGCAAGGGAAGAAACAGGATTGGCGGGAGGTAGCTGAGAAGCAGAGGCAGAATTGAGGCCTAAGGTAGTCGAGAGGCGTAATTGAAAAAGAAGACTCTAAGAGTAGTGGTGGCTTGGAAGAAATTTGATACAACATCTGAGACTGCAACGCCGACCAGTCACCATGCGAGAGCTTGGCTCTGCCACCTCAGGGGAGCAACAGCTTCACGAGGGGAAAGACTGGAGTGGCATAGAATCAGCAGACTAGAGATGGAGTTTCACAGAGGGATGAAAGGCATAGCCAGAGGGCCGAGAGGCAGAGCCAGAGGGCCGAAGAGAATGATCAGACGAGCGAACAAGGAGCGTCATTTTCATGCGAAGGAGGCGGCCTCGACGAATGCAGCGGAGTAAATGCCGCTTGGGGCGGCAGCCAAGCTCCATTAATGCTGGTGAATGCCGATGGTGAGACTTGTGGGTGGCCATGTGGCCTTGCCACGTGCCATCCCATAGGCCTCTCTCTGTACCTTATCTTTTAAACACCCGCATCTAAGGGTTTGTTGTCTTCGTGCACCAGGTTAGTGCATTCCTGTATGAGTTTGCTGTTATTGAGAATGGAGAGGGATCTTACCGTGAGAATTTGGGAGCTGGTCACTCCTTTGTCTGCCAATAGATCTGCAACCTTGTTGCCAGATCTCTTGACATGCTTGAAGGATATAGCTCGGTGCTGTTGTAGCCAATTTTCTATAAGATCCAATCTTGCCATAAGTCTCCAACTGTAAGCAACTTTAGAGGAAGTGGCTCCCATGAGAATTTGATTGACCATGTTGATGAGAATTTGGGAGTCACCTTCTATTTCAACGGGGAAGTAGTTGTGAAGCTGTGTTAGACGCAGCCCTTGCCATAAACCTTCAAGTTCCGCCAAGTTGTTAGAATCCCAACCTATGGATCCAAAGAATAGTAGCAAATGATTACCTTTATGATACCTGAAAATTCCTCTATATCCCACGTCACCTGGATTTCCTTTTGAGGCTCCGTCGAAGTTCAGCCTCAATAAATTGGTTGAGGGAGGTTTCCAATGGCTTGGAGCTACCTCTTGTCTGTGTGAGCGTGCTGGAGGAGGACAAGGAGGGAGCATGAGTTGCCAGTTTTTCCAAATGGATCTTTCCGAGGTTTGTGTGGGGAGGTCT
Source organism: Pinus albicaulis (assembly GCA_034641835.2). Classification (NCBI taxonomy): domain Eukaryota; kingdom Viridiplantae; phylum Streptophyta; class Pinopsida; order Pinales; family Pinaceae; genus Pinus; species Pinus albicaulis. Next base: position 139,006 of record JAXQQM020066223.1, on the reverse strand, counting down.
TCTTGTTGCCAAAGCTGGAGAGCGAGAGTTTCATGTATGTTTCCATGAAGATTGTTCCATAGAACTTCTGGAGGAGTACTTTAATTTTTGAAAATCTTCTTGTTCCTTTCTTTCCAGAGTGTCCAAAGAGTGAGACATGGGATGTGCCGCCATAGAGAGTTGAGTAAGTTGCTACTGTAGGGACTAGAGGGCCAATTGCGAATGATGAAATTGAAGTCCCCTGGTCTTCTACCTTCTCTTCTACATCTGAAATTGATTTTCTCCTAGAGGAAAGTTGGCAGTGGACATGTAACTATTAAATGCTGGATAGTCTCTTCGTGATTAGTACAGTTGGGGCATCTAGACGGCCCTGTGAAACCCCTTTTGATGAGGTTTTCCCAAGTGAGAGTTCTCTTTTGACATAGAAGCCACATGAAAGTAGAAAATTTGGGCCAAAGGTTCGGAGACCAGAGATTGCCCCAGATTGAGTCAATGGGATCTTAGCTATGGGTTAAGAGATGGTACGCTTCTTGGGTATTGAATTTTCCCCGTGGTGTGTATCCCCATCTGAGGAGATCCTTTTCCTACAAAAATCTGATCTTCCTGCAATTGAGTTCCGTATCTAGAGCACTGTGAGAGTTCTCCTATTGTTGATTTAGGTAGAGAGTGGCCAGCTTCCATTGCCTGAACCCCTGATTGGGGGCTGCATTCCAATAATGATAAATGTTGGCTTCTAATCTGTTGATCACTTCTGGTTGAAGCTGTGGTGTGATAGTGCTGACAAGTCTGGGTCGTTGTTGCCACAAGTCCGTCCAGAAGCGAGTAGTATGTCTGTCACAGATTTCCCAGAAACTATGTTCTTAGATCAGAGAGCGATGTTGTTTGGCAGCGTTCCAGATCTGTGAACCTGCTTCCACTGTTGGCAGACGAATAAGGTCTTCGGTTGGTTTATTATTGGCATACTTGGCTGTCCAGAGAAGAGCCCATGGAGTATCTGGTGCTTATAGCCACTGCCACCAAATTTTGGCTCCCATAACTGCATTGCTATGATATGGATCACAGAGACCAAGTCCTCCAGATGTCTTAGGCCCGCAGACTCTTGTCCACTTTACCAGTGCCCATTTTCTATTCTGTCTTGAGGATCCCCAAAGAAAATTACATTGCAGAGATTTGATTTCCTTGGTGACCCACTTTGGGGCTGCAAGAAATAAGAATAAATAGAGAGGCATGGACTGTAGAACTGACTTGACGAGGATAAGATGATTGGCTAGGTTGAGGGAGCGATAAGTCCAGGAGGAGAGATTTCCAAGAGGAATGTTTGATGGAAGAATCGATCAAAGGGGCACCTAGATACTTGGTGGGAAGATGAGCGATGGTAAACCCAAGGATCCTGGAAATTTTGTTTTGAGTGGTGGTTGAGGTATTGAAAAAGAAAATTTGAGATTTGGAAGCATTGACAGAGGTGCCAGAAGCATTCGCGAAAGTATCAAGGATGGATTTGTAGGTGAAAGCCTTTTGGACTGAAAGGTGGCCGAAAAGCATGTTGTCATCAACAAACTGTTGATGGGTTGTGGCTAGAGAGCCATGAACTGAGATGCCCCAGAGTTGCTGGGATTGGATAGCTTGCTTGATAAGATGACCCAGACCTTCAACCATAAGAACAAATAAAAAGGGAGAGAGAGTATTACCTTGGCGTATACCTCAGGAAGGGGAGAAGGGTCGAGAAGGGATGCCATTTACCAAGTTCAAGAAGAAAGAGGAGGAGATTAGACTCATAACCCATTTGATCCATGTAGGGCTTAAGCCATAAGCTGCTAGAATTTGTTGTATGTAGCTCCAACTAAGCTTGTCAAATGCTTTAGATAAATCAATTTTCAGAAGCATACCTGCCTTTTTGGTTTGTTTCAGGGAGTGATGATCTCATGCGTAAGAATGATTCCATCAAGAATCTGGTGTCCTTCCACGTATCGTGTTTGTTCCGGTGAGATGAGCAGCGGTAGCAATGGCTTAAGTCTATTCGCTATCACCTTGGATATAATTTTGTAGATGACATTACAGAGGGCAATTGTCCGGAAATTTTCAGGAGTGGTAGCTTGATCTTCTTTGGGTATGAGCACAATGAAAGTGGCATTGAGAGAGGGAAGAAGCCAATGCATGGTGCGGGACTCTTCGACAAGTTGCCATACATTGTTCCTTATAAGGTCCCAGAAGTGATGGAAGAAGTTGGAGGTGAAGCTGTCTAGACCTGGAGCCTTGCCTTTTTTACAGTGGGCTACTACTTGTTCCACTTCCTGAAGAGAGACAGGGCAAAGTAACATTTGATTATGATCTTCTTTGATAAGTTTGGGGATGTGTTGCAGGACTTTGGTGATTGTTGGTTGTCTATTTGCTTGGCTCTCCTGAAGCACCGATTTGAAGTGGGTTAAGAGTTATTTTTCTATATCCTGATGCTCTTCCAGTATTTCTCCATTTTGGCTTTGGAGTAAGCTGATCTTGTTGTGCATTCTTCGTTGAATGGTGGAGCGATGGAAAAACTTGGTGTTCGTTTCCCCTTCTTTTAACCATCTTATTCTGGATTTTTTCTTCCAGCGTATCTCTTCCTGCTATCGTCTTTCATCCAGTTGTTTGAGTAGACTTTGTTCCTGTGAATCCAACATCTCAGTACGAACCTCTTTGATGATGCGTTGTTGAAGCTTCGCCATATTTCTCTCGAGGACCTTTTGTTGTTGGAATATGTTCCCGAAGGTGGAGCAGTTCCATCTTTTGATGTGGGTTTTGAGGTCCTTGAGGTGTTGCTGGAATTGAAACATCTTGGATCTTGTTGGTGGAGTAAAACCATGCCAAGCATTGGTGACCATCTCCTTGAAACCCGAGTGGGTAAGCCAGAAGGCCTCAAAACGGAAGGGTCTTTTATTAGCATCGCCAGGCCTCATCCATTGAAGAGAAATAGGCCAGTGATCGGATCCTGAGAGAGGTAGGATTAAGGCCTGAATGTCTCCTCCAACATGAATGGCGTTATTTGATAGGAGGAATCGATCCAGCTTAGATGAAATTTGTTGTGAGCCAGAGTGCTTTTTATTCCAAGTATGTATGCCATTGGAGAAAGGAAGATCTATCAACCAATTCTTTTGGATGTAGTTTTTAAAGTGGATGCAATCCAAATCTAATTTGGCATGCCCTCCTCTGTTCTCTTCAGATTTAGTGATCATGTTGAAGTCCCCACCCGTGATCCAAAGGGGATGATTCCTGTTGGAGTTGAGCATTTCCATCGTATTAAGAAAAGCTATTTTCCGCATGGGTTCCTGAGGAAAGTAGACATTGGTGAGGTTCCCATGTCTATTGGTCCCCAATATGTGGAATGTAGCTTGGATTAAATTGTGTGCTGCATGTGCATCCGTGATTGAGACTGCCTGCGGATCCCATGCTATGGCTAGTCCCCATGAGGCTCCAATAGCATCAACTGCAATGGAATGGCAGCCTGGCCAAGCCTTGGAGAGAATGGAGCCTAGGGTATTGCTATTAAATTTGGTTTCTTGTATGAAGAAAACCTTTGGTCTTTCCATTTGAATCATGTTTTTGATCATTCTGTACTTGGAGGGGCCATTTAATCCCCTTATATTCCAAGAGGTAAGCTTCATTAAGAACAGTTTTCAAGTGGCTGATAGAGCTTGGTAAGTTTGGGGTACCTACCAGATTCCATGAGCATCTCCCCAATTAGGATGGTCCTTTGTAGATATTTTTTTCTACCTCTCTTTTTGGAGTCCTTGAAGAGTTCTTTTCCTTCCCACTACCTGCCTAGTTGAATACCCAAGGATTTTTGGTGCTGTTGAACACGTGAGAGGGCTACCTCTAGACTTTCAATCTGTCTGTCTGATATTTTATCATAGTATTTTTTCCTGCAAGCCTGTTCCAGTACAAAAATATCTAACTCTCCAATGTCAATATTTTCTGGTTCCTCTTCCATGTGACTGGCTTGGCTATCTTCAGCCCCTGAGCCATCGAAATCCATGTTATTAGGTTTCCAGAGAACAAGATCTGATACTATGTTGGTCTTAGGTGGCAGAAGGAAAGACTCAGGTGGAGGCTTCGAGAACGAAGGGGGAATGGGAGATTATGTGCTAGGAATAGAAGCCAAGGGGGTCGGGGGGATAACAGACTTACTGGGGTTCTCAGATTCAGGTTGAGAGTGCTTTGCAAGAATGTCAAAGCTATTGCTGGTGGAGGGTATATCTGAAGCTGGGGTAGAAGGTTTAGTTTCAGAAGCAGGGGTTTTCTTGTGATGGAATTTGTGGGTTTGGACTTTGGTGAGGCCTTCTTCATCAGAGTTGGCAGAGGGCACATTGGGTTTGTTGGGGTGTGGATTGAGAGGGTAGTATCGGAATAAGTGGCCATGAGCATGGAATTTTCGGCAGCAGAATGGTACATGTTCATAATCAATATATTGCAGCCATTCAAAGTCATCATGAAAAAGACTTACCGATTCTGGAAGTGCTTTTGCTAGATGCATGTAGACGCATATTCTGGCATATGAAGTGTATCACCTGAGCTTGGTCTCCTTTGTTATCTTTATGAAATCTCCAAGATCATTGCCTATGTCCCTTAAGAATTCTTTGTCCCAGTATTCCAGGGGTAGGGAATATAGCCGGATCCAGACCGATGCCCAGCTGAAATCCTCTTTATCCGGATTAAATCGTTCAACCCAATCGCGGAGATCGAGTCCAGATGAGTTGAAAAAGTATGGCCCTACGTCTAAGATGTGATTTCTGTCTTCGATACAGTTTAAGATGGCATTGAAGAATCCTTTATGCCATAGTTGTAGCATAACATGTCATTTTGGTTTCCATTTGGAGCTGATCCAACCATGCAGGGCTTTTTCTGTAGGCCAGAAGACAATAAATTTGCCAATGAGTGCATGGTACTTCATGTACTAAATCTGAGCATTGATGTAGTGGCTTGGAAGATCGATCTTAGGGCATTCAGCAGGTATTTGCCTGCATATGGCAGAGGTCGCTTTGGGAAGAGTCGTTTTGTCAAGAGAATCTGTGGTTTTGTCTTGTTGTGCCTCTGACGCGTTGCCAGGGGTTTGTGTGTTGACGGCAGAGGCTGTCGGACCTATGGCATGAGAGGGCTTCTCCGCAGTGACAGAGGGCTTCTACATTGAGTCAGAAGACGGAATCTGAGTCACATTAGAGTTGATAGAGGTGTGAAGGCCTGTTGGGGAGGGTGTACCATCCCCCCCCCCTATGGGGGGTCCATTGGAGATAGATCAGCAGTTGCGAGGAGATGTAGTCAGGCAGAAACAAAGAGCATTATTGAGAGCCCTAGAACCAGAGCATCGCCATCGAGGGAGAACCTTAAACCCTAGCCCAGAGCGTCATAGAGACAATTCTCATCTAATTTGGAACTACTTACAATGTTATTACCAACTACTTGTTAGGTATGAAAAAGGAATCAATATACTCACTAAATTTTGTTGGAACACCTCCACCTACTTCTGTTTTACTTGATATATTTGGTATTGTTTTGGGAAGCCCATATCTTTATGATATCAGAGAAATCTTTCATCACCATGAGAATAAGTATCACTTTTTCAAGAATGGGATTGAGTACATTGTTAGAGCGCATAGTAAGAAGATGAATTTATCTCTTATGCATGTTGGACAAATGAAGAGAATTATGAATGCTAGCCAAAATTTTTCTTTGTTAATGTTCAAACATCAAGATGTTGTGAATGACGTTGTTCAAGAAGATACATCAAATGAAAAATATAATTTCATTTAGGTTTCTAATATTTGTGATAAGATGTTTCAGGAGTATAACATGTTTCCTCCTAAAATAGGTAAACATGTTAGGAATCCACGTTCACATGCAAGGGCAAGAAAGCAAAGTTTTAAACCCCCGTGAGAGATCCCACAAATATGTAAAATTCCTAATTAGCCCTCAGCTAATTGGAATATCATAGTTATCACTTTTCTTTATTATTTAATTAAATAAGAGGGTGGAGGGACCCATAAACCTAGTAGATGAATAAGCTCCACTTCTATAGTATGAATGGGCGTCAGTTGAGTACTGGAGTAGCATTGTAGAGTAGTGGAGCAGCATAATAATGAAGAAAGAGTGGAGGTCATGGAGTGATAATGAGGAAGATGATGGAGATAGTGGAGGAATAAATGTAAGATGATTGAAATAGTGGAGGAATAGATATAAGATGATGGAGATAGTGTGTTAGTCATCAGTATTTTTCACCTGTTAATGATGACTAGTTTTTAAAGCCAGGTTTTCTAGCAGTTGATCTCCAATATGTCAAATTTTTCAGCTAGAAAACACCCATAAACATTTTTCCCTCCTACCTTTTCAATCATCCCATGATGAGATAAAGGCTAATTATCAAGCCCTATCTATACTCAGTCATATAAACTTTTCCATCAGCTCCAAAGAGAATACTCCAAATTTGTCCAAAAAGTCTCCCCTAAGTTAGGTAGTGACGCTTTAGGCGATCCTCCCTTGGAAAACTATCCTAAAGCCAAAAAAACCTCTGTCTAATAGCAACCAGTCATAGATAACCTTCCTATTCTACAAATAAAGCTTGATACACTCTCAAGTCGCGCCACTAACAAACCTTGATGTCTTAGCAGTGCATATGCCACAGGTCAAACTAATATTAGGTGGATTTACAGTGTTTCAATGTCTTTTTCAAGAGCAGAAGTGTACCAGTGTTCCAAAAGACATTATTAAACTTAGCATGAGAAGGCAGCTGCTTCCCATGTGGTTTTGGGCCTAGGATGCAAGTACTGGACAAAGAGTTATTTCAATAAGCTCCTGCAAACACAGTCAAAAGGTTAGTTACTTATGAATAACAAGTAATACTCTCCAGATACTGGTCAGGTTGCTTCTGATGTCTAAAGATGCATAAAGGTATTTTAACAGCAGGATTAGATATCTCAGAGAAATGCCCCTCATGGCATGTTCTCAAATTTTCACTTTCATTCGCTTAACTATGAATAGGCAGTGAAAGGAAAGATGGCACTTCTTGAAAGTAGATGAGATGGCATCACTGTGTAAGACCTCCTCCAAGCATGAGAAAAGGGTTGAATGACTGAGAAAACCTCCTCCAAACATGAGCAGAGGGTTGAATGACTGAGAAAACCTCCTCCAAACATGAGCAGAGGGTTGGGTCACTTATTGTAAAAGCTCCTTCATTTAACAAGCAGAGGTTTCACTAGTTGAAAAGTAGATTTTAAGTGCAGTGGGAGACAATTGAAGGCTTATGAATAAAAAATGGTGTTAAAAACAGAGGGAAAGCAGTGGTGTTTTAAAAAGGTGCTTACATGAGTTTCACTATTAAAACACAGAATTGAAATACAGTGTGAAACTAATTGGATGATTATGAATGAAGAAATGTTGTTAAGCAGATGGACAAGCAGTGGTACTATGATAATCAAAGAGGTTTGATGTTTTCTTCTATCAGAGATCCCCTTCAAAGGTAATTTTAGGCTAAAGTGAACAAAGCTTGGATAGGTTCATCAATATGAAGAAAGGTATATGACACCATGTTTCAAGTTCAAAAAAACATTCAAAGAAATGAAACATGATATTGTCACAAACAAAGGCCTTTTTATGAAACATATGAAGATACCTGGCTGTTGCATATGATTGCAAGAAAGGTCTTTAAAGGACCTTATTTTTGATAAACAGATATTTTTCAAACCCAGGTGAATGCAAATAAGGTTCCCACAGTCAAAGAGAAATGTCATTCAAAGGATGCATCTGTAATCATTAATATGGTTTTGAGCAAGTTTTCTTTTAAGGGACAGATATAGGCAAACAGGGACATGGTTGATGACTTTGTGAAATTTTTCCTTTAAAGGACAAAGATAGAAACAGTGAAAAAAATTCAAAAGGAGCCGTGACTATGGTTTCATTCAAAAGTGGCCTCCACAACATTTAAAATCGAAATCTGGGCCTTTGTAATATTAAAAGGCAATTTGTGTTTCGTTATTACCAAAAGCTCTTTCAAAAAGCATTCAAACCCTCACAAGTTAAGTTCAAAAGGTTTTTGGCCTTAAAAGGGTTGAGAGACCATTGCCAAGTCTCATTTGCAAGATTCAAAAACATAAACAAGCATCCACAATAGCTCTCCTAGCTGTTCACCAGACACAGCAAGAAGTTCGAGCAAATTTCGAGTGTTTTCAGGCTTAAAGCATATGCGGCGCGCATGGAAAAGCGTGTGGTGCATTTAGAAAAGAAAATATTTAGGCCTTCTACTATGGCGTGGCACGCAGCGCGCCTGTAGCGCCGGTCACCACTGCCCGAAGGCCGACCTGACTGCTTTCCACTGCGCGACGTTCTTTCCAAAAAACGTGCCGCTCCTCCTTTCACCTTCTAAGAAGCTCTAAAAGCTCCCTAAATGATCAACCAATGCTCGTGATGAATATTTAAGGTATTTTTCATCACCTCATGGTGAATTTCGATTTTTAAAAGGGGCGATTCGCCATGTTTTTTCCCCAAGAAGAAACAGTTGTCCTAAAAACACTTCATCACATAAAAACTATGAGATAGTCAGTGTTAAAGAGGTAGAGTTCTTGTCAAGGCTGAAAAAATTTCCTAGGCTTAGGAAATCTCAAATCAATTTGGACAGTAGTTTAAGCAGTGGCTTTAAGGGCAGTTTGTCATATAAAGAGCACGAGACCAAAACAATGATTAAAGGGTGGGGTTTTGGTCCAAAATTAAGGAGTGTTATTGCTATGAATGCCAAAGATCATTACAGTGTTAGGTGGATGTTTTAACAATCTTAAAGGACCTTAACAGCTTTAAGAACAGTGATAAACCATACACTAATTGCAAGACAAAAACACAGAGTTGTAGAGGTTTCAAATTGCTGGAAAGTGTCCTAACAGGGTTAATATAAGAAAGCAAACCTTGTCTGCTAAAACTTAGAAGAAAGAGATTTTTGTAAGGTGAAAACAGTGGTCATAGTCTGAATGCTTTGTCACTTCAAAAGTGTCCTCTTTGTATGGTGAAACAGTGAAACCAGTGCAGCCTCCATTGTTCCATAAAACAGAGTATGCTATGAAGATCTTTTAAATCAATTTGGGGGTGTTTTTTTCTACCTTTGTAAGGAAACATTGAATAGAAAAGGGGCACTGTTTGAAGAGAAGGGTGTTCCTATCAAAACAAGATTTTATTTCTTCACCAAAAAACCACAAGCATATCTTTTCAGGTTTATTGGCCCAAGCACAATGATAAGTTGATTTTATTTTATTTTGACAAATAATTGTTGATTGGCATCAAATAGGACAAACAGTGACTTATAAGGAGGACAGAGGTGTGGTTGAGAAAAACATTTCAAGGGCCATTTAAAACAACTTGGTTTTTCAAAGAACATGTTGTACATATTGACCCCTGCATATAAATTTTGGTCCGATGCCTCTTCCGAACCTATCTCAAACCTTTTCCGTGGCCTAAACCCCCCATGTCTCTGTTTAAAATTACCATTTGCGCTCATAAAATACAATGTGCAAAGGATTAAAACCCACTCTTGGAAATCTGTCGGGCCTGGCTCCCTGAAGCCATAGCCCCTTTCGATTTAATTCACATATGACCCGAGCGCAAATTCATATGCCAGAGGGAAGGGGGTCTTAACGATAAACGTTTCGGGCGTGTCTGCAACCGTCAGATCAAAACCAATCGACGACCCGCAATCAAATAATCCATAGTGGTCCCCGCACCCGAAAAACTGGCTGTATTGTTCCGCACCGCTTACCCCAGGTCAGAGGTTTTCAACCAAACACCAACGATTCCACAAATCATATGATGCGTGTCCCTGAGTACGGTTTCCGAAACCACTTTTTCGCGCATTAAATGTTGAACAATGGCCGGGAAGCAGAACTCACCCGTGCCGTTGGATCTGTCGACCTCAATCCAATGGCGGATATCCTCCAATCTTGCTCGCCCGTTAACCTATGTCCGTTGTGTCCTGTGGCTCACCATTACGCCGCTCCAGGCGCCTGTGATCTGTTGATCTGTTTTTAAAATCTGACGGCCTAGAATCCAGTCTTCTCTGTCTGTTGACCCCGCAGCCACGTCATCCACCCTCCTGTCCTTCATACACCCATGTGTCATATTCCCGTGTGTCCGTGGCGTTCCCCCCTTGCCGAATATATATATATGTGTGTTCATTCGTATTCATTGTTTTATTCCGCCACCACGTTCAAACCATTTTACGTGGAAAACCTGCATTCCCTCTTACTATCAAAAGCCTCCATTGTTTTTCCTTCGCCACCCTGCGTGTTCTTGTCATTTGTCCGTATCTGCGATGTCATCACCATTTCCACCTCCAAGCCCCTTACTTCTACCTGGTCTTTCTAATGTGTTGGTGGATTTTGCAGGGTTTCAACATACTGACGGATGTTTTGATTCACAGCTTTGGTTGCAGCGATAGAGCATCTCAGAAGGCAATTCAATTGGAGCTATCATTTACGAAGAAGGGTCCTGAAAGCCGCCATGATAAGACATTCATCGCAGGAGCAGGATTTAAAATCTTTCGAACTCCCCAAGAACAATTTAAAGATGCCAGTTAGCGTATGGGGATATAAATGTTCCTGCAAAAAACATCGGCAAAGAATTAAAGATTTCAACAACCCCATTGAAGATTATGAGCTCGTATCTGATATTAAAAGACAAGGGTATTGGACCAGAGATTTTCAGGATCAAGCCGAGGGTACAATACATTAAAAATCATACCCTACAGATTATATTTCGGCTGATTTTCTTCTCAGGAAAGTATAGAAGGTTCATGAAGATTTTCTCTTATGTCGTGTCTCTGAAGAGATCTTCTTCCTAGTTCATTTATTCTTGCAAGCAACCTCAAGGCTTTATCACAGCAGATTTCCCTCCAACCAAGTACATAGCATTTGTATATTTTATTATTTGTGTCTTGTTTATAAGGAGATTTTCATCCTCCAGCATTTATTTCTAGAGGCAGATTGTAAAGTACAGACATTTATATTTAGTCATTCTCAATGTGGGTGCGAATGTTTTCCGCCATTTTGTTCAAATCAAGTCATTAAGTGTGGTCCACCTACCTCTTTCTCTATAATTCTCTATCTTTTCTATAAAAACCCAGAAATAAGACATTAGAAGGGTCCCAGGTTTCTATCAACAAAATGTGAAGTGAAAAGGCTTTTGTATACATTTTGTAACACTTCTATATGAAGGTTCAGAGCCCATAGGGTCTCAGTGAGGAGGAGTTATAACTGTAATGAGGATTTTGGTCTTTGGTATCTCACAGTATGTAATTTTCTCTTATGTGTTAATACAATATATCATTTCATGCTATTTATCTTCTTGTATCATGCTCTAGAATGCGAGTGGCTCACTAATATTGAGTAAGGATTCATCTTAGTTGGTGCCCATACTGGGGTTAGTCAAGCGCTTTAAATAGGCATACTCATGATATACTGTTCCATGTTCATCGTACCCATATTTTTTGCTATATTAGTTACTTGAGAAGGGTGCTTTTAAAATGCCATTGTCATGTATGGATTCTTAGTTGGATAAGCCCATATGTGATTCTGTTGTGTATCTGGGTATCAGTCTCATGTTAACTAGTATCTTCTACATGTTTCTTCACTGCATCCACTTTCTGATATTTGATTTATGTGGTATATTATTTGAACCGGCCCTCTTTGTAGTAAGCTGTCTCTTAACTGTCTGATGCTTTCATATTGGAGCTTTGCATGATGTTCCTGCATTATTCTTATCTTTGTATTAGCTTCTGAGAGAGACTGGTCCCATTTGAAATAATTTCCTTGTTTAACAAGAGATAGTAAGAGAGCTTTTGGACTGACAACCCAAGCAATATTATGAGATCCTTGCTATATTAAGATGTCCTAGGCACTCGTCTATGGCAACTATAGGCTGTCTCTAGGGGTGACAAAATTTTCCACAACAAAACATTCAAAACAAAATGCCTCCCAGGCAAGACAGTAAGAGTGGCCTTCACAGGAGGTTTGAGCCTGTTTCAAATGAAGAGGTAAATGCTCATCCATCAGTCCTGTTTAACTTCCATGAGGTTTGGTGTCTAGAGTTTTTTCAAAGGGTGCAGGAGGTGAAAAGCTATTTCCATTTGACACATCTTTGTGCTTTGAGATTTCAAGGGAAACACTTTCAGTTGGCAGGCTTGGATTTCAAGTTCTCTCCTAGGTCCATTTCCAAAGCCACCAAAATCCCTTATGTCAGAGAGAAGTGGTTCAAACAAAGCCACCTAGACTCAGAATAGTACGAACCTTTTTTGAAGCCTGAGCATAGAGATACATGTCCATCCATCTTTCCCTTCTCATATCTGTTGACTAGTTATGCTCCCCTCATGAAGATAATCATAAAATACTTCACTTGCGAGGGAAGATTCTCCCGGGTCTATGCCTTTCATGTCCGGTTACTCATGCATTTCACAAGAGCCAAATTGTTAAATCTCCCTTTCTTCCTTCATAGAAGTATTAAGAAAATGGCCTCCACTATTCAGAAAAAACCTCCTTCTCAGCAGTCAGCCTGCCTTTTCCATCACTCCCTCAACAAGGTTATCTTTCTTCATCAGCTTGAGAAGAAATAAATCTCTTGGGATACTTTCATTTCACATCCAAATTTTTCCATTGTTCCTTCATTCCATACATCTCCTTCTCCTTCTACTCACCATCCTTCACCTTCTTCAAGCAAGCTCATTCACAAGAAGCTCAATTTTCCCATTGAAAAAGAAGAAGATCATGATGAGGAAGAAGAGAATGAGCAAGGGGAGGAAGAGCAAGAAGAAGAGCATGATGAGGAAGAAGAGCATGAGCAAGGGGAGGAAGAGAAATATGAATAGCAACATGATGAAGAGGAGGAACAACATGATGAAGAAGGGAAACAAGGGAAAGAAGAGCATGGTGAAGAAGAGCATGATGATGAGCAACAGCATGAAGAGGAGGAACAACATGATGAAGAAGGGCAGCAAGGGGAAGAAGAGCATGGTGAATAAGAGCATGATGATGAGCAGCAGCATGATGATGAGCAGCAACATGAAGATGAGCAGCAAGAGCATGATGATGAACAGGTGCAGAATAGTGAGGGAATGCAGCCTCATGAAGAAGAACAACAGCATGATGATGAGTGCAGCACAGTGAATAAAGATAGCCTCATGAAGAAAAACATAGTGATGATATGCAGCACAGTGAGGAGGGCAACCCTCAAAAAGAAATGCAAGAGGACAATCAAGGCATCCATGAAGAAACTCAAGATAATGGCAAGAATGATGAGGAAAGTAACAAGGGCAAAGAGCCAACAGAGCATGTGCCAGCTGCCTCTCCTAGGCAAGGGGCCATGCTCTCTTATCCAAAAGTGGCCAAGCCCCGGACATCAAGGAAAGGGGTTCCTAAAGCTGTAACTCCAAATTTTACTAGGGCCCTCCGAAGCAAGGGGAAATTTCCCAAGAAACCCATTGTCGAATTTCCCAAGAAGAGTAAGACTAAAAGAGCCACCCAAAGCAAGGGAAAGGAGAAAGAAGAATGTAGCCATGAAAATGAGAGGGACTTCGACATAATTCAAATCCAAAGTGATGATAGCGACAATGAAGCCCGAATCCTAGAAACTCTCTTGATCAATAGAGAAAACCAAATTGATGCTTTGAGGACTGATCTAGAGAGGGCTAGAAACTTCAATAACTTTTTTCAAATTCAAAACAAACACATGAGTGTCCATATGGCGGTATATGAGACACAGGCCATCAAATACAAAAAGAAGCCTCTAAGGCAGAAGTTAGATTGGAAGAACTCATGCGTGAATTCGATGAGAGCGAAGATGAAGATCAACCTAGGAGAAAGAGGCCAAGAATCTTGGGACTCAAAAGAGCCCTTGAAAAACAAAAGGAGGAAGAAGTTTCCCTTTCCAAGCTACTCCTCTCACTACTTTGTTCACCCAAGAGATAGAGAACAGTCGAGAAGCATGGCTTGAGAGGGTAAATGATCACTTGGAAAAGAAGTTGGAGAAGGAAAATAGAGATTTGGACCTTCAACAGAGGATGACCAGGCACTATAAGAAGCTCAACCAGTTTTCCCAGCGGAAATTGAAGGCCACACAAGAAAAACTCAAGGAGGCTGAAAGGAGGCGCCCGACACCAAAATTGAAGAAAGACACCTCAAAGCTCCAAATTTTGGCCTCAGCTTTACAGCATGTTTCTGAAAACCGTTGAGCGTCATGCTCGCCAAAATTAGGCAAAATTCAGCAAGTTTTGGTTTTTTGTCATTTTTAGGTTTTTGGCTAAAACTCATGGGCATCGCCATTTCTGTTTGGGGCATCCTAAAAGGATGAAAATGATATCATTAGATGCCATAATTTTAGGGGCATATACTCAGCAATTTTCAGATCAATTGAAGATGATTTTCTCCCCAAAAATGGCGAAAAACACTCACTTTTTCTACACTCTGCCCCATTTATCAGCAAGGTCTATTTTTTGGGTTTTTACACACAGGTCAATTTTTTATGGACTTCTAGCGGTAAATTTGGAGAAAAATAAGCGTTTTCAGAAAATATGCATTCAGAGCTTTCCAACGAGCCATCACGGGCCTCGTTTCGACATCGGGAAGGCCTCCAAAAGTTGTCGGCAATTCAGAGGACTTTCTGCTGATATATTTCTTAAGTATTTTTGTAAAAAATGAACCTTTCTAAAGTGACTTTTCCTCGTGTGTGTTTAGATATTTTTGTGCATGATTAGTTATGAAAAGTTGTAGCGAGAGACACAGCAATTCAAGCGAGCCTAAGCCACAATTCGTCATTCCAGATTCAGAGTTGTAGCCAGAGACATGGATGCCCATGAGCATGCCTTTGGTTGATGGAAAGCCTTAAACCATCCATGTGAGGTTGATATTCTTCCTCTTTCAGAGCACTTCCTCTAGCAGAATATTTCAGCTTCTTGCCAACTTTGGTTGAGTTCCAGGAATTGCATCAAGCATTCCAATGTTGGTGGTCATCCTTAAACCATCATAGGTTGTAGACTTCCTTTCTTTTAGGTTAAAGGTCTCCCTTTTCAAATATGAGGGACAATTCCTCTAGCAGAAGCCCTTAGCTTCTTGCCAGATTTGGAAGAGTTCCAGGAACTGTAATAAGCGTTGCATTCAATTGTTGGTGGCCATCCTTAAAATACCTCTTTATATCAACATTTCAGAGTGATGATTCAGCCTAAGTGCTATCATGCATACTTTGCAGATTTGAATTACAACTCTCTTCTTGGACTCACACATACCCCTTCAGATTAAGACGGGGGATGTTGAAAACCTAATCTTCTATGGGTAGGTGTGGAAGGTGAAGAGTCACAAAGGAGTCCAAGTGAACTTGGAAGATGAATCCAAGAGTCACACCATTGTATTATAAATGTACATCTATGTGTAATAAAGAAGCAACGAATGCCTATCTTTCCATGTGTGTGTTTAACAAAAGCTAATAAAATTTCTGACAAGTTTTATTTTTATCATAAAATGGAATTCTAAACATAAAAACTGTTTTGGCTCGCAGAAAGTTGAAGAATAGAAAAAAATGATATTTTTTTCTCAAAAAAGGGCAAAATGTGTAACCCAACTTCACATTTTCCCTAAATTGGAAGAAATGCCACATATTACTTTTCAAGGTGCTAATTTTTCAAAGAGTAATATTATAGGGAGAATAGGGATGAACATGGTACAACCTCTAACATGGAAAAATACGTAGAATATCCATGAACCACTTTCCGAATCCTATCTAGTCCATATATAATTATTCATCCTTGACACCATTATAGTCATACTTCAACTCCACTAGGCTCAGAATTCCTCGAATAGAGGGAAGGTAGGGTAGGAAATCTAAGAATATAAATTGATCATAGAGGTTGAATACAATTTTGTCATAGACGCTTCTGTTTCAAACTGTTTCATGCACGTTTTCAAAGAATTGGTATGCGTGCTCGATACAACAACTTTGGGCATACCCTAAAACTAGTATGGTCCATGAATCTACATTACATTCATGAAATCGTCAAAAAATCATCGGTTGCTTCTATGAGCCCATTCTTTGCGTATCCTATAATCATTGCATTCTTGGAGATAATTTTTCATTTAGCATTGTATTAAAAGGTTTTCATACATCCTCTACATTTATATTCTAAAACAATCATGCTATCATTACTTTTCGTGTAACCATGCCTTAGACACAATGAAATTTAAATTTTCAAATCTAGTTGAGTTGCCGTAAACACCCTTGAATACCTTGATCATCTATTGTGCAGAGATCCAAAAGATTCAAGCTCAAATCATTTGAAGGTGTAGAAACATGCTTAAGGAGTTCCTTTGATACATGGATATAGGATCTTGAAGAATGAAATCAACAAATCCTTCATTATAGTACTTCTTAGAGTAATGCTAACATTTATCATCACAAATGGCATTGTATGTTCACAAAAACCTAAAACCCAAAAGTGTAGCAAGGTATCATGATATTTTTAAGGCCATGACTTTCTTTCCTATAGATCTTGATGGAGGTATTGGAGCTATATTTGGCATTATTGTCATCATTCCAAAACGAGAAACAACATCAACTCATAAACAACTCCATATATATATATATAACCTCCATTTACATGTATGAAATCAACCTTCTAAATATTATTGAAAAATAAATAAAATTCTCCATGTTTTGTGCCATTTAATTGTATCCCTAACATTATAGATGTCTATGGAACTATATTTAATTGAGATATTTCATAAACTAGTTTAAGGACATAAATGGTAATTTTCAACTCTATACTTTTTCCTTGGTTCCATCACTCCATTTTTATCATGTGAAACTCAATGTTACAACTTGTGCTTTGATACCACTTGTAACACCCCTTAGCTACCTAAGTGGGCCAATGCTACTCACAATGCTACTAATACTAGAATAGCATAGAAACGAGTTATTTTACCATTAATGATGACCTCCTTTGATTTAGAGGGTATGATTTAGATGCTTAATCCTAAATGTATCTATCATCCGTTGAGGTATTTTATGAGACTTCTCCAACATTGTACAATGATGTGCAACCCCATTTTTGATCGGCTTATCACTATCACACAGAGCCTCATTTTACTGATCTAAAAAAAGAACATACAAATAATAGAAATTTTGAATATTTTATAGAGAATAACTTTCTATATAACAATTTCTCAATATATAAAAAAATATTACTCTTAATATATTGTAAAAAAGATTACTCTTAATATATTGTAAAACCAATGTTTTAAGTTATAAAAAAAAAACAATCATACTTTAATCAGTTCACGTAGTAAAGAATCTACAAGTTCACCGCCTAAACTGCGTTCATATCACTCAAAACCTTTTGCAGTAACACCTTAACAAGTGGTCCATACTCATCCACACTATTGCTTTTAAGAAAATCTCCAAACACTAGAAGCGCCTCATCTCTTCTTTGATCGCCTCCTTCATAGATTACCGCTACAATATTTAAACCAAATTGCACATGAGATGGCCACAGATATTTGAAACCAGCGAGGGAAAGTCTTAGGAGCCGGAAAATTATGCTTACTATATCTAAATCTTGCAGCTTCTGCTTCGAATATTCGGAGAAGAACTCTTGATCTTCACCCTCATAAGATGTAACTGTGAGTATGGAATTAATCAACTAGAGCCCTTGGTTTAGTGCTATGGTAATAAAATAAATATTCTTCTCTTTCAGCTCATCAAATTCATCACAGTAATGGGGGTTTTCATGGAGGTCTTTGAGGCGGTAAATGCAAATATTTACCACGTTGACGATAATGTGAACGTAATCAAGCTCTGAAATGCAAAGAGACTTATTTTTAAGCCACGCAGCATTGAGAATTTCCATTCTGTTAAGTCCCTATATCACTAGTATAGTCCCTTATTATTGTTAGTGTAACCCCCTTATTGTTATTATTGTACCCTTGTAACCCCCATTTTTTTATTGTGCCCTTAAATTCATACTATAGGGTCTGGCCAGATTACATTTGTACCGCCAGGATTACATTATGGCCCCATGGACTCCTATATATAGAAAGGAGGTTTTGTAAATTGTATCATCGAAGAATTGTGCATTTATGTAATGTATTGGAGGTTTCCCCCTCGAAGTGGCTTATTTCTAAGGCGTTGATATCTCTTTTCTTCTATTTTTGAAGCCGGTTACACAACATTTGGTATCAGAGCTTTGGATTCTAGGGTTTCGCTGCTCCAAACAGGTCATCGTGGCATTTTCGCTATAACTTTTTTTCTACGAAGTTTCAGAAGCTGAAATTTTTAGGGTGCGAAGCCGAAATCCTGAGGAAGCTTTTCTAAAAATTTCAGAGCTTGGTTCGCAATATTTGAGGAGATATCATCTGTGGAAGTTAGGTATTGTTTCAGGCTCCTAAATAGGTCATCGTGGAATTTGTGCTATAAATTTTTTTGTGCGAAGGTTTAGAGTCTAAAATTCATATGGTGCGAATCTGAAATCCTAAGGAAATTCGTCAAAAAACTTCAGAGCTTGGTTCGCAATATTTTTGGAGATATGATCTGTGGAAGGTAGTGCTTTTTCAGGCTCCTGAATTTCATCGCAAAGAGGTGATCGTGGGAAAAGTTCAATAACTCTCTCTCTGGGCATCGGATTGGAGTGCCATAAAAAGTGGTCACAATTACACGGACTGTAGTTTCTTGGCTATCAATTTCAGATACAAAGGATGAAACAGTGACACGTGGCAGGTCATACAAGTTCGCACTACTGAACCAGTCCATCATTAGGTCATTGTGGGAGATTGGACACAACTTTGTCTTGGAGAATCCAAATCAGGTCAGACATGTGGCATTCGAAAGATAATTCAGAGGGATACATTGGTATCGAAATTTAGATATTGAAGTGCTACAATCACAGAAATAATCCATTTTCAATATCGAGCTCCTCAAAAGCAAGAAAAAGGTGTGTATTTTTTTTCCAAATTGCATAAGTCTTGTTTGAATAATCAAGTTAAATTGATCCCAAGGGCATATTGTAGAATAGATATCAGTATTGGATTCTAAAATGGCCACTAAAAAGAATTCAACACCCATTAAGCCTTTAGAAGGCTCTACTATGACTCATGAAGATGAAGAATGGCAACATGACATATCAAAATTACAAGAGCAAATTTTGCTCTCGCAAAGAACAACAAAAAATGAAATGGAAGTTTTGAAGAAAGGCGTGGAAACTAAGATGGATGGTTTGAAGAAAGGAGTGGAAGCTAAGATGAATGGTTTGAAAGCTAAGATGGATGGCATGGAAGTGGGCATGGAAGCTAAGATGGATGACATGAAAGACAACATGGAAAACATGAAGAATGATCTAAAAGCATACATGGAAGGCTTGATGACAAGTTTTAAACCGTAAATGATTCCTAATGGTGAAAATATAGTAGAAGAACTCATGATGAAAAATAAATGTTAATTGTGATTTCTTACAACCTCTAATGTTGGCTAGAAGAACCACCATATTCCAAAAATGGATATAAGGAAGTTGAGATGGAAATGATCCCGTAACATGGATACTACAGATGGAGCAATATTTGATCTCCATAATGTGCAAAACACACAAAAAGGTACGCATTGCAACTTTACATTTAGAACAAAATACATTTGTATGGTATCGATGGCTTTGCCCTTCCCATAAAAAAATTGTCACTTGGTCAATTTTTACTTTAGGAAAATGATAGCACATTATGAGGATACAAAGAGCAACACCTTCTTTAGCCAATTGATAAATCTCCAAACAAAAGGGTTTAGAGAAAAGAGACATTGAGGACTTCCAAAAATTAAATATAAGGTAACCGATATTCCGTAGAACACAGGATTGATCTCTTCATAGGCACTTTAAAGGATAACATCCAACATGAAGTTCATGTTCTAGAACTCGATTCATCGAGAAGGCATTCAAAGTTGGCAAGAAAAGTTGAATGTAAAGTTATGGCGACAAGGAAGCCTACCACTCAATTCTATAAAGAAGGGAAGTGTTGCTACATCTATATTTCCACAACCTACAAGGTTGACACCACAACAATTGGAAGAAAAAAGAGCAAAAGGGCTTTGCTACAGTTGTGATAGAAAATACACCAAAGGTCATAAGTGTGCTGAAAAGAAATTATTTTACATCGATTGTGAAGAAGAAGAAGAAAATGAACAAGAAGAGGATACACACCAGGAACCAGCCATAGAAGAGGAAGAAATGAATCCGACCATATCATGTAATGCATTGGCAGGAATTACCACTCCTCAAACTCTCAAGATAGCAAGACAGATCAAGAAGAAAAAGGTAATAGTGTTGATTGATTCAGGTAGCACCCATAATTTTATTCATTGTAAGGTAGCCAAGGAATTAAATTGTTTCCTATACCCAGCACCAGAATGCCAAGTGATGGTTGCAAATGGAGGAACTATAAATTGCTCTGGGAAATGCCATAATATCAAACTAACCATGGGGGAATATGTATTGACTAGTCCAATTCTTTCCATTCCTATGGGAGGTGCTGATGTTGTACTAGGAGTACAATCGTTACAATCTTTGGGGACGGTAGCTTTGAATTTTCAAGAACTTTTCTTGAAATTTTTTTCAGAAGGAAAGGAAGTTGAATTACGGGGTATTGAAGGGAAGCCAGGAAGGATAATAAGCTCTAATGTCATGACAAAGCTTCTAAAGAAATAACAATGAGGCGTAATTGCACAATTATGCTCTTTAGAAGTTCCGACATCAAAATCATCTATTTCTGCAGATCTCCAACAAGTCTTGGACAATCATTCCTAGGTGTTTGAAACTACCAAAGGACTCCCACCTATTCGTAATCATGATCATGCTATTCATTTGATTCCAGGAAGTGTTCCTCCAAACATCAGGCCTTATAGATATCCTTACTTCCAAAAGAGCGAAATTGAATGTATGATTGCAAAAATGTTAGAGGCATGTATAATTCAACCTAGTCAAAGTTCTTTCTCTGCTCCTGTAGTATTGGTACACAAGAAGGATGGATCATGGCGAATGTGTCCGGATTATAGGGAGCTCAATAAGCTCACCATTAAAGATAAATTTCCAATTCCTGTGATTGATGAATTATTGGATGAATTACATGGAGCAATTTATTTTACCAAGTTGGATCTTCGTTCAAGATATCATCAAATTAGAATGAAGACCGAAGATATTCCGAAAACAACATTTCTAACTCATGAGGGTCATTATGAATTTTTGGTCATGCCTTTTGGCCTTACCAATGCACCTTCTACATTTCAAGGGCTGATGAATTCCATTTTCAAACCCTTCCTTAGAAAATTTGTGCTAGTATTTTTTGATGATATACTAATCTACAGCAGGTCTTGGAAGGATCATGTTGAACATGTTGATAGGGTGCTCAAACTATTGTAGGAGAAATAATTATATGCAAAAAAATCCAAATGTTTCTTTGGAGTACAAGAGGTGGAATATCCGGGTCATATTGTATCTCACGAGGGTGTTAAAGTAGACCCTAACAAAATTAAAGCCATTAAGGAATGGAAAGTCCCCACAACCATAAAGAAGTTGCGAGGATTTTTCGGGTTAACAGGGTATTATCGCAAGTTTGTTAAGAATTATGGGAGAATAGCAGCACCTCTAACAACATTATTGAAGAAAGATGCATTTTCATGGACTCCCGAAGCAACTAAGGCCTTTGAACGTCTTAAAGAGGCAATGTGCCTAGCACCGGTCTTAGCTACACCAGACTTCACAAAAACCTTTATTGTGGAATGTGATGCCTCAGGAAATGGAATTGGTGCAGTTTTAATGCAGGAAGGAAGACCCATTGCTTTTGAAAGTCGTCCAATCAAAGGAAAGTATTTACAGAAACCTATTTATGAGAAGGAAATGTTAACAATATTGCATGCACTAAAGAAATGGCGAACTTACCTAATGGGAAGACACTTCAAGGTAAAAACTGATCATGATAGTCTTAAACACTTTTTGGAACAAAGACTATCGTCATAAGAGCAGCAAAAATGGGTCACAAAGATGTTGGGTTATGACTTTGAAATAATCTACAAAAAAGGAAAGCTTAATGTTGTTGCAGATGCACTCTCAAGAAAGAATGAAGAGGTGGAAGCATTGCTTTGTGCCATTTCTATTATCCAACCAAATTGGATAACCGAAGTAAGAGATGAATGGAAGAAGGACAAAGATGTATGGACACTCATTCAAAAGTTGCAGCAAGATCCTAGTACATCTGATACATTTAGTTGGAAAAATGATTCCTTATGGTACAAATATTGCTTATATCTTTGTAATAATTCCCAACTAAAACAAAATATTCTTCTCGAATTGCACACTTCTCCTTTAGGAGGACACTCAGGATTTTTAAAAACTTACCACAGGGTGAAGAAAGAATTTTTTTGGGATGGCCTTAAATCTGATATTCAAAAGTTTGTGGCAGAATGTTTGGTTTGCCAGCAGAATAAAGTGGAAACAATTAAGACCCCTAGACTTCTACAACCTTTATCCATTCCAAGTCAACGTTGGGAGGAGATTTCACTGGATTTTATCACAGGCTTACCTAAGTCCGAAGGAAAGAGTGTCATCATGGTGGTAGTTTATAGACTTACCAAGTATGCACACTTTTGTGCATTATCTCATCCATTTAAAGCAAGTATAGTTGCTACTACATTTATGGATAGAATTCAAAAGCTACATGGAAGCCCAAGGGTTATTGTGAGCGACAGAGATCCCATTTTTACCGGAAATTTTTGGACGGAGTTATTTTCTTGTTTGGGTACTCAATTAGCTCATAGCTCATCTTATCATCCTCAATCTGATGGTCAAACTGAGATAGTAAATAAATGTTTGGAAGGATATCTTCGTTGTTTTGTATCCGATAAACAAACACAATGGGTCAAGTGGTTACCTCTTGCTGAATGGTGGTATAACACTTCCTTCCATACTGCAGCAAAAATGACCCCATTTATGGCACTTTATGGATATCATCCACCATCCATCACATCATCTTTAAGAGAGAATTCTAAGGTTCAAGCAGTGGAAGATCACATCGAGCATCAACAAGAAGTTCACCAACTCTTAAAGGATAACCTGAATTTGGCACAAAATCGAATGAAACAACAGGCAGATCAACATCGCAGTGAGAGAAGTTTTGATGTAGGAGATTGGGTATTTTTACTGCTACAACCATACAAACAAATGTCCCTCAAGCAAGCTAAGAAGGATAATAAATTATCACCAAAGTACTATGGTCCTTACAAGGTGTTGCAAAATATTGGTTCTATGGCATACAAATTGGAGCTTCCTACTTCTTTGCGAGTACATCCAGTTTTCCATGTTTCATGCTTAAAGAAGGTTATAGGTGAAAATCTTCCAGTTCAAACAATATTGCCAGAACTTGATGAGGAAGGAAAAATCATATTGGAACCTGAAGCGGTCACGGAAACAAGAACTCGACAGCTACGTAATCGATCAATTTTAGAGTATCTCATCAAGTGGAAGAACTTACCCACTGAAGATTCTACATGGGAGGATGAGAATTTTATACAGAAGCACCCAGAGCTACTCAAGCATTGAGGACAACATTTTTTTGAAGGAGAGGGGCATGTTAGGTCCCTATATTACTAGTATAGTCCCTTATTGTTGTTAGTGTAACCCCCTTATTGTTATTATTGTACCCTTGTAACCCCCATTTTATTATTATCGTGCCCTTAAATTATTATTGTTAGGTCGGCTAGGATTACATTGTGGCCCACTAGGATTACATTATGGCCCCATGGACTCCTATATATAGAAAGGAGGTTTTGTAAATTGTATCATCCAAGAATTGTGCATTTATGTAATGTATTGGAGGTTGCTCCCTCGAAGTGGCTTATTTCTAAGGCGTTGATATCTCTTTTCTTCTATTTTTGAAGCTGGTTACACAGCACATTCCATTGTACAAGTCTTCATTACATATGTCACTAACATTCACATTCTCGCGCCCTCCTAACACATAGAGAGCGATTTGGACGGTACATGAGAAAAAAATCTTGTACCATGACAAATTAACAAAAGGAGATAGCAGAGAATTGCAGAGAGCACAACTGCACAAGATCTATATTTATTGAAAAGAGAAATGTATATTTATATAAGTCAGAAACAGTTATGCATAAACTGAATCTGGAAACTGATTGCTAACTAATCTAGAACTACTTCTAAACTAACCGAATGATTAATTCTTTAACACCCCATCTTAATCTTGAGGGTTACATTATTTTATTCCTAACTTTTGACATTGAAATTCATTCTATATTTCCGAAGACAGAGAGAAGTCTCTTGACTTTCAACTAGATTTGGTTTTCTTCTTCTTTTCTTCCAAATTCTGTAGCTTCTAAATTGTTTCATCATGTGCGTCTCATTGTATTGTTCAAACCTCAGACTTTTCATTTGCTGGTGCAGGTCTTTTACAATTCCAGGTTGTCTAAGCATGTCCCGGACATCTTCCAGAAATGTGGGCTACTGCCACATACTGTCTACTATATTATGGTTTTCATGATCAATCTGCTGCAACATAATATTATAATAATGTCTTGTTTCTTCAAAACTCCAATGCATGAAAATTTCATTAACATGTTCATCATGCATATCCTCTTCAACATTCAATTCTACATCTTCTGTGAATTCTACATCTTCTATGTAGATCTTATCCAGACATGGTGTTGCAAGCCATGTTTCAATAAACTTTAACTCATCTTCATAATCATTTTGTGTACCTGCACATTGGAAATCAATATTAGAATCCAAAATATTTTCAGAACGACATTGGTTCTGGTCTTTCTGCTCTGCAATAAGAGCTTTATCCTGTTGCGATTCTTTCTCTATTTCTGCCTCTATCTCTATTTCCTTCTGCTCTGCAGTGAGAACTTGAACTTTCTGAGGTTGCGCTTCCCTCTCTGCTTCTACATCTTTCTCTGTTTCTGCTTTTACTTTGCAGACTTCTTTCTTTGCTTCTGTCTCTGTCTCTTTTCCACTAACCTATAATGCTGCGAACAGATTGTCTTCCACTAACTACAGTGAGGAAATCTCACCAAATAACATCATGTCAATATCATATTTTTGTTGCATCAGCTGCAACCAGTCATCATTAGTCAAAAATTCATGATCAAAGTTAACATCAACCATCAAATTTTCATCAGCAAGTTATGTTGCTGGATTCACCATTTCATCATCAGAAATTTGTGTTGCTGGAATCAACAAGTCATCATCAGCAAACTGTGTTGCTGGTTTCATCAAACCTTCATCAGCAAGCTCTGTTGCTGGAATCACCAAATCTTCATCAGCAATCCATGTTGCTGGTATCAACAAATCTTCGTCCACTTGTAACTGTGTACAGTGGGGTTCACAAACATCTTCATATTCTCTCTCTGCGGCTTCTGCACTTTCTTCGCATACATCATCAAATCATGATTGAACACAGTGGGATTCAACAAACTCTTCATCTCGTTCTACACTTTCTTCGCAGACATCATCCACCTGTGACTGAGCACAGTGGGATTCAACAAACTCTGCATCTCGTTTTAGATCTACTGCTACAGTTCCACCTTCATCTTTAAATTAACCAAAACATCTCTCAAGGGTATCCCAAGCCTCTTTGGCTGTCTTGGCATCTGAAATCAAGGGAAGTATACTTTCATCCACTGATTCTTTTATGCATTTTAAAGCATAAGCGTCTTTTTGCCTATTTATTTCCAGATCTAAAAAGGTCTGGAACATCTTCTGTTTTTGCTTTAGCCTCTTGGATTTTCCCATGACCTCGTTGCTTGACTTCCACAAAAAAAAAAGCCTACATATGCATCAAATACCTTGCTTCCAAAAACTTCCAAAATTTATGTAGTAAGACAATACTTTAACAAGTCTTTCACATTTTCACTTTCTGACACTTTCACTTTCTCATAATTTAAGTTGTTTTTTTTTAATCTAAATTCCTTTTTCTCAACAAAATGTCATATCCTTTAAAATATTAGAAATACCTTTTAAAATTGCAGCCCTCTTTTAAATCTCATTTTCTTAAAAGAAATCTCTCTTTTTTTTTAAACTTCAACTTCATTCATGCTCTTTTGAATAAACCTTTTTCCTTTTTAAAAACCTTTAAAAATTAAAATAATCCTTTAACAAAAAGGGCTCTCTTTTTTGTTTTCAAATCATATGGGGCATTAAAAACACCTTACATGGCCATATAAGCCATATGAATTTCATATGACAAGAGACAAAACTTTTTCTTCCTTCATAAAATTGAGCTAACTCCTTTCTCCCAAATCACGTTTTATTCAAATAAAATTTTTAAAAATCACGTTGAATTCTTTTTGATGTAATCTATGAGGCCTTACAATCCATTGAGTATTTAATTTTCGTAGATGACTTTAACAGAAATCACTTTGTCGAACAAAAATACCTTAACGCAGGTGATAGCACCCTGGTTCGCTGTGTAGGTTAACGCCGCTGATTCACTTCAGCCCCGCACGCAAGTGATAGCACTCTGAAAATCATAAACTCAAATGGCAGCGTCAAGGAACTTCACAGGTGCATAAAGGTAGCAGAGCTGATGCTAGACAAATCATAAACTCAAATGGCAGCGTCCATGAACTTCACAGGCGCATAAAGGCGGCAGAGCTGATGCTGGACAATCCTCACCACTTCGTATGCCGAGCCAACAACTTGCAGATCGGGCATCTGATTAGTCCTCTGACGGCGGATGAAGAACTGGAAATGAGGCATCTATATTTTCTGCTACCCATGGCTATGCTGCACTTGGCACTGTCCGAGGAAAACATGGTCTCTCTGGCATTTTTGGCCAATTCCGCCATCAAAGCTGCAACCCTGTCCAAGACAAACATGGTCTCTCTGGCACTGAAGGCCAATTCCGCCATGAAAGCTGCAACCAGACAGAACTCTGGTGCTAGAGTACTCCCCTATTTGGAGACCTCATTCGTGCCCTCCCCTCAGAGATGAAAAAGGATTAGCGTTCCAGTGCCCTGGTCTCTGTCTCTGCTATTCCAACGATCAAACAACAAACAGAAAAACAGATTTACAAATAATATTGACAAATCAACTCTCAGCTCCGATACCATGACAAATTAACAAAAGGAGACAATAGAGAATTGCAGAGAGCACAACTACACAAGATCTATATTTATTGAAAAGAGAAATGTATATTTATACAAGTCAGAAAAAGTTATGCATAAACTGAATCTGGAAACTGATTGCTAACTAATCTAGAACTACTTCTAAACTAACCGAATGATTAATTCTTTAACAGTGACGGTAAATTATTAAAACCATACTCTGAACTTTCAGATAATCGCACTGTTTTGCAAGGTCAGACATAATGCGTACAGATGCCCACATAAAGTCTTCAGGTACCTTCGCCAAATCGCTGTCACTGTCGTTCAAACCGATAATATCCAGAAATCGAGCCACTTCTTTGCACACTTCCTTTGCATCATCACATGAAGAGTAAGCGTTGTGGCATAAATAAAATAGCTGTTCAGTTATTACTTGGTACAACCATTCATATCCTCTTATTGAAGAGAACAACTCCCTGTTTTCTGGGCTGTACTGACAATAAAGACTGAGAAGATTAAATCTCTGCCACAGGGCCTTCCAGGAATGATTTTGCAACTGCTGCAACTATCTCTTATTCACATTAATTAGAAACTTGTAGTCTAAAATTAATTCA
This sequence comes from Pinus albicaulis, assembly GCA_034641835.2. Taxonomy (NCBI): domain Eukaryota; kingdom Viridiplantae; phylum Streptophyta; class Pinopsida; order Pinales; family Pinaceae; genus Pinus; species Pinus albicaulis. The sequence continues at coordinate 111,278 of JAXQQM020066223.1, read as the reverse complement.
TTCAACAGATTTTTCATATTCCTCTCGCTTACGACTTTGGTATAGTCAGGAATGACTTGTAGAGTTGTGTCGGTGAGGAGGTATTGACACATTTTTTCCCTCAGTTCAGCCTGAGGAATGGCATCGCTAATATTGAAGGGCTGGCGGGTGAATGGGTGAAGGGCTTCGTGTTTGGCGTCCCAGATGTTCTCCAGTGTCCTGCAGTTGTAAAGAAGCTGAGCAGGGTCATTTGTAAGGGGTAAACGAATTGGATCGTAAGCAAATTCATGTACCAATTCATCAACATACTCTTCCGGGATACGCTTTATGGAACTGGCTACACCCATTTTCAAACTTTGTTTTTCACCGCTCCACCAAAATTACTTTGTTTCTTCTTTGTTTTTAGCCGCTGAACGAAAACTACTTTGTTTCTTCTTTGTTTTCCCTATCTTTGACTTATACTCCTTTTTCCCTTTATATGTCACAAAATTAGGGTGTGGAATATGTTAGTGAGTCGGCGTGTGCACGTGGTCATCTATCCAACACCAATCAACAAAATGGTGTTCAATGAAGCTATTCACCGACTCTCCAAAACCAATCGTTACATTATACTTTCCAGATTTCGAGCATTGAAACAAAAAGTTACATTATATTCCTCATTTCTATGGTTATTTGTATACTTATAATCACTACAGTTTTTTATTATTTAATGACTATGTTATGTTATTTTATTACCAATAATTTACTTCGATTGACCCAAGTCATGTAATTTTTCATAAGAGGTTATAGGTTCAAATTTATAGAAATCTAAGGGGTTTTATAACACAAATTCAATATTTGATATGGGCATGACCTTAAAAATATATTATTATTATTATTATTATTATTATTATTATTATTATTATAGCCTATTTTTATTTTAAGTTATTGTTGTTAGATGATGGTGGAGGTCTTTGGGGAGGATCAGTAGACAATAGTTGATTATAGATGGCCTTTGTTGACATGGTCCACTATTCCTCAACATGTGCAACTTATGGTTGATGATGGTTTATTATGGTCATGATGTGGTTGACTATGGGTTTCCATAGCTAATTATAGTTGTCCACATTTAACTATACTATACTATGATAGATTATGAATAACCTTGGTTTACCATGTATCATCAAATTGACCATGGTCAACCTTGGTTCAACCATGGATGGACATGGATTGACCATACATGGTTGTCTATGGTTCAACACTCAATTATGGTTGACCATATTTTGCATTGCTTTACCACTTAACTATGATTGACAACTTGGCCTCGTTGACCACTTGGCACTTGTTGATCACGTTGTCTAAGGTTATATATGGTTAACCATGTTTCACCATGGTCGATTGTGACAACCGTGCTTGACTATGGTTAATTATGGTAGATCATGTTGACTATGGATAACCATGGTCAACATGTTCTTTATGTTTTATCATGAATATAAAGTATGACCATGCTTCAGCATGGCTACTTGTGGTTTCCTATTGGTACCCATGAAAAGCTATAGTTGACCATGATTGACCATATGTTTGACCATCATCGGCAATGTTGCTCGGACTAGGCATGGTAAAATTTGCTAAAGTAAGGTTGACAATGGTTTCCCATGGCTAAAGTTAACCATGGTTGTCCATGGTGGTCAACATATGGATGACTTCACATATGAATCTACAAAGCCCACTATTGGTTCTCGTAAATTCGTAAGTAGTTCATTCATACCCAATACTTTATTTGTATTTGGTTGGAATAATCACACTAAGTCCATGCCATTCCTTAGCACAATTTGTGGAACTTATGTTTTCGATGGGATAACATTCCCTCGAGGTTGTTAATCATTAGGGAGTCAATATTTAAGGGGAACCTTCTATTTCCTTGGAATTCCCATGGGGTTAGGCACCATTTCCCTAATACTTCATTTAATCCTTTAGGTACAAACCTATATTGCTAACCTTTTGATATATGAGCATCTCTTCCTCGCACATGCTTTGATCCTCGAGGTCAACAAAATTTTTGACAATCCTTTTGTTCTACGGGGCATTCCCCTTACGGGAGCTAACCTTAAAGTTGTAAACATGCGTGCTTGAGTTATGCCCTCTAGTCAAACCACTTCCTTGAGTTAAACCACTACTAGAACCCATGTTATGGCTGAAGCACCTCCTCTACCTCAGTCATACGGGGCACTTAACGCTCCGAAGAATCAATTACATCACCCATCTTGGAAACCCTTGCACTACTGGATCTTTAAAATTTTATGATTGATCTCATAAAGCATAACCCTATGTGGCCCATTGTCCCACCTATACTGCTAGCTGACATTACCAAGTTCGATGGTAAACTTGACGAAGACCCATAATTCATATTTATGGCTCTCCTCCAAATATTTCATTGATGTTATCATTAGGCTGCATCCTTTTCAATGGACTCTTATCAGTGGTGCAAAATGGTACATTTATCTTAAAAGTGCCACTAACCATTACCAACTACTTCTTAGGTATGAAAAAGGAACCAATATACTCACTAACTTATGTTGGGACACCTCCACCCACTTTCTAATCATATACATGAGAGGAGAAGAAGAAAAGCCTATTTTGAACCAAGTCTCTTAATGAGTTGTTGCATGAGTGGTTTACCAAGTCTATCTTGCCTAGAATTGTTGAAGATATTGCTAAGGTAGGAACCCAAACCGAGGAACAAGTTGTCATGCATGCACATCAATTTTCCTTGATCTATTCTCAAGAAGGTTCTGTATAAGAAATCATTCCTAAAACACATATTTCATTAAATTTGGAAGCTTTCCGTTGATCTAGAATTTATAACTTTAACTAGATTCAGTTTTTTCAAAATGTTGAATTATAAATCACTTAGTTTACACATTTTGATGTAGATATTCACCATTTTTGTGAAAAAATTATCATGGTAAACTATATAAAACAAATTTATATAAACTTACAAAAGCAAATATTTCACATCTTAATCTTGGATTCCTTACATTATCTCTTTTAAAATTTTCTATGGTTTGTACTAAAAGCTAAGTCTGTTAAGGTTATCTTATGAAAACAATTTTGTGTATGTTACTGTTATTAACTTTATGAAAATAATTTTGTGTATGTTATTAAACCATTTAATTATAATCGGATATAGTAAATATCATGTATGGGTTAAGTTACGATTATTACTAAGACAAGGTTGGCACAATTTAAAAGTCTATCACCTTTGCACACTAGTAATATGGTTGGAGATGAAAAACCCTCTTAGATCATCCAATTTATACTCATGTTGGATTTGAATTTCAAAATATTTGTGGCGCAACCAACCTTCTTGATTTTTTAAGTAAACAAAATTATGATGATTTCGAAACACTTATTTTAATGCTTTTTGAGCCTAACAATAAATGCTAAAGAATTTTGAGTAATATCTTTATGGATTCGTCTATACCATATTTGGTGTTACTGGATGATAATCATCATTACATACATTTTTTTTTAACTATAGCTGATATTATTTTTCTATTTAAAAAATATTTTATTTTTTCTATTTAGAACATATTTTTTATTTTTTATTTTTAATTTAAAAGGGCATGGAACAGACAAAATTACACATCCCCTCATACTAGGCTATAGAATGAGCCTAGCCTCTCTCAATTACCAATCATTTTAATTATCAAAATCAATCATGAAATATAATAGTAACAAAGTAATACAATTTGATTATTTTCAAATACAAGAGAAAATTGACTAAACTGTTTATTACAAATGTTTAGTTTTTATTCCTGGAGTGTTTAAGGATATTATATTGAAAAGAACATATTGAAATTCATCTAAAACTTAGATTCCTTACACTATTTCTATTATCATGAATATTTATATTTATGTATTACATTTGACTAGTGAATAATAGATTTTGTAAAAAAAAATCTTACCGATTATAAAGTTATTTAACAATATATTAATATTGTGTTTCTTACTATTATTGACCATTTTAAATTGACACTAACTACTTTTCCTATGTTGAGTACAATGTTGGCACCACCTCAAAATCTATAACAGAAATATTTTATAAGTCTAGTTGTGTTGTTCAATGATCAAAATCATTTTTTTATAAATTAGAATGAAACAAAACAACAAATTTGATTTATATCAATTATAATAAGGAATATTAAGGAAAACTCACTTCAAACATTATTACAAGTGTCTAAATTTGTTTCATTAAGTGTTTAAATGGTTTATAATCAATAGAATACTAATTAGCTACTCCACTATTGTTTTAATAGACCAAGTTTAGAAGATGTTGTTTTTAAGTGCATTATTGTGTATGTTATTATTATTAAACCATTTAATTATAATCTCATATGTTAAATAGCATGTATGTGTTAAGTTACCATCATTACTAGGGCAAGGTTGGCACAACTTAAAAGTCTATCACCTTTGTAACACTTGTAATATGGTTGAAGATGAAACACCCTCTTAGATCATCCAATTTATACTCATATTGGATTTAAATTTCAAAATATTTGTGGCACTACCAACCTTCTTGATCTTTTAACTAAACAAAATTATGGTGATCTTGAAACACTTCTTTTAATGCTTTCTGAGCATAACAATAAAATTCTAAAGAATTTTGAGTAATATCTTTATGGCTTCTCATATACCATATTTGGCCTTAGTGGATGATAATCATCATTATCACCATCATCATTACATACTATTGTACGAAGTTTGAACCATTTTAGAGTAATATTTGTTTACAATCAAATTAAATGTTGAATGAGAGTAATAATATAATTTATTTATTATTTATTATTTGTACTTTTGTGTTAAAAACGAAGTTAATTGAGACTTACTTAATGAATAATAGATTAAGATGCAAGATATATATTAACTATAAATTTATTTAATGACAAATTATCATAGTAATGTGTCCAATATATACCAGCGTAGATCCATCTTAAATACGGATTTAACATGAGCCTAGAGGGATCAAATTTTTTCACGTGCAAACATTTTTTTCGCACTGGTTGATCACATTGTCTAAGGTTATATATGGTTAACCATGTTTCACCATGGTCAATTGTGACAACCGTGCTTGACTATGGTAATCATGGTAGATCATGTTGACTATGGATAACCATGGTCAACATGTTCTTTATGTTTGATCATGAATATAAAGTATGACCATGCTTTAGCATGGCTACCTATGAATTATGCTCAATACGCACTTCTAAAGGACCCTCAACAACCATGAGGTAAAAATAAGTAGAAAATGGAAACAAACCATCACACTAAACCTAAAGCAGCTCAAACCCAAGAGATCATTGTGGGTGGCATGAAAAAGAAAAATAATTATTTCCCTTGTAATATTTGTGGGGAGGACCATCTCACTCATTAATTTCCTTATATTGATGACATCCATCATTATTTCTCATAGAAAAAAAAATTTCATTAGGTTTTTGTCTTGACAAGTCTATTTCCAATCCAATAAAAATATATGGTTGTGAATCCTCCTTCTCTGAGCACCTTCTTCAATCGCTGATCGGCCTCCCACACAGACTCAGAAGGCCCTTGCTTGAAATCCTTTAGGTCCACTACTATTTGTGATTAGGACTTAGGCTTCTTGAACTATTGTTTTAAGGCATTATTAATCTCTTTAATGGTTGTGTTCGCATGCTGGCTGATGTATCCCATGTACCAGTCTGAAGCTCTTCCTTCAAAGGCAAGGGATAGTTGTGCCCTTTTCACTACATCACTAGCTACGTTTTGCGTAGTCCATATGGATCCCACGACAAACTAGAACTGATCCATGTCTTCATCTCACACACCCTTAAATGTAGGTAACTTCATGTGCACAGCCATGTCGTCTTCTTGTGGTGGCAGAGGTGTAGGCGAGCTCTTTCCCCTATGTTGGTTTCAAAATTGTGTGGCTGGAGGACTCTGTGTATTTGCTTCCCTTACTGGACTATAGGAAGATCTATCTCCTTCTTGGTTGGTTTGATATTATTTACCATTGTGCGTTGTACCCTCACTTTTACCGGAGCTCATTCACTCGGTATGGCTACACAGGATACTTTTCTCGCACAATAAGCTCTTAATTAGTAACAACAAAGTTTTTAGAAACTTACCCTGGAAACCATTGAAGAACCTCTTCTTTGCTTCTGAGTAGGACTCAAATTGATCCATTGCAAATTCAGTCACAAATCCTCCTATCACATTGTCCACCCAATGATATACCGTGCGAGTAATGGTATTATCAATATTTTCCAACTGCCAGATTAGTTCCTGGGTCCACTGCATGACCTGTTCGTCTTTCCAACAATTCTGAAACTTGACCAGCCTTGCGAGCCACTCCTGCAGCTCAATTGCAAAAGTTACCAAGAAAATCTTATAGCTTTCCATGAAAATATACTTATTTTTCCACTTCTCCGCAGTTAAGTTCACAGTGCAATTTTCTTTTACAGCGAATTTCTGAACTTGATTTTCAAACCACTCATCGATTTATTTCTTTGCAGGCTTCCAATACGGCCTTGGAATTACCAAATATCTCGCTCAAAATTCTCCCGGTCTCAGCAACAAAACCATTTGTTGGCTGGATGGGTCTTCACCCAGGTTCGAAGGTGAAGGTTTGTCAACAAACCCCTATACTACAAGCCCTTTCGGCAGTGACCCGCTTGCGCAGGTCAAAGTCTCACCTGAAGTAGTATGGGAGGGTGCTAGAAGTAGGTTTCCGCACCCTGAGAGAGAGTGCATAATAACACAGGTCTGCAATTATCATATCTACACTAAAGGATGATTCGCAGGGTTCCAGAACGTAACCAGACTATAGTTATTATCAGATCTTCTCGAGCAGATTCGTATCCAAGTGTGTATCATCGATTACAACCATAAAATAGCATAATCATAGCCAATATTATCAACACACATAATTCACGTTATTAACAGAGATGCAGTCAGTAAGTGCAACAACATTCTTAACGGAGTAATATACTAAGTGCAGATACTTTCATATCACAGAGATAAAATAGACGAGTTCACAACTTAACAGACAATCTTAGTTCGCATCAATCATAATAGAACATATCCAGATAACATCATATGTTCATAAATACTTCACATATATTACTTATCAAAAATCTTCTTACATTCCCTAAATATTGCCTGTGCACACAACCAACAGGGTCCGCACACAACAAGATATTGGAAATATTGTCATTGATGGCAAAGGAGCACAAAGGAGAAGCACCAAGACAAGGGAGCAGATCAGATTCAGATGGAATTTTTGCAGAGAAAGAAAGTAAAGTGGTAGAGGATACAAGAGGAGGGTTTAGATAGGAAGAATTTTTTTTGAACTGTTAGGGTTTTGTTTTGTAAGCCTACGAGCAAATTAGACAAAAATGGAAGAAGAATTTCCATCATTTTTGAGCTATGGGATTATTGCAGATATGCGACTGTGTATTCTCAAAAGGTCAATTATTTATTTATTGATTATGCGTGACTTGTAAATTTTGAGAAATTAGCATCGATCACAGAATGGATCGATGCCATTAAAGAAATTGCTTAGACTTCTAAATTGAGGTATAAAATCTACCTGGATGTATTTCGCAATTGGCTGACTTCGTATAAAGCATTTCAAGGAGATATTACACATTCTGTTCTGTATACACAGTGAAGGAGATCCAGAGTTTAAAGTCACATTTGGGGGATTTATTGTATTTATAAATGATTATAAAACCACAGAAAATGAATAATAGAGGTTAAAGCCATGTGTGGAATGAATGCCCGAGAGGGTTTGAAGACTGGTTGATATCACTAGAACAGAAGATGTATGGCATAGCCGTGGTGGAATTATTTCAAGTTGGAACCATAGTTCTATTTATAAACCCGAGCTAAATGAAAACAGAACGATGGAGTGAAGGAGAACAGTGGATGGTTTTGAAAACCAACCGGTGGTTTTCGCATAGGTCAAAGATGGTAAGCGGTAATTGCTGGAATGAACGTGATAGTGGTCATGGGCTGACACGTGGCAATTAAAAACCACTAATTTTGTGTAAGTTCTAAATTTTTACCCATCATGCTATTTGGAGCGCGATATCGAGCGATGTTCGTCGAATCTGAAGCAGTTAAATGGATGATGGAGATTGGACTGCACAAATGAATATGTAAGTTGTATATGCTGTGGGACCCGAATATAATATTATTTTGGTGCTTTTGGTTTTAACCAAAGTAAACTCATAAATACGATTAAACCAAGGTGTGATAGTTGACAGATGTGGGCCAATGTTAATACAAGTTGGTACTTTGGTATATTTATCCAAAGTCGATTTGGTATAGTCAGAAGATAAATGAACGGGTTTTTATTATGGTTTGTGTAAAAATTGATATTAAAGCTTCTGCATATGAATTTATTACCATTGGGTTTATCATGGTTTATAACCATATTTTTTTTGAAAAGTGAGATTGACCGTCAGGAAATCTGTGGGCCTGGATATATTTTGTAATGTTGATATCTTGTGTTTAAACCTTAGAGTTGAGAATCATAAGTGGAGATGATATTATGCTAGCACTTGAGTATTAATCAGAAGTGCCAGCAGCAACGAGGACCGTATATCTGGACAGATCAACGGTGATGATTACATCGGCGAAAATCAGATCATAAATTGGAAGCAAGAGCAATGTGATGCGATGTGGCGATGCGAAGGGACATGTGGTGACACAACACAATATCGCACATCAGCAATGCGAATTTCATCACATACCGTGAAGTGGATGAACAAAGTTGTGATGCGATGTGATCGCATATCGCAATCGAGGTAGGAGAGATATCACATATCGCAATCAGTGATGCTTATGTGATAAGAATTCGCAAGTTATAGAAGTTGCGATGTGAAGTGGCGATAAAGTCAACTGGGACCCGTCGCATATCGCATATCGGGAGATTAGATGGATGAAGGCACATGGGATAACTGGAATCACAGAAGTGCGATAAAAAGAGAGGATGCAATGGAGATCGAAGCTGAAGCCTAAAACTTTTCAAGTCCGGGAGTATGGATTTTCCCTTTGTAAATCGCATCAGAGAGCAAAAGAGCCATATATCAAAGAACGATTGAAATACCGAAATGCGATAGAAAGTGGATGTGATATAGTTCAAAGCTAAAATCTAAAGGAATTGAAGTCTGGTGTGGGAACCTGTAAGCTCTTATTTCATATATGTTAAATGCGCCATTGTATAATGTTTACACTGTTGATTATTTTAAATGTATGTATGATGACTAAAGCCCAGAGTTGTAATCTGTCATGGGCATAAAGGAAATACTATGTGGGCCATACTCTACAGGTCATAAACGAATGGAATGCACGCATATCAAGAACTCGTGCAAGACAGTGGTGCGGCAGCATGGGAAGATAAAAAGGGTGAACACAACACAAAAGACACAGGTAAGGGAAGAAACAGAGAAGCTATGTAGCAGAGCTGGAATATAATGGCATAACAGAAAAGACAAAAGGACAGCAAGAAGAAGAGGAAGAATGCTCAACAAAGCTAAGAAACCAAAAGTGCTGAGTAAATGGTTGATTGTAACTGTAAATGTATTATTGAATTTATATTGTTTGTGATGCAAAGGCAAGTCTCCATTGGTAAAGAAAAAATCCATTGTAATACAAAAATGTATACATTCTGTTATATTATTCTGAATGTGCTGGACAAGAAAATGAGAAGGGGGAAGGCAAAGAGTCATAAATGTTCATTTCGAATTCCCTGTGGAATGAAAATAGTTATGAGGTGTTATCTATAAATAATGTTACCAACATATGCATAAGGAGTTAGAGAATGGAGAAAGAAGTGAGAGAGTGTAAGAAAAATAAGGAGTAGACAGAGAAGCTGTGAAGATCCAGAGATAATATAAGGAAGATATGAAGGATGGATGACAATAGTGAAGAAGGAATATAATAGAGCTGATATCCAGGTATATCAGCATGTGTTTTCATAGTAGTGTGAGGAAGTTGGTGCTTCCATATCAAGTTGTAGCTTGATATATGTCTAGTTGTAGCTGGCTGAGGTAGGACCCTTCTGTAGGTTGTAGCCTGTAGAAAATAGATGGGTGTTGGAGCTTCCTTGCAAGTTGTAGCTTGTAGAATTGAGGTAGTAGCCTCCTATAGGTTGGAGCCTACATAAAATCATTGGTGAGAGGGAGTTGGAGCTTTCCTTTTCATCACAACAATAATAATATGTGGTTTTCTCCCTTATGGGTTTCCACTTATATATGTTGTCTATGTGCATGATGATTATGTGTTGATATTCTGTATTTAATCTGCTTTATACCTGCTGCTCACTTATTAAGATTGTTGTTCCATTGTATATCAAGTTGATCATGAAATGAAGATGTTAATAAGTGTAAAAGAAAGTTTTACAAGACCATGACTGTATTAAACTGATTCAACCCCCCTCTCAATTTAATCAAGGGTTCAAAAATTGGTATTAGAGCAAGTTCCTTCTGTATTAGTTTAACAATTGGAAGGAGATCCTTGGTCCCCAAGATGACTAGTCTAGAAGGATGCTCAACAAATAAAGCCCCTATGTTTACTAGCACAAATTATACCTTCTGGAAAATAAGAATGAGGACGTACATAATTTCTCTAAGAATAGAAGTTTGGGCTACTGTGGATTTAGGATATGCCCCAAAGGATTATGACACAGAGAAAAAAGCCAAACAAGATTTTATAGCTAATGCCAAAGCCATGAATGCTCTCTTAAGTGGTCTGTGTGAGGTGGAATTTATCAAAGTAATGCACAACAAGACTACCAAAGAAATATGGGATACATTAGAAAGTATCCATGAGGGAGATAAAAAGGTGAAGATGGCCAAACTACAAGTCTATTGAGCCAAATTTGAAAATATAAAAATGAATGAAGAAGAAGATGTTGCCAGCTTCTTCTTAAAGGTTGCAGAAATTATGAATAATATGGAAGCTCCAGGATAAATCATTAGAAAATTTGTAATTGTTCAAAATATATTGAGATATTTACCATCCAGTTTTAATCCCAAGGTTTCTACCATAGAAGAAATAGTTGATTGGGAAACATTGACCATGAACCAATTACTTGGAAACTTAACATCCTATGAGATGAGACTTCCACAAAGGAATTCAAATGTGAGGGAGGCAACCTTTAAGGCTGAGAAGAGAAAATAAGAAAAGGAAGATACATGCTCCTGTTCTGATGAATAAGAGGCCAAATTTGTCAGAAGATTGGATAGAGGCTTAGGTAAGTATAAAGGTAAGATTCCATTTAAATGCTTTGATTGTGGAAGAGTTGGGCACTATGCATCAAAGTGTCCTTACAAGAAAACAAAGAATCGGACTCAAGAGACAGAGAAAACCAAAACAAATAACTGGCAAAAAGGGAAGAGATTCAATAGAAAATCACTTTATGCTCAGCAAGATAGCAGTGCATCTGAAAAGTCAGATGAATCCTCAAATGAAGAAGGAACCTATGAATTTGTGTTGATGGCCAAGGAAGAGTTTGAAGGATTCCTTCTAGAAGATGAGGAAGAAGGTGAGGTAGATCTTGAGGGGGAGCTAGGAAGTGCCCTAGAGGAAATAGACAGACTTAAAATCAAGTGAAGAAAACAAAAAGACATTCTTCTCAAATATTTAAAAGAGGTACCAAATTCAGAAGACCTCATTCAATTGAAAATAGAACTTGAAGAAGCTAAGAAGGTGGAAGACACATTACTAAAGAAAATTAAGGATAAAATTCAAAAGCAAGAAAAATTGGAAGAAGAAGTAGTATGCCTGAGAAAGAAATTAGAACACACCCAAAGGGAATTGACAATGAACACTCCTCGGATGACAAGCACTGAACAGTTGAATAAAATACTAAATGCTCAAATATCTCTCATAAATACTGTGATAGGTTACAAAGGAGAAACCAGCTAATCAAAGGTAGAGGATAACCTGTTGAAAATGCAGCAAGATGATGGAGCTTAGTGAAATGAAGTCGCCTTCACTAAGTGGGCCCGCAGGCAAATTCTGGCGCAAAGTCTATTTTTAGACTATGTCTATTTTTAGACATATGGAGCATGGTCCAAGGGTTGTAGTATGTTATTCTTGGAGTATTTTTCATGTTGGTAAAAATATATGGACCTCTATTTTTGGACCTATAGGTCGAAGTCTATTTTTAGACTGCCTATCCTAAAAATAGGGAAGTCAAATATTATTTACCCTTAATAATATTTGGACTCTAAAATTCAGTTTACTCTCTTGGAGCACTTCAGTTCGAGCTACAGAAGTGGCTCATGCATCTGACAGAGGAATTATGCTATTCCTAATGGTTTGGTGAGCTCATGCATGGTTGACTTCAATTAGGACTTCAGTGGCAGAAGTTTGGTGGAGTTGATGAGACAATTGGTGGAGTTGTGTTCGGTTTAACTTAGTTGAACTAGTTGAGATTAGTTTAACTAGCTAATCAACTAGTAATGAGTGGAGTGAATTAAATATTATTTAATTCATTAATTAGTAACTCATTATTAAACTCAAGAACACATCAGTTCACTACAGTGCATGGACAGTTCAGTGGAGACCAGTGGAAGAGGTAGATGAAAGGGTGAGTACAACTATCAGTTGTGACATCAGTTGTGCATGAGATTTGCACCACACTTGGAGGCAATTTCCCATGATGATTGCGCTGTCAAGCCAAGGAGATTCGAACCTTGGATCTCTATTTAGACAGGCCATGATTGCGCAATAGAGGCAAGGCAATTAGTGGATGTGTTTTGAACCTGTGACTTGTTCAAAACCAAGCTAGTTTGTGTGTAACTTCATGAGATAGTACTGAGTACTTGTGAGGAGTATTGTACTGAGTTTGTTACATGATTTCTCCATTATAATATACACAATAGCTATGGGGTTTTCAGCTATAAGCTTTCCCCATACATACTGTGTTAATGTGTATGATGATTTGATGTGTTATCGCTTGATTTTATTTCCGCATGTTTGATGATCCGAGTGGAAGAGATTATGTGTTGCATATAAATTCGAATTGTATGTGATCAGGATAGTCTCGGTGGATAATTAATCATTATTCAGCAAATTTCTACATGGTATCTGAGCTATTGAAGCAGAGATTGATCATCACAGTGATTACAAACTTATTTCGGTAGACAGAGTCTGCATGCGGGCCAGGTAGCCTCCGGATTCATCTTTCTTCGGAAAGTGAAAGGTCTGGTAAATGCCCCTTGCAGTCAATCTTTGTGCTAGAAATAATTTGTTCTCACAGATCTAGAGCGGTTGAGCTTTGAGGTGGAATTCGAAATTTTGCAGCAGTTTTGTTTTCTTGGTGCCGGTGTTGAAAATGTCTTTCAACGGTTTGCAACTCGAATATGCTCTTGAAGGAAGTTCAAATTATGTTGCATGGAAGGATCGCATGGAGGCAGTATTAGAAGATAATGGTCTGAAGGAGTTCGTAGATACGGATGTCCAAAATCCCACTGATCCTGCTGAAGTCGAAGCATGGCAAAAGAATATGGCGAAATGTCGAAGGATCCTGTTGGAGGGCGTCAAGGATCATATTGTATCCAGCCTGCATGGAAAGGCTTCTCCATATTTAATGTGGAAAGCTTTGACGGATCTATTCTAGAGTAAGAGCAACCAAAGGAAGCTGGCGCTCAAAGATAAGCTCAGGAACATCAAGATGGAGAAAGGCGACAGTATCGCCAAATACCTCACGAAGTTCACTCAATGCAGAGATGAGCTGGGAAGTGTGGGGGTGACCGTCGAAGATGAGGACATGGTCGACCTGGCTCTCCTTGGTCTTCCGAAGGCTTGGCACTCATATCAAGATAGTGTCAATGGTCGGGAGAAGCTGCCGGGATGGGAGCGCCTTTGGGCGGATCTCATGCAGGAGGAGATAAGGAGGACTACTCGAGATGGATCTTCATCAAAGGGAGCCGATGAAGAAAATTGCGCTTTGGTTGCCAAAGCAAAGAAGGGGAAGGGTAAGAAACCTTCTCATTCCGGTGCAAAGGGCAAGAAGCAGGATATGGCGAAAGTGAAGTGTTTTCACTGCCATGATCACGGACATTATGCTACCAATTGTCCAAAGAAGAAGAAAAAAAAGCAAGCGGGAAGATCTGCAGATGGAGAAGCTTTGGCTTCACAGTTCGAGCTTGACTTTTCACTGATTGCATGCTTGGTTTCAAGTGTGATGGGATCGGTGTGGTTCTTGGATAGCGGTGCGTCATTTCATATGACGGGAGATCGAGATTTGTTCTCAGATCTGGAGGACAAAGATCTGGGTGTGCACATCGAGATGGGCGATGATGGTAGATACAGTGCGACTGGTATCGGTACCATATCCTTTCAGAGGGAGTCTGGTAAACCCTTTGTATCGAGGGATGTCATGCATGTACCTGGATTGAAGAAGAACTTGATCTCTGTGGCGATGTTGGAGGATAAGGGGTATGATGTGGTCTTCAGCGAAGGAAAAGCCTTCCTGCGCAGTAAGACTACCGGAGAGACCCGGAAGATAGGGGTTCGAACCAAGAACCTTTATCAGTTGCAGGTAGATGGCTGCGCAGCTATGGCATGCAAAGCGGGAGAAGTGGTGAGCCGGGATGATGAGGGCGAACTGTGGCATAGGAGATTGGGCCACCTTCACCATGGAGCTTTGAAGATCCTGCAGCAGATTTCTACTGGGCTTCCTAAGGGCACTCTTGCGTAGTCAGATCAGTGCAAGGGGTGTACCTTTGGGAAGTATGTGAAAGCCACATTTCACGAGAAGGATAGTCGCACCACGACGATCCTTGAGAGAGTTCACACAGACGTGTGTGGTCCTTTCTCAGTTGCTTCGACAGCAAAGCGCAAGTACTACGTGATCTTTGTTGATGATTTCTCTCGAGAGTGCTGGATCTTCTTCATGCAGAAGAAGAGCGATACATTCACGAAGTTCTGTGAGTTTAAAGCACTGGTCGAGAAGGAGTAGGGGAAGAAAGTGATTGCTCTAAGGAGCGACAATGGTGGTGAATTCATCTCGTCTGAATTCAAGGAGTTCTGCAGCGCAGAAGGGATTCGGAGAGAGCTCATCGCACCCCATAACCCACAGCAGAACAGGGTGACTGAGAGGAAGAACAGAATGATCGTGGGTGTTGCACGGGCGATGTTGCATGATCAGGGCCTACCCCTTCACTCATGGGCTGAGGCATCCAATATAGCAGTGTATGTGCAGAACCGTTGTCCTCACAAGGTTCTTGGAATGAGTACACCGGAGGAGGCTTATTCTGGCAAGAGGCCTGATATTTCCCATTTGCGGATTTTTGGTTCTCCTGTCTACATGCATGTGACGAAGGATGCGAGAAGGAAGCTGGATCCGACCGTAGAGGTTGGAATATTTGTGGGGTACACTAATACACCTCACAACTATCGGGTGTATTTGTCAGACAGTCGAAAGACTGTTGTGCGACGGGATATAAAATTTCAGGAGGAGAAAGCCATGCAGTGTTCGCTTGAGAGGGAGCTACACTTGCATGCAGATGAGGAGCCGTTAGTTCCTAAGGAGGAGCTTCCGGATGTGGATCAGCCACAAGAGGAGGTTCAGGAGGTGGAAGAAACCACCCATGCAGCGCCAACCATCAGAGGGCGCATGCGCACTACAGAAGCTGAGCGACTGGCTCGAGATGCAGAGAAGGTTGTAGAACCACCTACAGCACAGCGCAGACAGAGGCAGTCACCGGATCGGTACACTGGATACATGGCTCTTGTGAGTCAATGTGTCGTGACGGAGCCATCCTCTTTTGAGGAAGCTGTGGAGGAACCCGCATGGGTAGATGCCATGATCGAAGAATATGATTCGATCGTCAGAAACAGTGCATGGGAGATTGTCTCAAGACCGGAGGGGAAATCAGTGGTGGGTTCGCGATGGATCTACAAAGTGAAGCAGGCGGCTGACGGGAGTGTGGAGAAGTACAAGGAGAGATTTGTCGCCCGTGGCTTTTCACAGATCGAGGGGATTGACTATGAGGAGACCTTTGCACCTGTCGCAAGGTACTCTTCCATACGGACAATCCTTGCTCTCTCAGCGCAGATGGGGTGGCACATTCATCAGATGGATGTGAAGACTGCGTTCCTCAATGGAGTTATTGAGGAGGAGGTGTACATAGAGCAGCCTGAAGGTTTCGAGATCTTCAGCAGTGAGTCGCATGTGTGCCAACTCAAGAGAGCACCGTACGGGCTGAAGCAAGCACCTCGTGCTTGGTACACTCGGATAGACAGCTACTTCACCGGGCTTGGATTCTCCAAGAGTGAGGCGGATCCTAACCTGTACCAGATTGTGGTGGAGGGGAAGCTGTTGATCATCGTACTGTATGTAGATGATCTGATTTTGACTGGCGATGAGCAGTTGATACTTTCATGAAAGGAGGATCTTGCACGAGAGTTTGAGATGAAGGACTTGGGCATCCTTCATTATTTCCTGGGATTGGAGATTTGGCAGCGCAGCGGAGGACTGTTTGTTTCTCAGGGAAAGTATGCTCGGGAGATTCTGGAGAGGTTCAACATGCAAGGCCGCAAGCCTGTTGACACTCCTCTTCCTGGTGGTTGGAGGAAGGAGGATGCTACTTCAGCGGAGGTAGTGGATGCCACTGTCTATCGACAGTTGGTGGGGTCGCTTATGTATTTGGTCAATACACGACCTGATATATGCTATGCAGTTAACCAGCTTTCGCAAGCTATGGTTAAGCCTACCAAGCTCTTTTGGAAGGCAGGCAAGCATGTATTGCGCTATATTAGAGGCACATTGGGATATGGTTCATGGTACAGACAGGAGGATCAGTTGAGGCAGCATGGCTTCACAAATTGGTATCATCATATCAGAGATTGTGTTCAGCGGAGAATCATGATGCTTTCATATGTTCCCACGGAGGATCAGGATGCCGACATCTTGACGAAGGCGCTCACCAGGAGAAAGTTCGAATTCCACAGAGGCAGGATAGGGGTTGTAGATAGTCCATATCTTGCTGAGAGGGAGTGTTGAAAATGTAGCAAGATGATGGAGCTTAGTGAAATGAATTCGCCTTCACTAAGTGGGCCCGCAGGCAAATTCTGGCGCAAAGTCTATTTTTAGACTATGTCTATTTTTAGACATATGAAGCATGGTCCAGGGGTTGCAGTATGTTATTCTTGGAGTATTGGTCATGTTGGTAAAAATAGATGGACCTCTATTTTTAGACATTTAGGTCGAAGTCTATTTTTAGACCGCCTATCCTAAAAATAGAAAAGTCAAATATTATTTACCCTTAATAATATTTGGACTCTAAACTTCAGTTTACTCTCTTGGAGCACTTCAGTTCGAGCTACAGAAGTGGCTCATGCATCCGACAGAGGAATTACGCTATTCCTAAGGGTTTGGTGAGCTCATGCATGGTTGACTTCAGTTAGGACTTCAGTGGCAGAAGTTTGGTGGAGTTGATGAGACAGATAGTGGAGTTGTGTTCGGTTTAACTTAGTTGAACTAGTTGAGATTAGTTTAACTAGCTAATCAAATAGTAATGAGTGGAGTGAATTAAATGTTATTTAATCCATTAATTAGTAACTCATTATTCAACTCAAGAACACATCAGTTCACTACAGTGCATGGACAGTTCAGTGGAGACCAGTGAAAGAGGTAGATGAAAGGGTGAGTACAGCTATCAGTTGTGACATCAGTTGTGCATGAGATTTGCACCACACTTGGAGGCAATTTCCCGTGATGATTGCGCTGTCAAGCCAATGAGATTCGAACCTTGGATCTCTATTTAGACAGGCCATGATTGCGTAATAGAGTAAGGCAATTAGTGGATGTGTTTTGAGCCTGTGACTTGTTCAAAACCAAGCTAGTTTGTGTGTAACTTCATGAGATAGTATTGAGTACTTGTGAGGAGTATTGTACTGAGTTTGTTACATGTGTTCTCCATTATAATATACACAATAGCTGCGGGATTTTTAGCTATAAGCTTTCCCCATACATACTGTGTTAATGTGTATGATGATTTGATGTGCTATCGCTTGATTTATTTCCGCATGTGTGATGATCTGAGTGGAAGAGATTATGTGTTGCATATGAATTCGAATTGATATGTGATCAGGATAGTCTCGGTGGATAATTAATCATTATTCGGCAAATTTCTACATAACCAGAATATCATTTTTGTGAAAGCTGTAAAAGAAAAAACTAACTCTCAGCAATCTGAGATTATTGCAGCTAGAAGACTGATAGAAGAAAGGAGCAGGGGGTGTAAGCAGCTTGGAGATGCGATTGCCTCCATGGAGACCTCGGAGAAGGAAAAAATTAAAAGGAATGATGAAGCAACTCAAAAAGGAACCAAAGAAGCAGAAGCCAGCAAGAATTTGATGTGTGATGAAACAAACAGGAACAAGCAGCAACATCAAGAGACAAAGAATGAGAGGAAGAAGAAAGCAGTTGCAAAAATTTCAATTGTTCCTGAAGATTAACTGAAAAAGTTCGGAAGATATCAAAGGAGATTATTTCCACCTATGAGAAATGTCACTTGTTTTTCCTGTCACAAACTGGGACATATTGCAGCATACTATCAGACAAAAAATAATAGATTTCAACCAGAAAAGGATGAAAAAATGAAAAGACTACCTCAAGCAACCAAATGGAGAAGATAACCCTTCGCCATATACACTAATCATTTACTTGGGTATTGTTTTTGTTGTAAGGGGTTCGGCCATAAAGCCATGGAGTGCAAAACATATGGACAAAGATTGATTTTTAAAACCCTAAGGATATTTATGAACAATGGAGAGTTCACTTGTACACATAATCCTTTTAAAAATATAATCAAATGCTTTGTATGCCATCAAATTTAACACAAGTATTCCAAATGTCCTCTCAAAGAATGTGGTCCATCTTCTCAGAATAGCTGCATGCAGTGGAAAAATAATTTGAATAAGTGTGACCTGGCTCTAATAGCTCAAGATCAGAAAAGCCAATGGTATATGGACAGTGGATGCTCAAAGCATATGACTGGAGATCGAAGCAAGTTTGTAACCTTTGATGAAAATAAATCTAGAAATGTAAAATTCAGAAATGATAAAGCAGTGAAAATCAAAGGAAAAGGCTCTGTCAGTCTAAATAATGGAAGAGGAGAGGCTCAAGATGTACTATTTGTGGATGGGCTGAAAGAAAATCTACTAAGCGTCAGTCAAATGTGTGATAAATGTTGTGAGGTCCTTTTAAAAGCCCAAGATTGTGAGGTAAGATCGAGCATCATAGGAAAGACCTTGATTAAAGGTCTTAGAACAGAAAGTAATGTCTATATATTGGAAGAAGAGAATGAAGCATGCCACATAAGCAAAATTAATGAATCATGGTTATGGCATAAAAGATTGGGACACTTAAACTTTGACCACATCATCAATCTAAGCAAGAAGAAAGCAGTCAGAAATATGCCTACAATAAAGAAGCCTCCAAATACTATATGTAAATCTTGCCAATTGGGAAAATAGACCCGCACATCTTTCAAGACCAAAGATGAACTATCGAAAAGTAGGCCACTTCAGCTTGTACACATGGACCTGTGTGGACCTTCAAGAACTAAATCACCAAGCGAAGAATCTTATTTCATGCTGATAATAGATGATTTTTCCAGATTGACGTGGGTGGCATTTCTCAAAATAAATCTGAAGCACTTTAGAAATTAAAGATATTCAAGGCATTGGCAGAAAATCAAACAGGATGCAAGCTAAATTGCATTAGATCAGACAGAGGAGGTGAATTCATAGACTATGATTTTGCAAACCTATGCAATGAGCATGGGATAAAACAGCAATTTACAATTGCAGGTACACCTCAACAGAATGGAGTGGCAGAGAGGAAAAAAAGGTCATTACAAAAGATTTCCAGAGCTATGATGCAAGAAAGTAACATTCCCCAAACCTACTGGGCATAAGCAGTACACACAGCTGTTCACATTCTCAACAAAGCTCATCTAAGACCAAATTGTGACAAGACTCCTTACGAATTATGGCATGGTAAACCTGCATCAATCAAGCAATTTAGAGTCTTTGGAAGCAAGTGTTTCATAAAAAATAATGATGAAAAACTGGGGAAGTCTGATGTAAGAGCTGATGAAGGAATATTCTTAGGATATGCATCTAAGAGTAAGGGTTACAGGTGCTACAACAAAAGACTGTACAAATTTGTGGAAAGCATTGATGTAAGATTTGACGAAGATCTACCAAATAGAACAAGAAGCACAAGCTGCGCCAATCCTCCAGATGATCATGAAGCTGAGAACCAAGATAATGAGGAACATAGCAAGAAAACAAAAGATATTGAATTAAACTCAAAAGGTCCCTCAAGACACACTCAAAAGAACCATCTAGAAGATCAAATCATTGGGGACAAGAGTGTGGGGGTCCAGACAAGAAGACATCTTGCTGAACAGACAAAAGAAGTATACCTAGCCATGCTATCTCAAATAGAGCCTAAGAAGTTAGAAGAAGCCATCAAAGACAAAAACTGGGTAAATGCTATGAATGAAGAACTAGACCAAATTGAGAAGAACAATACCTTGGAATTAATTCCAGGACCCACTGGGAAAAATTTCATTGGCACAAAATGGATATTCAAGAATAAGATGAATGAACAAGGTCAGGTAATCATAAATAAAGCCAGACTTGTATGCAAGGGATACTCTCAAATCAAAGGTCTTTATTATGATGAAAACTTTGCCCCTATATCCAGAATGGAAGAAATCAAAATGTTTTTTGCCTTTGCATGCTATCATGATTTCAAGGTATATCAAATGGATGTGAAGTCTGCCTTCTTGAATGGAGATCCAGAGGAAGAAGTCTACATGGAACAACCTGAAGGATTCTCATTAACAGATAAACATGACTATGTGTGCAGATTAAAGAAAGCCTTATATGGTCTGAAACAAGCTCCTCATGCATGGTATTCAAGGCTGGACAAATACTTGCAAAAAAAAGGGTTCAAGAAAGGAGGAGTAGATAGCAATTTGTACATAAAGGCTAATGAAAATGAACTCTTAATTGTAGTAGTGTATGTAGATGACATCATGTTTGGAAGCAACAAAGATGAGTTAGCAAAAGGATTTGCTGAAGAAATGAAATCAGAGTTTGAGATGTCAATGATTGGAGAGGTCACCTTCTATTTAGGACTTAAAATTCAACAAAAGAACACAGGAATATTCATTTCGCAAGAAAAATACTTAAGAGAAATGTTGAAAAGGTTTCAAATGGAAGACTACAAACCTATGTCAACTCCCATGATCACTGGATGCAAACTATGTGCTAATGATGGATCAACGAATGTAGATCAAAAAATT
This sequence comes from Pinus albicaulis, assembly GCA_034641835.2. NCBI lineage: Eukaryota > Viridiplantae > Streptophyta > Pinopsida > Pinales > Pinaceae > Pinus > Pinus albicaulis. The sequence goes on along the minus strand of JAXQQM020066223.1, from coordinate 89,937 downwards.
TACAGATCCATGATAGGAAGTTTGCTATATCTAACTGCTTCTAGACTAGACATTATGTTGGCAGTAGGACTTGTGGCAAGATATCAAGCATCTCCAAAACAAAATCATTTACTTGCAATCAAGAGAATATTTAGATATCTACAAGGAACTACACATTATGGCCTATGGTATCCAAAAGGAAAAAGCTTCACATTGGCAGCATACACAGATGCAGATTGGGCCAGTTGTGTGGATGACAGAAAAAGAAAAAGTGGAGGTGCATTTTATTTGGGAAAAATTCTGGTGGCATGGCTAAGCAAGAAGCAAACTTCTATCTCTCTATCTACACCAGAAGCAGAATACATAGCAGCAGTTTCATGTTGCACACAAGTAAGTGCATGAAAAAAACTCTCCAAGACATGAAGGTAAGCATTGATGAACCCATTTCTATCAAATGTGACAATACAAGTGAAATAAGTATATAAAAAAATCCTGTACTTCATTCAAAAACAAACCACATCCCAATAAAGTACCACTTCCTCAGAGAACAAGTAGCACAGAAATTGGTGAAGTTGGAATACGTACCAACAAAGGAACAAATAGCAGACATATTCACAAAACCTCTTGCTAAAGAACCATTCGAATATCTAAGAGACAAACTAGGGGTAGTGTCTGCAGATGTTACTCTCTGATATGATTGAGAAAAAAAAAACAAAAAAAAACAAAAAAATAATAATAAGGGCTCCATACAAGAAACAATATCAGTGCAGAAGACAAGTGATAGTCAATATCAAGCAAGAAAGCATCACTCCAGGGGGAGAGTAGTCACTCAATTGTAATAAAAGAGCTAGAACAATGGAGCAGTGCATGGAACAGGTCCTCAAGATCAGAGGAAATGAAAAGATCAAAACTACATTGGGAAATGTGCAACCCTTTTTCATTGATGTCAAAGGGGGAGGAAAAGCAACCAAAAGAAGAAAGGGTCTTCTGAAAAGCAAGCAAAGGAATTCCTGGAGGAAGCATTGGAGTATTGCCATCAATGCCAAAGGGGGAGACTGTTGGAAATATTGTCATTGATGGAAAAGGAGCACAAAGGAGCAGCACCACGACAAGGGAGAAGATAAGATTTAGATCAAATTATTGTAGAGAAAGGAAGTAAAGTGGTAGAGGCTACAAGAGTAGGGTTTAAAGAGGAAGAATTATTTTTTGAACTGTTAGGGTTTTGTTTTGTAAGCCTACGAGAAAATTAGACAAAAATGGAAGAATAATTTCCATCATTTTTTAGCTATGGGATTATTGAAGGTATGAGACTGTGTATTCTTAAAAGGTTAATTATTCATTTATTGATTTTGTGTAACTTGTAAATGTTGATAAATTAGCATCGATCACAGAATGGATTGATGCCATTAAAGAAATTTCTTAGACTTCTAAATTGAGGTATAAAATCTACTTGGATGTATTTCGCAATTAGCTGACTTTCTATAAAGCATTTCTAGGAGATATTACACATTCTGTTGTGTATACACAATGAAGGAGATCCAGGGTTTGAAGTCACATTTGGGGGCTTTATTGTATTTATAAACGATTATAAAACCACAGATAATGAATAATAGAGGTTAAAGCCATGTGTGGAATGAATGCCAGAGAGGGTTTGAAGACTGGTTGATATCATTAAAACAGAAGATGTATGGCGTAGATGTGGTGGAATTCTTTCATGTTGGAACCATAGTTCTGTTTAGAAACCCGACTTAAATGAAAACAAAATGATGGAGTAAAGGAGAACAATGGATGGTTTTGAAAACCAACCGGTGGTTTTCGCATAGCTCAAAGATGGTAAGCGGTAATTTCTAGAGTGAACGCGATAGTCATTGTGGGTCAACGCTTGACAATTAAAAACCATTAATTTCACGTAAGTTCTAAAGTTTTACCCATCGTGCTATTTGGAGCGTGATATCAAGCGATGTTCGTCAGATTTGGAGAATTTAAATGGATAACGGAGATTGGACTGCACAAATGAATATGTAAGTTGTATATGTTGTGGGACCGGAATATAATATTATTTTGGTGCTTTGGGTTTTAACCAAAGTAAACTCATAAATACGATTAAACCAAGGTGTCATAGTTGAAAGATGTGGGCCAATGTTAATACATGTTGGTACTTTGGTATATTTATCCAAAGTCAATTCGGTATAGTCGGAAGATAAATTAACGGGTTTTTATTATGGTTTGTTTAAAAATTTATATAAAAGCTTCCGCATATGAAGTTATTAACATTGGGTTTATTATGGTTTATAACCATATTTTTTTTGAAAAGTGATATTGACAGTCAGGAAATCTGTGGGCCCGGATATATTTTGTAATGTTAATATCTTGTGTTTAAACCTTAGAGTTGAGAATCATAAGCGGAGATGATATTATTGTAGCGCTTGAGTATTAATCGAAAGTGTCAGCAGAAACGAGGACCGTAGATCTAGACAGATTAACGGTGATGATCACATTAGAGGAATTCAGATCATAAATCGGAAGCAAGAGAAATGTGATGCGATATTGCGATGCGATGTGGTGATGCGAAGGGACACGTGGTGGCACTGCACAATATTGTACATCGGCAATGCGAAGTTCATCGCATACCGTGAAGTGGATGAGAAAATTTGCAATGCGATGGATAGATGCGATGCGATGCGATCGCATATCGCAATCAAGGAAGGAGAGATATCGCATATCGTAATCGGCAATGCTTATGTGATAAGAATTTGCAAGTTATAGAAGTTGCAATGTGAAGTGGTGATAAAGTCAAGTGGGACCTGTCACATATCGCATATCGAGAGATCAGATGGATGAAGGCACATGGGATAACTGGGATCAGGAAAGTACGATAAAAAGAGCAGACATGATGCAGATCGAAGCTAAAGCCTAAAAGTTTTCATGTCTGGGAGTATGGATTTTCCCTTTGTAAATCGCATCAGAAATCAAAAGAGCCATATATAAAAGAATGATTGAAATACTGAAATGTGATAGAGAGTGGACGTGATATAGTTCAAAGCTAAAATCTAAAGGAATTGAAGTATGGTGTGGGACCCTGTAAGCTCTTGTTTCGTATATGTTAAATGCGCCATAGTATAATTTTTACACTATTGATTATTTTAAACGTATGTATGATGACTAAAGCCCAGATTTGTAATCCGTCGTGGGCATAAAGGAAATAGTATGTGGGCCATACTCTACAGGTCACAAAGGAATGGAATGAATGCATAAGAGGAACACGTGCAAGACAGTGGTGCGAAAGCACAGGCAGATAAAAAGGGTGAACATAGCACAAAATACACAGGTAATGAAAGAAACAGGGCAGCTATGAAGCAGAGCTGGAATACAATGGCATAACTGAAAAGACAAAAGGACAACAAGAAGAAGAGGACGAATGCTCAACAAAGCTAAGATACTGAAAGTGCTAAGTAAATGGTTTATTGTAACTATAAATGTATTATTGAATTTATATTGTTTGTGATGCAAAGGCAGGTCTCTGTAGGTAAAGTAGAACTCCACAGTAATACAAAAATGTATACATTCTGTTATATCATTTTGAATGTTCTGGACAAGAAAATTAGAAGGGGGAAGGCAAAGAGTCATACCTGTTCATTTCGAATTCCTTGTGAAATGCAAACAGTTATGAGGTGATCTCTATAAATAATGTTACCAACATATGCATAAGGAGTTAGAGAATCGAGAAAGAAGTGAGAGAGTGTAAGAAGAAGAAGGAGCAAATAGAGAAGCTGTGAAGATCCAAAGATAATATAAGGTAGATATGAAGGATGGAGGATAGTAGTGAGGAAGGAATATAACAGAGCTGATATCCAGGTAAATCAGCATGTGTTTTCATAGCAGTGTGAGGAAGTTGGTGCTTCCATATCAATTTTTAGCTTGATAGATGTCCAGTTGTAGCTGGATGAGGTAGGAGCCTCGGTAGGTTGTAGCCTGCAGAAAATAGATGGGAGTTGGATCTTCCTTGCATGTTTTAGCTTTCATAATTGAGGTAGTAGCCTCCTATAGGTTGGAGCCTACAAAAAATCAGTGGTGAGAGGGGGTTGTAGCTTGCCTTTACATCACAACAATAATAAGATGTTGTTTACTTCCTTATGGGTTTCCACTTATATCTGTTGTCTATGTGCATGATGATTATGTGTTGATATTCTGTATTTAATCTGCTTTATACCTGCTGCTCAGTTATTAAGATTGTTGTTCCATTGTATATCAAGTTGATCACGAAATGAAGATGTTAATAAGTGTAAAAGAAATTTTTACAAGACCATGACTGTATTAAACTGATTCAGCCCCTCTCTCAGTTTAACCAAGGGTTCAACACAAGATAGAGGGTCTCCGACCACACAGCCAGCAGGAGTCCTAAGCCAAACAACCCAACCCAAGATCAAGCAATTCTTACTTTGCATCAATCTCTATTCATTCTCTGCCTATTGACTCAAAAAGGTTCAACTATTTATACTACTTTAACCTACGCATCCAATGGTTCGAAAACCGTGGTTTGCGGACTCTTGGTCTACCCTTGACTCACTTACAATGCATTAGGGGCTTTGACCCACCCCAAAACCCCTGAGCTAGACTAAATATAATAAAAAATATAAAAAATGGAGTAGATTCCCAGCTTTGTAGGAGACCCTATTCCAACAGGTACCTTTGTCATGTTTGATATCCGAACACAACGAAGGGAGAATAGTAAGTGTTAGTATGAATCCTTTGTCGAAGTGTACAAAAAAAGACCACTTTAGCTACGCATAACTAATAGCCCTAACATCAAATATGGCTGCCAATATCATTAGATCTGTAGTTACTTGATCAAAACAAGAGCTGCAAAAAGCCAGATCTATGCATAGAAAGACATTAAGCAGTAAAAAGAAGGTTTTGCTCCATATATCCAATAAACAAGACAAGAACAATTTTTGAAAGAATTTTTTGTATTAAGGGCACCTGGGAGGAAAACAAGAAGATGTTTCCAATTCTCCTCAATGGGATGGGTTCTTGGAAGTCCTCGGCACTTCAGATCTAGCATTTCTCTCTCCTGTTGGTGTAGAAAACCCAGACAAAGATAGAACTCAAAGGGAGCTCACACAACAAATAATGGAAAATATGACAATGATAATGGCTCAAAGTCAGACCAAGAGTTTAGATCCAAAGTGATCTAATAGGCAAAAAAAGGTGAAGAATGGTAGGAAAAACCCTCCTATTTATAACAAAATATTGGGTCATTCTAGATCTTGGTGCCTGATTAAAATAACATTAACCAAATCTAGATCCACCTTTTATGGAATATTTTATTATATTTTTGGAGGGAAAAGGTATTTGACTTGGGTCAAATCCCTTTATTTGTAAGTAATAAATAAATAAATGATTTATTTATCATTTTAAGGAAGTGGTTGGATGATAATCAAATAAATAATGATTTATTTAATTATTTTTGGGTGATTTAGTCATATTTAACAAGGAATATTGTTTAAATAAGGTTTAAATAATTATTCCTAGAAAATAATAAGATAAATAAAGATTTATCTAATTAATTTATTTGTTTTGGGTTAAACATGACCAGGAAAATCAAACAAATATAGGTTGGTTTAATATTTGCTTTTGGGGTTTCCTGTTTAGACCATAAACAACCTAATAAATGTGTTTTATTAAGTTATTTTACATAGTGAAGGAAATTTTACTTAGGGTAAAATTGGTCTTACATGGTGTACTTGGGTCCATCTAATGATAATAGGTTAGATGACCAAAAAATGGTGTAACAGATTGCCCCCCAGCGTGCGACTGTTAGGAGAAAATCGTATGATCGAAGTACGTTGTAAGAACTCAATCACCAGACATCAAAAAGGGAAGTCAAAGAGAGAAATGTAAGGTAGACTAATGTGCCGGAGAACTAGACCCTGAGGAGACGAGACTTACAGGTGAAAGAAGTCTCCTTTTATGAGAGGGTACCTGTGCTAAAGGCGGCGGGGGAGGCATACCTATGCCCGCCGAGACAAAGTACAAAAGAATAGTGTGTCCAGTAAACAAGGGACCGAACCATAAAGTACAACCTACATAAACATGAGCCAGATAAGAATACAATGAGGAATCCCACATACATGTTGTGCCTGGGATAACAGCCAGGACTTATACAATAATATCTGAGTACATGAGATACAAATACAACCCAAATGCCCCCTATAAGCGGGGAAGGGCTCACAAAATCTGACTGATACATGCAAATCAAAGAGGCGCCACAAGAGGCTAAGGCCGACATCATCAAATATATGGAGCTGCATCGAAGGCTGCGATGAAGAGGTCATCCGGGCATGTGGGGGGCTACCTGCAGGGCCACCCCCTCATGAGGGCTAAGACATCTCACACACACCCGGGAATCACCAGGAGCTGCTGCTGCATCACTGAACCATCAAGTATACGGATCTCGATCATGCTGAAAGGAGCTGGAGTGGAGAAACAATCAAGTCAAAGGGAAAGGAGAGATCCCTTTGCCTGATCCGAGGCACCAAACAAGAGTGGAAGTTGGAACCAAGGTACACCGCCCTCTAGACCTGTCTTCTGGAATGAAGGAGCTGATGTCGACAGAAGGAGGTCCACCATAGGTGAGGCAATGAGAGATCCTCAGCTAAGGCACGAGAGAAAATAGTAGAGTGACGGATAGACTAATACCAATGATGATGGTGGAATGGAGGGGACTGAGTAGCGAATGGGCGACTTCCCTTGCTAGAGCATAAAGGGCATGAATGACATGGCAGCGAATGACACAATATCATCAGGGATAAGGGATAGTGGGACTGAGGGCCAGAATGTCCGACATAAGAGAGAGACCAAGCAATGAAGGATGGAGGAATATAGCGGGGTACAAAGGGACTCGGGATAGACTCCATGAATGCAATGATGACTCCACTTAGATGCTCTAAACAAGGGCGACTCGATGGTGTTGCCACATAGTAAAGGTCCAGTGGGGGACCATGAAAACATGATTACAAGATGGTAACTCACGACGAAAATCGACATGAACAAAGACAAGTAAGGAGGCAAAGTGGTGCCCCAAGTACAAGTGTTGTAAGTGAATAAATGCGATTTTAAGGAGAGGTGAAGTGACCCATCTTGGACAAAATGTGTCCTGGTGAAGTATCAAATCACAAAAAACTAACAGATACCCATTTGAGGGCTCGGTGAGAGCTTTCCAACGGTGTAGACAGTTTGTCAAACGGAGCTATGGTATGGTCGCAGCAGGCGAAAGAAGAAACAAGGGTTCTCTTTTAATAAGGCAGTTTTCCCTCCAAATCCACTCATTTTCTAGTGTTGCTGAGGTGAATGTAGAGAGGAGAGAAGGCCCTAAATCTTGCGGTGAGCGTAGCAAACAAATCGACCGTTGGAATCGAGATTCGTCAGTTGCAGGTAAGAGGCCTAACCTTACTCTTTCATTTTGATGGATTGAAATTTCAGATTAGGGCCCAAAATCTCAAGAACAAACCTCCTTGCATATTTTCAGCCGATTCGCACTTTTTGGGCCAAAATCTGCGACCTGGGATGCAGGTTTTGAGCAAAAAGGTGTGACCTGTCCCAGGATTTGGCAAAAAAGTGTGACCTGGAAGATGAGGGGGTTTTAGTACTATTTGATGGCTGAGAGTTGGGTTTGTGTGTTTGGTTACAGTATTCCCTATCTATAGGCTGACAAAGATGATGTTTTTGTGCAGATATGGCAGATATATGGGTGAACTAGAGAGAGAGAGACTTGGGTACATTACGGGCAGAGATCCAGGCAGATCAGGGTGTCCATCATGTGTTGGCCAGGTTTGGGGTTCTGAAGTTTTTGGAGAACCCTTTGATGAGAGCTGGAGATCCCTTGTTGGCCCGGATTATCAGTTATTGGGATCCAGAGCATGAGTTCTTTGTAGTGTAGGGGCACAGGATCGAACTGACAGTCCAGGATGTGTATTTCCTGACAGGTCTCTCTCCACTTGGGATGGTGGGAAATACGCAGCCAGTGTTACCGCGGGGGTGGAACATCATGGAGTTTGTGGAGCGGCATTGTCAACTAGGTCTCCATGTCAAAGGGACGCGGATACCGATCGGGGAGCTAGAGAGGTTGGAGACCCGGGCAGTGGCCGCAGTGGTGCTGCGGATCCTAGGCAACCAGGCATTCCATCACATCACTGGGGGGCAGATGATGATCGTAGAGAGCGTGTTGAGTGGGACCTAATATGGGTGGGCCTAAATGATGTTGGTTTCGTTAAAATGACAGCTGTCTCTATGCAAGCGGCAAGTGAACCACGATTGCTCGTATGGGACTTTATTGTGTTCCTTTTTTTTTGAGAAGATCCCGACCTTACGACCTCATATACAGCTCCTAGATGGGGGCCCGGGAGAGCCCAGGATGCGCCAGTGGGGGTGGCTACTGTGCAGAGGAGGAAGAGGGGCGGTCGGACGAGTGTTCCGACCTGAGTTCTTTGCCCATTGGGATCATATGTCGTTATACATAGATGACTATCCCTATAGTGGGATGAGTTATTGTGGGGATCCGGACCTACCACTTCCACCTGGTTGAGTATGGGGACCTGATGGTAAGTGATAAGTAACTATTATTTTTTGGGCATGTTAAAGTTAGTGAATAGTAGATAGGGTACTGATTCATGTACTTTTGGTATGCATATATAGCTCCGGTAACACTGGCCGGATATATGGGACGACCGGCAGCATCTGGAGTTGCAGGTCCGAGTGGGTCGAGAGCAGTGCGTAATGAGGATGCGGCCGCCCTTCTGGAGGACATTCGTCGTAGATGCGAGAGGTTGCTGACCGGAGTGTCAGAGCGCGGGTGGCAAGACTTAGACAACCAGTACATAGGGCCATGTATTGGTCTACCCTCGGAATGGCGAGGTGTCATGCGGCGCATGGTGATGGTCGATCAGGGGATACGTGATCTACAGGCTGCAGGAGCAGAGCCATTGGCTCGGGATTCGCAAGATAGTGATTAGGTGTGGGGCATGTGGTGCCCCCTAGTGTGTATGTAGGGGCAGGTGGTGCCCCGAGTTTTGAGTTTTTTGTAACATGCTATGGGCATGTCATATGTATCAGAGTAGATGGACTCTAAACACATGTTTTGCGACACATATTATGGATATGTATCTTGTTGAATGATTATGAATTTTATTGTCTTGTATAAAAAGCGTGTGATAAATGCCAATCTAGAACATGGTTTGCAATGCTATCTACATAGTGATTTTGTTCTCGAGGTACATGGGTAAAATTTATGATTTCAAACTCACGTATCAAGAGTTTCACTCGTAAATATCGTCTAAACAGCATAGGATTATGCACACGATAGACACCATTTAGTTGCATGACAAGAAGTAGAGAATCTAAACGAACATGCAGATGGAGGATGCGATGAAAGAGGGCATCGACTAAGAGACCACGCACTGATCATATTCAGCCTGATTATTGGTGGCAGGACCAATGCATACCCCGTTGGAGAGAACAAGGGCATGCAAGGGGGTGAAAATGGCCCAACCTGCCAAGGCTAGATTCTAGGAGTAACGACTTGCACCATCAGCATAACCGATATAGGGTGTGGATGGGAGGTCCTGCGGAATGATGTTACATGACAAAAAATGGGGGGAGGGGGAAAAAGGATGGCAGCGTGAGTGTATAGTAGACATTGAGCGGAAACTGCAGGAGGGAGTGTGATGGGCAGGATGGCTATGACACATATACAAACTAGACGGTGGTATATGAGGGCTATAGGAGGTATGGCTGGGAATCGGGCTGCGGAGGTCAACATGGATACGAGTGGGGTTATCCCGTGTGTGGGCGGGAAGGATGGGGTCATGGGTGGAAAAGGTTTCCAAGGGGGCATCTAGACGGGGAAAGAGGGGATGACGAATGGAAGGGAAACCACATGACGCAGCAAAGCTACCTAAATCATCCGTATAGGAAGGAAGGCTCACATACGGATCGTTACGGGGAAGGACGGAAGAACAGAGAAACAAATGGTTAAATGATGTTGAGCCCAGGGTGGTCGTTGAAGGGGGATCAAGAAAAACAACAGGGGAGGATTCAAGGGGAATGTTCTCTAGGGGTCTCACAAAGGATGATAGGTAGAGGATGGTGGTAGTAGACTGTGTCATTTGGACATCAGGGGGGGAATGTCAATGGGAGCGGGGGGATCCTCGAGCTGTCCTGAAGCATACTGCGCAAGTATGGGAGAGGTAGACTGATTTTTTTCAACCTCATACTCTTGAACTACTTCTAAAGAGGCACGATAATGCGTCAGGTGAGGACAATGGTGGGAATAATGGCAATGGACACCGCACAAAGCACAGGGTTTGCTGGTGCGAATAGTTTTTGGGTTCTTGGTTATGGAGGAGGACGGGAGAGAGGGGTCAGGGACCATAGACTCAGGGAACGCGACTTTAACCACGGGTTGAATGCGGGGAAATTCAGGACAAGTATGGGTGGCGTGACCGACGACATCACACAAGGCGCAAGGCTTTGCGGGAGGAGGAGGAATCGGGTCAGTCGGGGTGACCTTGTCTTTGGATGCCCCCTTGCGAGCTTTGCCTTTCTTTCTTGGAGCTGTCACCATAGGGGTAGGGTCCTGGGGAGGTGCAGGGGGCATGGTAGCAACGAAGGAAGCGAGGAGGACCGGTTGAACCGGTGTGAAAGCAAGATAGGGTTTGAGGTGACCAGGAGGGGTAGCGGCTGGAGGGTCAAGGTACCAGACGGGTATACCCAGGGTCAGGTTAGTGAGAGAGAAGGTGGCCATGACGGGGACCGAATAGACTCCGGGAGGGGGAGCCAGGAAAGGTATCTGACCAGCGGGGTAATGACCAGGAGGGACAGCTCCGAGATGGTTAAGACCTGGGCGAACTGATCGAGGGGGATAAAGGGGTTCAGGGATACCAGCTGTAGGAGAAGGGCCAGAAGGAGGAGGTCCGGCTGGAGGAGATGAAGGGATAGGAGCGGGTTGCGGTGGGCAAGGTTGCGTCTGAGGTTGCTGACTAGCCGAGGCGGGTCGCTTAAGGGCAGCCCGAGACGATTGCATCATGCAAACATTCGATAAGCTTGGATCAGGGATAGGAGGAGGAGGGAGACCAGAAAAAATTCCAAGCAAAGAGGAATCTTTTTAGACGTCGGGAGAGACACTGGTCAAGGAATCGATGGTTTTCTTATTGGCTACAGAAGAGATGGTCGTCTCAGGGGAGGTCTGAGACTTTGGCTCATGATAAGTCAACTTGTCGATGGTGACTATCTTTCCATTGTGAGGAAAAGACATCTTGCGAAAAACCGCAGATGGGACAACAGACATGGCATAGGTGTAGCTTTGCCCCAATAGAATGTTGTAGTCTAGAGGGGCGTCAATGACTTCGACATCAACGCAAACAGTCTTACCGGCAAGGGTGATAAAACAATTACGAAAAATGCCAATGGGCTGGGAGGCGTGGCCGTCCCACGCTCGAAGGGTGATCGTGGAAGGGGCCAAGTCAGGAGATCTGAGTTACTTCCAAACCGAAGAAAACATCACACAGGTGGATGCCCCCTCATAAATTATACACTGAGAAACGTTGGCATTCCGGATTTTGACTAGGATTTGGAAGGCGACGGAAGCAGGAAGAGGAGGATGTTCTGATTGATGGGTGTCGAAAACAATCATTTGGTCATCAGCAGGATCTACAGCGCCCACGGCAGATAGCAGAACCTTCTTTTGGGAAGGGCATGACTGGAGGATTTCCAATGTGGAAATGGCAGCAGGAGATTGCGCCAAATCATCTACTATGCAATACGAATGAGCAGCTCGACCAGAAGCAGCATTTCGACGTAATGGTCCCTTAGGAATCTTGGTATGAACCTAAAATTTGGGTTGAGGGATATGTAAGGGGCCATTGGATGTCGAAAGAGGCTCTATAGAACCTGAAGAAGGGGACTCGGGGGCAGACTGAGCGGGAGGCTTGGGGTACTGGCGAGACCGAGTTTGAAGGTGAAGGTCGACGGTTGGGGATGGATCAGAGTTCATCATGAGGATCTGGTAATTGGAGGAACCAGAATGGGAAGGTTGAGTGGCGACCTGTCCAACAGGTGGTTGGGTAGCCATGAATCCTTACTGAGGGAAAGGATCAGTAAACATAGCTGGTTGAGTAGTGGCCACATTAGGGGGAGCATGAGGGGAGGCATGTTGTCCTTGCAATGTGGCCTGAGACTCCCACATCTGCCACATCTGTGGTAAGAGGGGACAATCATGGGTGTAATGACCATAAACACCGCAACACGAACAAGGCTTATTTGTGCGAAGAGGCCTGTCGGGCTTGGGCTGAGTGCCCTGTTGCTAGTTAGCAGTGTTAGGGTAAATACCTTGAGGATTGGGTCAACGAGTACCAGGGGCAGATTGGTTTGGATTGCCTCTCCGCCTTCTTTGAGAACAAGGGGGATTAGTCGTGCCCTGCTATGCAAATACTTGCCCTGGAGGGGGCTGTAGGTGTTGTTGCGGGGTTGGAGGAGGCAAGGGAGGTGGAAGCACATATGCTGGAGGAGCTGGCGCACCAGGCTACAGATAAGGGTAATGGTTAGGTTGGGCAACATTGAGGTAAGCAAGAGGTTGGGCAAAAGGATGAGGCATGTTGTATCCTGGATACATGCTACCTGGAGGGGGAAAAGTGCTAGAGGTGCTGGCCCCTCCCTGAGGGAGACCATAGCCCATAGGAGGTTGAGCATATGGATGAGAAAGGGCTCCAACGATACTGTTGGTGGAATGAGATGCCCCCGAGGCGTTAGTGCCTCCGGGCCTGGGGAGGTCAGGAAGGATGGTATAAACATAACCAGACTGAGCGTAGATCAGGTCATATTTCTAGGCTATTTGGAGGGCGGCTTCTTCGGTTTGAGGGAAATGGGAGGCGACATCTTTGCCAATGGGAGCTAAGAGAGTGCGAAGGAACCAGTCCATATAAACCCAATCTTCGAAGGGGGGAGCTCGACATAAGCTCCGTCTTCTTCGCCATTCCTGGACATGAGTGGAAAGGCGGGTCGAAGAGGTTTGCTTGAAAGAGGTCAAAAGCTCCGTACCAGTATCGTATCGGAGAGGGAGCTGGAAATAAGATAAAAAGGCTTGGGCAATGGTCACAAAGGTGGTATGGGAAGAGGTGGCTTGGTCAACATACCATTTAGAATCTTCGCCGGTAAGCGTGCATTGGAACAACCGAAGACGGATGGAATCATCGGTAATGGAATTGGAGGAACACCACATGTGGAAATATCGGACATGGTTGGTTGGATCTTCTCCAGCAAGGCCTTCGAACTTAGGGATGTCGAAGGGGAGCTTGGTTGGCATAGTAGGCCAGCCAACATTGTGGCAGATAGGGTCATTGATCAACTGATTGAAATCGGGGAGGCGGAGGCCTGTGATGTATGGTAGCAAGGGTGCGGCCGAGGTAGTTCCTGTGGCGGTTCCGCTAGTAGTAGTTCCGGCATTAGGGCCGGGATTACCGCTAGCATTAGGCCCTGGACCAGACATAGTGAAGGTGATAGGGGGAGAACCAGAAGTAAAAGGAGAACCTAATGAATCAGAAGAGGAGTCGGAATGCGGACTCGGAGGAGGACTGGCTCGACAACGGCGGGACGGAGCAGGTCGACCGACCGGAAACTTAGGGTGAAGGCCAAGAAGTCTCCGGGAGGCACGCCTTGGGGGTGCAATGGTGACAACAGAATCAAGGCAGGGAGGTCCAGAATCAAGTGATTACAATGTCTAAACAAGGGCAAAAAGGTGCAGTGTCAATTGATTTTAAAGTCTTTGCCTAGCAGTGTAAACCAGGCTCTTCTTCGCTTAGGGTGAGTGTGTGGCGTGCGTTAATTTTAATTTTTAAACCCTTTTCGTTTTGAGAGAAAGAGAAAAAGTGTGCTGCGTAACTGAAAATAATGCTGCAAAAACAGTATATAATGCTGAAATAACAGAAAATTAACAGCTACTAGTGCATCGATTCAACCCAAAAAGGTGGGTCTCTCAAAACTAATCTAAAAGAGGGAAAAAATCTAGTCAAAACACACTAAAAAGAGGCCAATAGATCTAGGGTCGAAAGGGACAGGGATCTAAAGGAGAAATTTGCTGAAAAGAGGTGCAGATCACAACCAAGAGGCAGAGGCAAGGTGGCTAGAAAAAAGGATGAAATCATAAAAAGGTAGAGAGGACAGGGAGGTCCAAACAAGACTACAAGAGGTGGTTTGAAAGGAAGAAGAGTTGATTAAAAGGGATCTAAGAATGAGGCATCAGATCTGAAAAAGGGAAAGCTGAAACTCTGAAAAATCAGACACTTGAAATAGCTAAAACTCTTCCACCAAAAGTGGAGGGTACTGAAGCCCTAGGGGGCTAGGTTCCCACTTAGATGAGAAAAACAGATCAGAAACAGGTCCAAAGGGGCGAAGACAGAGGCTGGAAAACCCTGACAGAAGCTTCAGCAAAACCCAGAAAAATTGTAGAAAAACAACAGAAAAAATCACAGGTCGCAGGTTCTGACCTGTTTTCCTGTTCAGGTCGCAGAAAAGGGGCTGAAAAGTGCAACCTGGAGTCCAGGTTGCAGTTTTTGGGCTGAAAAGTGTGACCTCCAACTCCGATTGTCCCAGCGGCAGATTTGCGGAAAAGTTGCCGTCTCAGTTGCAGCTGATGTCTGTCACCTGCGCAATAGGGCCAGAAACACGCGGAAGTTAGAAATTTTAATGTTTTAGGGTTTTATAGGTGAAAAACAAAATGAAAATAGGAAAAAAAAAAGTTGAAAAGAAACCCTAAGGTCTGAAGTAGCTGGATATGCAAGAATATGAAAAACGACAGTGGTCGTAATTGAAAACCCGTGTGGAGTCGCCAATTGCTAGTATGAATCCTTTGTCGAAGTGTACGAAAAAAGACCACTTTAGCTACGCATAACTAATAGCCCTAACATAAAATATGGCTGCCAATATCTTCAGATCTGCAGTTAGTTGATCAAAACAAGAGCTGCAAAAAGCCAGATCTATGCATAGAAAGACATTAAGATGTAAAAAAAAGGTTTTGATCCATATATCCAATAGACAAGACAAGAACAATTTTTGAAAGAATTTTTTGTATTAAGGGCACCTGGGAGGAAAACAAGAAGATGTTTCCAATTCTCCTCAATGGTATGGGTTCTTGGAAGTCCTCAGCACTTCAGATCTAGCATTTCTCTCTCCTGTTGGTGTAGAAAACCCAGACAAAGATAGAACTCAAAGGGAGCTCACACAGCAAATAATGGAAAATATGACAATCATAATGGCTCAAAGTTAGACCAAGAGTTTAGATCCAGAGTGATCTAATAGGCAACAAAAGGTGAAGAATGTAGGAAAAACCCTCCTATTTATAACAAAATATTGGGTCATTCTAGATCTTGGTGCATGATTAAAACAACATTAACCAAATCTAGACCCACCTTTTATGGAATATTTTATTATATTTGTTGGAGGGAAAAGGTATTTGACTTGGGTCAAATCCCTTTATTTGTAAGTAATAAATAAATAAATGATTTATTTATCATTTTAAGGAAGTGGTTGGATGATAATCAAATAAATAATGATTTATTTAATTATTTATGGGTGATTTAGTCATATTTAACAAGGAATATTATTTAAATAAGATTTAAATAATTATTCCTAGAAAATAATAAGATAAATAAAGATTTATCTAATTAATTTTTTTGTTTTGGGTTAAACATGACCAGGAATAATAATTGAATTATTGTTTAATTAATTATTCCTTGAGGAAAATCAAACAAATATAGGTTTGTTTAATATTTCCTTTTGGGGTTTCATGTTTAGACCATAAACAACCTAATAAATGTGTTTTATTAAGTTATTTTACATAGTGAAGGCAATTTTACTTAGGGTAAAATTGGTCTTACATGGTGTACCTGGGTCCATCTAATGATAGTAGGTTAGATGACCAAAAAATGGTGTAACAGTAAGCCCAAAACAATTCATTTTCTGTGAGTTGGTCCATTGAAACCGAAAAAGTGAGAAACCTATGTTCAATGAACATTTGCCTAATTTTTTTATGAGTACGAGGAGACAAAGTAAACTCAATGTCCTTTTTGAAATTTTAACGAGTCCAATAAAGAAAAAACCGATGCTCTCTTTGAATTTTTAACGAGTTCCACCGAGAAAAACTCGATTACTTTTTCTGTTTAATGAGCTTTGAAAAAGATGGAAAAGAATGGCTCATATTTCTTCGTCGTAGTAGTTTAACGAGCCCGACGAAGGCAAGTCGGAGTTTTTTCAGTTTTACGAGCTAGAAAAAGTCCCTAAAAAGAAATCTCGTGGGTTTCTTCAGTTTTATGAGCTAGAGAAAGTCCCTAAAAAGAAGACTCGTGGGTTATTTTAGTTTTATGAGCTAGAAAAAGTCCCTAAAAAGAAGGGTCAGGATTTTTTTAGTTTTAGGAGCTAGAAAACGTCCCTAAAGAGAAAGCTCGGTGCTTCTTCGTGTAAGTTTAATGAGGCCGAAGAAGAGAACTCGAGGTTTTTCAGTTTAACGAGTGAGAAAAATACCATAAAAATAATGCTCATTGCTTCTTCATGTAATTTTAACGAGCCTGAAGAAGAGAACTCAAGGTTTTTTGGATTAATGAATGAGAAAAAAACCATAAAAATAATGCTCAAAATTTCTTGATCTCTTTCTCGTCAATAGAAGGATCTATGCCAGGATTTTCTCGTAAGACCAAGAAAAAACATCATGGAATTCCTTAAAAAGGGATGTGAAGTGTGCAATTTCCTCTGGATTGCAATCGGCTCTAATCTGAATGTTTTCCATGATACCCATTTTTACTGAGATATCTATGAGCATAGTCTTGAAAAGATTTCCCATGTTCCCTTCCGAATCGATAGTTTGAATAGTCGTGTAAGTGGAGGGAACGATCTCAAGCGGGTCAAAATATGGGACTTGAGTAGTGATCGTGTCCAAATCAAACATCGAAGCACGATGATGGAACTCTCCCCAAGGTCATTCTTCTAGAGATATGACCTCTCAAATAGCTTCGTCCGTAGGTAGGACTTCATCGAGGAGATCCCTAGAAAGAATCGTGATGGGCGGGAGGGTGGTACCATTGCTCGGAACCAAAGTAATCGAGGGTTCAGATGTGATTTGGATGGCTTGATAAGGCAAATATTTCGGTGATAGCAGCATATGATCTCCATAGGAATTAATGTTTGAAGGTGCTGATAGGATCCATGGATCGATAGAGCCATCCGAAATGGTGGATATCATTTCAATCGTATGTGGAACCTCAGGGCAAGAGATGAAAGCAACCCATCAGGGAAGATGCCTTCAGAAGACCAGTACCGATGCTGACGTACGAGTCAGGGATGCCTCCTACTAGGGGTATAGTGCTACTTTGTAATGTGGAATAATCGGGGGTGCAAAAAGGATAATTGACCCACTATGACTATCTTCCCATCTAGTGGAAAGAGGATGAGTCGAAAGACCGAAGAGACAATGGCAGTCATTGCGTAAGACCAATTGCAACCCAGCAATAGATTATAGTTGAGATGACAATCTACGACTTCTATGTCCACCGTTATCGTTTTCCCACTAAGATAAATGGGAAATCTAGCAAGGTGGCCTTTTGGGAGGAAAGTGTGGTGATAAAAAGATTTAAGGGAATTCGATGGCGGAGACAGAGTAGGAGAACCCAAAGTGAGCCAGCAAGCAGTTGACATAACGTAGGTCGAAGCACCTTCGTCTATGATAATGTGATGGATTGGTATCCCTTTCAACACAACTTGAACCTGGAACGCAAGTTGGTGTGAGAGGAAAGGTTTAGATTTCTCCATTTCAAATATGGCTAGCATAGAATCTAGGGGGTCGATTCCACCAATGGCTGAAAGAAAATATTTTCTTTGTGCTCGGAAATTTTGCAATACTTCAAGTGCAGACATGTTTGAGGGTGCTTGTGCCAAATCTTCTACAATATTGTAGTTTTGGGCAGCATGTGAAAAGGTGTTATGAGTCGTGCATCAAAGTGTCCCTTTGGGGGGACGAATCGTAGGGTCAGCAGTAGGCCTTTCGATATACAAATGGTTGGGCCACAATGGATTCGAAATTGCACCAGGTTTATGAGCATCAATGATAGGATTTCAATAGAGTTTGGTTTGTGTTTGGAGTTCAACACTTTCAACGCCATAAATGGCAGATGATCCTTCACCGGAAGGATGTGTACCACCATTTCCCCTTTGTGGGGGTTGTGGTGGGTTCGCAACCATGTGTTGCTATTGCTACTGTGGATTAGGGCAGAGATTATGAAGAACAACAGGTGTCCTCCCAGAGTAATTGTCTATGATAAAATATGTGCAATCCTGTAGCCAAGGACTTTTGTATGTCAAGTCGTCCTCCGGACAAATTCTACAAGGAAATTTCATGGGTTTATCCTTTCCTTTTTCGTTCTTAGCAACGTTTTCCTGATTGGGATGATTCTGTGTATCTGACTGCTCTTCATAAGAAGAGGTATTTTTCTTGTTGTTCTTGTTCTTGCCACTAGGTTTTTGTGAAAATTGCACAGAATTTACCTCAGCGGTAAGAAGAGTAGTCGATTGGTTCAGGGCAGTGGTAGCCGAAGACAGTTGGGAGGTTTTCCCACTAGGTTGTTTTATCGCTATGCCAGAGATTGCACCAACCATGCTGTCGATGTGTGCTCTGGGTTTTGAGTAGCAAGAGGATTCGGATTTCTAGGGGCATGGGGTAGTAAATCATATAGCATGCCAAATTGCGAATAGATCATATCTAAATGTTGTGCATGATGAATGGATTGGTCTTCCATAACCGCATCGGACAAACAAACGCCCTTAGCTAGGGGGGGTAAGAGTGACTTACAAAACCAGTTGGATAAGAGATGATATGGGATTGGCACTTTGATGAGCCTCCTCCTACGTCTCCACTCATGAATGTGATCGGAGATGTCAGTGGTGGTGTCTTAGCACATCGAGGTTAAGAGTTCCATGCCAGTTTCGTATCTAATATGTAATTGGAAGTTCTTAAGAAATTTTGTAGCTAAGGCGCAAAAAGTGTTGATGACCCCACGTGGTAACTCAATGTACCTTTTGGCAGTGTTTCCTATGAGAGTGTGGGGGAAAATTCAAATCTGGATACTATCATCCACGATGGAGTTAGAAATAGACCATAGATGAAACGTGGTGACGTTCGTAGCCAGATTGTCCCCTTGTTTCCCGTCGAATTTACAGATGTCAGGCAGAACCTTGTGTGGTACTGAAGGCTAGAGTGGGTTGTGGTTGATGGGATCATTGGTTAGTTTATAGATGTTGGGGATGTCTAGAGCTGCCAAAAATGGAAATTGAGTGTTTGCCCATGGATCTAGCCAAAGAAGTATTGGGCTGACCATTCGGACCATAGGTTCCACCCATCAATGTGTTACCAATGAGATAAGTAGGAATTTGTTGATAAAAATTCCCCGTGGGTGGGGGGTGTAGGGGGTGTGTGGTTGTTGTCCGTAGGGTATGTTATACCGGTGGGCGATCTATTGGTTTGACCCCATTGTAAAAGTTACCCCCCTTGCCCAAATTGACTTTGGGGTTGCTTCTCCTATATGGACGAGATAAAGTTAGCCAAAGGCATACCGCTATTCGCATAGTTAAGCAACGACATAGACCCTACACCCGAATTTTGACCACTCAAAGGAACAATGTTAAAAAATAGGTTATCTTATTTGGCCCAATGTCCGTAGGGGGTACCAAAGTGCCACCCCGGCATATATGTGTTGGTGACACTACCCCCTTAGCATGATTTCCAAGGGGTTTGAACTCGAGAAATGTTTCCAACCAAAAGGGTTGCTAAAAGGAACCGAGGTAGCCCCGCTAGCAGGAGAAGAAATCGTGGGTCCTAGCATAGTCACTATAGGAGCAGATCCTCGAACGATTCGGAGGCCCACCGATAGTTGTGGTGACCAAATTTCTTGGTGTTGGATGAATAAGTCATTCTTGCCGACAAGACAGACCTCCCAAGTGTCCTACGGACAACTAGCAACAAACGACCCAAACAAAAACTATTTTCTCTAGATAATATTCGATTCGTAATTAGCTACAACAGAGGTTTTGAAGACCTACCTATAGTCCAGATGCTATTCGTAATGATCTTCTTTCCAATTGCTTGAAAGAGTTGTCTTCAAATATCTGCAATCACAAACATGGAAAAAAATAAATAGCACCTACATAGTAGAAACTAATTCATGAATCATATATCTATCAAGATGACCAAGGAATTCAAGAAATAAGATAATTAATTAAATAACTCATTGATAAAACATGATTAACAAGCTACTTAATTAAAGAACTCGTTGATAAAATAGGATTCATTCGTATTATCTTTGATGAATAAAGATCCTTACAACCGTGTCCGTTTTGATGTCGTATAGGCCGTCCCGGGTTCCGGGAACAACCGTTTCCTTTACTCCGACAAGCTTTGCACTCTCTCGGCTAAAATTCACATTGGTGTGTAATAACTCCCACATAATGATCAGTTAAGAGAGTCCAAATCTCTACAACATTTCTCCTCAAAAATTCTCAAAGTCTAACCTCCTTTGAAGCCGCACTATGGCTTCAATCTATAGGAAAAGAGAGGAGGTTGCAGCTCCACATAAGAAGGGATAGAATGCTCTTTTGAAGGGATTGAGCTCCATAAATCAAGGGGTAGGCTCCCATAATGGAAGAATGAACATACATTATAGGAGCGAACCTTCGACTGGATAATTGCTTCTAGAAGCTTCAAGATTTGACTGTTGGGATTCTAAATGTTACTTTCCGCCTTCATTTAACCTTTTACGAGGGTCCGCACCCTTAATGAAGAAAAAATACGTTTAGCTCGCATGCTTTAGAACAAAAAGGTGCAAAGACCGCGAGAAATGTTAAGAGAAAGTGCAAGTACAAGTGTTTTTAAGACTTTTATGAGCTTTTCTCTCAATTTCAAGGCTTGATTTTAGGAACTTTGATGTTGTAGACTTCTAAGGGAGTACTAAAATGTCATGGTGAAAAATTTCAAGGGTAACAAATTTCCCCCTAAAGTGTGAAGTGTGAGAGCATTCGAAGAGTGATGTGCTTTATCATTTCAAGGATTAGCCTATGTACACCCCTAGTCGAACCACCGTAAAAAACATCCAATGCTATATATATATATATATATATATATATATACATATACATCACGAGGTAGGCATTCCCATACTCATATCAAAAGTAACTAAAATTGTTCGATACAGGGAATGATTTTAATATTACATCAATAGTGTACACACAAGCATGGACACAACCATTTGTAATGAATATTATACTACATAATGAATAATAAAACTCCTCGCAGCCCGGATGGTGGAAACTAGATCCAGTGGTCTTGATTTCTCGCTTCCCGAACTAGTACGATTCTATCCACGTGATTAAATGTGATGAAGTTGAACATGGTAGAACCCACTTGATTACCAATCAATGATGTGAACTGCATAACGGTGTGAGAGAAACCACCAATAATGAAAATGGCTCTCAAAGTACTCAGTACAATCCATGAAATGTGAATAAGTGATCCGAAGTCAAACATTTCATGGAATCGTTCGATCGAAGGTCAATGATGCAACCTATCATCGAAGGGGAGAAACTTGCCATTAAGGCATGCGGATTCTAAAGTATCGACGGATTCTAGATCAAATTCCTAAATGATGAGATCGTCATCGATAGAAAGTGATATTTCGTAAGCAAGCTCATGACACGAAACCATTGATCAAGTTTTGAAGAAATTTTTTTGCAAGGGACCGACTTAGGGATGGTCAATGCGAATGTAGACAAATGTTTGTAGATGAATGGTTTATTTGATCTGTCCTCTTGAACACATAACAACACCGCAAATGGTTTGGTAATAGTTTCTCTAAGCTAATACCCGTAAACCGGTCGAAGACCTTCAATGTGGTTTGATTAATTGATAGGTAAAGGATTTTCCCAACCCGAGTAGAAGTGTGACAAAAAAGTGTCGTGTTCAAGAGTGGTATAATACTTTTAAATCAAAGTGTAACAAATGAATTTGTTTTCTCTTTTTCCCCCACCATATCCGGCAAGTACCTCTTTATTTTTTGACAAGCTTGAGGAGGATAACATTTGCTTGTTTATAAGCTCATCCTTTAGATGAGTCCAAATTAGTTTAAAATTGAACCTTAAGAAAGAGTGGTTCGTCCCTCGTTTGTAATCGACATGTCCTTTATTGTCGATTTTAACAAGTCCAAGTATAGGAGAAACTCGTGTTTGTCATTTTTAGGGAGTCAAAAGAAAAAAACTTAAGAAAACTCCATGGGTGTTCTTTTTCGTAATTTTAGTCTCTCGGGCCCGAAAAAGGATAAAATAATGTAGGAGAGAACTCTATTGACCATGATTAGTCAACGTATACCTTTTTTCGTAAATATTCCATTTCAGTCCGGAAAAGGGGTAAACTTATACTCGAAACGTCATTTTTTTCATTTCCTTTAACGAGTTCGAATAGTCAAGTACTTGGAAATATTTTCATATTTAGAGAGTCCGAAAAGGGCTAAAGATATGACTCCATGGTTTCACTTTTTTCATAAATTTTGAGAGCCCGAAAAAGTGATAAAAGTATACTCTTCGTCAAAAATGACCATTTCACTCCGAAAAATCCGTATTCCGCACAAAAAAACTCAAAAAATTAAACTTACCTCGCTCTTAAAAATAGAAATATTTTGAAAACCCGTTTTTTGAAAGTGAAAAATAAACAAAATTAAATTTCATTTATTCGAAAAAAACTTATAAAAAAGGAGTTTTCCAAATTCATTTTTACCATTGAGTTTAGAGTGAAAATTTGAGAGCTTTTGGAAAAAAATGCTCCAGAGAAGATTTCGGACAACCGACCATTCAAATCGAAAACCGTCTCGCTCCAGGTAATCGAAATTCTCTTTTCCTTGCTTTCCATCTGTTAATTTTCTTAATTTAGGGTTTAAAATTCATTTTTGGGGAAGAAATATGTTCAAAATTCCGCTCACGGGGTTTGGAGGTAAGACACATGGTATTTGCGGACTCCAACATTTTCTTACAAAGAAAAATGTCGTGATCCCGCACTTTTAGTATAGAGCCCGTGTCTGAGCTACGCACTGTCTCTAAATAAAAAGTGTGGGGGGCATCGTGAAGAATTTAAAAACACATTTTCTCTCTAATTTACCCAAAATTTTCTTTTTAAAAATGATTCTAATCTTTCATTTTATTCATTGTAGGATATTTACAATGCTTATCCGGCGGGAACGTGAACACGAGGAGGTGGATGAAGCTGCAATGATTCACCAACCTACATTAAAAGTTTTGAGAGCATTTGGGTTATTCAAATTATGGGCTATCAACGAACATGAGAGCTCAAGTAGACCTTCTCACTTGGTTGGTAAACAAGTGGGATGTATAGGACCGAGTGTTTTGTGATTGGAGGTAACCGGCTCGAAATCGAGCCGGAGGACATATACTTTCTTATCGGTTTGTCTAAAAGAGGCGAACCACTATCTCTATTTGGGGCTAGGCCAGGGTGGTCGATTTCGTTGCTAGCCCCGCAACTAGAGTTATGCAATGATGAGGCCAATCCTAAAGACAAACGGATTGATATCAAAACCATCATCCATCCCGAGTTGAAAGTATTTGCATTTACCGTAACCAAGTTATGTGCAAGTGCAGCTTTTACATGTTGCTACTCGGATCTCAAATGCGGATTGTAGTGGATCGTTTTTGAGGCACCATATTCAATTGGTGCGAGGCGATGTTGGCTAATATCAAAGGCCAACTAACTAGAGTAAAGAACGAGAAGTTGAATAACTTCGCATTACTTTTTCTCTAGAGAGGATTCCTCTACCGGCCCCACAACATATTCCAGCTTGATAATGTTAGAGTCCGAGAGCCTCGGATGGTTCTATGGGTTGCTTTAATGGCCGATCACAGCGAGGGTAAAAAGATTGTTCAATTTCCCCCGGCCTACTTCTATTGGTTAGAACACCAAATATTCATGATAGAAGACTTACCTTATGCAGGGGATGGATTACCGCGGTGATTAGGATATGCCACTTCCTCTAGGAGCTCAGTGGGATGAGTCGAGTAAAAAAATCATTTTGACACGTTCTAATTTCTAATTTTTTATTTTCTTTTTTTTAAATCATCCAAAACTCGATAACAAAAATTTCAAATGCAGATGTGGGTCCTCATCAACCGAGTCACTCGCCACCCCTTTGAGAGGAGGCAAAGGGATGCAAACTGCAAAGCACCACCACCACCATAGGAACATACATCAAAGATCCTTATTGATTTTGAACACCATCTAGAGCGACTAACTATGGACATCCCGTAGACTACCATAGATGACATTTCACTTCGTTTGCAGAGATATGTCATTGGTGTTCCCCGGACCGTTCGAGAGATTCTCGAGCAGGTGGCATGGGCTGTAGTATATTATCATGATCACTACCACGGATAGTGGATGATCGGATGTATAGACTCATATCATTTTTTTGTATCACTTTTTTTCCCGATCATAAGGCATTTTGAACCTATGGTTGAGGATGATGTACTATTTTTTTGAAACACTACTCTATGCTATGATATACTACTATTTTCAGCTACGTGTCTAACATGTTATCGAATGTTGATTTACTAGAAGCTATTGCGTCTCGCTAATGTGTTTAAATTTCTTGGAATGTGTTGATACTCAATATATTCAAATTATCATTCCAAGAGATGAACTTTTAAAAAATAGTCTTAACAACACTAGGGTTTCTAATTTCATACACTCGATTTAATTGTAATACAACGAGTTTGGAATCTAACCTAATGATCAAAATCTAAATTCCAAATGAAATGGATTCGGATAATAACTCAATAATCGCACTATATTCTCGCAATATTGTTCGTCGTTTGACCGAGGCTTACCCCATGCATAGATACTAACTCCCTCGTGGGTGAATAAATAACCCGAGGTTGAGGAAGAAATGTTCTGTGTACTAAGACAAGCGCCATCAAAGAAACCAATGTATGTTTGAAAAAGACGTCGAAATTTGCAATATCAAGAGTAATCCAGATAAGAAGGAATAGTAGAAACAACCACACTTAAGCTAAGCACATGTTTCTAATATACAAAAAACTAGCTAGAAAATAACTAATATATAGGGAAAATCTCCACACAAGAATCAAGCGTAATATGTCTTCAGATAAATCCCATTTCCGGGTTTTCCTAAAGAGACCCCGTCAAAATCAATCAATTCATAGGCCCCTTTTGCAAGCTATTGCTTGACAATATAAGGGCCATGCCACATGGGTTCAAATTTACCATCCCCTAGCTTATCGTTAGCTTGGTCATATTCCAAAACTAGGTCTCCTTCTGAAAAAATATGAGGTGTAACAATTCTATCATACCGAGCTTTCATTCGTTTCGCATGAGTCTCGGTAGCTAATGCGAAATGTGCACCGATTCTCATCTAATTGAGCTAAGTAAAAAAAGAATTTCTCCTCCTCGTAAGTGGGTCGGTAGTAACTCTATCGCTAGTTGGAGTGATGGTATCTCGCATTCAATCGGTAATACCACTTCTAAACCATAAACTAGTTGAAAAAGGGGTAAAACCTATCGATGTTTTTGTTGAGGTCCGATATTCCCAAAGTGTTGAAAAGAGCATGGTATGCCAATTTGATTTATGAATTCCAATGATTCGTTTGATCATGGTGACTAAAAATTTATTCACTTCAATCGTACCATTAGCCTCGCGGATAATATGGTGTAGAACTCGTCATGGCGTCAGTGCCAAGTTGGTTAGTTAGCTCGGTCATCATGATGTTTCGAAAATGACTCCCATGGTCGGTAATTATCGCTTGGGGTACACCGAGACAAGAAATCACATGATTGAACACGAAAGTAGCTGCAGCTTTTGCCATCTCGCCACAAATGTAGGCATCACCTCGGCCCACTTGGTAAAGTAATCTACTGTTAGAATAATATACCCATGCCCCCCCGACCCAAGTGAGGGTTACATGTAATGAATTCAATGCTCCATTTTTCAAAAGTATCAACAGAAATTATAGGGTGAATAGGAGTGGGTGGTGCACTCATCTTGCAATAAAATTTTTTACAATTATGGAATTTTCGGACCGCATAAATACAATCTTTGAATAAGGACGGCCAAAAGTAACTAGCACGCAATATATTTTGGGCTATGGCATACCCATACATATGACTGCCACATGCTCCAAAGTGACAATCATTTAAAACCTTTTCGACTTTCTTCATGGGTGAGACAACGTCGAAAGACAAAATGAGCACCACGACGGTATAGTGTGTCGCCAACAATATGATATTGTTGAGACTGGAAACGGACTTTACATCATTATGATTGTGAAATTTCGAGCCGAAAATATTGGGTCTGAAGATAAAAAATGATATCTCCATACCAAGGATCAATGGTACTAATAAGAAACAAGGATTCGTTTGCGATTGGTTGTTCTGCCATAGTTTCTCTATCAATACGTGGGAAGTCACACATAAGTTAAGCAAATATCAATGCTTTCTTTGATTTGGATTTTTTCAAATTCCAAGTCAAACTCCCGTAGGATAACAATCCATTTGGAATATTTGCCCCCTAGAAATTTTTTTGGTCAAGGTATACATCATAGGGTTGCAATCGAGAAAAACATTGTTGTTTTGCGTAAAAGTATGTAATGACCAAAACATTGAACAACTTGAAAGGTCGCCAAGGCCAATTTCTCCACATGTGAATATTTGATTTCAGTCGGATGCAAATTGCGACTAAGATAGTAAATCACATGTTCACCATGGAATTCATCTTCTCGAACTAGAACCATTCCTATCATGGAATCGGAAGTGGCGAGGTACAAAAAGTAATCCCGATTGTAATTGGGAGGATGCGACAACGGTGCATGGGCCAACGCATTTTTAAGAGCATCAAAAGATCGATCAACGATCTTGTCCCAAAAAGAAAGAAATATTCTGTTTCATCAACTCTGGTGAAACCTTTCGTTAACTCGGCGTAGTTAGGAATGAATCGTCATAAAACTTTTGCTTTCCCTTGCAAAATTTGGAGTTGGTGAAGAGTAGAAGGAGGAGGTAAATTAATGATAGCCTCAACCTTCGATGGATCGACACGAATACCTACCTTTGAGACAATAAATCCCAGCAATCGTCCAGATTGTACACAAAAAAACACATTTGTGAGGATTCGGACGAATCTTATAATGCTTAAATCGTATAAAAAATAGCTCGTAAATGAGTGATATGATCTACTCGTGTGAGGAATGAGCGAGGGAGAATCATCAAGGTAGGGTTGCACAATTTGTTTAATGTCATGAAATGCATAAGACATTTCTCGTTGAAAAGTGGCACCAACATTCTTAAGTCCAAAAGGTATTTTTGCAATAAGAAAAAGTTCCCCATGGAAAAAATGAAAGTTGTTTTGGGTTGATCTTCGGGGATTATGTTGATTTGATTGTAGTTGGAAAATCCATCCATGAACGAAAACATTTTCACTTCAAAGACAATCATCAATAATTTGATCGATATAAGGGGTTGGATAATTGTCTTTTTGGATAAGCTCGATTTATATCCCTATAATTGATACATAATCGTATTGTTCCTTGTTTTTTTATTGACGAGAACGATATTGGATACCCAATCCATTAACGGAAATGGATAAATAAAACCCGCACGAAGTAATTTTTTCAACTTCTTCTTTGATAGCGGCAACTTTTTTGCGGATGTATCTGACGTAATCTCTGTCTAACAGGTTTAGCATCCGAGTATGTCTTAATTTCATGAACAACAATCGATGGATCGATTCCTGGCATTTCTTCATATGACCAGGTGAAAATGTCATGGAATTCATGAAATAGGGCTTTATATGCTTGGATTTCATTAGTCGTACAAGAAGCACCTATATGAATGTTTTCAACAATTCCGCATTTTACTACAATGCCAATGGGAACCGTTGTAGAAATATTCTATAAATTCAATTCGGAATCGAAAGATGAAAGAGGATTATACATTTCTTTGACGTAATCAATATTAAAAAATGGAGGAAAAAATCATTCTCAAAATGATCGAGATCGTGTAAAAACGAAAACCTATGATGAAGATCTTCCCATGGTAATTCATCGACGGATAAGAATTCACGAATATCTTCATCAATATTGAACATGTGTTGACCAAAAATCCGAAATTGATGTCGAAGCCGAGATCGATATTAAAAGTGACTCCTCATTGATCACATTCACCGGATTAGATTCAGCTTGAAGGAGTATCGGAAAATGACCGTACTACCTAATATGTTAACTCAAAAGGATTGAAAGGCATCACGCCATCGAAAGAGTCCAATTTTGATTCTGAAGGTACTATCCAAGGATCATCGTAGGAAATAGTACATGATGTAATCATATTTATGTTAGAAATAGGAGATTGTACGTTGGGAGCAGGGCAGGGGAAAAAGTTCCCAGTAAAGCCGAATCTTTAAGCAAACCCTACCGTAACATCCTTATAAGGGATAGTCGATTTTCCGATATGTCGGATACTATCGTAGAGGCTTGGTCAAATGAATAATATGTGAGATGATCTATTTTAACGATATTTCCTTTATGAGGAAAGATGATGAGACGAAATATTGACGATACAACAACAAAGTCATGGTGTATGACCAACCCGCGACCCAGGGAGAAGGTCCGTAATCCGCAGGGGGCATCAACCACTTCCATATCTAGATTAATGGTTTTTCCTTCAACCTCTATTGGTAGATCCTATAAAATACCATACAGTTGGAAACCTCTACCATCAAAAGCTTTGAGGATAGTCGTAGATTGGTTAATTGTCAAAGAACTAAGTGATTTCCAACATTTTAATGATATAATACATGTATAAGCCCCTTCATCAACAACAATATGAAATATACGTTTGTTCTTGATTATTACTAGAATTTGAAAATCCATTTGATGGGGTAGGCGGGGTGTAAAATTCTCTAAATCGAAGATCATGAGGTTTGAATCTCGGAGGTCTATGGCTCCTAAGGTGCACAATAGTAATTTTCTTTGGGTCAGGGCATGATTGCGACACTTCCAAAGATGACATTGCTAAAGGGGAAATTGCCAAGTCTTCAAAAAATATTGTAATTCCGAGAAGCTCTCACATGTGGATTGAAAACTAATTTACGAAGTACACCTTTAGCATGTGGTTTGATTACTAAGTCAGGATTTTTTTTCTCGATCCGTAGCGATTAGAAACCCGAGGGAGATGTAGTTGATGCTCGAATTAGATTTTTTCTCGCTTCCTTAGCGTGATTTTTACTACCATAATCTTGCGATCGCATCGCAACCATGAAGATATTCTCTAGTG
Source organism: Pinus albicaulis (assembly GCA_034641835.2). Taxonomy (NCBI): domain Eukaryota; kingdom Viridiplantae; phylum Streptophyta; class Pinopsida; order Pinales; family Pinaceae; genus Pinus; species Pinus albicaulis. The sequence continues at coordinate 60,533 of JAXQQM020066223.1, read as the reverse complement.
CATTTAAGGAAGATCCAATCATGTTAGTATCTTGAGAAGGAAAAGGATCTTTCAAGACAAGCAGGGTATGGGTGAACCCTTAATTAATTTCAATACCTCAGCTCTATGTGGGCACTCTTTTGTAAAATGATCCTTATCACAGCATTAGACAAGGATAACAAGGTTTTCGTTTTTCGTCACTTGGTTCAGCTTTTATCGTTTTTTATCTTTTGAAGATTTTTTATTTTTATTCTTATCCTTCTTCTTACTACCGGTTTTAGCTTTGGTTATAGATGATTCTAGAACATGAATATCGACGGATGTTTCAATGGAAGAATCTCCTTTCGGTGAATCGGGTAAAGTGATAATAGGAGAAGTCGTCTTGGAAGATTTCTTCTTACTCTTACCGATGCTAACAGAACCAATTACACCATCAATGGCATGAGAGATGGAAGGAGTTGTAGTTAATTGACCAGGTCTTGGTAAATCGGGGATTTTATCATACGTAGTACCCGACCGGGTATATACAAGGTCAAGGTATCGAGCCTGAGCAATGACTTGCTCTTCTGTAACAACGCCTCATTTGGCCACATCTTCAGTAATTTTGGGCAATAACGACTTGATAAACCATTCATCCAAAATTTGATCCGAAATAAAGACCAACAAATGCCTCCTACGTCTCCATTCATGAATGTGATCGGATATGTACGTATACGTAGATTGTTTTAATGAAGTTAGCAATTCCGTGCCATTGTCGTATCCGACAAGCAACTGAAAATGTGTTAAGAAAGCAGTAGCTAGTGCATTAAAATTATTAAATGAGCCACGTAGTAACACAATGTACCATTTGGCAGCTAGACCAATGAGAGTTCTCTGAAAAAGACGCAATCGAATCAAATCATCGATTAGTGAATTGGATGCACACCCAGAGATGGTAAGTCATAACGTGATTAGATGGGTCCTCTCCTAACTTACCCTCAAAGTTTGGAATATCACCGGGCAACTTGTTAGGCATCGGCGGCCAATACGGAAGATAAAATATAGGATCGTTTGTAAGGAGCGATAGATCGAGTAAATCTAAAGTTTGCTATAAATGGTAACCGATGGCTAGGGTCTTGATAACCTTGTGTGATCAAACCAGTTCTAGGAGGAGGATATCTAGGATACCCTTGAATTGGATGCGCATTGGGAATCATGAAACCTCCCGGATAACCGAGATTAACCGCACTCATATTGGGGTTGTTGCGGTATTTGATAAGTATACCCGGGATACGGTTGACATTGATAAGATGGATTTTGTGTAGCCTATCCAAATTGATACTCGTCCCTAGTATGGTTGATAAGTAAATTGTGGTTGACTAGCGACAACCGTACTTGTACCGCATTATCCCGTAGGCATCCGGGTCGTATTCTGAATTGTAGTTCTTGACCGTGGCATAGACACTTGAGGAATTTTCACCGATGTAGGGATAGAAGAAACAAGAGCTACAGATACTCCATAAATAGGTGTGGTAGGTTGAACGAAGTTGCGGTAGTAGCAGAAGTTTGAGGCGGAGTTCTAGGTGTACTAGGCCCCGGCTACTCGTATAGAACCAAGTGCGTAGACTTGAATGGTAGGTTGGATAGGTTGTCGGGGTTGGACCGTAACCTATGGGATGTCCATGTCGATTAGGTAACCGCACATTGGGTTGCATAGTCCGTTGAATTTGAGATGGATCCCAAACCATATTCATTCGGGGTATTGACTCATAGAAGGTTGTACATATGAAATACCATAACCAAGTTGAACATAATTTTGATAATTAATCGGTAAAGTTCCAGTTACTTATAATAATGGTTGACCGGAAGGAGGTTGGAAACCTTGAGGTGGGTACCGACCTTGAGGTTGATAACCTTGAGGCATGTACTAAAGTCCGGGGTTGATATTGACCCCGAGGAATAAACTCGACTCTAGGGTTGATATTGGGGTATGTATTGTCCCCGAGGTTGATATTGACCTTGAGGTATGTACTCGTCTTTTAGGTTGTTCTCCGAGCAGTGTAATATTGTCCTACTGTTTGACCCGGGTAAAAAATTACCCCGAGGTTTCCCTCCGGGCGGTAAATCGACTTCCTTAAGGTTGCCCCCCTAGGTGGTAAATCGACTTCCTTGAGTTTTCCCCCCCGGTGGTAAATCGACTTCCTTGAGGTTATGGATTTGGAATATTGTCGTACATCATAAAAAAAAATTTTGTGTTCAACGTTTCGGTGTTTGTTCCATTTTTTACCAAATTATAACACTTGTTCAATTGGTTGAGGAGATGCCCCCTGGGGAAAGTACCAAAGAGCGACTAATATCCTCGAAGGAACAGATGGACCACCATATAAAAATGTTTCTCGGGGATTGAGAAAACATAGATGACTCACCCGACATAGCTAATGAAGGATTATAACCTCTCGGTGTAGGGTGAAAAAGGAATTCGTGGTGGTGAATAATTAAGACCCGCGTTTTGTAAAAAAATAGTCAATGATAAATACCAAGCATCAGTTCTAAAAGGATTGTATAATATTGATTCAAGCTCCCTAATATTCAATGTTTCTTGGGTTTCGAGAAGAAATACATCTTCTTCTCGGACCAACAAGTTCTTCAATACATATGAGGTCGAAGGAAGGTTTTCGATAATGTGATGTATTACCCTAGGTGAATGAGGATCACTAGAAGTTGGAGTAACAAATCTCGAAGATGGTTCCAACACAAGTAGGTTCGATGTTGGGCTCGTAAATTCCGGTGTTCTTTAGCTAATTCACTCGTAGGAGAAATAATACCAAGTAACTTCAGAAATTGAAATTGGCTCTTGAATATATTCTATTGTTTGTGATTGATAATCAAGATGAATAATTATAGGTGATTCTCCTCGTTGTGTTGATATAATTCTACCCGACACTAGGTGGTACTCTTGAGGTTCCCATGTTTTGTCCGGATTGGCAAGACCAAAAGATGAGACAACATCGTAACCACTTTGGGATCCTAGGATCTAGCCCTTCCCCGGATCCGGAGAGGATCTCTCCATAAATACAAAGAATGATATATCTTTGAAAGCTCAAGATGAGGTATTAGGCTAGTTATGAAGCACATGGGGTTTTAAATGATTTTGTTGGTTGGTTGTCGGGTTGGTCATGAGATCATAGACCGAGAAGGTAATGGAAGGAAAGGAGAAAACAATAGAACGTTTCGGTAAGGAGGATAGATCAAGAAAATGCTATCCATTGGGCTATGGAGTCATGAAAGGGAATTACTTGCAAGCAAATCGAACAAGGCTTTCAGAGGGCAAGTCATCTATACTAAAGGATCTTTTAGATAGATGGTGGAATGGAACATTAAGTATTGAAAGTGAAAGATTGAAAACCACCCAATTTTTATCTATAGATCAGGTCGGAGGTAATTTAACTCCATGCTTGCTTGGACATACTCAAAGGCGAGCTCTCAATGAAGTCACAAGGGGGAAGCTTATAGATCGGACCGCAGGTCATTTAACTCTAGGTCTCGCTTTAGCATGCTCCAAGGGAAAACAAGAGATAAGTTTAACAGAGCTGTGGGTCTATAGATCGTAGAAGGAATTTGAACCTTCAATGCTTTGACACCGTAAAGAGATCTTAGAAAGGCTAGCTGGTCGCACAAGAATCCTAGTGGACGAGGGGCTAACTCTAATCCCCGTATCCCAAATCTTCCGACTTAAACCCAATAAGAACAACTAAAGATAGATTTCATTAATTCATACATCAACTAGCAATATATGGAACTACTAAAATCGGTTAAATTTGTTTGAAATCAATCCTCGGATAACACATACAGCAGAAAACATTGAAGGCAAGGAGAGCGAGAGACATAGGGTACCTAACAAGGGTAAATCCTATGCCGTATTTCCGATGCAAGCCGAAGAAATGAACAGTATTAAAATGTAATAAACAATGCGATAAGGAAACATCACCCGTAGTAATAGACCAGGGATCCAAAGAAATTTTCTTGATTAATTGATGCAAAACCGATCACATACACCGAGCTCAATGGTCGTTATAGTGCGGACTTTCTCCCTGCCGACTCTACTACATTACAAACTACTCGCTATTCCCTCCCAAGAATTTTCTAACGAAATCAAAGTGAATCCCTCTAACGAGAACAACAACAACCCCTACAACAACCTTTACAATGAGTTTCTTCATGAATTTTATAGCCGAAAAGAGGCTAAGGAGGTAGATGGAAAACTAAATGTAGTATTAAAACTTGGAAGAGGAAGAGGGCCGAGACCCCATTCCGTTTTAAATTTCCGTGCATTTATCTCTCGGTACTCTTTGGATGAAAGAGTGGTCTTCATCAGGGCCGCAATTTACTCTAGGTAAGCCTTTGATGTACTTGCTATAACCCTCTCGTAGAACTCGGTGAGTCGAACAAAAATAGATCAATGACTTAGATCCGCCATACTCGTATAACAAATGTTTCGATAGCATAGGAATGTTGTCGTGGTGGAGATCTCCTCAAGAACACGATATATAATGAAAACAAGATGGGCACTTCATCCTTTCATGGGTAGGAACCTTTTGTCGATGGGGACATTGATATATATCATTTTGTGCGCCCTAGGCCTTCGTATGATTCATGAGGTCTTCAATTTGATATTTCGCCTTTAAATTACTCGGGATTAAGGCTCAAAATATTTACTTACAGTGCCATAATCTCTTTGCTTTCCCATCGATACTCTTTGTCGCTCCATGATTGCCTATGTCTACAAAATCTGCGCTTTAATGGCTCTAGAAATTTTTACAAAGTTTTAACCCCTGTTCCTTTAATGAAAGTTGTGTCATAACAGCTTTCCCAAGCCTTCCTTCATAATTTTGATCTCTCGCACATGGTCTTCCTTGTGTTCCTTGCCACGGTAACGGTGACAGTGAATCATGGCGGTTTTTTGCCTGCCTATAACCTTGCAAAACACGTAAAAATGTTAAGAAAGCCATGCATGGGGAGGGTGGATGCAGCGGGGATGATGAGAATGGTAGTACACCCCGGTGAAATGGTGGAACAATGCGGTGGTGGTGGCGAAAAATGCGTTGAAACGATGGAGGATGGTCTAGTAAAAGTTGACGGATCGCGGCAAAAATTTAAATGAAAACATTGGACTTTTGACCTTTGAATGAAATATATAGGGGACGGGACGAAAATGTGATGAAAAAAACGTGGAATGGTGACGTGGTGGGACCCGGTCGATGGCGGGGTGTGAGAATCCGGGACCGTCCGATCTCGAGGGAGGAGATTGACAAAGGGTAAAACGTAGTCGATGGGCGACGGATGGTGGGCCGGGGGTACTGTTTTCCTTGGTTAACTCCCCGCACAACTTCGTGGTGCGACTACGCGTCGGATGGCCCGCCCCGGATCGAACGGTGTACAAAAAATATCGCACCGGATCTATGGATGAAAAGTAATGCACGATGGAGGGCGGTTTATGAAAAGCGTGTGGAGCCACGTGTCATGCGATGAGTGGAATCGCTCCGAAATGAAAAATACCGCCCACCTCCCAAAGGTGGTGCGATGGAAACTGGCGGTTTTCTGCATAGTGTTTTGGCACGGGGACCACTAGGGCGGGTGAACGCAGACCATTGATCGACGGGTTAAATGGAAAATTTTGATGCGATCAGAGGGGTGAACGGAGTGGGCCACGGGCACTATTTAGCTTGCAACGACCGTCCGATCTGTATAGATCGACGGCTCAAAACGCTCTCGATACACATTTGCGATAAGCGCCTTTCGGGTTAGCGTCAGGTTCTAGCCCCCAAGTCAAGTTGGAAATGGTTTTAGGGGGCCATCCGAAGGGGGCTAGGCCTGTCCTAAGGTGGGAAATGGGTTTTTGGCCCATTTTTAGTGCATTGCAAGGCCAATGAAGGGTAACGATAAGGGAAAAAAAGGGGGAAATTAAAACAAACCAGCGGTGTGTGTAGGATTTAGGGGGGGGATTTTAGGATGATTTAGAAGGACTAAGGGAGGAATTTTGGGGTGAAAAGGAGGCTTTGAAAAAGGAAAAAAGGGATGAAATGGAGAATTCTGTAGGGGTACAAGGTGCAAATGAAGGCCTTTTGGAGCAAAATTTTTTGCAATCAGAGATGATTTATAATGGGAATCAGCAAAGAGGGTTTTATAAAAGGACAAAAGGCACAAGGAGGCTTCAAGGATGATGTGTTTTCAAAGGAAATGCATTCCTTTAAGGCTCAAAACATTTTAGCCCCCTTTTTTCTTGTCAAAATTTATAAGGGGGCTAATAGTGGCTCCACATGGGGATGGCTTCTTCTTGAAGGAGTCAAGAATTCAGAACATGATCTTTGGTGTAGGCCAGATGCCTGGTACTTGACCCATCCATTTTATCTCTTGGATAAACTGCCACAAATTGTGAATACATTAAATCAGCAGTAAAATTCTCAAACAATCTACCTACCCATCCTACAATCCTAGCATTTTTTCTTCCGGGGTGCATTTGGACTAGCAGACCCTTCACATCATTTATTTTTATAAACAAAAAACAAACCTATTCTATTTCTACCCTTATTACTCCATGAGACTAGATTAGACTATTAGCCTCATAAGTTTCTCTACCTACACTAATATCTGCTAGGATTAGACTGTCTAGCTTATTGGACTTTGCGGAAATTAAAACAACTAACTACATGCTCACAGACTGAGCTTTATTGAGATTTTCCTACCTAGCCTACTCTACTTCAAATATTTATAATTCTAGCTCACAAACATTGTCTTCCAATGTAACCAGTCCATTAAGTGATCCCATGATCGGTCTTCCTTGCTCAACTCCTTGAGCAAAGCTAGATAGGCGAGTGGTCGCTCCCACTCTTTTTGTTCCACAATAGCGACTACAAAAATTTTTTCTTGCTATCTCGCAACATGTCGCTCGAAAAGACCCTTGATCCTTCTCCAAATGTGTGTAGGAATTGAACATAAGGATCATGAAATGATACCTGGTTATGAATATCCGGTAGGAAGGCTTCAACCAGGGATTTCCTCTTCTTCCATCGGATCAAGAATAAGACTCTCTTAAGAAAGAGAATCTCCCTCATCTTCTTCATTTTTCCCGAACCGGAGGACTCATCATATATGGCGGTGTTGTCCTCTTGGATATCCGATATATTTTTCTCTCGATGTGCTCGAGCTCGTGAACGGATCTATGTATTCTTGAGCAGGGGGTATGTTCCATTTCTTCCTCCTTTTCAAGAGAAGGCCCCCTTAATTTCAATCCCGCTCGTAAAATTCTTCTTTGTTTTCCTCCTCATCTTCTCGAAAAGGAAGGGTCGCCTGGTTTCCGAGCCTCGCGTATGATCCGTGGTAAGTAGAATGAAGATTCAAGGTATCTTCATCTCGCTATTATACTGTCGTAGCTCTCCTCATCGGTGTCATAAATAGGTTGGCTCAAACAAGTCAACCATTCCGGGACGTTCGACAGGGGTCTTTCTTTGTTCCGATTCTCGGAGGAGATTTCCGGATCTATACAATCAAACTCGGGAGATGAATGAGGAGTGTGAGTTCTATAAAAGACTTCGGAGGTGGACTCGCCGATTTAATATCTAATCAATCTCTTCTTCGTCAAAGGGGAATATTTTCTTGTGGTTCTTTGAGCATAAGTGTAGTAGCTCTCTGTTTTTTGTATTAGATGATTTGGAGGCGACATGTCTTCTTGAACCTCTTCTAGAATATCTTCAATTGTGCTTGTACGGAAATCTTGAGGATCTTCCCGATGTTTCTTGATCTCTCTCGATTCAAACCAATCCTCATGAACCCGATGATACTCGGTTAGACTGCAAGGCTCATGAGTGGTTTCTTCTACCATATCGGATTCCGCATCTTCTATGTGGTCTCTTGTTTCCTCAAAGTAACATTCCCTATTAGATTTTATCAATAGGTCATCATATTCTCTCGGTCGCATCGTACAAGACATAGAAAGGTAATCGAGCAGTTCTTGATCACTTTCCTCTTCATCTTCCATAGATTTTAAAGCATCGGACATGTCTTGCTCATTATCTAGGTCTCGAGTTTGTTCTTGTTCCGGAAGAGGCGTGGGTTGTTCTAAATAATCATCATTTGCATTCAGATTAGCCATATACATCTCCAAAGACTTTGCCAAACATTTCTCGCTATACCATTTAATTGATCATACAAATCATCTAGCTTTGTATCTTTGTCCATGTCTAGATCCATGTTCCTACAAAAATGGTCACCGCATCTTCTCAAGCAATTCGAGTCTTCTACCGGTGGAGTCATTTGGTCTTTGGGAGTTATGGGGGTGTGGAGTCACCGTGTGGATGAATTTGACTATTTGGAGCAAGTCGTTGTCCACCATCAACAATGAGGTACCAATCTAAGCAAACATTCTGGGTCTTTGAGTGCCTAAGAATTTATAAGGTGAAAAGCACTCAATTCCCCTAGTGGAGTCACCATTATGTTGGGGTTCCCATGTTTTGGCCGATTGGCAAGACCAAAAGATGAGGCAACATCAAAACCACTTTGGGATCCTAGGATCTAGCCCTCCGGATCCGAAGAGGGATCTCTCCATAAATACAAAGAATGATATATCTTTGAAAGCTCAAGATGAGGTATTAGGCTAGTTATGAAGCACAGGGGGGTTTTAAATCATTTGGTTGGTTGGTTTCTGTGTTTGTCATGAGATCATAGACCGAGAAGGTAATGGAAGGAAAGGCGCAAAATAATAGGACATTTGGGTAAGGAGGATAGGTCAAGAAAATGCTATCCATTGGGCTATGGAGTCATGAAAGGGAATTACTTGCAAGCAACCCACCAAGGCTTTCGGAGGGCAAGTCATCTATACAAAAGGATCTTTCTAGATAGATGGTGGAATGAAACATTAAGGGTTGAAAGTGAAAGAAGGAAAACAACCCAATTTCGTCTATAGATCAAAGTCGGAGGTCATTTAACTCCGGGCCTCGCTTGGACATAATCAAAGGAAACTCTCAATGAAGTCACAAGGGGGTAGCTTATAGATCGGACTAGCAGGTAATTTAAATCCGAGTCCGATTTAGCATGCTCCAAGGGAAAATAGAGATAAGTTTAACGAGAGCCAAGGTCTATAGATCGGAGAAGGAATTTGAACCTTCAATGCTTTGACACCGTAAAGAGATCTTGAAAAGTACAGACTGGTCACACAAGGATCCTTGTGGATAGGGCTAACTCTAATCCCCAGTATCCCAAATATTCCGAGCTTAAACCCAACAAGAACAACTAAAGATAGATTTCATTAATTCATACATCAACTAGCAATATCCGGAACTACTACACTCTGGTTAAATTTGTTTGAAATCAATCCTCGGATGACACATACAAACAGAAAACATTGAAGGCAAGGAGAGTAGAGACATAGGGTACCTAACAAGGGTAAATCCTATGCCATATTTCGATGCAAGCCGAAGAAATGAACAGACATGAAAATGTAATAAACAATGCGATAAGAAAAACATCACCCGTAGTAATAGACCAGGGATGAAAATAAATTTTCTTGATTAATTGATGCAAAACCAGTCACATAGACCGAGCTCAATGGTCGTTATAGTCCAGAATTTCTCCTCCCGACCTACTACATTACAAACTACTCGCTATTCCCTCCCAAGACTATTCTAACAATCAAAGTGAATCCCTCTAACAACAACAACAACAACAACCCTACAACAACCTTTACAATGAGTTTCTTCATGAATTTTATAGCTGAAAAAGAGGTCGAGGAGGTAGATGGAAAAATAAATGTAGTATTAAAACTTGGAAGAGGAAGAGGGCCGATACCCCATTCCGTTTTAAATTCTAGGCATTTATCTCTCGGTACTCTTTGGATGAAAGAGTGGTCTTTCGTCGGTCGCAATTTACTCCAGGTAAGCCTTTGATGTACTTGTTGTAACCCTCTCGTAGAACTCGTGAGCTGAAAAAAATACGGATCAATGACTCGGATATGCCATACTATATAAAAAATTCTTCCGATAGCATAGGACTCGTTGTCGTGGGTAGAGATCTCCTCGGGAACACCGTATAGAATGAAAATAGCATGTGCACTTAGTCCTTTCACGGGTAGGAACCTTCGTCGATGGGGGAGACTGATATATATCGTTTTGTGTGCTCTAGGCCTTATTTATGATTCGTGAGGTCTTCAATTTGATATTTTTCCCTTAAATTATTGGATTAAGGCTCAAAATATTTACTTACGATGCCATACGCTCTCTCGCTTTCCGATCGATACTCTTTGTCGCTCCATGATTTCCCGTGTCCGCAAAATTTGCGCTTTAATGGCTCGGGAAAGTTTTACGGAGTTTTAACCTCGTTCCTTTAATAAAAGTCATGTCATAACAGCTTTCCCGGGCCTTCCTTCATAATTTTTATCTCTCGCACATGGTCTTCTTTGTGTTCCTTGCCACGGTAACAGTGACGAGTGAATCATGGTGGTTTTCCACCTGCTTAACTCCCCGCAAAACACGTAAACATGTTAAGAAATCCATGCATGGGGAGGGTGGATGCAGCGGGGACGATGAGAATGGCGAGTACAACCCGGTGAAATGGTGGAACAGGTGCGGGGTGGTGGCAAAAAAATGCGATGAAATGATGGAGGATGGTCTAGTGAAAGTTGGTGGACTGCGGCAAGAATTTAAATGCAAACATTGGAATTTTTACCTTTGAATGAAATATACAGGGGGACAGATGAAAATGTGACGAAAACACGTGGAATGGTGACGTGGCGGGACTCGATTGATGGCGGGGAATTCGACTCGGACCGTCCGATCTTAGGAGGAGATCGACGGTGGAAAACTTAGCGAGAGGGCGACGAATGGTGGGCCAAGTGTACAAGAATATCGCGTTGGATCTGTGGACGAACATTAATGCGCGATGGAGGGCAGTTTATGAATAGTGCATGGAGCCACGCGTCATGAGATGGTGGAATCGCTCCGAAATGAAAAATACCGCCCACCTCCCAAAGGCAGTGCGATGGAAACCGACAGTTTTCTACACAGTGTTTTGGCGCGGGGATCACTGGGGCGGGTGAACGCAGACCGTTGATCGACTGGTTAAATGGATGGTTATGATGCGATCATAGGGGAGAATGAAGTGGGCCACGGGCGCTATGGAGCTTGCAACGACCATCCGATCTGTATAGATCGACGGCTCAAAACGCTCCCAATACACATTTGCGATAAGCACCTTTCGGAGTTAGCATCAAGTTCTAGCACCTAGGTCACGTGGGAAACGGTTTTAGGGGCCGGCCGGAGTGGGATAGGCCTATCCTAAGGTGGGGAAATTGGTTTTTTGGCCCGTTTTTAGTGCATTTCAAGGCCAATGAAGGGTAACGATAAGGGAAAAAAAGGGGAAATTAAACCAAACCAGGGGTGTGTGTAGGATTTAGGGGGGGGTTTTTAGGATGATTTAGAAGGACTAAGGGAGGGATTTTTGGGTGAAAAGGAGGCTTTTAAAAAAGGAAAAAAAGGGATGAAATGGAGAATTCTGCAGGGGGTACAAGGGGGAAAATGAAGGCCTTTTTGGAGCACAATGTTTTGCAATCAGCAGATGCTTTATAATGGGAATCAACAAAGGGGGGTTTTATCAAAGGAAAAAAATTCACAATGAGGCTTCAAGGATGATGTGTTTTCGGAGGAAATGCATTCCTTGAAGGCTCAAAACATTTTAGCCCCTGTTTGCTTGTCAAAATTTATAGGGGGGCTAACGAAAGTGGCTCCACATGGGGATGGATTCTTCTTGAAGGAGTCAAGAATTCGAACATGATCTTTGGTGTAGGCCGGATGCCCGGTACTTGACCCATCCATTTTATCTCTTGGATTTTCACTGCCACAAATTGTGAAGACAATAAATCAGCAGTGAACATTCTCAAACAATCTACCTACCCATCCTACAATCCTAGCATTTTTTTCTTCCGGGGTGCATTTGGACTAGCGAGCCGTTTACATCATTTATTTTTTATAAATAGAAAATAAGCCTATTCTATTTCTACCCTTATTACTCCATGAGACCAAATTAGACCGTTGGCCTCATAAATTTCTCTACCTACACTACTATCTACTAGGATTAGACTTGTCTAGCATATTTCTTCTCTACATTTTAAGACATAAATTGAAAAATAAATAGTCAAGACGGGATTGGACCTGTACAGCTTGTTGGACTTTGCAGAAATTAAAACAAATAACTACATGCTCATAGACTAAGATTTATTGAGATTTTCCTACCTACCCTACTCTACTTCAAATATTTACAAGTCTAGCTCACAAACATTGTCTTCCAATGTAACCCGATCCATCAAGTGATCCCATGATCGGTCTTCCTTGCTCAAATCCTTGAGCGAAAGCTAGATAGGCAGTGGGCTGCTCCACTCTTTTTTGTTCCACAATAGCAGCTACAAAAATATTTCTTGCTATTTGCAACATCCTCGCTCAAAAATACCCTTGATCCTTCTTCAAATGTGTGCAAGAATTGAACATAAGGATCATGAAATGATACCCTGGTTATGAATATCCGGGCAGAAGGCTTCAACCAGGGATTTCCTCTTCTTCCACCGGATCAAGAACAATACTCTCTTGAGAAAGAGAATCTCCCTCATCTTCTTCATTTTTCTGAACCCGGAGGACTCATCATATATGGCGATCGTCGTCCTCTCTGGAGCTCGATATATTCTCGCTTCGATGTGTCGAGCTCGTGAATAGATCTATGTATTCTTGAGCAAGGGTATGTTCCATTTCTTCCTCCTTTTCAAGATAAGGCTCCTTAATTTCAATCTTCTCGTAAAATTATTCTTTGTTTTCCTCCTCATCTTCCGAAAAGGAAGGTCAGCTGGTTTCTAGTCTCACTCGATGATATGTGGTAAAGAAGAATGAAGATTCAAGGAATATTCATCCGCTATTATACCTGTTGTAGCTCTCATCATCGGTGTCATAAATAGGTTGGCTCAACCAAGTCAACCATTCGGGACGTTCAAAGCAGGTCTTTCTTCGTTCGATTCTCGGAGGAGCTTTTTCGGATCCGTACAATCAAACTCGGGAGATGAATGAGAAGGAGTGTGAGTTCTATAAAAGACTTCGAGAGGTGGACTACCAATTTAATATCCGATCAATCTCTTCTTCTGTCAAAGGGGAAGATTTTTTTTGTGGTTCTTTGAGCGAATGTAGCAGCTCTCTATTTCTTGTATTATTTGATTTGGAGTGCGGGATGTCTTCTTGAACCTCTTCTAGAATATCTTCGGTTGTGCTTGCGTGGAAATCTTGAGGACCTTTTGATGTTTCTTGATCTCTCTCCGATTCGAACCAATCCTCATGAATGTGATGATACTCGGTTAGACTACAAGTCTCATGAGTGGTTTCTTCTTCCACATCGGATCTCGCATCTTCTATGTGGTCTCTTGTTTCCTCAAAGTAACATTCCCTATTAGCTTTTGCCAATAGGTTGTGATATTCTCTCGGTCGGCGTCGTACAAGACATAGAAAGGTGATCAAAGCGGTTCTCGATCACTTTCTTCTTCATATTCCATATATTTTAAAGCATCATACATGTCTTGCTCATTATCTAGGTCTTGAGTTTGTTCTTGTTCTAGAAGAGGAGTAGGTTGTTCTAAATAATCATCATTTGCATTCGGATTATCCATATACATCTCCAGCGACTTTACCAAACATTTCTGCTATCCCATTTAATTGATCATACAAAGCATCTAGCTGTGTATCTCTGTCCATGTTTGGATCCATGTTCCTACAAAAATGGTCACTGCATCTTCTCAAGCAGTTCAAAGTCTTCTACCAGTGGATTCATTTGGTCTTTGGGAGTTATGGGGTGTGGAGTCACCAGGTGGATGAATTTGACCGTTTGGAGCAGGCTGCTATCCACCATCAGCAATGAGGTACCAATCTAACCAGATATTCTGGGTCTTTGAGTGCCTAAATTTTTTTAAGGTGAAATGCAGTCAATTCCCCAGCAGAGTCACCATTATGTTGGGGTTCCCATGTTTTGGCCAGATTGGCAAGACCAAAATATGAGACAACATCATAACCACTTTGGGATCCTAGGATCTAGCCCTCCTGGATCTGGAGAGGGATCTCTCCATAAATACAAATAATGATATATTTTTGAAAGCTCAAGATGAGGTATTAGGCTAGTTATGAAGCACAGGGGGTTTTAAATGATTTGGTTGGTTGGTTGCTAGGTTAGTCATGAGATCATAGACTGAGAAGGTAATGGAAGGAAAGGAGCAAAACAATAGGACGTTTCAGTAAGGAGGATAGGTCAAGAAAATGCTATCCATTGGGCTATGGAGTCATGAAAGGGAATTAATTGCAAGCAACTGACCAAGGCTTTCAGAGGGCAAGTCATCCATACTAAAGGATATTTTAGATAGATGGTGGAATGGAACATTAAGTATTGAAAGTGAAAGAAGGAAAAAAACCCAATTTCTGTCTATAGATCAGGTCAGAGGTCATTTAACTCCAGGCCTTCTTGGACATACTCAAAGGCAGCTCTCAGTGAAGTCACAAGGGGGCAACTTATAGATCGGACCAGTGAGGTCATTTAACTCTAGGTCGCGCTTTTAGCATGCTCCAAGGGAAAAACATAGATAAGTTTAATAGAGCCGTGGTCTATAGATCGGAGAAGGATTTTTGAACCTTGAATGCTTTGACACCAGAGAAGAGATCCTAGAAAGGCCACTGGTCGCACAAGGATCCTAGCGGACGTGGCTAACTCTAATCCCCGACATCCCAAATCTTCTAGCTTAAACCAACAAGAACAACTAAAGACAGATTTCATTAATTCATACATCGACTAGCAAAGATATGGAACTACTACACTGGTTAAATTTGTTTGAAATCAATCCTCATATAACACATACAGCAGAGAACATTGAAGGCAAGGAGAGCAGAGACATATGGTACCTAACAAGGGTAAATCCTATGCCAGATTTCTGATGCAAGCCAGAAGAAATGAATAGTATGAAAATGTAATAAACAACGCGATAAGAAAACATCACCCGTAGTAATAGACCAAGATCCAAAGAAATTTTCTTGATTAATTGATGCAAAACCAGTCACATACACTGAGCTCAATGGCTATTACAGTACAGAATTTCTCCTCCGAGCCTACTACATTACAAACTACTCTGCTATTCCCTCCCAAGACTCGTTCTAACGATCAAAGTGAATCCCTCTAACAGACAACAAGCAACAACCCTACAACAACCTTTACAATGAGTTTCTTCATGAATTTTATAGCCGAAAAGAGGCCGAGGAGGTAGATGGAAAAGTAAATGTAGTATTAAAACTTGAAGAGGAAGAGGGCCGAGACCCCATTCTCGTTTTAAATTTCGGGAATTTATCTTTGGTACTCTTTGGATGAAAGAG
The DNA here is from genome assembly GCA_034641835.2 of Pinus albicaulis. Classification (NCBI taxonomy): domain Eukaryota; kingdom Viridiplantae; phylum Streptophyta; class Pinopsida; order Pinales; family Pinaceae; genus Pinus; species Pinus albicaulis. The sequence goes on along the minus strand of JAXQQM020066223.1, from coordinate 45,147 downwards.
TGGTCTTCGTCAAACGCAATTTACTCCGGGTAAGCCTTTGATGTACTTGTTGTAACCCTCTGTAGAACTCTGGTGAGCTAAACAAAAACAGATCAATGACTCAAATCTGCCATACTGTATAACAAATGCTTTTGATAGCATAGGACTGTTGTCAGGGTAGAGATCTCCTCAAGAACACGGTATATAATGAAAAGAGCATGGGCACTTCGTCCTTTCACGGGTAGGAACCTTCTGCTGATGGGGACACTGATATATATCGTTTTGTGTGCCCTAGGCCTTCTGTATGATTCATGAGGTCTTCAATTTGATATTCCGCCTTTAAATTATTGGATTAAGGCTCAAAATATTTACTTACAGGCCATAAGCTCTCTGCTTTCCCACTGATACTCTTTGCCGCTCCATGATTTCCTGTGTCTGCAAAATCTGTGCTTTAATGGCTCTCGAAAGTGTTAACCCTATTCCTTTAATGAAAGTCGTGTCATAACAGTTTCCTAGGCCTTCCTTCATAATTTTGATCTCTACACATGGTCTTCCTTGTGTTCCTTGCCATGGTAACAGTGACAGTGAATCATGGTGGTTTTCCGCCTGCCTGTAACCCTGTAAAACACATAAACATGTTAAGAAAGACATGCATGGGGAGGGTGGATGGAGCGGGGACGATGAGAATGGCAGTACAGCCTGGTGAAATGGTGGAACAGTGCAAGGTGGTGGTGAAAAACGCAGTGAAACGATGGAGGATAGTCTGGTGAAAGTTGGTGGACTACGGAAAAAATGTAAATGCAAACATTGGACTTTTTACCTTTGAATGAAATATACAGGCGACCGACAAAAATGTTACGAAAACACATGGAATGGTGATGTGGCAGGACCCGGTCGATGGCGGGGCGTGTGAATCTAGACCGTCCGATCTCAGGAGGAGATCGACGGTGGAAAACATAGCGGAGGGCGACGAATGGTGGGCTAGGGGTATTTTTTTCCTTGGTTAACTCCCACGCAACTTCGTGGTGCGACTACCGTCAGATGGCACACCCTAGATCAGAGGTGTACAACAATATCGTGCCGGATCTGTGGAAAAATTTTAATGCGCAATGGAAGGCGGTTTACGAATAGTGCGCAGAGCCACACGTCATGCGATGAGTGGAATCACTTCGAAATGAAAAATACCGCCCACCTCCCAAATTCGGTGCGATGGAAATCGATGGTTTTTTGCACGGTGTTCTGGCGCCGGGACCACCGGGGTGGGTGAACGCAGACCATTGATCGGTGGGTTAAATGGACGGTTGCGATGTGATCAGAAGGGTGAACGGAGTGTGCCACGGGTGCTATGGAGCTTGCGACGACTGTCTGATCTGTATAGATCGACGACTTCAAATGCTCCCGATACACATTTGCGATAAGCGCCTTTCGGGTTAGCATCAGGTTCTAGTGCCCAGGTCATGTGGGAATTGGTTTTAGGGGGCTAGCCGAAGGGGGCTAGGCCTGTCCTAAGGTGGGAAATGGGTTTTTGGCCCGTTTTTAGTGCATTTCAAGGCCAATGAAGGGTAACGATAAGGGAAAAAAGGGGAAATTAAACCAAACCAGGGGGTGTGTAGGATTTAGGGGGGGATTTTAGGATGATTTAGAAGGACTAAGGGAGGGATTTTGGGGTGAAAAGGAGGCTTTGAAAAAGGAAAAAATGGATGAAATGGAGAATTTTGCAAGGGTACAGGGGGCAAATGAAGGCCTTTTGGAGCACAATTTTTTGCAATCAAAGATGCTTTATAATGGGAATCAGCAAAGGGGGTTTTATCAAAGGAAAAAAGGCACAAGGAGGCTTCTAGGATGATGTGTTTTCATAGGAAATGCATTCCTTGAAGGCTTAGAAAATTTTAGCCCCCTGTTTGCTTGTCAAAATTTATAGGGGGGATAATAGGTACCAGAGCTCGAAGTCCTTCAAGTTGGCTTGGTGTATACTCAAGGGGTTTCCCCTGGATTCTACGCGATTGTCTTGGTAATTAAACCAAGATTAAAAATAATTAAGCACATGAAATCAAAGAAAATTTCAATGAAAACTCCTAGAGTCACTAAGGAAACAAACAAATGAATCACACGCCTAAAAATATAGGAGATCAAACCACACACAAATAGTAACTTCCGACACTAAAAACACTATTTGGTGATGAAATCCAACATTGTAGTATTTTAATGTAGAAAGGGAAGTTGGAACAGCTACCCTGACAACCAGCTTAATGAAATAGACGGGTGCAAGTTTCTTCACTTAAACCATCTCGAGTGAAGATAACCCTCTGGAGATTCCAAGTGACACTAGTCGACGTCTGGTCCAGGTACAGTGGGATATTTCCTCCATCGTCACCTTAGGAAAAAACCATAAAAATTATGGCCACTAAGATTACCAATGGGAACTAATATACCTGGGGGAACAGTCTATGATCCGACATACGCGCAAGGGCAGAGTAACAAAGCTTAATCCCCTTGAAGGCTCCTTGACATAATCCAAGGTATATCGAAAATTTACCCCAAGCTCCTCGACAATTTTCTATCCGAGGTTTACCGTTGTTAATACGTGCACATCTTCTATCGTTCCCAATGAGATAGAATTGATTATCCCACTGGTTCAGATATGACCTCGTGCTTGACTCCTTTAAGAGGAGCTTCCCAGAACATACAAGAAACTATTGGATTTTCCTACCGCAAGATCATCTACTTGTTTGTTTTAATTGTCTTGGAGAGTTAATTACTCCTTACTCCAAGACACTAGCCTAAGCTATGTTGGTGAAAAGAGCCCTAGAAATATAAAAATTTCTATATTGATTTTAATTTAAGCATTCATTTTAATACGTTATTTCTTAGGACAATAGGTGCAAAAGTGAAACTGATGATATGTAGTGACCCAACTCAAAACACACTAAAAATGCATCTATTATGAGAAACAATTCCTTTCCTATCAATGAATTCTATCTAAAAGAAAGAGTTGAGAAATCCAATCTTTTAAAACACTTCTTTCCTTCAAACAAGAATAAATGAAAAGAAATCTAATTTCATGAGAACTAAAAATGATCAATTGCTCAATAAGAAATCCCTTTATCATTCAAGATCTAAACTACAAACAAATTTTTCTCCAAAAGAAGACTACAATTTCTAGAAATAACACTCAAAACTAAAAAACACTAATTTTTAGATCTAAAAACTCTAAAGACTAAAACTGAATTAAAACTTTAAATATTTTGAGGATGTTTTTCTTAGCTTGTTATCTAACTAAGAAATTCTTTGCTTGGATTAGTAAGAACTCATAAAACATCCAATTATGGTTTTTTAAGTGAAATTCCAAACTTATCAACAAATTTTTTTTAAAGATTTGCAAATGAGAAAATGGGATTTAAATCTCATAAAACAATTTCTGCTATGAAGTCAAACTCAACAAGAAAGCAAGGAAATACCAGTGATCTAAAGGTATACCAAAGATTATAATCTTTGAGTGGGATAAATACAAAGCAAAAATCACTGTAACATGCAGATATTTCAGAAAATCATTCAAAACTTAAAAAATGTCAAGAAAAACTCTCAACCAAAGCTTTCGTCGACAAATACACAAGTCTCGGGTATACACCGAGAATTTAACAAACTAATCCAAAAAAAGAAAATTTTAATGTTTTCTAAGAAATTTCACAGGGGTCCGCAAGCTTTAGTGTAAACAGAATGTGGTCCCGCACTCTGTTTATACAAGAAAAGAGAGGAGATGCCCACACTGTTTCTAAAAGAAAAGTGCGGATACCAGAAAACTAAGAGAAAAATAAAAAACTCTAAAGCATTTCTCAGGGATTATATAGGGATAAACTACCCAAGCCAATATAAACCAATCAAAATCAGAGAAAATAAATTCACAAGTCAAAAATAAAAGAAATCAAAGTTTAGGATTATTCCCCAGTGGAGTTGCCATTTTGTTGGACAGATAAGTCATTCTTGTTGACAAGACAAACCTCCCAAGTATCCTATGGACAGCTAGCAACAAACAGCCAAACAAAAACTATTTTCTCTAGATAATATTCGATTTAGAATTAGCTACAACAGAGGTTTTGAAGACCTACCTATAGTCCAGTGCTATTGGTAATGATCTTCTTTCCAATTGCTTGAAAGAGTCGTCTTCAAAGATCTGCAATCACAAAGATGGAAAAAATCAATAGCACCTCCATAGTATAAACTAATTCATGAATCATATATCTATCAAGATGATCAAGGAATTCAAGAAATAAGCTAATTAATTAAATAAATCATTGATAAAACATGATTAACAAGCTACTTAATTAAAGAACTCATTGAGAAAACGAGATTCATTCATATTATCTTTGATGAAGAAAGAGCCTTACAACCTTGTCTGCCTTGATGTCGTACAAGCCTTCCTGGGGTCCAGAATAGGTGTTTCCTTTACTCTGACAAGCTTTTCAATCTCTCAGCTAAAATGCACATGGGTGTGTAATCATTCCCACATAATGATTAGTTAAGAGAGTCTGAGTCTCTACAACATTTCTCCTCAAAAATTCTCAAAGTCTAACATCCTTTGAAGCGGCACTATGGCTTCAATTTATAGGAAAAGAGAGGATCTTACAACTCCACATAAGAAGGGATAGAATGCTCTTTTGAAGGGATTGAGCTCCATAAATCAAGGGGTAGGCTCCCATAATGGAGGAATGAACATACATGATAGGAGCGAACCTTGAAATGGATAATTGCTTCTAGAAGCTTCCAGATTTGACTGTTGGGCTTCTAAATGTTACTTTCCACCTTCATTTTACATTTTACATGGGTCCGCACCCTTAATGAAGAAAAAGTGTGTTTAGCTCCACATGTTTTATAACAAAAAGTTGCAGCATCGTAGGCAATGTTAAGAGAAAGTGTGGTATAAGTGTTTTTAAGAGTTTTATGAGCTTTTCTCTCAATTTCAAGGCTTGATTTTAGGAATTTTGATGTTGTAGACTTTTAAGGGAGTACTAAAACGTCATGGTGACAAATTTCAGTGTAACATTCAAACGGAGTATAGCCTGGCTACTAGGGTTGCCAGTCATTGGTGTAGAACTGATAACCAGCGAGGAAGATGGTGGTGAACCAGAGTTGGTTACCATTGGCATCGACCCCATGGGTGTCGATTGTAAAACAGATGTTGGTGCAACCGAAGACATATCTTGACTTGATGTAACCTAAAATAACACTGGCGCTGACGGGTCAATGAGAGGAGGATTGCAAGGAGGTATGAATCATTCCATAAAAGGATCCTCTAGAAACTCCATATGATATAGGGCTATGTGAAAATGAAGGGTTGTCAGTGGAGACTGCTCTTCCGAAGAATCCACGGGCTCATCGAGACGGTAACCACGTGTAAGTCCCTAAAAATTCTGGCAAATAAATATACCTCAAATCATAAACATCATTAGTGGGGTCATGGTCGTAGACAACAGGCTATATTGCTAGAACACCTAGATCCCCGATCTAGTTTCGATGTCCTCGAAGGGAACCCCAATATATAGCATTCCCACTAAATGCACTCAAAGGTGGGCTACCTTCTCATGCACCGTGGTGTTGTCTCACACTTAACTCCAATGGTAGAAGAGTGGTCCTGATAATATGACTGCAACAGGATTTCACTTTTTAATGACTCTAGTTTCAATTTTTGAGATCTTGGGTGATTTTCTCACTTCTCCTACCCCAAGATCCTAGCCTGAACTACTACTGGTGTGAGCTCAGAAAATTTTATATGATTAATTTTACTATCACTTGGTTCTTAGTGTACTTGATTATTAGTCTTGCGGAGGGGTAGTGGACATATGAAATGTGATGAGACTCTGACTCAAAAACCATGGAGAAACATGCTCTAAATATTCAATTCAATGAAGATTTTATTCTATAAGGAGAGATTATTTCAACATCCATGCACCAATATTAAAATAACACAGTTAAACTTTAAATATTCAGACATCTATATGTCTTCACTTAACAGCTTGTTAACCAAAAAAAAAAATTAGAATTAATTCAGCTAAGTTCAGAAAACTAAAAAAAGAAAAAAAATCTTCAAAAAGTAGATGCTACTAACATTAAATTTTTAAACAAGAACTAAAGACAAAAAATTCTAACTAGTAAACAAGCACATGGATCCGTAAAAGAAGCTAATATGAGGGCCAAAAACTCCACGACCAAAGGGAAACACAACGGAGGTCTAAACAACATATTTTGGCTCAGTAACATTAGCCGGCAGAGGTTACAAAACATTAATATTGAGACTACCGCACTGTATGTCAGCATAAGGAACATTATAATGCACTGAAACACTTATAGAGGAACCGTTACTCAGGGTAAAGTTGCACAGATAGATAAGCAGGGTCTAATATAGACTCTGTGAGCTTTTGAGATGATTACTAAGAATATAAACTGGTTGGAAGGATATGTGAATAGAGGGAAAGAGGTAAAGTCATAGGAACAACCTGGAAACTTGGTGTTTACTCCCTAGCAGAGTCGCCATTTCTGCAATAGGGTAATATGCTTGGGTGGTGGTTATTGGGTATCCCTCTCAGGGTTGTCCGGTGCCCGAGGCAGACTATTAGATTAGTTGTAAAGTTCCAAAGGTATTGCATACATGTTCATAATAATATATAAAATTAACAAAGCGAGATGGAAAATATTACCTCTTTGTGGAAAATAGATCCTATGGAAAACACCAAGCAATGAAGTAGAGGTCCTTCTTCATCAGCTCCAAGTCCGTATCCTGCAACTAATCAAAGCACCCATGTAATCTCTACAACAACATAACTTTCTATCAATTAAACTAGCATATAAGAAAAATAAAACAATGCAAATCTAAGCCATTCATATCATGCTACATAGACAATTGAACAAAAATTGTGACACTGATGCATCGAATGGAAAAAAAAAATATAGTTCTATTGATTTATGAAAAGGAGGATTACAACCATTAGTTGCACCAATCCCTCCTCAATCTTGCAATTCCTCCCTCTCTTTCTCTATCTCTGAGTGTCATGATGCTCAAGGAAGAAAGCTCTCAATGAACTTTGCCAATCTTCAAGCCTCACACTACAACAATGAAATTCTACTCCACATATAATCAAACCTTCGACCTTAGACCAAGAGCCCACAACTCCAATTTATAGGAGATGGAGAGAGAAAACCTTGCCAACTCTATCAACCAGTTCAAATCGTGAAAGATCTAGATGTGTCCTTCCTTCCCCTTACTTTTTCCTTCTATAAGAGTTCAGTTGTGTTTGGAAATGCCTAATAAAAGGTTTGTTCCATTTAGTTTCCATTTTGAACTAAATCTTTTTAAGAAAAAAGCTAGAAATGCCAGTCCATTTTCTCGCAATATATTTCCCTTTATACATTCAAACACGGTATAACGTCGCCCCTTGGGCAAGACAGATTGTTACCCTAGGCATTAATTCTTACTTTGCATGGCTCAGGTGTGTTATAACTCTGCTTAGCTATTTCACAGGTGTGTTACTGTTGGAGCAGGGTCTCCCACACTGATGAAAGATGGTCAAATTTTGTATTATTTTGATTATATTTAGTCTAGCGCAGGGGTGATAGGGCGGATAAAAGCCCCAATACATTGTAAGTGGGTAAATAGGTAAAACCAAAAGTCCACAAACCACGGTTTGTGGACCATGGTAAGTCTAGGCTAAAGTTGGTATAAATAGTAAGTCTTTTTGAGTCGATAGGTAGAAGTTGAATAGAAGTGAATGCTAGGTTTGGATTGTTAGTTACGGGTTTCGGGTGTTTGGGTTGGATTCTTGCTCGCTGTGTGCGCGAGAGATCCTTTTTTCTTGTTGTGTGCGGACCTCGCTTTGTCTGTGTGCGCGAGTGGGATTTGGGGTTATGTAAGAACACTGTTGATAATATATTAGAAGTATTGCTTGGTATTTGGTTCTAGATATATACGTTATATGAATGCGCTTTGAGTTAAATATGTGATAAGGTACGAATGATCCGTGTTACTCTGCCGTGTTTATCTATAATATATGCTATCCTGGTCTATTGTGCGTGTTGTAATTTATGTCTTTGCTGGTCGAACGCATGTGGATACGGACCTAAGATATAGATCTGTAATACTGTGTATAGCGGTTATCTATTTAAGCCTACGAACTAGCTCTGTTTTCATAGATCTCTGTGTTGTGCATGGATTGGCTTACCTGCTCTCTTTCTGGGTGTGGAGACTTGGTTCTAGCAACTCCCATACTGCTTCAGGTGAGATTTTGACCTGCGCAAGCAGGTCACTGTAGAAAGGGCCAGTAGTATAAGGGTTTGTTGGCAAACCTTAACGTACGAACCTAGGTCAAGACACCTAAGGCCAAAAAATGGTTCCGCCAACACAAATATTGGTAAGCATCAGGTTCAGTACCATACTCCAAGAAGAAATTGAAGAACTTTGCTGAAAGAGAGATACCATCAGTCAACAGCTGAAACCATGGGTCGCTTCGGCTTTCCATATTTCACAGGATGTGGAGGTAGCAGCAACGCACCTCCATCAATTACGGGAAAATATCACCTCATTTGTGGAAGGACCAATGTCGCAAAATTTTTTCGCACTCGCCCAAGGCACTGCCACAAGAGTCTCGACATCATTCCCCCCCTAATTGCAGATATTAATGATTTACGCACACAGGTGGAGGCTCTAGCATTGTAGTGACTCGGGACGAGTCACAAGATTTTGTTGGGGGACTGTTGGAGCAGGGTCTCCCACACTAATGAAATCTAGTCCAATTTTGTATTATTTTGATTATATTTAGTCTAGTGCAGTGTGATAGGGCAGATAAAAGCCCCAATACATTGTAAGTGGGTAAATAGGTAAAACTAGAGTCCGCAAACCACGGTTTACGGACCATGGTAATTCTAGGCTAAATTGGTATAAATAGTAAGTCTTTTTGAGTCGATAGGTATAAGATGAATAGAAGTGAATTCTAAGTGCGGATTGTTAGTTACGGGTTTCGGGTGTTTGGGTAAGACTCACTGCTTGGTCGTATGCGCGGAGATCCTTTGTCCTGCTATGTGCGGACCACTGCTGGGTTATGTGCGCACATGGGATTTGGGGGTTATGTAAGAATCTGCTGATAATATATGAGAAATATTGTTGGTATTTGGTTACGGATCTATCTATTATATGAATCTGTGCTCGAGTTAAATCGCGTGATAAGGTACGAATGATCCGTATATCCGTTACGTTTATCTATAATATATGCTATACGAGTACTCGTGCGTACTATAATTTATGTCCTTGTTGGTCGAACACACGTGAATGAGGACCCAAGATCTATATCTATAATACTGTGTACATCGGTTATCTATTTAACCCTGTGAACTAGCTCTGTTTTCATAGATCTGTGTGTTGTGCGTGGATTGGCTTACCTTCTCTCTTTCTGGGTGTGGAAAATTGGTTCTAGCACCCTCACATACTGCTTCGGGTGAGACTTTGACCTGCACAAGTAGGTCACTGTTGAAAGGGCCAATAGTATAGGGGTTTGTTGGAAAACCTTAACGTGCGAACCTGGGTCAGGACCCCTAAGGCCAACAGTTACCTTGGAAAAAAATGGGTCTTGTGTAGGTCATTTTCTTCCTTCCATGTTACCTTCTCCTACGAGTTGATGAGGAGGTCATTTGTTCTGTATAAGTAATTAATAAGAATGTACATTACTTGTATAAGAATGAGTACATTCCCTTGTGGAATAGGTCCTCCCTGGCTAAAGGGGGAGAGATAGACACATCATTATGGTATTCAATTGGGAAGACGTAATGGATGATTGGGTAATAATTTGGGATTTCGTACTCTTTAAGAATGTGATAGTGCATAAAGATAAGAGTAGTCAGGGACCGATATTCTTTGAGGGATACCTACCCAAGAGAATAATATTCCAAGAAGGTCATACTTTGGAACACCTAGGTGGAGTATGTACCTTGGAGAGACAATGGCTATGGTTTCTATAGGCCATGTGTCTCACCATCATAGCCCATTGTCTCGTTGAGAGATGGGGTTGTTAGTCAAGGCCTTGCACTAGGAAAATCCTGGTTGATATGATGCTATATAGATTTGATTACCAATCCATTTCTTCTTATGAGATTCTTGAGTTTGAAAGTGACCATGTACCTGTATGAATACCTCTCTATTTAAGAGGGAGTGTTGAAAAATGTAAGTAGCATCGGTCTTCATAATGACTATGTAGTTATGTATATATGTAAAGAAGAAGACAAAGATAATAAAATGTATTTTTGGTGTACTTGCATCATGGGTTTCAAGAGAAATATTTTTATTATAGGTGATTATAGTTCTTCTTGATGTTTATTAGGGTTGTCTTCTAGTTACAAGTGTAATTAAGTTTCATATGAAGTGGCTAGAGAATGCTCCAAGAGCTTGTCATAAATATGTGAAGAAATGGCTCCTAAATTAGGCTCAAATCGACACTCTCAACACTGGAAAATGTGCTCTTAAAGATGCCCTTCAAACAACAAGCAAAGTTGGCCTACAACCATTGATAGAGTCGCCCTCCTAACATATGATAGGTCGGATTATGGCCACTTTGAGTTCTTGGTGATGCCCTTTGGGTTAACCAATGATCCGGCAACTTTCTAGTCTTTGTATGAACCACATATTCTGTGGTCAATTGAGGAAATTTATGTTGGGTCTCTTTGATGACATTCTTATCTACAACGAAAACATGGTAGGAGCGCCATCTCGCAACATATTGAGATATTATTATGCATTCCGGAGGAGAAAAAATTCTATGCTAAGATCTCCAAATATGAGTTTGGGCTCACAGAGATGATTTATTTGGGCCACGTCATTGGAATGGATGGAGTAAGGATCCATGAGGAGAATATTTTTGCTATTAGAGATTGGCTAGAGCCAAAGAATGTAACATAACCTTGGGGGTTTGTAGGCATCTTTACCTACTATCAGAATTTTGTCAAAGGGTTCTCCCAACTAGAAACACCACTCACATATCTAACCAAGAAGGGAGCCTTTGGCTGGACAAGTACTACATAGAGGGATTTTCATAGGCTCAAGGAGGCGATGAGAAGTTTCCCATTGTTGGTATGGCCAAATTTTACCTAGCCCTTTGCGCTGGAATGTGATGCTTCAGGGGAGGGCATTGGAGCAGTCTAGATGCAGGGGGCCACCCCATAGCTTTTGAGAGTCGGAAGCTACTACCTCATGAGAGGTTGTATCCTCATATATTATAAGGAAATGTTGCCTATTATGCATGCATTGGAAAAATTCACGCAAAGATTTGGTGCGCAACAGTATACGAGTGAAGACCGAGTCATAACAGTAGTTCGGTATTTTCTTTAGAAGAAGCGATTTGCAAGAGAGGAAAACAAAAATGGGTTAGGAAAATCCAGGCATGTGAATTTGACATTGAATATGTCAAAGGGAAAATAAATGTTGTAGAAGATGCCTTATCATGGACACCGACAACGTTGTAATTGATGAGTGTGGATACATATTGGAAGACCTAGCTATTGGTGGAGTATTCCAAAGACCACTTCACATGTGAGATACTAGATGGGTAGGTGACCAATGAGAGGTATATATTGATGGATGTGATCATATATTACCTGGACTAGTTCTTCTTGACTGGAGATTATAAACTAAAGGAGAATATTTTGCATGCAACACATGATTCACCACTCTCAGGCCACCAAGGTTTCACAAACACGTATCGGGCCATTGGGGACGGATTCTCATGAAAGGGTCTCAAGGAGGATTTTCTCCAGCACATCAGGGAGTGCAAAGTTTTCCAGCAAAAAAAGGAGAGAACAACCATCCTATAGAGTTGTTAGAACCACTTCCTATTCCTCAAGGGAAATGGGAGAGTATTTCTTTGGATTTCATTACCGGTTTTCCAATAGTTAGAGGCAAGGATTATATCTTTTTGTTCGTTGATCAACTAAAAAATTATTCACATTTATTTGCCATTTCTTCTTCTTACAATGCTTCACAAGTGGCCGAGATATTCTTTAGATATGGTTTCAGACTTCATGGTCTTCCAAAGACCATAGTCAGTGATAGAGATATTTGCTTCATGGGTGGTATTTTGTAGGATATTTTCCATTTGGTGGGTACCGAGTTGACACCAAGTACAAGTTATCACCCCCAGATAGATGGGAAAATAGAGATAGTAAACATGTGGCTGGAAGGATACTTGTGAAACTATATTTCGGGAGCCAATAGAAAGCATGGTTGTGCTGGCTCCATTTTGGAGAATATTGCTAGAATACGACATTTCATATGCCGATCAGTATGTCTCCATTGCGGGCTATATATGGATATTATGATTTATCATTTGTTGATGTGATGTTTGGAGCAATCAAGGCTCCTAGAGCGAAAGATTGGATCCAAGAGAGTCAGGATATACTCTGTTCTCTCAAGGATAATATTGCTACAACCCAAAATCAGTAGAAGTTTTATGCATATCATGGTCGGGTGAAGAGATAGTTTGAGGTGGATGATTTGGTCTATCTCTATCTTTAGCATTACAAGAAATATACACTAAAGGAGAAGGGGGAAGAGAAGCTTAATCCCTGTTTCTATGGGCCATACAAGGTGATCTTTCATGTTGGGGAAGTAGCATATGAGTTGGAGCTCCCCATGGGGAGTAAGATCCACAACATTTTTCATGTCACATGCGTCAAGAAGTCCATTGGACAACATGTAGCTGCTACTATGCATATCCCACCTATTGATGATGAGGGCCATCTAGTTTTACAACCATAAGCTAACTTGGATACTCGGGAGAGGCAACTAAGGAATATGGTGATTAAAGAATATATGATTCGATGGAGGAATCTATCTGGATGGGGATGCTACTTGGGAAGGAGAGAAGATTTTTCGAGCATCCATCCTTGCAGTTTCTTGAGGACAAGCAACATTTGGGAGGGGGAGGACTCGTAATATTCCTAATTAGCTTTTAACTAGTTAGAATATTAAATTTTGTGTTTGTCAATAAGATAGATGAATAAGAGGGTAGAGGGATCCATAAATCTCTTTAGTAGGAATAAAACCACTTCTTATTTGAATGTGGATCATTGTATTTAGTTGAATAAGTCACTCCTTGGTGTAAATTGGGGTCAATGGATGTGGATAGGGTCAAGGTTGACTAAATCAACAATGCAGTCATGAAAGTAGTGGAGATAGTGGAGGACATCATAGTCATAATGGGAGGAAGTCTCCATGAGAGTAGCATCATTATTGAGTGGGACCAAGGGGTAGGAGGCTCAAAAGGAATATAAGGAAGGAGATGGAAGCCATAGAAAGCTTTCTGAATATTTTTTACGTATGGTATTTTATGACTTTATCAACTCTTAAGCTGTCGAGCAGAGTTCGTTGTGTTGTTTATCACAAGGGTGTTTCGGGGCGGAAATCCCACCCTCATCTTTGGGGGACTTTGAGTTCCCACTCAGGAAACCTTTCTTTGAGCTACATCCCATCTGTTATCACTCAGATTTTCCTTGAAGTTGTAGAAAAGAGGAAAGGGGTCCGAGGTAACCACAAACCAATCTTTTCCATACAGAATCTAGCCAATCTGTACCCAGAGAGGGCTCTCTCTGTAAAATTTAGCTTTGTTTTTAGAAGATATTAGGCTAGTTATAAATTTCAGGGGTTTTTTTGAATTTGGGTGGTGGAATTCGATAGCTGAGGGAAATATTGAGTAGTTCAGGCCATTGGGCTATGGAGTAAAAAATTTGGCTTTACTAGATTAAGTTTCAAGACAAAATATGGTTTTACAGGGCAAGATAGTCAAACAGAGAACAATTTTAGATTTAAAGTGAATGGAATGGATTTAGAATGGATGAAAGGCAATTAAGAATCTTTCAACATGTTCATAAGAGGGAAAATTGTGTGATTATTAACAAAGAGCAATTAATAATTCTTTATTAAATAACCAAGATGTTTAAACTAGAAAAACGAGGAGCAATTAAGAATTCAACATGTTTAAAACCGGTTTAGAAGAAAACATTTAGAATAACAATGATTGAAATCAGATTACACTTAAGTACCTTCGATTTATTCTTTTTCATTAGTCATTCGAGAAATGAAACATAGTGATATAATAAACGGATATAAAAACTTTAAACACAAGGGAAGGATGACTTATTGATCCGTAGTCGACACATGAATCCTATTAAAAAGTCTTTCGCTTCAATTCATCATCCATATTAGCCACAAAGAAATTTCTCCAATAGCACTTTATTCCAAAATCTTCAATGTTACGGAAAAAGTCTAAGAATCCACCCTCAATACTCCGATTGAGGGAGTATTTATACAAAAAGTTACAAAAAAATGTCTCATAACAACTTGAGATATTATCTAGGATGACTCATAAGTGAATTACAATAAAATAGAGACGGATGGTCTCGTAGATAAGAAAGAATGATAATCGATGTTGTGTTGTTTCCTTCTTTTAAGAATGTGCTAGAGGCGAGCTCTATTCTTTTGCTCATTGTTGTCTTCTTCGAGTAATCTGTGTTGGTCGGTCCATTTAGCGATACTCTTTGATCTGCTCCGATACACTTTGACCTTTGTTCATCTTTTTATCCTTTTTTTATCATGATATACTTGTGGTAAATAGGAAAAAATTTATGTAAGGATAATTATTACAAAAGTTCCATTAGTTCTTCCCACCATTTAGCTTCGCACTCTAGTCCTTTGCAACTTTCTCGGTGTTTCATCGACCTCGAGTATATCGAAGAAATTAGGCTGCAATTGGGAATAAATGATTTACTTCATGTTCAAGATAAAATAGATTTTCTAATTTGTCATGAAGGTTTCTTCCTGTAGGCAATGTAGTTGTTGATGAATCGGTTGAAGAATTGGTCCCGATTATCATCATATTTGTCCAATTTTTCAACATAACTATCAAGGTCCCTTAACTTATCTTCCGAAACCATAGGGACTGGGCAATCCTCTATTTAACAAAATATTCAATATTTCTCTCGAAGGCAATGATTTCTTCTTGCATATTTCGAGCACCTTCGTTCTAAATTCTGTACCAAAGTTCTTTTAGTAAAAAATCTCTTTATTTCCAAAAATTGTTCCGGATTCCGTCCTGAATACCAAGTTCTGCAAGTTGATTTTTAGTCTGAGTATTCAAAAAATGTATAAGTCTATTGGCTTCTTCTGGATTATTTCCCAACTCTTCTCTTGCTCTCTCAATCTCATCCAGAGCCAATTTAAGTAAGTCATTCTGTTCATCCATTATTTTAATTGAGGACCATGTTAGTCATCAGTATTTTTCACTTGTTAGCGATGACTAGATCCATAGCTGAGTTTTCTAGAAACTGATTTCCATATGTCAATTTGTCATCTAGAAAACCCTCATAAAAGCTTTTTCCGCCCTCCTACTTTTCAGTCCGCCCATGTCAAAGTCAAAACTCATTATCGCTATCCTATCTAGTTTCAGCCCTACTGGTCTGCCCATCAGCTTTAAAAGGCAAATCCAATTCGGTTTTAAAAGCCTCCCCTAAGTTAGGAAGTGGCGCTTTAAGGCATTTTACCTTTGGCAAACATCAAAAAGCCAAAAACCTCCATCTGACACAGACCATTCATGACAGACCTCCCACTCTGCAAATCAAGTTGATCACAGCTCTAAGTCGCGCCACTTACACACCCCTAGGTCTCAGCACTGCATAAACCACAGTCTCAAGATGATTATTAGGTGTTTCACAGTGTTTTATGGATTCTACAAAGACAAGAAATATAACTTTATCTCAGGAGAAAATTCTTGAATCTACATTTAGAAGAACAACTGCTTCTCAATGTAAACATGAGCCTGAGATATATCTGCAAGATAGAGAGTTACTTATCAAGACCTTGCAGCTTCCTTTCAGCATGAAAATCACAGTAAGAGAAAGACACCACTGTCACAGCAAACTGGTAATTTGTCATGGCCAAGAACCTCCTTCATTTACAAGCAGAGGGTTAGGGTGCCTCCTCCATCTACAAGCAGAGGGCACCGGCCAATATTGACTTTAAGGATTGAAAAAGCCCAGGTTTGCTTTTTACTAAACAGTGAAACAGTGACTCTAGGTTTTTTGAGTATAAGTGATGATCATAACATGGCTAGGATCTGAAGTGTGCAAGAAAAGGGAAAACAGAGTTTTGGTCTTGTAAAGGAAGTCATTTGAAGTTTTCAAATCATATGAATTGTTAAAACCTTGGAGAGACATATCATTAGTGAAAACAGTTCTAATCATAAGCAGCCTGTTGTTCTAACAAGACCAAATTGAAGAAAAATTGACAAGTCATGTCATTACACAGGCAAAAGAAAACATGGTTGTTTTTCAAGGGTGCTAACCTCCCTACTCACAGAGATTATCTTTCAAATGACTTGGCATAAGTTGACCAAGGCAAATGGTGACATTTCAGTTCACCTCAGCAAAGAGCAGTGCAATGAGACAGTGAAGAGCTCCCTCACAGGAAACATAAAGAGAAGTTCTCCTTGTTTCACTTTCTAACTCTCATGCATCATCCCCTGTTTTTTTTTCTACCCACAGTCAAAGAAGGAAGCTCAAAGAGACCTAGCACTTGCATCTACAGTCAAGCAAAACCTGTCACCTAATTAGATTTACATTGCAGGCAAGATTCTGGCATAATACCCAGAGCAAAAATGTATTTGATCTAGGTTGTCTCTTACAAACAGGTATACAAGCTCATCAAATACATAAAGAGCTTTGGCACAGTGTTTCAGGTTCTGGAAATAATCAAAGGAAAAATCTAAATGCCACTGCTCCAAAAGAGACATTTCCTCCTCTAAGGAAAGAACAGTCAAAGTTTCAAAGGACATCTTATCCACAAGTTATGATCTCAGTTTTGAAAACTTTGAAAAGCATGGAAAGAAAATCACCTGGTAAGGGAAATTTGAGTTTTACTACCAAGAGACATCACCTTTGGAACTTGTGTTCATCATAGGCAAAGGAGGTGTTTTGATAGACTGTCAGTGTTTTAAAAAGTTCAAGGCAAAAATAGGTTTTCATTATTTAATGGACAGAGATATTATATAATATGGACTGAGCAGAGAAAGTGGATTGGAAAAAAGCACTTTTCTTAATCAATCGAAGATTGGCAAAGTCTAACATGAATGCCACTAAAGTTGCGCACTCACAGTCATGAGAACAGCTCAGACTCACTTGCCACCTCATTCGGTTTCCACAGTGAACAGGTCCATGCCCATAAGTATCAGAGGTAGGAAATGGTGACTAGGAGCTTATCACAGTGACAACAAATGATCACCACTAAGACAAGAAAGGGGACTGAAATATAGAAGCCACAGTTAAGTGTCTCCAGAAAAGGTGGTTGCCCTCAAAGACACATCTGCAAAGATCCTCCAAAATAGCTCAAAACAGTTTTCCCCCTGGCGCAGTTATCAGAAAAAGAAGACCCTTTTTATTCCTTAAAAGAAGAAACATTCAAAGTTTCAAGATTTCAAAGGAGTTGTTTTTAATTTCAAAGGAAAGTCACATTTATAAAAAAGCTGCTCATTTCCACTATGACACATATTCGAAACAAGGGTATCGAGCTATGTTGTGAAAAAATGAAGTTTCAATTGTTGTTTAGAAAAAACAAACCTCTTTCAAAACTTTGAAAAAGAACCCTCACCAAATCAAATACCAAAGAGACCGTTGCTTTCTTTTATTAAACAAGGTCAAAGCCACTACATTCTATGTTGAAAATCCCCCAAACCTGAACGGAGCCCCTTTGCTGCCATCAAAGATCAAACACAGAGTTTTTCGAAGCGGTTTGAAGAAGTTTAACACAGTTATAATAGCGCGACGCGCCTGGAAAGTTGCGCGACGCGCTCAGAAGAAGGTTTGCACAGGCGCTCAACGGTCGCACGACGCGCCTGTACGTGTGCGCGACGGGCCTATACACGGCGCCCGACCACGACCCGATAGGCCGCCCGGTTGGTTTTTCGCGCGGCGCTCTTCCTCTGCAAAGTGCCGCGCAAGTTCAAACCCTCCAACACACCTCCAGTTCGCGTGCAAAGCTGCTCCAACTCTCCACAAAGGGTTTTCATCAAGTTATAAAGGTTTTTATCACACGCCCCCTTGAGTTTTCAAACTGAAAAATGCTGTAAGAGGTTAATAAAACACATTTTGATTTTATGACAAAACGAGGTTGTGCTATGAAAACAAGGCTAGAAATAAAATGTCAAAGGGATTGAATTTGCACTAGTATAAAAACAATTGCAGAATACCCTTAAAGCTGTGGTAAAACAAAGTTGAAACGTGCCAAGATGTGTGCATTTGTTGAAAACATAAAAGAAGGATAATGTGCTTTAGGGTTAGAGCAGTGAGTCACTTGTCTAAATGATCATTAGATGAAACATTGGTGACCTTCCAAAAATGTCATCTGTATATTAAAAGGACCAAAAACAGTGTTTTGACTGTGTGGTGATCCGAGGTGTAAAACTGTGGTGAAATGATGAATGCGTTATTAAAGGCACCTACAGGAAAGAAATTGTGCTGAAGTAGGAGCTGTATGTTTTCACCTTCATTAATCAAAGGACCAGAGATCCTATACCTTCAAAGCATCAAAGGGAAAAAGTTAACCCTATAGACCACAAAAGGGGCAGTTTTTTCCTGAGTTTGCCACTTGACTGTTTTGTTCTTCAAGCTTATTTTGACAAGTTGATATTCAGATGGGGTAGAGGTTTTTTCTACAAAGGGCATGGTTTCCATATTAAAACAGGAGTTTTGATTGTGGGAAAGAGATAAACTCCTACAGGCTTGGTTGAACTTGTAAAGCATTTTTCAAAATTATGTCACCTTGTTCCATAACAGTGAGTCTGGCGGTATGCTCACACTGGGGGTTAAATTTGTATGTGTATGATTCTGTTTGATGAAGTGACATACAAATAGAGGATAGTAAGTGTAATAAGAAAAAGGGTTTTTGTTAAAATAAAAAAAAACAGTTTGTTGGTTGAAAGCTACAGGGCAAAAGTGACTCCTATTTCTCACAGGAAAAGACAGTTTTCACTGTGTTTTGGCTTGGCTGTTGTTTATTCCTAGAGCTTATTTGATAAGTGGATGTTCATATAGATTAAAGGTTTTTTCTACAAAGGCAAGGGTTACATTTATAAGAGGCCATTGATTATTTTGAAAAGAGAAAACTCCTACAGCCTCTGCTTAAAACTTTTGGAGATTTTTAAAACTCTGTTATCTTTGTTCCGAGACTGTGATATTAACTGTCTAATTACACTAAGGGTTGATTGCACCATATGTAAGTTTGTTAAGTGATTATCACACTAGGAAGGCAGGTTTGTAATGATTGGAGAGTCTAATTTGGACAAAGATTAAAATGTGTTGTTAACATCCAAAACTTCACAAGAACAAGGTGATTTCTTGACACTTTAAACAAGGAATTTACCTAGCAGTCTGTCTCCTTTTCACTGTATGGTATCCTATTGAAAATTCTGTTCGCAGAGGTACTTTCAAGGTGGAAGGCCACTTTTTAAGTGAGCAGGGGTTCTTTATATTGTGAGGGGACAGTGTGCAGTCATCCAAAGACATTGTTCACTATCTAAACAGTGAATTGACACAGTTTGACTCCAAGAAGGCAGTTTACACACAGTAAGGCAGTTTGTTTCTTCAAAAGCCCATTTAGGTCAAAATGCCTCCAAGGAAAGACAACAGAAGTGGTCCGCACAAAATATATGAGCCAATCTCTACAGAGGAGGTTAATGCTCATCCATCCATCCTTTTCAACTTCCATGAAGTAGGTTGTCTAGACTTCTGCCAGAAGATACAGGAGGTCAAAATTTTTTCGCCATTAACACACCTATGCGCCCTGAGGTTCCAGAACAAGCATTTCCAGGTAGCGGACCTTGATTTCAAGTTTTCTCCAAGATCAGTGTCCAAAGCCACCAAGATTCCATATCATGGCAAGAAATGGTTCAAACAGACCCATCTTGACTTAGAAGATTACAAGCCTTTCATCAAGCCTGAGCATAGAGATACTTGCACTGCTATTTTTCCTTTTTCTTATCTTCTTGACAGCTATGCTTCTCTAATGAAAGTCATAATGAAGTATTTTACTTGTGAAGGGAGGTTTTCTCAAGTTTATGCCTACCATGTCTGAGTATTGATGCATTTCACTAGAACCAGGCAGCTAAATCTCCCTTACTTCTTATACAAAAGCCTCGAGAAGATGGCATCCACAGTCCAGAAGAAGACTCCATCTCTGCAAATACCTTCCCTTTTCCAACATTCTCTGATCAAAATTATCATCCTACACCAGCTAGAGAAGAAAGAGGTTCCATGGGATGTATTCATCAGTCACCCAGATTTCTCTACTGTCCCTCCTGTCCATATATCTCCCACTGAGCCTATTCATCGCCCTATACCTTTGTCTAGCAGGCCTACTCCTAGAAGGCTCAAAATTACCACAGAACAGTCAGGACAGCAGGAAGAAGGAGAGGGAAGTAGACAGCAAGAAGAGAAAGGTCATGAGCAAGAGGAAAGGGATGAAGAGCAGCAAACAGAAGATGAGGAACAGCAGCAGGACAGTGGTGAAGGTCAGCAGCGAACAGAAGATGATGAACAGCAGGTGCAAGAGGAAGAGCAGCAGATTTATATTGAAGGAAAAGAACAGAAGCTTGGGCAGGAAGTTGAGCAACAACTTGAGCCACAAAATGAACAGGAAATCCAAGCACAGCAGCAGCTTGATTTTGGTGAAAAAGGGCAGCAGGTTGAAACACAAATTGAACAAGGCATTGAAGTAGAACAGCAAATTGATGTTGGCGAACAGGGGAAGAAAATTGAACAGCAAGAATAAGACACACAGCAGCCTCAAGGAGAGCAGCAGTTTCAAGAAGATGTCAAGGGTAAATCAGTTGTGTCTCCTCCTCCCAAAAGGACAAAGCCCAGCACAGCAAGGAAGAAAGGGCCTAAGGCTGCCATCCCAAAAGTGACAAAATTTGTCCCTAGAAAAAGAAAATTGCCCAAGGAACCCCTCACTAGCATGCCAAGAAGGAAAAGTGCAAGATTGGCCTTCAAAGGGAAAAGCAAGGTTGGAGAAAGTAAAAAACATGGAGGTGCATTGGCTGTCATTCCAATCCAAAGTGATGACAGCGATAATGAAGCCCGCATTCTTGAAAACCTCCTAATCCATAGAGAGGGGCAAATTGAGGCATTGGAGAATGATCTTCAACGGGCAAGGAACTTCAACTATTTCTTGGAAACCCAAAACAAACAGATGAGTGTTCACACAGCTGTTCATGAAGCACGGGCGATCAAATACAAAAATGAAGCAGCTAAGGCGCAAGCAAGGATAGAAGAACTCATTGGTGATTTTGATGAGGAAGAAGAGAGAGACCAGCCTAGGCGGAAGAGGCCTAGGACCATAGGGCTTAAAAGAGCCTTGGAAAAGAAGAAAGAAGAAGAACAAGCCCATCTCCAAGCCTTTCCTCTCACTGCACTCCTTGAGCAGGAAATTGAAGAAAACAAAGAGGCATGGCTTGAAAGAGCCAAAAAACACTTGGAGATGAAGCTTGAAAGAGCGAACAGAGATCTGGAGCTACAAAGGAAGAGGACACATCACTTTCAAAAGTTGAATCAGTTTGTCCGGTGCAAACTAAAGGCAGCCCAAGAGAAATTGAAAAAAGCAAAGGGGAAGCGCCCAGCACGGAAAGAGGAGAAAGGAACATCAGATCTTGAAATTTTGGCCTCATCTTCGGAGCATGTTGCTAGGGACCCTTGAGGGTCATGCATGCCAATTTTGGGCCCATTTCGACAACTTTTTGTTTTTTGGCATTTTTTGGGTTTTTGGTCGAAAACTCATAATTTCGCCATTTCAGTTTGAGGATTTGTCAAGGGAGAAGGATGATACCAGCTGATGCCATAATTTCATGATCAGGTCCTCAGTTATTTTTAGAGCATTTGGAGATCAGTCGCCCCCTCAAATTGGCGAAAAATGCTCACTTTTTGCACATTCTGCCCGGCATATCAGCAGTCTGCAATTTCCTGTCTTTTTACACACAGGTACAGATTTGGAAGACTTACATGCATCAGATTGAGGTGATTTCAGTTGCGCTAGAAAGTAAACACAGAGAGCTTTCCAACGGGCCATCATGAGCCTCATTTTGACACTGGGAAGGATGCCAAATGTTTTCGGCAAGTCAGGGGAACTTTTTCTGATATAAATTTGAAGTATTTTTGTAATTTTTGAACCTCAAAAATCTGCTTTTTCCAAATGTGTGTTTAGCTATTTTTACACTTGGAAAATGATGCAAAGTCAATATAATTTCCATTTTTAGCATTTTTTTAGATATTTTATGAGATATTTTGTGCCTTGGGCTTTGCAAAGCCTCAAGGACAAGTTTAGATATTTTGATTAGGCCAATGGGATAGCTAGTTGCACCATGAGGTTTTCCTCACTTGAGCCTATTTATTCCAAAAGGCTTCATTGTAAAATAGGGCTGAACTTGAGAGAAGAAGTAATATATTGGTCATATGAGCTTTGAAGAACATACTTGTGTTATGATTTTGGACTGTCTCTTGGATGATTTTGATGAATGATGAAGGATTGTTGATGGATTCCATCACATGGTAGAATGGTATAGTGTTTCTTGCTTTGTTGTTGTCTTCTAGTTTTCATTCATGATACATGATTCTTGCTTGCTATAGATCAGTAGAGATTAAGTTTGAGATATGCCCATGGAGGCACCTCAAAATTCCTGAATCATCATAGCTCTTATGTTTTCTTCTTCCTTAGTTTCACTAAAGAATTCTTAAATGCTCTTTAGTAACTTAAGGATATTGTTGCTAGTTTCATTCATAAGTTCTATGCATGTTGAGTAGGATGTATGGTGTGCCCTTCTTACCTATGACTGTCCATAGTTCTGTCCATGAAACTATCTCTTTGACTGATTAGATTATCATCTTGTTGAACCAAGGAGGCCTAGTCCCAATCTAGCCCTTTGCCTAAAACTATGAAAGCTTGTTTGTCAAAGTGACCAATAACTTAAAAACTGTGTTTAGGCATTCCGGCATAGTATTTCGAGTTGTTATTCCGTCTTGTGTGTTTTCCCCAAAGTCTGATAGCCATTTCCCAAAGTTAGAGGGTCTTATACTTCTATGCATGGCTTGAATGTTTGTTCCGATGTGTTGATTAGTTTATAGCTACATTTTGCATGATTAAGGGTTTTCTTTACCATGTTTATGTTACCTATCAAACCAGTGATGCTTTGAAACTCCTTGTTATTCACAAACTTGATGTCCATTTACTCCATTTTGCCCAAAGATCCTTTCTACCTTGAATCAAATCGGCCCTACAAGAACCTTTCTCATCATCATCTCATAGCTTTCTTGACCTTTTTGACCCCATAGCCCAGTTGATCTAACTTCTTGTTACCCATTTTATATCTTTGATCAGTTTTATCCCTCACAAACTTAAAAAACCAAAAATCAAAAAACTCACTTCATAACTAGCCTAATATCAGAACACTATAAGCAAACACACCGATATCTTTTACACATATAGAGAGAGCCCTCTCTGATTCCAGGAAGGCTAGGTCCTTGGGCTCCAAATCTTGGTTTGATGTTACATCGTCATTTGGCTCACCAATCGGCCAAATCACGGGAACCTAACATAATGGCGATCACGGTGGGACTCTGAGTGTTAAACAAACTTAGATTCCCTAGACCTTAAGAGACCTTAAGAATACTATTTGATTGACTTATCCCACCGCTCACTAACATAATGGCGATCATGGTGGGACCTATTGAGTTCATGATAGTCTAGCAAACTTTTATAGACTCCTTAGTCCTTCAACTTTTAACTTAAACCATCAGCCCTTAGAATCATTTAGTGTGAACTCTCTGTTTCAACCATCTTAGCAAAGTGATGAATTAGTTTTATAACACTCTTACATCCTAGGCTGCACATAAAACTCATAAAAACCCCAAAATACTCCCTTAGATTGGTTTTTGTCAATATTGGTGGTGGACCATACAAGTATATCTCAAAACAAACTGATAATCCACCTGGCGACTACACTAACCTCTAGTAAGCCTTACTATTTTACCAAACTCTAGGCTACTATCCGAGAGACCTATCCCATCGCTCACTAACATAGCGGGAGATGGTGGGACACTGAGTACATGATAGTCTAACAAACTCTTATAGACTCTTTGGTCCTTTAGAGACTTAAACAAGCAAGCAGTCCATAGACCCATTTAGAGTAAACTCTTTTTGTTCTCATCACCCTAGCAAGGTGTTGAAACAAGTCTAGGATACTTTAACAAACCATAGGCTGCACATAAAACTCAGAAAATCCAAAAATATTTCCAGATTAGTTACCGGTGGTGGACCATAGCTATCTTCACAGAAACAACCCAGTCCACCTGGCGACTCCACTATTTCATCCCTTTTATTTTGACCATCCTTCACCTTAGTAGAACTTTAGAGAAACCACTCATCCAGAACATTCACTAATACCATCCTCTCTAAATTCTAAACCCGAAATCTGGCTTCATAAAGAATCAATACCAGATCCCATGCAGACCCAAATCCCCCTACCATAGTAGATGACCCAGAGAAGATTCTGTGGCAAGCTTCTGAAACTGATCATCTAGCTACTGGTAGATCCATCCGTAAAACAAGATCAGTACCTGAACATCTCACTATCCTACCAGATTCACCTTTTGAATTAGAATCATCAAAAACTCTTCCCAGAAGCAAATCATCTAGTAAGATAAACTTTGACGATCTTGAACCCCTAGACCCACCACAGAGTCCTAGTAGAGAAGCTTCACCTACCACTCCTCCTGACTTCCAGCTTCTCTATCAGTTTGGCTCCTACCATCCCAGATCTTCTCGAAACCAGATCACTAGTCCAAGTTCATCCGCCACACCTATTCAAACCACCTCATCTCATCCCACTAGTCCTCATCTTGTACATCATCCATTAGCTCCCGTCATGGCAGCCTGGTACGCACCTTTGGTGTTGCCACCGCCCTTGGCTCCTCTCCCAAATAAATATCAAGAAAAAATCCCACACTTTACTGGAGAAGACACCACTACACCTCAACAACATATAAGTAGGATGACTGATGCTTATGAATACCTGGAGGTACAAGACGAGACCATCAGAATGAGAATATTCGCCCAAAGTCTTGGTGGTGAACCCAAAACATGGTTCAAAAGCTTAACTCCAAACAGTATCCACGATATCCCAGAACTTCATCCAGTCTTCAGGAATAGGTGGGAAATCCGAAGAAACCCTATTCAAATCCCGTCAGAATATAACAACCTAAAACGGGAAAATGGGGAAAGTGTCCAAGCTTACTGCACTAGGTTCAACAGTGTATATAACTCCCTACCACCTCATTTCAAACCCCCACTTGGTTTAGCCTTGGAAAAATTCCCCGAGGGTTTCGATCCGGACATGACATATCATCTGAGAGACAAGGATCCCCCCACCTTAGAGGAAATGCAACAAATAGCCATAAAAGCAGATGCCAACTTAGCAGAAAAAAGGGCTAGGACTAGATCAGAAAGAAAGGTCACATATAAAGACGAGGTCTCAACTTCATCACCTTCCCTAGATCCTAGAATAGATGACTTAGTCCAAACCATGGCCAAAATGTGGGAAAGGATAAATGAAAAGGCTCCTGTTAGGGACAACCAGCCAAACCCTCCAAACAAAAACCATAACCAAAACTTTAGGAGGGAACAGCCCCAAAACAGACCAAGGGAAAATGACCAACAAATTAGGCCACCTTTCAATGAAAACTATGTGGAAGAGGATGACAGGGACACAGAACCTCTTGATGAACATCATTTAAACCTCATAGGATCTGATAATGAGAGTGAGGTGTACCTCACATAAGAAGAACAAGCGTTCTTTTCTCCTAATCAGGATGAGACCAACTATGAAGATCTCGATGACCCTGCCATAGATTTTCAGAATGCCATTATAGAGGCTCACAGGCAATATGACCTTAGAAGCAAAAGAAACCAAGATAATTCCAAGAGAGGTGACTCAGATACTGCTAAGACCCCTGATACCATCCTCAAAAAAGCAATAAGCAGTGACAAAATCAAGGTGGAGAAAAATGACCAAAACAAAGCTAAATTCACCCAAACTAGTCCTAACTCAGCTATTCTGAGTACTTCCACAAAAGTTTCCGAAGCAACTATGGCAAACAAAATCCCAAAACAAAGCCAACAAACT
The DNA here is from genome assembly GCA_034641835.2 of Pinus albicaulis. Classification (NCBI taxonomy): domain Eukaryota; kingdom Viridiplantae; phylum Streptophyta; class Pinopsida; order Pinales; family Pinaceae; genus Pinus; species Pinus albicaulis. The sequence goes on along the minus strand of JAXQQM020066223.1, from coordinate 18,922 downwards.
CAGAACATAGAGAAGGTCGTGGCTGAAAAAACTGAAACAAACATATCTAAACTTCAGTTGCCTTTCAGTTTTGAAGGCGAAATCGCCAAGATCAAGATCACCATGCCTCTTACTGAACTCATTGCCCAAAACTCTTATAAATCCCAATTACTAAAAGTCTTAAATCTAGGGAATGATGCAAACACTGTTAATCTGGCTGATGACACTCCTGAAGTGTTATTTGGTCCAAAGATAGAGGGAAAATTCCAAGAAGGAACTACTCTTCCATTTTATATTAGCCTAAACATCCACGATCAAATCCTCCACAATGCCATGCTAGACTCCGGCGCCTCGCATAATCTTATGCCCAAGGTAGTAATGGAAAGGCTAGGCCTGGAAATCACAAGACCATACAAAGACTTGTATTCCTTTGATTCGAGTAGAGTCAAATGTCTGGGTTTGATCAAAGACCTTTGTTTTAGTCTAGCCCAAATACCTGCGAAACATCTAATCATGGATATAGTAGTGGCAGGCATTCCTCCCAAGTAAGGTATGCTTTTATCCAGATCTTGGGGAGCCAAAATCCAAGGGAATATCCAACTGGACATGTCATACGCCACCATTCCTGTGTTCGGTCAGACCAGAATACTCTACCGAGAATCACACATGAAATACATGATTATCAGTCAAGATAGGCCAGATAACATTCCAATGTGTTCCTTGCGTTCCGACCTGAACTCTTTCATTATGCATATTGATGAAAACATGGAGGAAGAGTCAGAAGAAACTGAGATAAACTTTGATCCACCACATCAGTTGTCTCTGGTGCCTTATGATGAGCTAGACACTCAAAACTACCATGATCATGAACAGCTATGTCATGAAGAAAGTAAGTATGTCCCTTCTAAGGTAAGATTAGAGCAAGAAGCGCAAACCCTTATGTACTATCAAGCGAATTACTCTAACCTTAGTCAAACATCAGAAATAATTTGCGGAAATTTTTTCCGGGTAAAGGCCTTAGAAGACTTACACATCATAAACCTGTTCCGAACTCGGGAGCAAGGGAGTTTAATGTTTCTACCATACCTCAAATATATACCATCATATAGATCATCCACTGCAAATGAAACTTTGACTATAGCCCCAGCAGCTCAAAATTAGAAAAAATGCCTGATAAACGTCTTATGAGCAAGAATGATAGTTGTAGTTCCAGCATACCCGAGCTACTGAAATTAGCTCATCTTCTGTATTTTCATAAAGAACTCAGAAAATCTAAAATCAGAAATCTCATGCAGAATACCAATTTCTACAGGAAAGACAAGGGAAAATACTATGTCACTACCTTTCCCTCAAAGAACAACTTTGACAAGAGAAAACACAACAATCTGAAACAAACTGAAATAATCAGGGATAAAACAGATGGTCATAGAGTCTGCTTTGATTTTAGAAATAATACTGCATATCCCTATAACATAAATCATGTTTTTTCTACCCAAGACCATGATTCACCAATTAAAAGTGCTTTTAATCATGTATTTTCGCAAGATGGTGTTTCAGGTCATGTTCAAAAGATTCCCTTGCAAAGTAGACAGCTTAAAGATTTTTTCCAGTTTGCGGGAGGTAGATCTAATTTCAAGTGCAAAATCGCAAAACCACCCAATATCAGAAATCTGTTCATAAAGGCCATGTTCCCAGTTTTAAATTTCTGCATTTTTGCATACCTTGATGATCTCATTATCTATTTCAAGAATGACCAAGAGTACATGCATTACTTAAGGAAAATGTACAGTAAGGAAAGGAGTGGAAATCAGATATTCAAAGAGGTGCAGCGGGAGGATACTGGTCTGTTCAGAGATTCTTGCATGAATCCCTATGTCATGCTAGAGAGAGAAAACTTTCCAAATTTCTCTTTTCAGGAGTTGAGTGGGCCAAGGGTGAGAGGAGATCCTTACAAGGATAAGATGCTTAAATTCCATCATTTCCAAGATTTCTGAGTTTGAAACACTTTTCATTCATTGTACATACCATTGTCTGAAATATTGAAAAATAGAAAAGTCAAAAACAGTAAAAGATAAGAAAAGTCAAAAATAGAAAAAAATAGAAAAGAGGGCGAGTGAAGATAGAACAAAGGCCCCATGTTCCAAAAAATAGTCTTTCGGAAAGAGAGCAAGCCTAAATGCCGCTACTAGTACTTCAATGTCTTGTTCAGCTATCTAGCCTAATCATAGCTGAGCATGTTTAAATTTATTTGCTGATAAGTTAGTGAGTGCAAAGATAGTCAACATTGTGTAAGATTGACTTATCACAGAGTTTAGATTAGGGAGAGATTCTGGTTCCACATGCCTAAAACAGAACCAAAGAGAGAAGCGAGGGATGAAAAATACATTGTACATCTTATCCCCGCTTGTCTAGTTTCCCTTTGTTGCAAAATAATATTTGTGTGCAGCTTGTCTTTTATGCCACGAATGCATGAGAAATCCGACCGTCTAATCCTGATTTGATCATTTTGAATTTCATGTTTTAGATTAGAGAAACAAAATCCTGTCAAATTGCTTAATATTGACAGTCGATCTAGCATAGGTAGAATAATGAAGGAGTTCATCAGTTTAATCTGAACTCCCCGCAGATATAAGAGTAGAAATATATAGGTTCATTTTGCAAAAAGAAAAATATACATTGTCAAAGGGCTGCTAGTTCAAATGCGCCAAAGAGAAGAAAAAATGTTAGGAAAGATAGTGGGGTAGGTAGAAGTATCATTGATGTTAACCATGCTGTCACTTTTCAGAAATAGCATCAAAGAAGGGTGAATTTTTTCGCCAATGGATAAGGCACTGGTCTTCATAAGCCAAAAATCTGAATTCTGGACACCTCCTGACGAGGAGCTGCCCTCCCCAAATGGAGCCACTGTTAGTCATCAGTATTTTTCACTTGTTAGTGATGACTAGATCCATAGCTGAGTTTTCTAGAAGCTGATCTCCATATGTCAAGTTGTCATCTAGAAAACCCTCATAAATTTTTTTTTTCGCCCTCCTACTTTTCTGTCCGCCCATGTTAAAGTCAAAACTCATTAGCACTATCCTATCTAGCTTCAGCCCTACTAGTCTGCCCATCAGCTTTAAAAGGCAAATCCAAGTCTGTTTCAAAAGCCTCCCCTAAGTTAGGAAGTGGCGCTTTAAGGCATTTTACCTTTGGCAAACATCAAAAAGCCAAAAACCTCCATCTGACACAGACCATTCATGACAGACCTCCCACTATGCAAATCAAGTTGATCACAGCTCTAAGTCGCGCCAGTTACACACCCCTAGGTCTCAGCACTGTATAAACCACAGTCTCAAGCTGATTATTAGGTGTTTCACAGTGTTTTATGGATTCTACAAAGACAGGAAATATAACTTCATCTCAGGAGAAAATTCTTGAATCTACATTTAGAAGAACAACTTCTTCTCAATGTAAACATGAGCCTGAGATATATCTGCAAGACAGAGAGTTACTCATCAAGACCTTGCAGCTTCCTTTCAGCATGAAAATCACAGTAAGAGAAAGACACCACTGTCACAGCAAACTGGTAATTTGTCATGGCCAAGAACCTCCTTCATTTACAAGCAGAGGGTTAGGGCGCCTCCTTCATCTACAAGTGGAGGGCGCCGACCAATATTGACTTTAAGGATTGCAAAAGCCCAGGTTTGCTTTTTACTAAACAATGAAACAGTGACTCTAGGTTTTCTGAGTATAAGTGATGATCATAACAGGGCTAGGATCTGAAGTGTGCAAGAAAAGGGAAAACAGAGTTTTGGTCTTGTAAAGGAAGTCATTTGAAGTTTTCAAATAATATTAATTGTTAAAACCTTGGAGAGACATATCATTAGTGAAAACAGTTCTAATCATAAACAGCCTGCTGTTCCAACAAGACCAAATTGAAGAAAAATTGACAAGTCATGTCATTACACAGGCAGAAGAAAACATGGTTGTTTTTCAAGGGTGCTAACCTCCCTACTCACAGATATTATCTTTCAAATGACTTGGCATAAGTTGACCAAGGAAAATGGTGAAATTTCAGTTCCCCTCAGCAAAGAGCATTGCAATGAGACAGTGAAGAGCTCCCTCACAAGAAACATAAAGAGAAGTTCTCCTTGTTTCACTTTCTAACTCTCATGCATCATCCCCTGTTTTGTTTTCTACCCACAGTCAAAGAAGAAAGCTCAAAGAGACCTAGCACTTGCATCTACAGTCAAGAAAAACCTGTCACCTAATTAGATTTACATTGCAGGCAAGATTCTGGCATAATACCCAGAGCAAAAATGTATTTGATCTAGGTTGTCTCTTACAAATAGGTATACAAGCTCATCAAATACAAAAAGAGCTTTGGCACAGTGTTTTAGGTTCTAGAAATCATCAAAGGAAAAATCTAAATTCCACTGCTCCAAAAGAGACATTTCCTCCTCTAAGCAAAGAACAGTCAAAGTTTCAAAGGACATCTTATCCACAAGTTATGATCTCAGTTTTGAAAACTTTGAAAAGCATGGAAAGAATATCACCTGGTAAGGGCAATTTGAGTTTTACTACCAAGAGACATCACCTTTGGAACTTGTGTTCATCATAGGCAAAGGAGGTGTTTTGATAGACTGTCAGTGTTTTAGAAAGTTCAAGGCAAAAATAGGTTTTCATTATTTAATGGACAGAGATATTATATAATATGGACTGAGCAGAGAAAGTGGATTGGAAAAAAGCACTTTTCTTAATCAATAGAAGATTGGAAAAGTCTAACATGAAAGCCACTAAATTTGCGGCACTCACAGTCATGAGAACAGCTCAGACTCACTTGCCACCTCATTCGGTTTCCACAGTGAACAGGTCCATGCCCATAAGTATCAGAGGTAGGAAATGGTGACTAGGAGCTTATCAAAGTGATAGCAAATGATCACCACTAAGACAAGAAAGGGGACTGAAATATAGAAGCCACAGTTAAGTTTCTCCAGAAAAGGTGGTTGCCCTCAAAGACACATCTGCAAAGATCCTCCAAAATAGCTCAAAACAGTTTTCCCCCTGGCGCAGTTATCAGAAAAATAAGACCCTTTTTATTCGTTAAAAGAAGAAACATTCAAAGTTTCAAGATTTCAAAGGAGTTGTTTTTCATTTCAAAGGAAAGTCACATTTATAAAAAAGCTGCTCATTTCCACTATGACACATATTCGAAACAAGGGTATAGAGCTATGTTGTGAAAAAATGAAGTTTCAATTGTTGTTTAGAAAAAACAAACCTCTTTCAAAACTTTGAAAAATAACCCTCTCCAAATCAAATACCAAAGAGACCGTTGCTTTCTTTTATTAAACAAGGTCAAAGCCGCTACATTCTATGTTGAAAATCCCCCAAACCTGAACGGAGCCCCTTTGCTGCCATCAAAGATCAAACACAGAGTTTTTCGGAGCGGTTTGAAGAAGTTTAACACAGTTATAACAACGCGACGTGCCTGGAAAGTTGCGCGACGCGCTCAGAAGAAGGTTTGCACAGGCGCTCAATGGTCGCGCGACGCGCCTGTACGTGTGCGTGACACGCCTGTACACGGAGCCCGACCATGACCCGACAGGCTGCCCGGTTGGTTTTTCGCGCGACGCTCTTCTTCTGCAAAGTGCCGCGCAAGTTCAAACCCTCCAACACACCTCCAGTTCGCGTGCAAAGCTGCTCCAACTCTCCACAAAGGGTTTTCATCAAGTTATAAAGGTTTTTATCACATGCCCCCTTGAGTTTTCAAACTTCAAAATGTTGTAAGAGGTTAAGAAAACACAGTTTGAGTTTATGACAAAACGAGGTTGTGCTATGAAAACAAGGCTAGAAATAAAATGTCAAAGGGATTGAATTTGCACTAGTATAAAAACAATTGCAGAATACCCTTAAAGATGTGGTAAAACAAAGTTGAAACCTGCCAAGATGTGTGCATTTGTTGAAAACAGAAAAGAAGGATAATGTGCTTTAGGGTTAGAGCAGTGAGTCACTTGTCTAAATGATAATTAGATGAAACATTGGTGACCTTCCAAAAATGTCATATGTATATTAAAAGGACCAAAAATAGTGTTTTGACTGTGTGGTGATCCGAGGTGTAAAACTGTGGTGAAATGCTGAATGTGTTATTAAAGGAACCTACAGGAAAGAAATTGTGCTGAAGTAGGAGCTGTATGTTTTCACCTTCATTAATCAAAGGACCATAGATTCTATACCTTCAAAGCATCAAAGGGCAAAATTTAACCCTATAGACCACATAAGGGGCAGTTTTTTCCTGAGTTTGCCACTTGACTGTTTTGTTCTTCAAGCTTATTTTGACAAGTTGATATTCAGATGGGGTAGAGGTTTTTTCTACAAAGGGCATGGTTTCCATATTAAAACAGGAGTTTTGATTGTGGGAAAGAGATAAAATCCTACAGGCTTGGTTGAACTTGTAAAGCATTTTTCAAAATTCTGTCACCTTGTTCCATAACAGTGAGTCTGGCTGTATGCTCACACTGGGGGTTAACTTTGTATGTGTATGATTCTGTTTGATGAAGTGACATACAAATAGAGGATAGTAAGTGTAATAAGAAAAAGGGTTTTTGTTATAAAAAAAAAAAACAGTTTGTTGGTTGAAAGCTACAGGGAAAAAGTGACTCCTATTTCTCACAGGAAAAGACAGTTTTCACTTTGTTTTGGCTTGGCTGTTGTTTATTCCTCGAGCTTATTTGATAAGTGGATGTTCATATATATTAATGGTTTTTTCTACAAAGGCAAGGGTTACATTTATAAGAGGCCATTGATTATTTTGAAAAGAGAAAACTCCTACAGCCTCTGCTTAAAACTTTTGGAGCTTTTTAAAACTCTGTTATCTTTGTTCCGAGACTATGATATTAACTGTCTGATTACACTAAGGGTTGATTGCACCATATGTAAGTTTGTTAAGTGATTAGCACACTAGGAAGGCAGGTTTGTAATGATTGGAGAGTCTACTTTGGACAAAGATTAAAATGTGTTGTTAACCTCCAAAACTTCACAAGAACAAGGTGATTTCTTGACACTTTGCACAGGGAATTTACCTAGCAGTCTGTCTCCTTTTCACTGTATGGTATCCTATTGAAAATTCTATTGGCAGAGATACTTTCAAGGTGGAAGGCCACTTTTTAAGTGAGCAGGGGTTCTTTATATTGTGAGGGGACAGTGTGCAGTCATCCAAAGACATTGTTCACTATCTAAACAGTGAATTGACACAGTTTGACTCCAAGAAGGTAGTTTACACACAGTAAGGTAGTTTGTTTCTTCAAAAGCCCATTTAGGTCAAAATGCCTCCAAGGCAAGACAGCAGAAGTGGTCCGCACAAAAGATATGAGCCAATCTCTACAGAGGAGGTTAATGATCATCCATCCATCCTTTTCAACTTCCATGAAGTAGGTTGTCTAGACTTCTGCCAGAAGATACAGGAGGTCAAAAGTTTTTCGCCATTAACACACCTATGCGCCCTGAGGTTCCAGAACAAGCATTTTAGGGTAGCGGACCTTGATTTCAAGTTTTGTCGAAGATCAGTGTCCAAGGCCACCAAGATTCCATATCATGGCGAAAAATGGTTCAAACAGGCCCATCTTGACTTAGAAGATTACAAGCCTTTCATCAAGCCTGAGCATAGAGATGCTTTCACTGCTATTTTCCCTTTTTCATATCTTCTTGATAGCTATGCTCCTCTTATGAAAGTCATAATGAAATATTTTACTTGTGAAGGGAGGTTTGATCGAGTTTATGCCTACCATGTCCGACTATTGATGCATTTCACTAGAAACAGGCAACTAAATCTTCCTTACTTTTTTATACAAAAGCATCGAGAAGATGGCATCCACAGTCCAGAAGAAGGCCCCACCTCTGAAAATACCTTCTCTTTTCCATCATTCTCTGATCAAAATTATCATCCTACACCAGCTAGAGAAAAAGGAGGTTCCATGGGATGTTTTTATCAGCCACCCAGATTTCTCTACTGTTCCTCCGGTCCATGTATCTCCCAATCAGCCTGTTCATCGCCCTATACCTTTGTCCAGCAGGCCTACTCCTAGAAGGCTCAAAATTACCACTGAACAGTCAAGGCAGCAGGAAGAAGGAGAAGGGAGTAGACAGCAAGAAGAGAAAGGTCATGAGCAAGAGGAAAGGGATGAAGAGCAGCAAATAGAAGATGAGGAATAGCAGCAGGATAGTGGTGAAGGTCAGCAGCAAATAGAAGATGATGAACAACAGGTACAAGAGGAAGTTAAGTAACAAATTGAGCCACAAAATGAGCAGGAAATCCAAGCACAGCAGCAGCTTTATTTTGGTGAAAAAGGGCAGCAAGTTGAAACACAAATTGAACAAGGCATTGAAGCAGAACAGCAAATTGATGTTGGCGAACAAGAGTTGCAAAGTGAACAGCAAGAAGAAAACATCCAGCAGCCTCAAGGAGAGCAGCAGTTTCAAGAAGAGAAGATGAGGGTAAATCAGTTGTGTCTCCTCCTCCCAAAAGAACAAAGCTCAGCACAGCAAGGAAGAAAGGGTCTAAGGCTACCACTCCAAAAGTGACAAAAGTTGTCCCTAGCAAAAGAAAATCGCCCAAGAGGACACCCACTAGCATGCCAAGGAGGAAAAGTGCAAGATTGGCCTTCAAAGGGAAAAGCAAGGTTGGAGAAAGTAAAAAACATGGAGGTGCATTGGCTGTCATCCCAATCCAAAGCGATGACAGCGATAATGAGGCCTGCCTTCTTGAAAACCTCCTAATCCATAAAGAGGGGCAAATTGAGGCATTGGAGAATGATCTTCAACGGGCAAGGAACTTCAACTACTTCTTGGAAACCCAAAACAAACAGATGAGTGTTCACACAGTTGTTCATGAAGCACGGGCGATCAAATACAAAAATGAAGCAGCTAAGGCGCAAATGAGGATAGAAGAACTCATTGGTGATTTTGATGAGGAAGAAGAGAGAGACCAGCCTAGGCGGAAGAGACCTAGGACCATAGGACTTAAAAGAGCCTTGGAAAAGCAGAAAGAAGAAGAACAAGCCCATCTCCAAGCCTTTCCTCTCACTGCACTCCTTGAGCAGGAAATTGAAGAAAACAAAGAGGCATGGCTTGAAAGAGCCAACAAACACTTGGAGATGAAGCTTGAAAGAGCGAACAGAGATCTGGAGCTACAAAGGAAGAGGACACATCACTTTCAAAAGTTGAATCAGTTTGCCCGGCACAAACTTAAGGTAGCCCAAGAGAAATTGAAAAAAGCAAAGGGGAAGCGCCCAACACGGAAAGAGGAGAAAGGCACATCAGCTCTTGACATTTTGGCCTCCTCTTCAGAGCATGTTGTTAGGGACCCTTGAGGGTCATGCATGCCAATTTTGGGCCCATTTCGACAACTTTTTGTTTTTTGGCATTTTTTGGGTTTTTGGTCGAAAACTCATAATTTCGCCATTTCAGTTTGAGGATTTGTCAAGGGAGAAGGATGATACCACCTGATGCCATAATTTCATGATCAGGTCCTCAGTGATTTTTAGAGCATTTGGAGATCATTCGCCCCCTCAAATTGGCGAAAAATGCTTACTTTTTGCACATTCTGCCCGGCATATCAGCAGTCTGCAATTTCCTGGCTTTTTACACACAGGTACAGATTTGGAAGACTTCCAGGCATTAGATTGAGGTGATTTTAGTTGCGCCAGAAATTAGACATAGTCATCTTTCCAACAGGCCATCATGAGCCTCGTTTCGACACCGAGAAGGCTGCCAAATGTTTCCGGCAAGTCAGGGGACCTTTTTCTGATATAAATTTGAAGTATTTTTGTAATTTTTGAACCTCAAAAATCTGCTTTTTCCAAATGTGCATTTAGCTATTTTTACACTTGGAAAATGATGCAAAGTCAATATAATTTCCGTTTTTAGAATTTTTTTAGATATTTTATAAGATATTTTGTGCCTTGGGCTTTGCAAAGCCTCAAGAACAAGTTTAGATATTTTGATTAGGCCAATGGGATAACTAGTTGCACCATGAGGTTTTCCTCACTTGAGCCTATTTATTCCACAAGGCTTGATTGTAAAACAGGGCTGAACTTGAGAGAAGAAGTAATATATTGGTCATATGAGCTTTGAAGAACATACTTGTGTTATGATTTTGGACTGCCTCTTGGATGCTTTTGATGAACGATGAAGGATTGTTGATGGATTCCATGACATGGTAGAATGGTATAGTGTTTCTTGCTTTGTTGTTGTCTTCTGGTTTTCATTCATGATACATGCTTCTTGCTTGCTATAGATCAGTAGAGATTAAGTTTGAGATATGCCCATGGAGGCACCTCAAAATTCCTGAATCTTCATAGCTCTTATGTTTTCTTCTTCCTTAGTTGCACTAAAGAATTCTTAACTGCTCTTTAGTAACTTAAGGATATTGTTGTTAGTTTCATTCATAAGTTCTATGCATGTTGAGTAGGATGTATGGTGTGCCCTGCTTACCTATGACTGTCCATAGTTCTATCCATGAAACTATCTCTTTGACTGATTAGATTATCATCTTGTTGAACCAAGGAGGCCTAGTCCCGATCTAGCCCTTTGCCTAAAACTATGAAAGCTTGTTTGTCAAAGTGCCCAATAACTTAAAGACTATGTTTAGGCGTTCCGGCTTAGTATTTCGAGTTGTTAGTCCGTCTTGTGTGTTTTCCCCAAAGTCTGATAGCCATTTCCCAAAGTTAGAGGGTCTTATACTTCTATGCATGGCTTGAATGTTTGTTTCGATGTGTTGATTAGTTTATAGTTACATTTTGCATGATTAAGGGTTTTCTTTACCATGTTTATGTTACCTATCAAACCAGTGATGCTTTGAAACTCCTTGTTATTCACAAACTTGATGCCCATTTACTCCATTTTGCCCAAAGATCCTTTCTACCTTGAATCAAATCGGCCCTACAACAGCCTTGCATCATCATCTCATAGCTTCCTTGACCTTTTTGACCCCATAGCCCAGTTGATCTAACTTCTTGTTACCCATTTTATATCTTTGATCAGTTTCATCCCTCACAAACTTAAAAAACCAAAAATAAAAAAACTCACTTCATAACTAGCCTAATATCAGAACACCATAAGCAAACACACCGATATCTTTTACACATATAGAGAGAGCCCTCTCTGAGTCCAGGAAGGCTAGGTCCTTGGGCTCCAAAGCTTGGTTTGATGTTACATCGTCATTTGGCTCACCAATCGGCCAAATCACGAGAACCTAACAGACCAGATGTCCTTTACTGATTGAATGATGTTATCCCAAATAATTTCCTTTATTTCTCTTAAAGGTTTCTCCAATGTGAGATCCTTTTCCAGTGCTCTAACTATTTTTTCTAATTGGTTCACTTCTCTTGTTTTATCAGCAACACTCATTTTTGAAAGATCATATTTGTGTTCTAGAGTGGCCAATTGTTCCTTTGTTTTGAAGAACTCTATGGCCTAAAGTTTCATTTCTTCCATTGACTTTGTTAACTCTTCAGTGTTCAAATTTGAAGTATTTCCCTGTGACAACTCTATTGGCTAAACTGTTGCTGCCGTACCTGCCACTACTCCTGCTTTAGATACTGGATTGTTCGCCTTCTTATCTTTCAATGCATTCTCAAGCTCTTTTTCAGTTGCATTAAGTTGCTCATTCAATTTTAAGAGAAAATCCATCAGTTCTTCCTCAGAACTTTGTTTGATGATTTCTGCAGTCTATGGATGTCTCGAGGCTGGTAACTTCAATTGTTTTCTTAGAGCTGCAATATCATGATCTTTCTTCTTGATTAAAGCTTCAATACCTTTCACATCTTTAGGATTATGACCCAAATTAATGATTATTTCCTCCAAAGTTTTGATTTTATTATCCTTAGCCTGGGAGGAGGCTTTTTCAAGCTACAACTGTGTATTTGTGTTATCCAAAGAATCCTACAATTTATGGGCCATCATTGATTTATCCGTCAGAGTAGAATAAATCATCTCACCTGTTTTCTTGTGTAGCTCAATTTGATCTAAAGGATGGATATCCTTTGCTAAGACTTCAAAATTAGTTTTACTGTAATCCGCAGCTGTCTAAGGCTGCTGCACCTTGGGCTTGAAGTGGCTCATTATGATCTTACCCTGTTGGATGTCATAGGCTGACATAAATCTTTCTTGATTTTTCGGAGCCATTTTCAAATATTGGTTGTACACATGAATTCTAAGCGGTTCATTCTTGGCCTTTATATTGATGAATGTTCTTTTGATGTCCCAGGCATCTTTTACTAGAGGTTTGAAAGAAGATATCTCTGCACTTTGTTGCCTCTGTAGTTCCTTTCTTTGAAAATTAGTGGATGTCCCACTACTTGTACCTGTTTGCTGACTGTCTTCTCTTCCCTGACTATCAGGGATCTCCTGCACTGATTCAATTTCTGGAAGAGGAGTTAATTTCTTCCTTTTAACACTTTGTTGTTTAGAGGAGCCACCAATAGGAGTAGCTGTTTCAGCCTCTCTCTTTTTTCCCTTTTCTACATTCAGGGGAGTTTGTAAAATTGAAATTTTTGGCTCATTTACTTGAGTAGGAGGAATTTCTACTTGCTCCTGTCCTTTAGAAGTCTGAGGTTGTTCTGTCATTGTGAATTTTTCAATTACTTGTATATCAGGCTCCTTCTCTTTTCCTTTAGATTCTACTACCACTGTACTAATCTCCTGCAATTTTCGTTGTGAAGTCCCTACTGAAGAAGATCCTAGTATCTGTACCTACCCAAAAGAGTCTAGGTCAAGTATCTTTTCAAGATCTTTCATTACATTTTCAACATTGACCTGCTCACTATCTTTTTCAACCAGTGTCCCTTCCATCCATTCATCCATATTAGCATATTGTTCTATTTTTGGGATTCTTTGATGGATGTATGGTGATAGTTTATTTTTAATTCTTCTATCACAGATAAAGCTGTTTGGATCATAAGGCACCCAGTAGAAAATTTTTTGTAGTCTGAGATAGTCTTCTAAAATTATTTTGGCTTCTTTTCCAGCTTCCCTAGAGTTACAAATAAAGGGGCCTAGTTGGCTCTTGATCCTAAGTTGAGCCTTCTTCTTTGCATTGCAGAAATGAACTATATCTGAATTATTCATCTGCCTAAAATATTCTAATGCAAAGAGTCTCATTGGGACATATTTGGGCAATTTAAAAGGGCATAATTCACATCCATATATTCTGATCTCTGTGTGGTTTTGATATAGGTACCATTCACCTATCTTGTACTGCTTTGAGAGCTGAAGGATTTTCTTGATGTCATTATTTACCCTAGGAGGAGAGACTCCTGTCAACAAAGTGGTTGCAGGATGAACAAAAAGGTCAACAAACTCATTATAGGAATAAGGATAATCAATGGAATTGTGATTAATAGCAGACCAAAAGATGACTGACCTAGGATTCCCTTTGGCATCAAGTTTCTTAACATAAAAAGGGAAATTCTCTGACTGAAAGTAAATCATGAGGTGATATATGACAGAAGAATACTTGAACACTCTCTCATTCCCGAATCTCATGAACTGATCATGGATTTTGTCAGCAATATAAGATGCAAAATCGTACTTGACAGCAGGAGGCTGTCTAGGGGTGAAAATAGATAATAATACTAGAGTTAATTGATCAACATACTCACTAGTATTGAAACCCATTATGAAAGATATCATGTTCAGAATAAGTCTACCTTCTTCAGTGAAGAAAGTATAACCATAAGGGGGAGGGCTTTTAGGCTGATGCTCTGGTAACATGAAGGTCTGACACAGGCGGTTTAGCTCTTCATGGGATAACTTGGTAGATTTCTCAAGTAATTCAACCATAGATAAGGGAGTGAGGGCTTGACCAGGTTGGAATTGTAGCATTTCATTTATGGATTGAGCAGTTATTGGAAAAAGAACATTTTGACTTGGGGATAAAACTACTCTTTGGTCAGGATCATAGTTTGCACGGCAATAATGGATTAACTCAGGAAAAATGTGGACTGAGGGGAGAAGGTACATGGGAAGATTGGATTCCCGGAGTCCATAAACGTTAGAACCATTCAAATAATTGTCTCTGCAGCGGAAAAATATTCGAAGAGGATTCTCACTAAGCTGAAGGTATTTGATTTGAAAATCCATATCAGCTAAAGGCAAATAATCCAAGTCCCTGTGAGGGGCATTGATGGGAACGACATTCAGAGCTACCGAAAATTCCATTTCTGGTTCTTGTGGATTCAGAAATGGAAATTCAGGGTTTTTGTGAGAAAGGGGCACAATTACCAGTTTTGGGATTAAAATTTCAGTTCTGGGAATGAAATAGAACAAATTGAACTTCTTTTTAGACTTTAGAGCGGAATTAAAACCAGAACCAGGACTTTTTTTCAGAGTTTTATGGCGAATTGGAATAAATACCTGTTTACTGGAAATGTATAGTTATTAAACATGCACAAGCTATGGCGACTGAACTCTGAATTAGTTGGAAACAATGGTATTCAGCAGGGTAATGGTTAGCAGCTTCGATAGTCGATTTCGTATTTCTTTGCATGGAAGACTGATCTCAGCGCAGGATAGTGAAAATAACGTGGGTTTTTGTTTTATTTGCAAATTCAAAGGTGGCAGGTTTTGATTAATGACGTCAGCAAGTACGGTAGATGCGTTAGAGAGGATAGGAGGTAAGCTGTTTCCATCGCACTGCTTTTGGGACAGGGCGATTTTGGGCGGAGGGGCAGCGATTCCATACAATGATTGACGTGTGGTGGAGCACTATTTACAAAACCGCCGGCTCATCGCACATTATCGTTCGGACTCGGATGACTAGCGATATCGATAATAGCCGTAGATCTTGGATCAGTTGATCGGACGGTCATCGGGATGCAGACATGACAGAGGTTTAACAAGCGGGACCGACGCGATTATTTGTTAATTAATCTCATCGGGGGGAATTCGATTGGCGGGACAGTTTATTAATTAATCGTGAGGATTAATTAATTCCTTTGTACGAAGAGGGTCGGGGATGAAAAATGTGCAAGGGATGGGCTATTATCGAAGTTTGGTTTAAATTAACTTCAGGTTTATTTTTGTTTTAAACATATAAATCATATGTTTAAATATTTTTTCATATATTTTTATTATATGGTAATTAAACCAAAGAGATTTATTTACCATAGGGGGCAGAGTATTTATATAAAGATATATTTAGCCAAAGGGGTTATAAAGTGGGTATTTTATTTAAACATGTGGGTTTTATTAACTTTGGCCAAAATTATAATATATGGGTTTTTGGGGCTATTATATAAAAGGAGTTATATACTATAGGTAAAGGTTATCTCAATAGGGATTTAAATAATAAATTAGAAGTTAATATGAAAAATGAGTTAAAGCGTTAAGTATAAAACATCAGAACAATGTATTTAACTTATGCTTGCATGAAAAAAGGTTTTTATTGAATATTGCATGACTTTCCTAAGTAAAATGGAATTTTACTTTAGGAAAATATTTGTTAGAAATGAATGAGTGTGATGATGAATGATTTTTAGTACTTAGGTTTTTTCCAATTATTGGGCCGAGGGTCTGGTCCCTCCAAAATTCAAGGAAATGCCTTGAGCCCCTCTAATCTTTAAATACCTTAGCACTTAGGGGAAATTAGTAAAATGTTTCGGGAAAATGAGAAGGGAAGTTAATAATTTTGAGTTTTCCTCACTTGCAATTCTTCCAGTGTATTATCCGCCCTTGCACTTGTGATGAAAGTTAAAAATTTAACCATATAAAGCCATCATTGATCACATGTAATTCAGCAACAACATCTACCTACCCTACCTACTTTACCCTACAATTTTTTCTTCTTTACTAGGGTGCACTTAGACTGGAAAACCCTCATGAAACTTCTTTTCTTTTACATCTGAAAATCTATCTAATTCTAATCTTATTACGTCCAAGAGCTCAGATTAAACTATTGAGCTCTTTTTATTTACTCTACTTATCTACTTATCTGCCAAGATTAAACAGTTTGGTTAGATTTTATTCTCTATCTCTAAAACATGAAATTGAAAGATGAACTAGCCACGTTTAAACTGTTTGACTATTCATGAATTGTGGCATAAAATACAAGTTGCACACAATTTTACTTATTATATCAGAGCAAAAAGTAGTGGCATTTAGACTTGCATACTTTCCTTGGCCTTTCTTTTGGTGGGGTTCATTTTCTTTCACTTTTTTGGCCTTTTTATTTTTTCACCCTTTGATTTTTCTTTTAGGGTATACCCTCTTTACATTTTTTTTTAAATTTTTTGATTTTTGAGAATATGTAAAACCTTTGTAGTAAGAAAAAGGTATGAACATATTACATAGTTCATCAAGTCAATCATGAAATATGACACCTATTGGTATAGGATTCTAACACCATCATCTGATATCTGGCTAATCTTCAGCCACATTCAACAGCACAATCTTCTTTAGGAATTGTGAAATCCAGGAGGGAAGTTTCAATGGAGGGCTGATAACCCAAACTTGTGAGCTTATTTTCTAGTTAGGGGAGTAGACCTTCATCCAGAAAGTTAGTGGGGAGGATTATCAGCCATTTTATCATTAGATCAGCCACCTCCCAGCAGTTAACCAGCTGCAGAGCATAATTCAGCCCTAGGGCTACATTTTTCATCTTGGGTATTTTTGGAAACCCTTTCTGGTTTATCTTGGAATTGTGCTAGAAAGCCCAGATCTCCGATCCTGTCATTTTGTAAGCACCCTATAAGAATATATACACATTTCTAGTTTCTAGCAGTAGTTATTTCTAGTAGGGTTTTCCAGTCACGGCCTCCCAGCAGTTTATGTAGTATTAATTTCTTATTTCTTGATGTATAGGGTCATTTCAGGCTTGTTTTGCCTAGCTTGAGTGTCTTTTCCTCAAGATATTGTACTTCATTTTATGCTATCATATCTAATAAAATGACTCAATGAGTTGATCATGTTTTTGATGTATTGATGTTTACTGCATTTTCCAGTTTTATGTTTGATATTCCTATTTTTCCTACTTTGGAATATTACATATACCCCTACATTTGCTGCGTAGAAGATACAAAAAAGTGTGGATTTCTATGATTTTTTATAGTGGGTAAACGTTCATATTTCTCTGAGATTTTAGAATGAATAAAGTGAAATTTTTTCTGACGTTTTTACAGTGAAGAAAGTGTATATTTCTGTGAGGTATTACAAAGGTTAAATGTGGACTTGAGATCAACAACAAGTGTGGGTATAATACTTAGAAATTGCAGATAGTTTTGTGCCACCACAATGTATCAAAAGGTATTGAATATATTGGAGTTAAAGATAGCGAGGTGTAGATAATTTTTTGGGTACTGTGCTAATACAATGAAGCATATCATTGAGAAGGATATACAAACAAGAGCATTGCTCTTCCTATGATGAATACACCTGCAATCTAATCATAATAAAGCTGGTACCTTATGCGATGTAAGGATTGTGCCTAATCTAAAAAGGATAATTACTCGATTGATAACTGAATAAATAAGGAGTGCTTGAAGATAAACTTAGAGAAGGAGTTATCTAGTGTTGGTGAAGGACAATGTAGGTTGGTGCGGAAAACAAGGATCAACATTGGAGGTTGACAAAGAAGTGGTGACAAGGTCTTTGAGGCATACATAGGTCAAGAGTCTAAGTGTTTTTCATGGTAGTTTTCATCTAAAAGGCCTATAGAATAATTTCTCGTGGGTTTTCCTCTCCATGAGGGAGAGGTTTTTCCCTGGATAGAAGAGCCTAAATTTGTGTCTCTTGTATTTTAGTAATTTCCTTGATGAAAGACTAAATAAGCTAAGAAGAGAAGGCATAAGTAAATTAAATAAGATCACAAATAATTAATAAGGAGATAATTTGAATTAATCACCAACTCTCAAATTCTCAACAATTTTACTATAAACTCTTTCTTGGGTGAACCCAGTTTACACTAGGAATACTATTGTGTAATCCATGTTCCACGTTGTGACGTTCTCGTATTAGGGTAAAATAATCAATATCGATAAGTGGACCTTTTGAAAACCTGACTTCCATTTCCATGATAGTTAGTTAGTTCCCTTTGTAGGATATTCCCATTATAATACTAAAATAATTGGAGTAGCGATGTTTAAATAATCTTTACTAATTTCCATATTTCCTCTAGTTCTACCTAAGCCATCTCCATCTAATTCCACCATTAAAATGATCACTTTTTTCACCAATGTGTCCCATAGACCTCTTGATCTTTACAAAATTCTTACGGAACACGAATCTCATGGTGGAACTATGCCACTTCTTATCGAAGTGATAACCCCTTTAGTGGTCCCATTAATACCTGTTGACACTTGTTATAAAATGTTGGGAATCAAGAATTATTGAGAGGGGAGGTGAATCAATATTTAACAATTTTTCTTACTTTTATTTTGAGCACACACTTTTAATTGGATATAATCAAATAACACATTAGGTACTATCATTAACATACATTGAACAAAATGATTTATGTGGAAACACTTCCAAGGCAAAAATCAGCAAATCGTGTTTTGTATTATGATGATAACCAAGGTACCAACTCTGATTACATCATATATTTGTGAGAACTCATAATATGTCACAACCCCATTCGAATTAGAAAGCTAGAACTTGCCTAAAGGAACCAACCTCTTATAATTGTAGGCACCTACCTGCTTCAACAAAATGTCCTATTTTTCTAAAATTTCTATCATTTGCATGCTCTTTTTGTAGGTGAGTAAAATGACTCTATGTGTGAGATAGTGATAGTCTCCAAATTGACTTATCATTTCTTATTTGAGGAAAATAAAGTCTTTGTAAGTAAAATTTACTAAAATCCTTAAAATTAACAAATCATGTCATTACAAGTTAAACATGTTATAATTCAACCTAAAATGGGGTTGGAAATCGTTGTATAGTGTTGTGGAAGTGTCATAAAATACCTCAAGGG